>JARFIW010001055.1:1210000-1957500 GCA_036346225.1 Platerodrilus igneus
GTCATTAAATATTTTGTCCTTTATCATGTAATATAAAAATAATTCTTTTTACTAAACTAAACTTAATACTTCAGGTTTATTAAATTTAACCTTTAAAATGTTTGTTTAAACATTGAGCGAAATTAGATTCGATTTAACTCAAATATATTGAACTAAAACCTTCTAAGACTTTCAAACAATGAGATTTCCTTATGTACACACTATAGACATGTTTATTATTATTTTTTTTTTGTTTTGTTCAATAATGAAATTTATTAAACAGTTAATATATTTCTATGCGAGTACATATTTTTTTATTGGGGTATTCTTGATATACACGAGTGTTTATAGTAAAATCTTGAAATGTTCAGAGGTTCATTTAAATATTATTATCTATTTTATTTTTATTTAGACGCAAACTGCTGTCTTCATTTGTATTATAACAACATGTTTGTATTTAAGGCTTACCCGACTCATAGTCAACCTTAGGGTTCCTACACCATCGCAAGGAGCATAACAACTAATGTTTAAACGTGTGTAGCGGCGCCTAACTTTAGCTCTTTTATATCTTAATTTGGCAGCGAATAAATTTACTCGTTGCTCTAACGTTGGAGTAATGTCTAGAGTTAGCAAATCAACTTTTATCATCTTAGACAACGGGCAAAAGTTGGTACAATACCAAGTCGATCACTCAGGAGTTGTTACTTAAATGCGTTGTAAAAAGGTATTAAAATGAAATCTTGTATTTATTTTATACGAAGTATTGGTTAGAACAGAAAGCTAGATTCTCTTTTTGCACTTTTATCCAATCTCTTTTGGTTGGTCAACATTAACTGACCCATCAGTATATTAATTTGGTTAGGAATCATCTGTAGCAGACTTTTATCTTTAAAGAATAATTTTACTGTTGATAAATCCGTATAGTCTCTAACTAATCTTAAAAGTGTATTGTCTTTATTTTCGTCATTACCTTGGCTTTGTATCCGAGTAAGGTCTTGTATTGCTACAGTTACTTTAGAGGCAATAGGTGTAGACAAAACCCACAGTGCTCTTTAATCTTCTTTAAATCCACGTCCATGTGTCAGACCAGTAGATCCTTTAACGTTTTTGATCAAAACCTGTTCAATGGTTAAATCTGTGGATAAACCCGTCCAATAACGGTGGGTTCTTAAAACCTGCATCCCATCCTTAAAAAGCTCATACATATGAAAGTGTGGGTTTTCAAGTTTCAACAAGTTTTGGAGATAAAGTTGAGCAGACTTACTGTAGAAATTGTATGACGAAGCTTTATGGCTTCAAAATGCAACTCCTAGCTACCCGTACACTCAGTTTTTATATATTTCATTAATGTTTTTACAATGTCTAAGTACTAAATCATACACAAGCTATTCTAGAGATGTTCGTCATATAGAGCGCGGGCTGTAAATTTGTTTTCGTTGTGTCGTTAGATGTTTTCTTATGACAGCAGTACGAATAAGCCGACTTTGGGTCAAAATTTCCTCCCATTTAATCCAATCTGTAAGAGAAGGAACTCCTTCTCATAAGAAATACATTGAGATCTTCTCTATATGGGCTATATGTTAGTGTGTGAGAGATAGACATACATTAATATAACTACACTAAGAAATAGACATACCTAATTACGGTAGCTTGTCTTCGCCGAAAGCATTTTATTAACTTGCGCTTTTCCGCTCATCGCCGACCACAGAATTCCATTATTAAAAAAACGTGATTAAACACGTTATTTCTACAACATTCATCATCTTCATAGAGCCTTCTTACCTGCATAGTGTTTTAGAGTTACCAACATCACAATTAGTTTTATTAGCATCTCATCTTTAAATAAAACGAAAGTTACCAAACTCACAACAATTATTTGTATTAACTTTTCATCTAAATATTTTGTACACACACAGCAAAAGTTAATACAGTTTATGTAGTATATTTTATAATAGCATATCTGTATGGGCTAAAGTAGGACCCAAAGTAGGTCATCCAACTGAAAGTGTGGTACTTTGGTTCCAAAGTCTATGCGACTATGAACCCAATGTAGGTCAGTGGTCGACTAATAACTACGTTAATTTAGAGCCAAAGCAGGTCAGTCGACTTGAAACTGCATGTTGACATCCGCAGAAAAATAAATAAACATAGTCAGCAAGAAATTTAATGCTGTCTACAGAAAAACCATTGAACCCAGTCTGCACGAATGGGACTCTCAACCCTGAAAGCAATTAATCAACGCAATCTAAGATTAACTGGTTACTGGTTTCCCAACATTTAACAAATTGGACAGATATCTTGAAATTTGCCAAAGAGACAGACAGACAGACAGACTGATTGCATCAATTTTTCATTCTCGCTTTTAAAGAATAACAAGTCGTAGTTATTAAATCGCGAGTAATGTGAAATGAAAACAAATGAAAGAAGAACAAAATATATTTTTCTTTATTGTAATTTATAAAATATATATAGTAAGAAAATATAATGTTGTGTACTCCAGAATAAACATACTATAATTCACCTAAGTTGTTTATATGTTTGTTTTCCAAATGAGCAAGCAACCCAAATATAAAGAACAGTTCTAACTCACTCCAAACTTTTCTTCTTTCAGCATTAAACTTTTCGCTGCACTTCTAACTCGCTCTAAACTTTTTTTAAAAGTTTTCATTTCTGATTTGTTTACAGAACACTCACAACTACAACTCTGAACGGTAAAATATTACCTTATCGGTTCTGTGAGGGCTGTCATTTTCATTTTTGACGCCTCAAAGACCGTGGAACTAGTCGCGGTCGTTTCTGGTTGTTCTCCTTCTTGTTCACTAAAAAATTCTGATAAAGATTAGATCAAGTAAATGCGTTAAGAGAATTAAATCTATATTAGGCCAACGAATACATACTGTATTACTTCGGGTGTCATCAGGTTTTACGTTGCAATTGACGGATCTGCCCACGGAGCCAATGATTTTTGCAGCACTTCATTTGCAATGACTATAAACTGCTCAATAATTTTAACCCGACCACTATCATTATTATTATTCTTTCCGGACAAGGACAATTTTGAAAATGTTTTCATTTTTTTATTTGTTTATAGAACACAGCTACAACTTGACAAAAAAGATCGAACGATTATCACACATCTTAAGTATATAAAGTTATTAAACAACAAGAACAGCAGAAAATTCAACCCATGTCAGCAAGAATTTTAATGCTAGTGTATTGTCTAGACAACAATTGTAGAAATATAAAATCTGCAGAAAATTTAATAAACCCAGTCGTGAAGAAGTTTAATGCTGACGTTTGCAGAAAAATAAATAAACCCAGGCAGCAAGAAATTTAATGCTGATATATCCAAAAAATGAATAAACCAAATCAGCAAGAAATTGAATGCTGACGTCCACAGAAAAATAATAAACCCAGTCAGCGAGAACTTTAATGCTGATATCTGCAGAGAAATAAACAAACCTAATCAGCAAGAAATTTAATGCTGACGTCCGCAGAAACAGTAATAAACCCAGTCATCAAGAAATTAAATGCTGACGTCTGCAGAAAAATAAATAAACTTAATCAGCAAGAAATTTAATGCTGACATCCTCAAAAACAGTAATAAACCCAGTCATCAAGAAATTGAATGCTGACGTCCTCAGAAAAATAAATAAACGTAGTCAGCCAGAAATTTAATGCTGTTAGCAGAAAAACGATTGAACCCAGTCAGTACGAATGAGACTCTCAACCCTGAATGCAATTATAATTGATCGACGTAATCTAAGATTAGCTGGTTACTGGTTTCCCATAGATTTAAACACATTAATTTAATGTAACGTTGTATGACAGAAAATAAATATTGCATGAGTTCGTACCTCAGTTATAAATTATACCTATCATTTTCTCATACACTTTCACAATAACCGTGTTATTATTATTATACCATATTTAAAATTTTTTAAAACTGCTATTCATTAAGAAATGCCAAATTAATGTTGTCAATTGCAAAGCCACAATTTTTTTTATTTAATTAGGGGCGCAAAATATACAAAATTATATATAAACAATTCGATCGTAAGCCATATTGCAGCATCTTGACAAAATTCCTGACGACGCGTGGCTCATGTCTTAAATGTAATGACCTCGGTTGTTATGAAAAATAAAATACAAACTGTTTTCGATTTAAACGCAATGACCTACCTGTATATATTAATTTGAAATTTTGTTATTTTGTTGGGAATTAAATGTATAAAAGCCAATTTTTTCAGTTTTTACTGAAAAGTAAATTGAAATATTCTAGATTGAAATAATTCAAATGATTTCTTGGTAAATTTAATTGATGCATTGTAGATTTTACTCGCTTAGGTGTTTTTTTGACTACGCAGAAAAAAGTTTCAATTCACTGCGGTCGACTACAATTACTAAATTATCTATAGTACTGCAATTTAAAATTTTCCCATAATCTAAAACTCATTCAATATTAATGTATTAGTTATTAAATCGCAAACTCAGTTATCCGCAAGAAATATAAACTGGGAAATTTAAGAAATTCTCCAACTTCAAAACTATCGAAGAAATAAATCTATTGAAATATACGCTATGAGTTCTTTAATATTCCCTATAGATGCTTTCATATATTTGTGGCGGTTCAGAACAGCTGAAATTAGAAATGCGCCTGGATCTGATTGCTTAGCGGCAGCGTCGGCTTCTACACTTAGATATTCTTCACCGAAAAATAAAAACATAATATAAAGACAGCACGTAACGTAGGTAGCTAGGTATCTAGGGAAATGCAAATGCAAGCATAAAATACAATTCAAGGGGAGTTCAGTAGACCTTCGTTTGAACAAGAAACGTTTGTTGTGTGATTTCGTAGTCAAGTACTTCAAATATACACACAATAGAAAATTTTTTTCAACGACTTTTTAATGTTTTATAGTTTATAATCAAATTTTGCGTAAAAGCGAATCAACCCCGTACCTACCCAACAAAAATTATTAATAATAATCTTATTTTTAATTATAAGTAACGTTAATTATAGATGACCACAGAAATGTTTTTCATACTGGTTTAAAAATTTGTGTACCTAGTCACAAGCAGAAACGGCATTCTATTTTTTTCATGCAACGACTTGTTATTTTTAAAAACGAGAATGAAAAATTGATGCAATCAGTCATATACATACAATGCGCATTCAGATTTTTTTCAGTTCCAGACCTACCTACCTATTGCTAGAGAACACTTAATGTAAATTCAAAGTGGGTACATATCAAGGGTCATATGACGAAGGGGCGTAACTGACATTTGGTGCAAATTGAGTTTAGCCGCCTAAACTGTTCCTATACAGGGTGTAGAATTGGATCACGCACCAAAAGAATTTCCATGTTAAATTCCTAATGTTCAAATATTGGCTCCCCAAATTATTTTAGGGAAAAAATGTAAATATGTTTCTTGTAGAGAAAAAAAATACTGAATACAACCATATCATTACTTATTTTGCTACAAAGGTTAAATTGAGGAAATTAAAAATTACTATTTTAGCAAAAACAGCAAAAAATAGGTTGTACCTTAAAATTCTTGAAACAATGGTTGTGTTTTAATCACACACTTAAATGTATTTAAAATATTTTTAAGAAAGGGAACTACATTTTCGGCATTAGTATGCATTATCTAAACGCAAAACTATACTTAAAATACGTCTAAATTTGTGGTTAAAACGTTACCAATGTTTCAACAATTATAAGTCATAACTTATTTTATAGGGAAATGCAATTGCAAGCATAAAATACAATAAACGGAAGTTCAATAGAACATCGTTTGAACAAGAAGCGCTTATGGTGTGACTTAGTAATCAAGTACTTCAAATATACACAATAGAAAAATTCTTTCTAAATCTATTGAAATATATGCTATGAGTTATTTAATATTCCAGGATTCCTATTCAATAACAAGACGTATACACTTCACCATCTAAAAGCTTGTTGTATGTAGAAGGAAAGTTAGTTTTAATTGATGGAACACCTTCTCCAACAGCAAAGTTTGCAAACAATGGTGCTTTATTACTATTTAATGAAATTAGATATGAAATTGGAGGCGAGAATGAAAAATTGATGCAATCAGTTTGTCTGTCTGTCCGTTAGCCTGTCTTTGGCAAATTTTGAGATATCTGTGCAATTTGTTAAATGTTGGAAACCAGTAACCAGCTAGTCTTAGATTGCGTTGATCAACTATAATTGCTTTCAGGGTTGAGAATCCCATTCGTGCTGACTGGATTCAATCGTTTTTCTGCAGACAGCATTAAATTTCTTGCTGATTACGTGGACGTCAGCATGCAGTTTCAAGTCGACTGATCTACTTTAGCTTTAAATTAACGTAGTTATTAGTCGACCACTGACCTACATTGGGTTTATAGTCCCATAGACTTTGGAACCAAAGTATCACACTCTCAGTTGGATGACCTACTTTGGGTCCTACTTTAGCCCATGCAAATATGCTATTATAAAATATACTAAATAAACTCTATTAACTTCTGCTGTGTGTGTACAAAATATTTAGATGAAATGTTAATAAAAATAATTGTTGTGAGGTTGGTAACTTTTTGTTTTATTTAAAGATGGGATGCTATCTAAACTAATTGTGATGTTGGTAACTCTAAAACACTATGCTGGTAAGAAGGTTCTATAAAATGATGAATGTTGTATAAATAACGTGTTTAATTACGTTTATTTAATAATGGAATTTTGTGATGTCGGCGATGAGTGGAAAAGTGCAAGTTAATAAAATGCCTTCGGCAAAGACAAGATACCGTAATTAGGTATGTCTATTTCTCAGTGTAATTAGATTAATGTATGTCTATCTTTCACACACTCACATATAGCCCATATAGAGAAGATCTCAATGTATTTCTTATGAGAAAGATTTCCTTCTCTTACACATTGGATTATTTGGGACGAAATTTTGAACCAAAGTCGGCTTATTCGTACTACTTACGACATCTCTCGAATCAGATCGCAATAGAGAAATCGTATTTTCAGCGGTCGAATTGTCAATAATTATGTTGTCAAGTTTTAACAAGTTATATAACGGTACCTTTAAGATATTTTTTAAGAACTGACTTAAAGGCACTATTTTTAAAAAACTCTAGCTTCGTTAGGAAACATTTTTGGATTAACAAAAGTTGGGTTTTAATCAACATAAAACCATGTCTAGTGTGTGTGGCTTTTGCCTAGTAGGAGAGTTTCTGGATACTCTATATATAAGTTAATGCACACAATACATAATTAAAATTATATTTTCTTTTTGTTAGTATGTCTTATTTTATATTTAAATATCTCTATCCCTGTGTATAAGTTTTATTTAACATCTACTACACTTAAAACATTGTATATATTAATGATTGTAATAATTAAAAAGGAAATACTCCCTGTATGTTTGTTGTGGTTTGTTTAGCATTCTTCTTAATCTTCTTTGGGAATGAAACCACTCATAGTTTTTAAAATCTATTTTATTTACGTTTCGATCCATGACCTAGGATCGTTGTCAAAATAATAAAAACTTCAAGTTTGACGTTTATGACATAAATTGAAGGTTACTTTGATTTATTGATGTTTGAAATATTTGGTTTGAGTACACTAAGCAAAAATTTTTAAAGTTTAAAAGAATGATTGCCTTCAATTTGTGTTGCGACCTGGGATCGACTTTACTATGGTAGCCAATACGCTTAACGTGAAATCAGCTGATTAATTTTTATTGGTGAATTTTATATAAATTCAATAATTTGGGAAACATTTTTTAACATGTTTCTATTTATACAATTGAGAGATTTCTGATTTTATGTCTTATTTTACCGAGATTCAGTGAAGGGGGTTAAGCAACTTGTGGCTACCAAGATCCCCCAACCATTATTTCGGCAAATTATAAAAAAACTGTATGAAAAAAACTGTTTACTGGAACAGGGTGGCAATAAATGGTTTGCCTAAGAACGGCACGCACCCTTGTGACGGACCTGCTTGAAATTATGAACAGAAATTTATATTCAATGTCACTTATTAAAATCGTTGTTACACTGCATTCTTGTATGCGGTGCAGGAGTATACGTTGGTGTGTTGAAAATTAAGTTAATCTTTCAGACGATCCTTAAACATAAAAGATCTGTATAAAATATTACCTTTCACAATGAAAAATATCGGATATTGTTGAACTCTATTCCCAATATATATTACAAAGAGTAACAATTGTGAGAGCCGGTCGTTGGGTCTGGAACAAATTACAGAACACACAACATATATAAAACATTATCCATTACTGCAGAATGTTAATGCGAGGCAAATCATATCGTTTGTGCAACATCCCCACAATGCACAATAATAATTATGCGCACAGGATATTTAAATTTAGAAAATGCGCGCCAAACTAATATGCACTAGAATATACAAATAGTTTAAGTACTAATATGCACCAAGGATATACAAATAATAAAAATAAAACAAGTACGTTCAGTCAAGATACGTTCAACAACAATATACTAAATAATAATATATACAGAAATAAGTTCACTATTATACATACGCACCACTCACGACCGCACCTACACTGAAGGAGACTTGGAGGAAACTTGATTTTGGAAATGGCAACATGATGGATATCCCGATGATGGCGACATGGTGGATGCCTCGGAGATGGCAACGTGATGAATTGCCCCGAAGATGTCGACGTGTTGGACAACCCGCGGATGGCGACGTGGTAGACGCCCCAAAAATGGCTACGTGGTGGACTACTTGAAGATGAGGACGTATATACCTTAGTGATGGTGACATGCTGGGCAGCACGAAGAACCAGGCATTGGGTTAATAGTACCGAGATTACCATTGACTTCTTGGCGGTGCTACCACAGTGCCTCGACCTACTTACCTCTTGTGACAGCTCCGCAAACGAACTGAAGGATTTGCAAAAACTGTGCTGCTTTTATGTTATTCAGCATTAATCTATAACTGTCAAGCTTCTACTTTTGAGATGCAGCAAGTGTTTAATCACCCTGAGCGAGAAACGCATAATGGTGGTAGTTGTGGTGGCGCGCGCTCACTCCAGCATAACATATCGTGAAATCAAGATCTACAAACCTTCACCTCTGAGCGAACCAGGGTGAATAACAGACCGGTGATGATTCCAAGGAGCTTTCCAGTTATGCGGAGTGCCAAGGAATGCTGATGTAAATGAAATCGTTGGGGATGCATATTCGTCAGTCCTGTTCGACGAACTACCCGGTGATTGAGCAGTCTGTGGGGAATAGCCATCCAGTCGGTCGAAAACCACAGGCCAGCAGACCCAAGATTTGGATATCGTAGTGCTGAAGAACGATCAAGAAGAAGATCCAGAAAGTTACTCCATCAACCATCCGCTAAAACATGTTAGTCGACAAAAAATTTAAGACTACCGGCCTTCAACTAGTTGGCATTATAATTTGAATAAGGGCCACTATACTTGCGGCGACGTCCTCAATGCTCCACCCGAAGATACTACATTGGGTTTAAACGCGAAAATATAACGTGTTTCAAATTAAACCTAACTTCAAAATTAAACCATCTTAAATAAAAGTCTAATAACCTGAAACAAAAACTAAAAATAGGGTTTGAATAAAGGTGTCCCTAGGGTTGATATTGGAGTGTGTCTGATCAACAAGACACACGTGAAAGTAAAGGATGAGGAATCCGTAATACCGGGTAGCAGTCGCCAGCTCTGCTTACCGATGCGACCTGAAGGGTCGACTTAAAACTATCCAAAGCTAGCTAACTAATTAAAAATGGATTCAAATTTCAGAGCATTCGCCAAATATTTGAATAGTAAATCCAGCTATTTTGCCTGCTTTATGTATTTACAAGTTCGTTCTCCCTGGTCTAAGTAATTTAGCCTAAACCCGTTCCTAGCTTTCCCTATCATGCCCTAGCTGATTTATATTATAATTACAATCTTATCTAGTTCATTCTTCCTTCCTATTAAAATGCTGCCACCAAAAATGGCGGCAGAACGTCAGAGAAAAAAAACAAACAATTCAAGCCCCAAAATAATATAATACATGCAAATACATATAAAATATAAATATAAATAAATATAAAATAAATATATATAAACAAATAAACATCTAAAAGCATAAGCATGTAACAGTGCATTTAGCAGAAGCATTATCCAAATAAATTATCAGGTGCACTCGCATAAGCATTATGTTGGCTGGCTCCATTACACACAAGAACGTGCGCGTTAAATTATTTCAAAATTTTCTTATTAATACAAATCAATGCTTATGCGAGTACAGCTGCTACAATTTTATTTTTACCTTAATTATAAATTTTCCCAGCATCCGAAGACCTGGTCGTCTGCTTACGTCTATTTGTTTCTTACTTCTAGGGGATGGTTATGCACTGTTATAGTCCTGGAGGGTATGCACTAAACGTTTTGGGGAGTTCACAATCAATATCACTTTAAAAGTTCTGGGCGGGGGTTTCACTCTAATTTATTTCTTTATTTATTACACTGATTTAAATTAATGAGGTTTTCTGATTTAGTTTGTTACTATTTATTTGTTTTCGTTTATTACCGATTTTCCGGTGGGATAGCGATTGCTTTAGTGATGTGGGGGGTTCGCCGTGCATATTAGACTTTTGATTATTATTTTTATATTATTATTACTTTATTTTATTATTTTTTATTTTTATTTTTTTTTAATATTTTTTTTTCTCTTTTTTTTACAGGTTATGGTTATCATGCTCATATCATTTCCCACGCCAAGTCAAAATTAAAGTTTTCCAATCCTCCCTACGCCCTCCCTTCACCTTCCGATTTACACGTGGTTATCACCGCCCAACCTCGCGACCCTTCCCGAAAATTCTTTGAAGGCGGCCCAGAACGCTTTCTGGTTAGTCACTTCCCCGACTTCCTCTAGGCTCTTTGGCCATGCTAGCCCTGCCATAGCTAATTTCATATCAGCTAACCCCCGATTTGCCACCTCTAGTGGACAGTCGAAGAGCACGTGCTCTGCGCTTTCTGCGCCCTCGCCACACTCGCAGCAGTCATTATCAAATAAACCGAATCTTTGTAAATACACTTTCAGGGCGCCGTGCCCTGTTAACAGTTGCACCATTTTATGATTGAGCTTCACCTCGATCTTACCTCTAGCTTCTATGCTCGGTCTGAATTTGTGGGTCAACCTGCCCGTGGCAGCGTTGTTCCACCTCTCTACCCATTGTTGAATTGACTTTTCGCGCAGTTTCCTTTTAATATGGGACCCCGGTATCGACGAATGTGATATCCGAAAGTCGCCCGTCGCGGCCTCTTTAGTTAATTCGTCAGCCCTATCATTCCCTACGTTACCATCGTGCAACCTAACCCAACAGAACTTTAAACGTCGAAACTCGAGCGCCGTATGCGCTATCCTCCAGACGCCCGCCTGGCGGTCTGTCAAGGTGTTCATGTTTGTTAAAGCTGTCAGCGCTGATTTACTGTCGCTGATTATATAATATTCATCTCTGCCCACGTGGTTTATTACGTAATCGATTGCCTCTCGTATGGCTACCAATTCGCACTAGAAGATAGTGCTCCAGTTCGCGAGTTTGGTTTGAAACCGAAACACCTCTCTTTCCTGCTTATACACGAAAAACGCCGCGCCTGCTTGCCCGTCATCCATGCGTGAGCCGTCCGTATAAATTCTGATACCCGTCGCGTCCCCATCGCCTTCTACAAACTCGATTCCTCTAATATCGGCCGGGTGTCTTAACTCCGATACAACGATGTTTCGTTCTACCTTCCTATTACCAAGATGAATATCTTCGATAATTTAGCGCCCTTCCCCTGGCAAAATAGATAACTAGAAGGCAACAAAAAAAAACACAGACGACTGGATGGGAAAACAAACATTCCAGAATACACGCACAAAACGAAACACTTCAGACAAGACAGTAGAAACCAACAGGTTAACGCTGATTATACAACGTGCCATGAGAGGGCCAAGATTAACCAGAAACGGCACGCGCTCAATATAGGAATAACTGTATATAGTAGATGTTGCAAAATATCTTTAACATGAGGTATAGATACTATATTTTACCCATATGTTTCGTCACCGGACTGCCCATTCAACCTCCGTATTTTATAAACTATACGTTTGATAAATTTCACTTAAACAAAGCAACCGCCAAATTCTACTACTGCTGCATAGGTGGGTCCTTCACCTGAATTAAATAAACAAATGCTTGATGATAGAAATAAACTTTTTAACTGTTGCAATAAATAACTAGTGTCTAAAGTCTATAGCCGTTTAAAACAAGTTTTGGCAAACAGTTTACCTTCACCTTACTTTCTGAATAAAGTTTCTTTCGTGCCTTTAGGATTAGACTTAATTAAAAGCCCTAACATAAAAATGCCTCTATAAACGTGTTTTATCAATTTTCTCGTTTTAATTTGGAGCTGGAAAAGTCTGAGAGGTAAATTAATCTTTGTTTAGAGGATTATGCGGATTTTTTAAATTAATTATGTCATTAGCGTAAATTGTACTTTTGCTTGAAGGTTTATTTATTAAGGTTTTCTCAGAAGTGAGTAATGTTGACAAAGTTTTCAGGGTTTGTGGTTTGGTACAAATTTCTAGATTAATTAGTGGATTGTTTGCTTATAATTTGAAAGTCGAATAAGACACTCGCGGTTAATACTGTTCAAAATTAATATATTTTTCATAAAAGTAATTAATTATATTAGTGTGTGGATTGTAAGAACAGCTAGAAATATTTTACTGCCATGGCGTAGCTAGCAAATTGACTCATTCTAATGGAAATGTTTTTCAGACCATTTTTAAACTAAAAGTATCGACTCCCATATTGAAAATGGGTCTCTAGACTTTTATAAACGAAGAACAACCATGAATAAGCACTGATGCGTTTATATGTAGTTAGTAAAGAAAGAGTAATGGATAATAGATTTTGAAAAATTACTGTTCATTAAATCGGTACAAATACCCAACAAAGATTTGTAATCACACAGATGATTGAACTGTATAAACATATCAAAAGCATTTAAAAACGCACATTAGATCAAATTAAAACCGCTTCCGTAGCGGACTTTAACAAGAAAACTAAAACGTCCAGTTAGTTATAAACTGTTGTTGACTTCTCAATCGACAGTCTTTCTTCCCTCAAATTAGTCTTTTGCAAACTTCGTAGCCCTTAAATATATTTACTTTATACTTTGTAGTATACCTACCCTTTACATGTCATCAAAAAAGAAGACGGTGCAAAGTGTTCATCTGTGCGAGTTGGTTTACTGTAAATCGTGAGGCTAAGATGCTTGTTGTCATTTTTCTTCACTAATACATTCAGAAACAGTAATTGCTACTTTTTATCTACTTCCATAGTACAGTTTATTTTTTTAATAGATATGATGTATTCTACGAAACCATTGCGTTGTTCTCTTCCATGTGTCCACATCACAAACGTGTCATCAACATATCTTAGTCATAAGATCACGGATAACCTTCTTATACACTGAGAGAGTAATTCATAAACCTCTCTAACCATTCATTAAATCTCACCTTATTCCTCATTCATGTCACACTCAAGTTAGTGAAAGCAGTACTCCACATTGAAACTAGCAATCGGAAACAGCTTTAAATTAGCCACTCATGTGAGGGAGCATTATTAACAGTTGGTATTGCTAACATTACTATAAAACAAAATTTAAACTATATCTGATGTTTGAAAACTAACTTCATATTATACAGGGTGTCCGGAAAATACGTGTACAACGTAAGAACAGAGATTCTTTGGCTCGAAATAGATCGATTTGAACCAACTTACCTATTATAAAAGTTGCTTCATTTAGCCGCTAGAGGGCTTCAAAAATCGTGAAAAATATTTGATATTTTAAAATAACTCGAAAATGCGTCGATAGATTTTGACCATTTTTGGGGTGCAAGTTTCTACTTTCAATTGACATCTTTTGGTGGTCTACGCAATAATTTTAAAAGCATACGAGTGTCCCAAAAATAATGTATTGTATAAATATCCGACCATTACCTTTTTCCTGTTTATGCAATGACTACCAATTTTTTTTATGAGTAGCCGACTTAATTTGAAAACTTTTTTGTCTCTTGTAAAATTTTGATTAGACGAGCGGTTTGACAGAAAAAAATTATTTCAAATGTCTGTTTTTTTATTTTTATTTCATTGTTTTGTTTATTTTTTATTACTATCATTGAAAATTAACAGCGCGGTACAAGTGTTGGACCATTACAATAAATTTTCAAAATGGCCACCATTTTCTTCAATGCACAAATTAACTCTTCGTAAGAAGTTTAACTGAATCCTCTGTATTGTTTGTGCATTAGTTTTTAAAGAGTTGGCTGCATTTAAAATTTGTCTATACAATTCTTCTTCTTCTTCTATCAAGTGGAGACCAATAAACCTTAGATTTTAAGGTACCCCACAAAAAATAATCACAGGGCGTCAAGTCCGGCAATCGTGCTGGCCAATTTGTAGGAGCATCATATCCCCTTCCAATACATCGATCCGTATATTTTTTGTGTAAATATTGTTGAACAGCTAGAGTAACGTGGGGAGGAGCACCGTCGTGCATGAACCACATGTCTTGGCGAAGTAACAATGGCAGATCTTCCAATAAATTCGGCAATGTTTGTTGTAGAAAGTTGAAGTAATTCTCTCCGTTTAATCGATTTGGTATCACATTACATTTGATTTTTTTCCAATGCTCCACCCGAAGGTACTACATTGGCCAGGAAGCGAGTTTTTTTTACTTGGAAAATTTGGAATTTTGCCGAACCCTTGCTGTTCCAAGCAAGGTAGGGATCTTTAACGTGCGTGACAACACTCACACACGGGACCTCCATTTTACCTCTCATCCGAACGAGGGTGTATTTTTGTGAAAAATGCTCGCCTAACATTTTTCAAGCGGACCGTGTCGGGATTCGAACCCGGGACCATGGGCGTAGTAGTCACACACATACCACTACGCCACGGAGCCGCCTGATTTGGTATCACAACAGGACCGATAATAAAATTATCAATAACTTCAGCCCAGACATTAATCTTAAATTCATGTTGATAGTGAGTCACTTTAGTTGTATGAGGATTTTCTACAGCGTAAACATGTTCATTATGTATGTTAGTAACACCAGATCTTGTAAAAGAAGCTTCGTCTGTAAATAAAATTTTGCGACTAAAATTTGCATTCTGAATTCTCTGATCTTGAATAAATTCACAGAAAGCTAAACGCCTCTCAGGATCGAGAGGCAAAAGGTCTTGTACCTGTTGAACGTGGTATGGGTGTAATAACTGTTCCTTTAAAACGTCATGAACAATACTTTTAGGAACTTGTAGTTCAAGACCTAAGCGTCTGGTGCTTATTTTTGGTTCTTCTTCAACTCTATCCAAAATTTGTTCCTCCACATCCGCAGTTCTTGTGGTACGTTGACGTCCTCGATCCGCATTTCTTGACTGAAAGCTACCATTTTCACGAAGACGTCTTTCAATATTTGCGAATGTTTGGTGGTTTGGCATTCGGCGATTAGGAAATCTTTCCCTATAGACTCTGACGCTTTCACGACCATTGCCTTGACAAAATCCGAAAACCAAAACCATATCCACCTGTTCGTTGTTTGTATAAGTACTCATAATGTGAGATGAAAGATGCAAACTTTTATTGAATTAAGCAGAAATTCAGGACTTGACAGGCAAACTGAGGTTAAATAATATTCAAATTAAATAACAAATCAAAAGCAAAGCCTACTACTATACTATGTTTTTTTATTTGCCCCGTTTTACAGTTAATGCTGCAATGATGACGAAAGTATGCAGACATTTGAAATTATTTTTTTCTGGCAAACCGCTCATCTAATCAAAATTTTAGAAGAGAAAAAAAAGTTTCCAAATTAAGTCGGCTACTCATAAAAAAAAATTGGTAGTCATTGCATAAGCAGCAAAAAGATTATGGTCGGATATTTATACAATAAATCATTTTTGGGACACTCGTATGCTTTTAAAAAAATTGTGTACAGCAGCAAAAGATGTCAATTGAAAGTAAAAACTTGCACCCCAAAAATGGTCAAAATCTATCGACGCGTTTTCGAGTTATTTAAGAATATGAAATATTTTTCACGATTTTTGAAGCTCTCTAGCGGCTAAATGAAGCAACTTGTATAATAGGTAAGTTGGCTCAAATCGATCTATTTCCAGCCAAAAATCTTTGTTCTCACGTTGTACACGTATTTTCCGGACACCCTGTATATTTCTAACCTCAATTTGTTATGTATGCTATCTATTTTGTTTTTAAATTCCTGGTTCAGTTAAACATTATTAATTATTTGTGCTTATTTCTGTTATCCCTTAATTTTATGTAATTGCATTATACTGTATAGTGTTGGTTGCAGCCAATATTAATTTTTCAATATATTGATAAGTCCATTTTCAGTAAGAACCCGAGAATCAATATATATATATATATATATATATATATATATATTACTGTGATTCTCTTCCCGTTTTTGAATTGCACACGTTCTGTGCCAAGAATTGCTGTGATTCTCTTGTCCGTTGAATCTTTTCTGATAATCGCCTCTTGACTCTTTCCTTCCGCCTCGGCTGCTCACCTAGTTACAACTTTCATCCTCATTCATAAAAAAAACAAACACATTCCTACCACAAACATCAACGTTAACTCTATTTACATCAATATTCATAATACATTAAAATTTCAAAATTAAATTTCAGCATAAATTTCAGCATCATAAAATTTGTCATCATTTTAATTTGCATCCAGAATTAGAATCCTTATAGGATGCATACTAATTAAGTAAACAATATTTGCAGACCTGAGTCTGAATAAAAGGGAGCATCTCCCACCTCTTTACGTTAATTAAATAGGTTAGTCTAATTGAGCTCAAAGACAGACCCAAATTTTCATCATAACAAAAACATAAACTTGATAAATACTCCTTTCTACTTAAACAAGAAAATTTTACCTTAAAATTCAAAATTTGTTGTTTATACAAATTTACTACTGTCCATCTTTATCAAACAAATTATAAAGATATTCAACACACACCAAAACATCTAAGATCGAACAACAATGCATAAGTTACCTGAAGGTTAATGCATTCGTGGCTCCAATGTACATCGTCCTTGCTAATCCCACCATTCCAGCTGGGTTATGTTTACGTCCTCGGATTTCTGGCCGCCTTTAAAATTTTTCTACACCACCATTCTTCTAAAAGGTTTCAGGGCTTCTCAGGAACTCATCTATGTATATCTAAATCTTGTTTTGTGGATCCAATCACGTTTACGAATAACACTTGATTACTAACACTCCCGAAAAATAGCAATGAAATTCATAATACTTTTACGCTATACCAAAACTGCATACTTCTATTTATTTATTTATCGTTACTAATTTGGATAATTGGTACAGCAATACCCGCAAATATAACTAGACTTTATTACCTTTATCTATCTTCTCTAAGTGCACTAATGCATAATAACTTGTATCGTTGCACGTAATCACCATGTATTCTGCTTGAAGTATCGAATAAAATCAAAAATAAAGGAGAGACCGCTTGTAGTATCGAATATAATCAAAAATAAAAGAGAGCTAAACTCCTATCAGCACGGGTTTATATAATGGCTCGCCTGCAAGTCGAATTTGTCCCGCGACGGACGATTTTCAGAAATTCGCATTCTATTTTCCCTTCCGATGGCTCGGCACAATGATTCTACTGAAATTTGCACTCGTTCGAGTTGTAATCTAAGAAATTTCCACACGCCTCGCAACACGTCCGCGAACAACTAATTAATTTTATGTAGAAATTGTTATGCTTCCACCTCTCATGTTTGCATCTTATTTCAACCTTACTCGCCAATCTAGTCCGTTCGTTCTATCTACAACCTGTGCTCTTGTTTTACATATTTCCCCTCATTTACCTACCAATGCATTCCCTCTCGCTTGTCTTTATACCACAAACTTGCTTTCTTACTTGCACTCATATAGCTTAAAGCTTATCGACTATCATATACATCGTTATTTTTGCAGGTGTTCTGAGTTCGAATACGCTGAAGGCTTTTACGTGACTTCCCCACGTCGTTATAATTTCTCGATAGCTTTAGTACTTAGAAAGATTAAATTAAATACAAGTTGAACATTTTAACTCGGCTTCTTTTTATAGAAAGCGTCCAGTGAATAATCTAAACCTCTTATTTTTAACGAAACGAATAATTTTTTATGCTCCGTGGTTTTAATAATGCGTATCATCATATGAAATTCTACATTATTTCCTTCTACACGTTGATTATGATTATATACAAACCCTACATTCTAATTGAATGATTTAAATCTACACAGTAGGCCTTTAATTAAGCCTACTATTTTCCACTGCTTTAATATACACGGTGTTTAACATTATCTAAACAATATAAACCCTATGAAGTAAATGACGAATTTATCCAACATGCCTTTAAATGAAGCGTATTATTACCCAAAGCTTCCTTATACACGGTGATTAAAATTATTTGATGTCGTTAATTAATTTTCTACCCTGGTCTAAATTAGAGTAATATATATATATATATATATATATATATATATGAGTTTTTAGTGTGGCAACGGTCGATAACTCCGTTATTATAAAAGCTACGTAAACCAAATTTGGAGGCATATTAGGCATGCCTAAAGTGCACATTTTAAAAATAGTTGGACGCATACAGGGTGTTTCATAATTCCAGGGCATATTAAACTTATAATTTTTTAAATGGAACACCCTATATATTATTACAGTTTTGGAAAGCCCATGAAAAGAGCTTTAATTTGATATCAAATTGTATTTGTCTATTCCTTTTAGTTTTTGAGATATTCAACTGTTTTTAGAAAAAATGACCCCGATTAGATACATTGCCACTGCACTAATACACAACTTATGTTAATTTTCAAGATGCAGGAAATTTTACCATATGCCATAGTATATTTGTAAATATCACTTTTTTGAAATTTCTTCCCAGCATACAGGGTGTGTCAGGTTTCGCAAAATGCAATTTTTAAAACTTTTTTTAAATAGTACCTTACCAATTTTATTGCTACAATGGATAGTTCATTAAGTGTACTTTCATTTTCATTAAGCATTCCCTATAACTAAATCCATTACTTTCTGAGATATTTTTGATTCTCTTCAAATTTTAAGAATATTTTTAATTTGCGTAACTAAAAATAACTTACTATTAGAGAATATTATAAAACAATTAATACATTTTGATTAACAATCAACTACACTTATCCAATAACAATTTTCACTAAAGATATAACAACCTACAATAATACGCTATCAACAGAATTCTGACAGATTAACAATATGCATTTTATAGAAAATGTTCAAACAGGAAATCAGGCAGGCTTTGAAAAAATAACAATTACAATTAAAATGTCATTTAGGTTTATTAACTGTAGTGTGGCCCATTTACTCCAGGTACATTTTATGTGTTTGATGTTTTTAAAAATAAAATACAGGTCATTACAAAATAAAATTTACTGAAATGTAATGTGAACAATGAAATATGGACAATATTGAATTTCTTTTGTAAATAGTAATAAATAAAGGATTGTATGTTTGTTGTATTTGGTGGTTTTATTGGGAGTGTGCGTGAATGATAGAATATGAGAGTGACTATAGATATCCAAAAGGAAATCTAAATGAGCTAGCCGGAAGCAGTTGAAGAAGGCCATTCAACCGAGGAAGAGAAGAAACGGGTAAGCAATATTTTTATGTGTATTATTTAATTTTGAATTTTCGAGTTTTGAAAATTTTATAAAATTTTCGAAAATATTTTTGTTGGTGAAGATTTTACCCGAGTTCCACGGCAATTTATGACGCCCAATACGTGAGGCTCGATTCTTATAAGGTTACACGGCAATTTATGACGACCCAACGTTGGGACTCGAATGTTTTTGAGAGAGTACTAAATTAGAGCGTACTTTCACGGCAATATATATATATATATATATATATATATATATAAGAAAATATATATAAGAAAACTCTTTTTTAATGCCTAAATTTTCGGATGTATTTAATCCTTGTTCACAGGCTTAAGATGAGTTGTTTAAAAAATTAACATTAATATTAAGTTTAAAAAATTAACATTAATATTAAGTATTAAACATAAAGTTTTTTATATACTTTTAAAACTTTTAAAAGTATATAAAAAAAATACTTTATGTTTAATACTAATATTGATGTTAATTTTTTAAACAACTCATCTTAAGCCTGTGAACAAGGATTAAATACATCCGAAAATTTAGGCATTAAAAAAGAGTTTTCTTTTTACCAGCTGACATCAAACCCATTAAAAACATTCGCTATATATATATATATATATATATATATATATATATATATATATAGTTGAATATTGCAATGGAGAGCGTTAAACGGTCATTTATGACTGCTGAAAAATAATCTTTTTTAAAAGAACTTGTGCTACAGAATTGTAGTTTAATTGAAAAGAAAACAGATGCAATATCCGTTATGCAAAAGAGAAAAGCTTGAGTGGATATTGTGACAGAATTTAATTCTTCCTTAGAATACTCTAATGTAAGTATTAAATTTAGGTACACTGAAAATGCATTATGTTGTAATATGGTATCACACTTTTAGAGAACACTGAGACAGCTACGCAAGTGCTAGGAAAATATAAAGTCCCGCTGAAGAAAGGAATTGGGCGAAGCACAAAAATATCACATGGCAACAGATGGAGAGCCTTTTGTGCCACTACCTGATGATATAATAGACATACTAGACAAAAATGTCGATATTGAAATTAAAGATGTGATTGACCGTGAAACTTTTTGAACCAACTTCACAATTGGCTTGTGACGAACAAGAAAATGTTACACAAATAGAGTTTGAATACGATTACGGCGAAGGTAACGTCTTATTTTCTTATTTATCATGTTATTTTATAAAAACGTTTGCAGAACACATAAAAAGCACAAACCTACAGCCATCGACCTTACACGAAACTGCATTTAAACAAATTGCAAATACCCCAAAGAGCAGCACTTTTCACGAGGAACTGCTATCTAAGTGGAATTAGAGAAAAGACTTTAAAGAACAGAGATATTAAAAAAGCAAGACCTCGGACTTCATGCTCTGAAGATGGAGAAACAGCTGTTAAAAGTGAAAGAACAAAAAATACGCATGGAAATTGCCAAAGAAATATTAAACAAGAACAAATAAAAACTGTCAATCACATCTTTAATTTAAATATCGACATTTTTGTCTAGTATGTCTATTGTATCATCAGATAGTGTTGCCATGCGATATTTTTTTGATTCACCCAATTCCATTCTTCTGCAGGACTTAATATTTTACCAGCACTTATTATCTATATTTTTTCTGTCAATCTATACCACAACAAATTGTGGTAGATTAACATTACCTATCGAGAATTCTTATGTATTTGTATTAAGCCCAGGGTAAGGGGTGGATGGAAATTGGCTTATAGTAAAAGAACACTCTAAAGATATTGAGCTAACTAGGTTTTTTGCCCACGGTCGCATGAGACTGGGTCAGTGGGTATATTTGAATTGAATGAAACAGAATAAAGGACGCCACCTAAATTTTTTATAAAGCAAGTGACTAAGTAAATTTGCTTAAAGGAAAATTTGGAAACCTATATTACCATAAACCACTTTGAATACAAAGTTTGATAGTCACACATATCATACTTACATCTGTTGGTCTTCTTCAAAGATCTAATGTTGAGTGGGGTGATTCTGAAACATAGTTTCTACCAACATAAACACCCTATATATTTATTTTACGGATTAATATGAATATAGTATCTTTAAATTAATTTCAATTGTGTCTACTATCTTGATACCTTTTCGGATAAGTTTACTTTGTAAACACCGTACCAATTTTTGGAGAATTTAGTATTATTGAAAAATGAACTGAAGTCCAATAATTTAATTCTGTATTCTCTTTAAAGAAAAGTAAATAACATCTTGATAAATAACATTGTTAAAAAATTTTGATTCTTATGAAAATGATTTGTAGTTGAGAAATTTAATTATTGACATTTTATATTTTATAAATTAGTCATTGTAGCGCTACGCGACCTCACAATGTTTAAATATTGCTTAATAAACGTTTGGAAAAAATCAACAATTATCAGATTACTTTAAATTACAATTTACATGATATAGCTTTCAAGTGTTATAATTTAACATATTAATATTTCAATTTGTCAAAACAAGATAGCTGAGGAGGTATATCCACACCTGTACAATCGGTGAGATATGATATATAAGTTGAACACGCTATTAATAAGAAATATAGGTATGGTACTCATTGTACTTTATACTTAACAAAGGGATTTAAAATTCAATTGACAAAACATACAAGTGATATTAGTTGCATAAAGCACGTAATGCAAAACGAGTTTCGTAAGCATATTATTGCATGCACAATTTACGCAGTGGACTTTGTAACGTCCGCCTTATGTAATAAACTAATACATTCTTACCGACCGCGGCAATAACCTGCAACCTTGAATCGACCTGTGCATCAGTAAAACATGCTGGTTACAAGCGACATCGGCCACATGTGTAATACAGTAGTCTACAGCTTTGCCTGCTAAACGGGATCAAAGTTTCATTTTTCGTGATTGTAGAATTACACGGCATCAAAGCTGTTTCGTATTAGTTAACACTCAAACTATAGTGGATTTAAATTGTGCAGTGCGCTTGCGCCTCTTCAAGTAAAACGCGCGCGAAAGTGGTTTTGTGACGTTTATCGACGACTCTTCTTTCGACCTAGTAACGGGAAGGTTGTGCGTGACAAACTATACCCAATAAGTATAGTGCTTGCAACAGTGCATTCAACCGACTCCCTCGGGGGCATTCCAGCAACATTGAAGAGGACCGCACACCAAGGACAATATTGGTGAGTGAATTTATGCCTTTTGTTTGTTAATTTTTACATGCATACAACTTTGGTATTTAAAGCTCGCGTTTTGTTATATTTTCGCATTACAGTCCACGATTAAATAAGACGCGCCAGCACATTATCTAAGTTAATTAATTGACATTTGGTCCTTTTTCGCGTGATAGAACAGTCCATGGTGAATAAATTAATTCATTTCGTTTTAGCTTGTATGTATGTAGAACTTCGATTTGCAATATTCGCATCATATTTCTATTTACTTAGATATAAAAAATTCGATACACTAAAGTCTATTAATTAGAAATCATTATTTGATTATAGATATATTACGATTTAGCAATAGTTTAGTTAGAGAGCATTATTAATCATTTTACAGATAGTTAAATAGTTCGTATAGAAAACCTGTTGCAAATGTTGGATTCAAAGCTGTTCTATTGTAAAATTTTGTATACCTGTGTAGTAGGTCACTCCTTTTGGCTTATGTACAGCTGCAAACGACATTCCAGTTTTATCCTATAACCTACCTAAATGTTTAAGGGTTTATAACCACTAAATATTTTAGCTTATTTCTTGTTTGAATGACTAAACCCTTAGGGCATTTTATAAACCTTCTTGTTAAGGGTTGTCAGGTCGTTTTAAAATACAATAGGAGGCTTTAGGGATCTAACTATTCGTTTCGCATTTTACTTTACAAATCGGGTAATGACTTTATTGGATCATTTTCGGTGATTGAATTTACAATAAGATTATTGTCGCTCGTTGTTAATTGGAATAATTGTCGTTTGTTTCTTCATACAAAATGCCTGACACAAATACGTCTGTATTTGTGTCGAAATGTAGATGACGAATATTATTCTATTCTTTTGATAGAGCAAGAGATATTTTCTGCTGAAGTGAAAACTCCGTCTGCGAATCACACAAGTCGACAAGACAATAATTTTACACCTAGAGTAAAATTACCAAAAATTACTCTACCGCGTTTTGATAATGACCCAAAAAACTTTAAGACTTTCAAGGATATGTTTGATGTTTTGATAGATAAACAACCGCATTTAACGGAGATCGAAAAGCATTCCTACCTTCTTTCAAGCTTGTCGGGTGAATCATTGACATTGTTGCGATCTATTCCTCTTTGTCATGAAAATTACAAACTAGCATATGACACTTTATGTTCTAGATATAATAATAAACGTCTTTTGGCTAATCACCATTGGGGTTTAATAAAAAACTACCCGCCTATGCATGCGGAAAACGTAAAACAACTTCGAAATTTAATTGACTGTTTCACAGAAAACTTATCGATTTTGGGATCATTACAATTTGATGTTGAAAGTTGGGATTTCGTTCTTGTAGATCTTTTATTATGTAAACTCGATGAGAAAACTCGTAAACGATTCGAATTGCATTTCAATTCTACTGATGTGCCTACATTCAATTGCGTCAAAGACTTTTTGTCAAAACAATGTGTAGCCTTAGAGAATCTTGTCTCAAGCAAACAACCGAAAGTGCTTAAAGGTACTATTAATAAACAAGGTCTCACTCGTTCGAATTCTGACTTGAAGCCTAGGACATTCTTAGCTGAGACTAACACTTCTCTTAAGAACAATTCGTTCTCCTGCATCCTTTGCAAGGGAAATCATGTATTGTATTCGTGCGAGCAATTTCTTAAATTGTCTCCAAACAAGCGTCACGAGCAAGCCAAACATCTTCGGTTATGTTTGAATTGTCTTCGACCAAATCATAACATGTCGTCTTGTCCGTCAAAGGTTTCGTGCAGAACTTGCAATAAAAATCATCATACATTGTTACATTTTGTGCCGTCGATTGCTACGTCACCACCTTATTCAACTCCAACTCGTGAAGAAAATTTGCAAACCAGTTCGTCTAATAATGCTACTTGTACTACAACAGTTGGGTCTGAGGCGACAACTTGTCTAGCTCTGCTACCCACGGTTTGTTTGGAAATTCTCGACAAGAGAAATCAACCTCAAATTATTCGTGCTCTAGTAGACACTGGGAGTCAAATTTCATTTATTACGGAGTCTTGTCGTAAGTCTATTGGTATATCGTCTCGTCCTTCTTCGATTCCTATTTCTGGTTTGGGCCAGACTTCACACCAAACGTTAGGTGTGATATCTGGAACAATTCGTCCCATTCAGGAATATGATTCAGTCCCCACGGACAACAATTTGAAAATAAACTTAATGGTTTTGCCGTCTATTTGCGGTAATCTTCCAAACAAGTATATTCAATCGTATTAGTCTCATTTGGAAAACATAAAACTCGCAGATGAAAACTGGAGACATCCTTCTCCAGTACAAATGTTATTGGGCTCTGATGTTGCCAGTCGTATTTTGCTCGATGGGAAAATTGATGGCAAAGAAATTTCGCCTGTTGCTGTCAACACCATATTTGGTTACATGATATTTGGTACTGTCGATCCCATCTCAACCAATGTTATTCATTCGTTCTTTGTATCTATCGATCCTTGTATGGATATTGATCTTAAACATTTTTGGGAGCTTGACGACATTCCATCGAGGAGTTTGTCGTCCCCAGAAGATGACCTTGCTCAACAATCTTTTGATAACTCGTTGCATCGGTTACCCAATGGTAGGTTCGGCGTGAGCCTTCCATTTACAGAAAATGTTCTTGAGTTTCCGGACTCGAAATCTATTGCCATTAAACGTCTATTGTCACTAGAGCGTCGTCTCGAAACTAATCCAGACTTGCGAAATTTGTATGTAGATTTCATGCGTGATTACGAAGCCTCTGGTCACATGTCGCTTTTATCAACGCCTCCAGCTGACAATAATGCGTATTTTATTCCACACCATGCCGTGTTCAAGCTAGAAAATAATAAACCTAAATTGAGAATTGTTTTGATGCTTCGGCTCGAGCTTCGAATGGTATTTCATTGAATGATACCTTACTCACTGGACCTAAGCTCCAGAATGATATTGTAAAATATTTTTGGCTTTTCGCATTCCCAAGTTCGTTTTTGTCTGTGACATAAAACAAATGTACAGGCAAATATTGATATCAGAAACGGATCGTTCTTATCAATTGATACAATGGCGATGGAATCCTTCAGAACCAATTTCAACCTATCAGTTGAACACAATTACATATGGAGTTTCATCCGCTCCTTTTCTCGCCATTCGCACTATCTTAAAACTAGCTGAACTAGGAGAAAATAGCTACCCATTGGCTGCTCATGCTTTGAGAAACAATTTGTATGTTGATGATGTATTGACTGGGTCGTCCACTCTCCAGGCAACTCATGAACTAAAACGTCAACTCATCGAACTACTACGTGCTGGCTGCTTCGAACTACGCAAATGGGCTAGCAACAGTCCATTACTGTTAGAAGATATTCCTACTGAGTATCAACAAGTAAAACCAAGTTTAGTCGCAAATGATCTTAAGTTTACCGTAAAAGTGCTTGGTCTTCAGTGGCACTCGATACCGGATAATTTTTCATTTGAAATGCAGTCTTTAGAAAATCGTCTTTCCAAGCGGATTTTACTTTCGACAGTTGCTAAGATTTACGATCCTCTAGGATTTATTACACCAGTTACCTTTTCACTCAAACAACTCATTCAACAATTTTGGGTGCTGGGGTTGGATTGGGATGATCCTCCTCCTGAATCTATTGTCATATTTTGGAAAAAATTTGTTGCTGAATTTTCACATATTGATTCAATTCAAATTCCTCGTTATATCCCTATTGATGAAGCCTGTAGTATACAACTACATGGTTTTTGTGACGCGTCCGAGAAAGGATATTCGGCTATTGCATATTTTCGTTTAGTATTTCCGTCAGGAAAATATCTGTTCACTTTGTTATGGCTAGATCAAAGGTCGCCCTTTGAAATGTCTTTCTATACCCAAGCTAGAACTATGTGCTACGTACTTTTGTCTAAATTAGTTCATTTTGTTAAAACTACTTATTCAAATGTAACCTTTGAAAAATCTGTTGTTACACTGATTCTTCTGTCGCGCTGACTTGGATTAAGTCGCCTACCTATCGCTTAAAATGTTTGTAGCTAACCGGGTTAGTTACATCCAAGAACGCATTTCTCCTGAACAGTGGAGTTACATTAGTTCTTCAAACAACCCATCTGATTGTGCTACCAGAGGTTTATTTCCTTCGGTATTGCCCGCGCATCCGCTATGGTGGGCAGGTCCTGAATTTTTGTCGTTGTCTGAAGAAAATTGGCCTTTGCCAAAATTGTTCGTCCCTTCTCTGAAAGCATCTTCTGAGGAGAAACGCATTACTTTGATTGTTACCGTAGAATCAACTTGGCTGGAAGACTTATCAAACAAATTTTCGTCGTTACACAAAATTCAACGTATAGTCGCATATTGTCTGAGAATCTTTACTGTTAGAAAAGGCACCATCAATTCGCTATTTTTATCGTCGGTGGAGCTTCACACTGCTCTTATGGTTATTGTCAAGGTGGTCCAACTTAGTTCACTTAAAGTTGAAATCGAAGCCGTTCGTCAAGGTGAGCCTTTGCCTAAACATCTGCAACGTCTAGGCTTATTTCTTGATTCGAATGACATTTTAAGAGTAGGCGGGAGACTGATTCATTCCAATCTTCCAGATTCCGCAAAACATCCAGCGGTATTACCCAATAAACACCGTATAACAGATTTGTTAATTAAGCAAGTGCACACACAAAATTTACATTCGGGAGTAAACACAACGATGTACTTGCTTCAAGAACGATTTTGGATCGTCTCATCTCTTCGCGCAGTTCGTAGAATACTGTCTAAATGTTATCATTGTTATCGTCTTCGCCCTATTCCTGTCAGTCCAGTTATGGGTGAATTGCCTTCATTTCGTGTATCTCAAGCCAAGGCCTTTAGTTCCGTCGGTATCGATTTTGCCGGCCCTTTCACGATTAACATGCATCGTGCAAGAGGCACCAAGACTTGCAAGGCATATCTTTGTGTGATTGTTTGTTTCGCCACTAAGGCTCTTCATTTGGAAGTCGTATCAGACTTGTCGACTGATGCCTTTATCGCTTGCCTTCGTCGTTTTATTGCTCGTCGTGGTCGGTGTCAACACATTTTCAGCGACTGCGGCACAAATTTCGTCGGCGCTAGTCGCCAACTTTTAAAGGATCTCCGACACTGTGCAGAATCGTTAGCCATTACGTGGCATTTTAACCCCCCCCGTCTACGCCTCACTTCGGAGGTATTTGGGAAAGCGCCGTTAAATCGGTGAAAACTCACTTATTTCGTGTTGTTGGAAACCAAGTGCTCACGTACGAGGAGTTTCATACTTTAACCACTTAGATTGAAGCATTGTTCAATTCAAGACCCTTGTGCAGCATAAGTTCGGATCCCAATGATCTTTCGTCACTGACACCAGGTCACTTTCTAACTTTAGAACCCTTGACAGCACCGCCGGACCCAGACTTGTCTCATTTGAAAATCTCTAGACTCTCTCGTTGGCAGTTGATTCAAGCTATGCATCAAAGTTTTTGGGTTCGATGGCACAATGAGTATTTACACCAATTGTATCAACGTGGTCGGTGGTACAAGTCCAAGAGACTCGACGGCGTTGACATTGGTACTTTAGTGCTCATCAAAGAAGAGGGTGTTCCTCCCTTAAATTGGAAACTCGCCAGAATTGTAGAGCTTCATCCTGGAAGCGATGGAGTACCTCGTGTAGCCACCGTAAAACTTCACGAGGGAATTTGAAAAGACCAATGGTCAAACTATGTCCATTGCCGTCTCAATAATAAATATTAGTTATTTTAGTGTTCTTTATTATAGTTTCGTAAGCATTATTATATTCATTTAGTTTTACATACATACAAGACTCGGTCAAAGTTAAATTTTCGTGTTAAGTTTTAAAAAAAAATAGCCCAAAGCTATTTTGGTGGGCAGAATGTTTCATATTAGTTAACACTCAAACTATAGTGGATTTAAATTGTGCAGTGCGCTTGCGCCTCTTTAAGTAAAACGCGCGCGAAAGTGGTTTTGTGACGTTTATCGACGACTCTTCTTTCGACCTAGTAACGGGAAGGTTGTGCGTGACAAACTATACCCAATAAGTATAGTGCTTGCAACAGTGCATTCAACCGACTCCCCCGGGGGCATTCCAGCAACATTGAAGAGGACCGCACACCAAGGACAATATTGGTGAGTGAATTTATGCCTTTTGTTTGTTAATTTTTACATGCATACAACTTTGGTATTTAAAGCTCGCGTTTTGTTATATTTTCGCATTACAGTCCACGATTAAATAAGACGCGCCAGCACATTATCTAAGTTAATTAATTGACAAAAGCCTTACGTCCAAAGTTATACGTTAAAAGTTGTACATTAAAAGTTGTACGATAAAAGTTGCACTATAATAAAATAATTAATTTCACATTCTAATTTATTTATACAAACCGTTCGCCAAGGGATTTGTACACTACATTATTACTATAGTTGTCATGGACAACTTCAACAGACTGCTCGTCTGTTACGACGTCGTCGCCAGGAAAACTTGATTTTCCTGCACATGTTGAACGTTTCCAACACGGAGCGACCTTTCAGTTCAACTACGAAATGAAAAGTGATCAACGATCGCCAATCGTCGGAACAATTTTAAAATCTTAGATACTTTAAGATGTAGGAACACGTTAACAAGTTTGTATATATAAATGTTATCAAAAGGAATATGTAGTTTGTATATTTTACTTGTAATTAGGATTAAAATGTGCTTTGTGAGTTTATTGATTATTAAATATGCAATAATGACTGAATGAATTATATAAATGTTGTTAGATAACAACTAAAATAACAGCTACACCGCGCTAAGGTTAATAGACAAATTTTACCGAAAATTTATATGTTACACACTTGCGTACCATCAGGACTCTTAATTTTGATGTGGGAGCCATCGACACAACCAATTACTCCAGGAAAAAGCGAAATATTAAAGGTCTGTTTTAGCATTGTAAACTCATTTTTGTCTTCCGGAAATTTTACGTATCTTCTTATATTATTTACCAACCTGTTACTCACTTCAGTGACAATTCTGCCTACAGAGGACTGACTGATGTCGAGGGTATCACCACATACTCTCTGCAACATTTATTATTATAGTATTTTAGACTGCTCTATAACTTCTGTTATACCTGATAACTGCCAGTGGCATAATAACGTAGTGCAACACAAAGCTTTATTATCGGAGGTATGGGTAAACCATGGTTATTCCTTATATTAAGTGGGTAAACTATGGGGATTATTATATAATAATAACATTCTGGGTAAAACGAAAACGCTGGACCAGTTCGGAATCGGTGTACCTCTCTAATGGGTTCCTTTGATCTCGAATGAATTATTAAAAATTGCAAACAACATACAATAACGAAGTAAATAAATAAAGCTATTACCTAGGTATCGACAAGTAAACGTTATCTTCCACATAATTAATAAATTTCAAAAAGTTATCATCTATAGTTGAACTTTCCAAAGAGGAGAAACAAGAATTATATGAGTTTGTTTATACTATCATGAAAAAGAATGCAATATACTAATACTATTTACATGTATACATTGAATACAGTTAAATAACTTTGAACCAGGATATAAATTAGTGTACTATAAGCTACCACTTATTTTTAACTAACCTTTCACTCAAAAGTTAGGTACATATAAGTGACTAATTCAGTGTCAAAGGTTTCTGAATAGGGTTAGGAAGAAAATAGTGGGAGATAAGTGTGGGTAACCACTTAGGGCGGTTTGTGAATTAGACCCGTGCATTTACATTTCTTATGCTCCACCTGAAGGTACTACATTGGCCAGGAGGCGAGTTTTTTGTTGCCTGGAAATTTAGAATTTTGCCGAACCCTTGCCGTTCCAGGCAAGGTAGGGATTTTTAACGTGCGTGACAACACTCACACACGGGACCTCCATTTAACCTCTCATCCGAACGAGGGCGTAACTTTTGTGAAAAATGCTCACCTGCCATTTTTCAAGCAGTCGGCCGTATCGGGATTCGAACCCAGGACTTTGGGATCCGTAGTCTTACGCTTTTGATCCACGGCGACGCCTCTATGAATTAGATCGTAAAAGTGTCTTCTTAATTAGAATTTCTATTGTGAATTTATTTGATTATTGTATCGAAATCGATGGAATCAAGCATTCGGATAGAGTTATATTGAAAACAGTAGTGTAAACCAATAAAAGAAAGAAAAAAATTGATTTAGTTTATAAAAATTCAACTAAACGCGAAAGCAAAATATAAAGCTGCAATTATAAGCGTGTTACATCAATCTTCCGTTTTAATCCGGTGTGGGTAAAACCTGAGAACTAAATTAATTTTTGTTTAGGGGTTTATGTCCATTTTTTTAATTAATTGCGGTAATCAAAATAAATTGTTCTTTCGCATGAGGCGATTCATTAATTTTCTCGGTTGGCGAGCAATGTTGACAAACTTTTTTGCGTGTTTCGCTTAAGTATGAAGAAATTTGGACAAACTTTTTATTTCGCTGTTGCTAAAACTTTAGGTGAATCGATCTCTACAGATATAACATGAAACGGGTCCTATGCTTGAAGACGTGTTTATCACTACGCTTAGAAACAAGGGTTTGTGTTAATGTAGTTTTTTTACTTAGATGCGCTATAGAACACGATAATCGCATATTATTAAATTACAAACTTGTTACGGGTAAAATTGTGGCAATCGGGAATACGTATGCTTTGAAAAAATCTCTATGCACTGAAACAAAGTATTTAAGATAAGCTGTTACACCCAATTTTTTGTATGTAACTACTCCACCTTATACGCGGCAGAGTCACCACACAACAGAGAAGAGGTTCCTGTTTAAAGTTTAAGCCCATGGTGAAATATATGGAAAGCGGCTTTTTGTACAAAAGGACCCTCGAATAAGATCTTCTAGCCAGCTAAATTTCTTCAACTTAGGGCAGAGCTATGAGCAGGGGTCGCAGGTTGGTATACGATAAAAAAAAATTATGGACGCCACCGTATCTTAATAATAGCTGTAAGATCTAACAATCCGAAGATAAGATACGGAGATCTTCGAAAAGAAAAAAAACATCTTCTGAACAACCAAAACATATAAACATAATACTTACTTACTTTTAACACTGCAAGCTTGAATTGGAACGATGATCTTGTACTATCTGAAAATATAACCATCTCAAGAAATTCATAGAACTAGAGTTTCACTAGAACCTGGTCAAATTATCACAAAAAAATTTCAGAAATTAGCAATTCAAAAATATAACTCTAAAATATCTTACCAATAGAATGTTGGTGGCCTTTCTCTCTATACTCATGAATTTTATGAATTTGTTTGTATCAATTGTGAGTAACTATTATCAACTTCGATAAAAATAAAATTTAGAGTAACATAATTCATTTTCTATTTGGTTAAAGAAATATATATACAGCTTTTATGCAACTTTATATGCACTATTTTTTTTTGTAATCAAGTTATCAAAGTAATTATACATAATCTCTCATTACTGAAGAGCATTTCAATGATCTTAATTATATATTAAAGTTCTTTAAGCAAAATATTGAATTTTTTTAATAATAAGTAACATCTGTTTAATTTACACCGAAAAAGGATCCTGTTTTGGTTTACAAACATTTATCTTATATGATTTGGGCTCATTTTATGTAAGATTAAATTTAGATATTTATAAAAATTTATACTTTAAACAAAAAATCAAATAGCCTTGTGGTATAAAATAATCTGTGTATTGTCATACTTTGGAGTAAAAAACCTGTATCATAAAATGTGACAAACAAACGCTAAAATGTCACTTGCTAAGTTACAAACAAATTCCTGTTTAACCTTCTTGATCCTCTAAAACTTATCTTTAAATTTTCAACGTTTTTACGAACATTTATACAAATCAAACTGTTAAATATTGAACAATAAAATATGTATACCAATTACATTACTGTATAAATTTACAAAAAACAATCGCTACATTTCCTGTAGTTTCTTTGTTTAGAAATCACTCACCACGAAAGTTTGCATGATATCTATATAACTCCGGTAGCAACTCTGTACTGTCGATCATCAATTTTCAAATACATTTCCAACAACAGCTGCGCGTCCTTCACATGTGCCTCAAATTACAAACTTGATTTCCATACGAAAATGAACGCTTAAATTTTTGTTGTTCACGACACGGGCATCTGAACATTTCAACTTGAAATACTTATCAACCAAAACTTTGCAATACTTATTAGTAACTGAAACTTGCATGTGATGATGTTACTTCAAAACCATGTCCTATAAATCATCTTAAGGGTCGGCTAATCTAAGAAGAATACTGAACAAAAATTTCTTCTAGACTGTCTAGCGTCTACCTTAATGATGGTTCCTACTTCAAAAACTAAAGGAATTCTCCTTTTCCAAGCCACGTGCCTGTTGGACTCCAAGACCTCATAACTCTCTACTTGACCACGCGTCGAAAACCTGATCTGATTACACCCTCTAATTAACATAGACTAATGCAATAAAGTATTTTACTACGCGAGCAAGCGCAGTGGACCAAATTCTTGCATCAACACGTTAGCGAATATCAGGCAAACCAAAATGCTACATTAAATTTATAAACACAGATGGAGTTCTACATGATAACAAATAAATATTATATTAATGCAATAGAAATTTACGCTTTCAATATCGTAAAGGATATTTGTAAATTAACAATTATAAAAAGGCGTAAATTAATTGGGAACGAAATCGTATTCGTTACAAAGCTGCGGATGAAAGAATCATAAAACTTAAATTTGGAATTGCCCAGGAGTGGGGAGAATCCCGTAACAAATTAAGGGTTCTCATAATAACTACAGTGGAGGGAGAATGGGTTCAAATGTTTCTTTATTTATTCAATGCAATACTACTACGCGAGTGGTTTGCTCATAAACGTTTAAATGATACAGACAACACTATTAGAAACAAATTTATTTAAAATAGGTTCTGTAGTTATGAAAATACTTGGTTATTAATACACACTACACCTTGCAATATTGGCTTACAATCAAAATATGAACACAAAGGCAAATAGTTAAATTATAAGAATGAGGACTGGCAGCGGCCAGCACCCATAAATAGCAATTTAGACGACGCGTCTGCAATTGTCGACCGCTGAAAAATGACGGACTCGGGTCCCGCAAGCTAACTCCTACTGATTTTTTAACTCTACAGAACTGATGCGTTTGCTTTTTCTCTCTCGCAGCAACGCATATAAATTCTGTATTGTGTTACAAAAATCTTAAAGTCCCTTTTATAATTCCATACGTTTCGTATCTCTAGAACTTATGCATAATTAAAAGAAAGTTATAATAATTTTAAAACACCCTATTTATTGTTCTTTTATTCTATTTATCTGGTAAATAAATTCATCATTATAAATATTCCAGATTGTATGTAAAATCATGTTAAAAGTCTTACATGCCATTTAGAATTTCCATAAGTTATCTTCAAAGTAACGTATTTTAATGCGATTATGCGCAGCTGTTGTTTTTTTACTCAAGTATTGAAGTCTTAATTGTTTCCGAACTCCGACAGTCTACCTTATATCGTGCTAGTGATAAGATGCAGAAGTTAATATTAAAGGGTGATTTGGGACTAGCAATTCATTTGTGCAGTAAACCGATCCGTGTGTGTTAGAAAATTCATCATGCGCAACACTGAAGTTTTGATTTAATAATGGCTATGCGTATAAAATGTATACGTATGAAACCTACAGTAATTGGATTTGCAATTTAAGCTACTGATTGATGTGGTATCTTTTTCTTGGTTAGAGATTTTGACGATGGCTCTCCCCAACGGTGGATTTTACTCTTTGTTTTTATGGTTCTGACTTCAAGACATTGCCATAACAAAACAGACAACAACTCTTTGCTGTCTTTATCCAATATTGGAGGCGCATATATGGTTCGAGTTTATCTACTACATAGTTTGTAGAAATTTGAATTCTATGTTGGAAGTCGGTAAGTCGAATTTCCTTTGTTATGAAGATCATCTGTTTGACTTACAACGTATTCATGGTTATTTTTATCCAATTAAAAAATACCTAAAATTAAGCCGTAATCTTTGTAGTTTAAATTATGTAACATTAATACCTGAATAATTATATTTAAAAATTTAGATCTTTGAATTTTACACTAAATTAAATTTTTGCTTTAAAGAATTGTTTATCTAAACGATGTGTTTAAGAACTTTGATTATAAAACATACTTAGTACACATTCTTACTAGGATTTATTTGTTCATGCTGATTAAATATCATACAGTTGAATACTTTCTTTTACATGATATTTTTTTAACAAGCTTTAAATTTACTAATTAAACGATCCTACTCCAAAACTAATTTAATAAAAATGTACGTCGTTTGATCAGTACTGGCAAAATGACAAAAGCTAATAATTTTGTTAATGAAATAAATGATGCCTATTTATGTTAAAGGCTCTGATATAATTAACTTTATTAACAGAAATAGAAATGGTTAATTAAATATTTACTAAATTTATTGTAAATACCTGTGAGTTTGAAATAGAATTATTTTCAGTTAATTTATGTGTTGATATCTAAGAAGTCTAATCTTTTTATAAATTTAGGAATGGTTAATCACACTTTGAAAAATATTTAAGATGGTGAATTTATTCATCTTCATATATATTTTTGGATTCTATAAATTTTATATGAACCAACAGTGTATACATTTAGTAAGTAGAGTGTCCATGCACTAATGGTCACAAGCAAATTCTGTAAGTGCATATAACTTGTCTAATTTATTGATTTTATTATTTTGAGACGCGAACTGTTTGTGTTAGTACTGATAAATCTACATCTTCTGCATGACTTTTGTTAGAAATATGTTCGCCGATGTACGCCCTAAGTCTAACATAGTAAAACTTAAATGTTTCACTGTCGCTGCATAATGTGGCTTGACAAAGCATAAAAATAATTGTGTTGCAGGACTGTGCCTGTTACATCACTCTTCAACATAAATGAGTCAATTACACATAATGCGAGAGCTTTTGCAACACATACTTATACTATAAAAACAGGTTTCCCTTAATATAACCTCAAAATTAATACATTAAAGAAAACTAAAAGAAAAACCCATGGCAACTGCATCATTAATACACAAATCTATACAGAAAAATCTTAATCATATACTGGAAATTAATACGGTTTCAAATTATATACATTTTGCATGCCGAGAGATGCTGCAGAAGAATCCTCAATAATCTAAAAAGCATTTTCGTTAATCATTTTCTGCACTGTACACGGGCCCCGATATATAAGAAAAACTTACTAATTTTATTATTTTCCGCAGAGGACAGATCATGGGTGCGTACTAGAACCTAATTGCCAATTTTAAAGGTAATAAATTTTCGACTTTTGCCTTGCTTGCCGTGTCGCTTCACAGCCTGTGTCATTAATATGGATTTTGCTGCTGCCTCTCCGTTAGTGGTGGGAAATGATATAACACCAGTATCGTTAATCTTGAATAATGCATTAGAATACACCTTCTCATCATGAAACCTGTAGTAGAGTGTATTACACGATTTAAATACCCTTCAATCATTTTAGTTGCATGAGCCCACTTTTGGTGGTGAGCATGACAATCATTATCATTTTGTTTTCAACCTTACTTAGGGTCGGTTTGACGCAGCTCTAATTTTTTTTCTATTCTGTGCTAATCTAAAAAGTTCTGCATACCTTTCACAACCTAAATTTTTAATAATTTGTCTAATATAGTTTGGTCTAGGTCTTCTTATACTCTTCTATCTTTTTCCTATCTATCTAGCTCTACATGGATATTAGCAACCTGATGGTTGTTAAAGACCTTCAATATGTTTACATGATTCCCATTTATAAGGAAATAAAATATTACCTGAATATAAAAATGGATTCTCGCATGACTGGTCGCGCACAACATTAAAAACTTTTATTAATCTTATGTATTGTTAAATGCACTTTTCTATTACAGTTCGAAAATATATAAATCCTCAACAGACATCTTACTTCTAAATCTGTTCATTTAGGGATTTTTCCAATTTGGGAAGTTGTAAAAATTTTTTTTGACAATTATAATAGCTTATAAATTTATAGATAAAATACACTACACTGTGTATTCAAATAAACAATTAATTTTGTGATCCTAATAAATGTTCAGATCAGTACCATGTGATCCAATCACGAGGCGTATATTAATTAATAATAATAGTTTGAGCTCCGTTTGTAAACGTTAGCTATTTGAAGTGAACTTCCTATGTCAGACGATTCTTGTGCCTTGTGCGCATCTCCTCGATAGTAGAACCAGTCTGGCTCGACAACTCGTTGCAGTTACAAGCATCATGGAGACCATTAAGGTTCGAGCTAGCAATCTACGCATGCTCATAAACGTGGCGGCGTAATCAAGTGCTGAATGCACTTGACTTTTGTTTGTTTCTAATAATAGTAAGCAAGTTAAATAATTATTAAAGTAGAGTAATTAGTTTTATTATAGCGCTCAATCTTACGTTTACCCTCACCTATATCGATTTTTAATTTCACTAGTTCACCAACTTATAAGGATACAAACCTACAAGTTCAAATATCGTGTTTAATATCTCAATTTACCGTTAAATAAACCCGCTTTAACATAGGTTAAAGAAGAGTCAAAAACGATGCACATTGAATAGTTCGTTTCATGGATAGGTTTTATGTTTTGATTTACTACAATGGATTGCACAAGAAATTGATGTAAATGGTTTCCAGTAATAATCCCGTATAATACGCAATAATGCATTTAATTAGTCATCAGTTCAAAAGAAGAAACTAAAGCTTATACCTTGTAAACGCAGATGTGGAAGTTCGCTGACGTTACTTGTTTGTCAAAGAATTGCAGCTTATCACATGTGGTCTCGACAAGGTATTTGTTACAATGAAGTTCAAAGTACAACCGACTTGCTAAGGTAAGCGTAGCATAAGGACTTGACCTGGCAACAGCTGTTTTAAATAACTTGACAGCGATGCAAATACCTGAAACTTAAATGGTAGCGTTTTTTATTTGTTTTACAAAAAAGTCGATTGAACTTTTATCGTTTGGATTTCACTATTGTTTAAATCATTACTTACATTTGATATTACTGCAAATAATTAGAATTATGAATTTTCTTTATTTAATACGCAAAAATATTGCATTCAAGTTTAATAACACCTGAAGTAATTACGAGAACTAATTTATTTAGCATTGAATATATAACAGATATTTGTAAACCAAAGTAAACAGATCTGTGCATTTTAGGTATTTAAAAACCTTACGGTCCAATTTAATTAATTGTTGATATTTTGATTCCTAGTGCAAATTATCAAAGCTTTCATATTTAAATAAATGAATCTAAAAGATTAGACTGCCTTATTGTTGTACATTTTTGTATATCAAATTTTACTGCAGAAAAAAGATAACTTTAATTAAAGAACCATCATATGATTTAATCGAACAATTGTTTTATTTTGGACAAGTGCGTCCAAATAGTAGAGATAAATGAGTTAAAGGTATAAGAAAATATACCCTTTTATAAAAATAGGTTATTGGCTCTGACTCAACGAAGAAGTACCAAACAGCGCTTTTAAGAAATCATATCTAAATTTTCCTTTACTATTTATACTTAAATTTTTGGTATTAATAACTACTCTTTTTCTTTATTGTATAAGGTAGCAATAGTGTATCTCTTGCGTCCTTCATTATTATAATAACATTGTTCTTTTTAAGATCCTGCGTGTTTGCAGTAATAGCGATTTTTCCCCTGAGGATTTCGAACTTCTCCCTTAGGGTAATCCATGCTTTAATAATTCAGGGACTTGGTGGCGCCCCCTTTGCACCCCTATTTTGTATTTTAGAGTCAGTACATAAAGTAATAATTTTGTTGTAAACCCACGACCACCCCTTATAAGCTCTACCCGAGGAGTAGACCCCTAGCTTAGTCGGAAAGCTGGCGATTTCCCTTCATTATAAAAGGATTGGATGAATTGTTATATATATATATATATATATATATATATATATTAGTATTTGACATTATTAAAGGATTTAAAAAGATAGTTGTTAGTACTACGGATAAAAACATCAATTTACCACTTTTATCAAGCTATTCTAAAATTTAAAAACACTACGGTTAACAAAGATTGATGAATAATTACTTGTTAAATGCTGATATAGAATATTATGTACTAGTGATACAGCGTTTGAGGTTTAAAAAAAACATTTTTCCATTGTTTTCCAATACGAAGGGTATCTAATGTAACTGCAATTGAATGTGTATAGGTTTTGTCTTTACGATTATTATTTGTAATTTGTGCAGGATACTTTATGCCATTTATAAGTTTGATTTACCTAAAATGAAAGTCGTTTAATACATTTTAATTATAAAGCGAAATAAAATTATGAAATGTCAAAATGAAATGTAAAATTACCAAAGCTGTTCTAAAATAGTAATTAAGTAGAATTAAGGTTAATATATTGAATGCATCCCTTATATAATATTAGATAGTAGGCTAGATATAGTTGTTTTTTAGTTGTCCTAGGTGATAGTTGTTTAAAAAAGAATTAATTGATAAAAAAATTTGAAAAAGATTGATGATAATTTTGTAACTGTATAGATGTTTTTGGCTTAAGAGCCTGTAAAATAAAATTTATCCAAATTAATAGATGTGTTAAAGTGCATGCATTTTATTTGAATGTAATACTAAATAAGTGAAAAGGTTATACGAAAAATAATTACAAAAAGAAGATTTCCAACTATACCAAACATCGGGGCATCCTTTATTGTTATTGAAGAGTTGCAGCTGTGATAGTGAATTATTTTGCAGCAGGGTTCAGTCTTCTTGGATTGCAGATCAGTTCATTTGGTGAAGTATTGAAGTGTTTTTAGTAATTGAGCAAATAAAGCATATAGTTGGTGAAGTAGTAGCTAATTGTAGAACCTAAAACTATAGTCAAATCCTTTTTGAACATAAACTAAAACATACTTTTATTAGGTAGTCACTGAAAGCGTTCGAGGCGATTTGTGGTATCCTGTTTCAAAGCCCCTGTACACCCAGACACATTCAACGGAGTTGCAGGTATTTTAAGTTATATTTATATGCACTTCATTTAAAGTAACTTGTGAATAATTTAAATTTCAAACGTTTAACTAAATTAATATATGCCGAATGGATTTATCAATCTTTGTATAATCACGATACGCAAGGACAAAAAAGAGGTTAAGTGATTTTGATCTAATAACGCTTTAGGCGCCTGTGTCTTAAATACCTGTAAGGGGACAAAGAACCCACGTCTTCTTACAGAGTTTAAAATAGTAGATTCAGTTTCCCTGAGAGAGTTTCTAAAAGCCGTGGCATAATTAAATTTGAAAAGGTATTTATTTAAATCATTTTAAACGCCAACACCATTTTAAGGTTGCACTTATTACTTTTTAACTGGTATTTTAAAGCATCATTTCATTAAATATCACCATACATAACAATATATATATATATATATATATATATATATATATAAAATACTCATATTTAGACCAGGGTAGAAAATTAAATAATCACATCAAATAATTTTAATCACCGGGTAGAAGCTTTGGAAAAAGGTACGCGTTATTAAAAAACCGTGGAGAATAAAAATTCATTCGTTTCATTAAAAATAAGAGATTTAAATCATGTACAAGACGCCTTATATCAAAAGCAGCAGTATTAAAAAGCTCTACGTAAAGAAACAAAGAGAAATTACGTGCAAAATTTATATTAATTAACTCTATTTTAAGTAACCGGTATTAAACAAAACGTACAGATAATAATTAATATTTAGTTAGGATTCACTAAAATTTAAAGGGTATTAATTTTAATTGAAGTTAATTGAACCGTTAGTAACATATAATATCTATAAAACTTGTAAAACCCAATAAAATGCAAATCGTAGAGGGTTAGTTAGAAGTAGGATGTTTAAACACCTGCGTATTTTTAAAAAGCTCATTCTGCGTAAATGTTGCAGATAATTAATGGTTACAAAGAATCTTGGAGAAACCGTGGCTGAATATTCACGGGAAGGCGCGATACGGGGTTATTTAATCCAGATAGTCCACATGGACTGAAATAATCGATAATAAAGAATATCAATTTGCACTAATAAGAACAGGGTAGATAGAGACAGATAATATGCGCAAGACCGAGACACATATAGTAAAAGGCGTGAGTAGAGCAACGTCATAGGGTTGCGATTGGTTGAAAGTAAAAGGCAAAATTTGAGAGGTAAAAATAACATTTCTGTATAAAATTCAATTAGTTATTTCCAGACGTTGCGTGCCGTGTTGAAATTTCTGAGATTTAACTGGGGCGAGTGCAAAATTCGTAAAAATCGCATGCCGGGCTGCGGAATGGGAACATAGCAGGCGAAATTCTTTAGAATTGTCCGTTTTGGAGACTCGACCGACAGACAGGCTAACCTCTATATATACCCAGGGGAATATGAACAAGCTCTCTTAGATCTTCGACTTGATTCAATGCGTTAAACAGTGCTTTTTAGTTTTCCGGTTTTGATTAAATAATTTAAACAGTTTGCTCGAATATTTTTGTGATAAATAACAGTTTGTTCTATACGTGCTACAATGAATGTACGTTAGTGCACTTAGAAAAAAAGATACAAGGTAATAAAGTTAGTATCACTGTACCAATTAGTAAAATTTACAACGACAAATGAATACACAAAAGTAGGCAGTTTTGGCGTATATTGGTGAAAGAAGTATGAATTTTGTTATTTTCGGGGTATTAATAATTAAATGGTGCATAAACGTGTCTGGATCCACAAAACAAGGTTCAGATATACACAGATGAGTTCCGGAAAAGCCCAGAAACAACTTTAAATAAATGGTGATGGAGAAAATTTTAAAAGCGTTGAGAATCAGAAGCCGTAAATATAACCCAGTTGGAATGGTGTAATTAACAAAGGGACGATGTACATTGAAGCTACGAGTGCAGTAACCTTCAGGTAAATTATACTATTTTGTTCGAACTTTGATATTTTGGTGTGTGTTGAATAACTTTATAATTGATTTACTTAAAATGGACAGTAGTGAAATTGTACTAACAATAATATTTTAATTTTAAGGTGAAATTTGCTTGTTTAAGTAGAAAGGGTATTTAGTATTGATGTTCTGGATTATGATGAAAATTTGGGTATGTCTTTGAGCTCAATTAGACGAACCTGGTTAATTAACGTAAAGGGGTGGTAGATGCTACCTTTGTACTCAGACTCAGGTCTGCATATATTGTTATATTAATTAGGAGGCATCCTACAAGGACTTTAATTTTGGATGCACATTAAAATGATAACAAATTTAAATCTTGAAATTTTCTGATACTGAAATTTATGCTGAATTTTTAATTTTGAAATTTTAATGTATTGTGAATATTGATGTAAATAGAGTTAACGGTGATGTTTGTAGTAGGAATGTGTTTGTTTTTTTTTATGTATGAGGATGAAAGTTATCTAGAGGAGCAGCCGAGGCGATTAACAGAAGAAAGTCAATGGACCAACACAGTTAAGGTAATGAATAGCTTTTTGGTGGTTTCACAGCATTCTTGATGCCCAATTCGTAAGGCTCGATTCGAAAAGCGTAGTTCACGGATTTTGTAGGTTTCACAGCATTCTTGACGCCCAATTCGTGAGGCTCGATTCAAATACAGGGAAACACAGCATTCTTTGACGCACAATCTGTGGGGCGAAAACCGTAGTTCCCGTATTTTGGTGGAAACACAGCAATATATATAAAGAATAAGTACATTCTTTGATATATATATATATATATATATATATATATATATATTGAAATGTTTGAGGGTTCTAAGGGTTGTTTAGTACAAGGTAGTGTATGCCAAGTAAAATAATCCATATATTTGATCACATAATCTAAAAATGTATGTTTGCCGTATTGTACATATACTAAAGTACAATTCAAAATGGTAGTTGAAATATAAGTGCCAAAAGGTAAATTAAAATGACTAAATGACGTAGTAAGATGTACAGTGCTCAAGGGTTTATACCGAGTTTGAATTTTATAGGCCATTGAAAGTACATTTGCCGTCCAAAAACCGGATGCGTCTATGGATGTTCAGTATCAACCACGCATCCAGGTTCAAGTGTGATTTATTTTGGCTTTTTATTTTAAATAGAATCAACTTTTGGACAAAATTTGTAAGCTCAAAATTATTAGTTATAACAATGTCAAATGTGATTGAAGAACTGTAAATATTTAGGACCAATACTAGAATGTTTTGTGAATTATGAAAGTGTAAAAAGACATGAATTATGGTATGTGCGACACAAACGTAGTGTTTGAATATTATTGGACGATTTTAGTTATGTAATTTTATAATTTAGTAGGCAAGAAATGTTATAATGGTCGCCTTGGAAAGAAAACAAAGAGAGATTATTTCGAAATTTATTTGTAAAAAGACGTGTTTTTATAGAACTGCGCTAATTTGTGTAACGATTTTAAAAGTTAATAAACGTGTTTGATTTTTGAATAGTTTTTGATTGAATAAAGAAGGGTAAAGAGCAGCAGCGAAAGATAAATAAGCAACGACGACGATAATAAAAAGTGTAAAGATTGGTAATAGTGCGACGGCGAAGCGACGAGTACGTAAATAGATTTGGAACGATATTGGGAAAGGCGGAAGGACAATCGAGTGGTTATACATAGGGACGAAGTTGGATTTGGATAGAGATTAAAAGGCGGAAGGACATAGAGTGGTTATATAAGCGACGGCGAAGCAACGAATATTTAAATAGATTTGGGATTGATTTGGATAGCTTTTTTAAGGCAGAAGGACATAGGGTGGTTATTTAAAGGAACGAAGATCGATTTGGATAGAGATTTATAGGTAGCAGGACATCGAGTGGGTAGATAAAGCAACGAAGATTGATTTGGACATAGATGTATAGCGGGGCATCGAGTAATTTGAAACAGGACGGCGATTAGATTTGGATTAGATACGAAAAAGCGGACGGATTAATTGAGATTAGGTGGGGCCCGTAGTTTAAATATTTTCAGGAAAAGGAGTTCAAAAATAGGCTGCAGAGATGACGGACGCGGAAATGAAACGGATTACGAGATCAGGACGGATATACGGAGTTGAAGCAGAAATCATGACACAAAACGAGGAAATTAGGACACAAAACATAGAGCTAGACGCAGGAGGAGACATCCAGGAGACGGAGGCGAGGCAGACAGACCCGGAGGTGATAGACATGGACACGGACCAGGCGACGGCACCGGAGGTAAGGGTAGCAGAAACCGCCGGAACCCAGGACATAATGCGGTTCTTGATGAGCTTGCAAACAAATTTAACGAACAAATTTGAAACTTCACACACGGACTTAACAAAACAAATTGCAGATTCACGGACGGAACAACAAGAGACACATGCGGAACTAAAAACAATTAAAACTGAACTAACGAGAAAAATTACAGATTCACACACTGAGTTAACTAACAAAATTGTAGATTCACACACCGAACTGAGGAATGAGTTTAGGACGGCACACGCGGAACTGACGGCGAAATTGAATTATACACAGGACTATCTACTCACGCAAATGCAAAATGTAAAGGACGACATAAGGACAGAGCTACAAGAAAAGGTAGACAGAGTAGATGACAAACTGAAAAATACACGGGTACAGATTCAGGGAGACTTGAACGCGACAAGGACGGACCTACGAACGGAAATCAAGACACGCGTAGAGACAGTCGAGGAGACGATGGTCAGTGGGTTTTCGACATTAAATTCAGAAATACAAACATGTGACAAAAGACATATGACAAACTACAGAAATTTAGGACAAACTTTAGAGACGATACAGAACGAAAATATGAACACTAAGACACAACTGGACGCAAAAATGATAGACAACGTTACGGTATTAGAAAACAGGGTAGGACAGATACAGGACAAGTTGGACGACATCGAACGAAGGCGCGTTGGACTGGACTACGGACAGCACATTAAATTGAACCGGGACGCGTTACCAAAATTTGAAGGACGGAAGACGGAACAACCAAAGATTTAGAAACGGGTTAAATAGAGCGCACATTAAGGTGTCATTTAGCAGTATACGGCATCCGAAAGCAAATCCATGCGAATGATATATACGAGAAGTAATAAAATATCTACGGTTAGCGACGCAAGAGCACCATAATAGATGGAGTAGATACTTGCCACAGATTGAAAATTTTATGAATTGCGTACCGAGTTCAGTTACAGAAACGTGTCCGATAACATTGATTAGGAAGATTATACCAGCTAGGCCATGGAGGGAAGAAGTCGAGGTGCACGACATCACAGAGTTGTTGGGTAGTGTTAGGCGTAGGATCGAAAGGATACAGCGTAGGGACATTGAGCGAAGGTGTAGCAGGATCAAAAAAAAGGACGACTTTTGAAATAGGATATATGGTGGTAGTAAAAAGGTTAAGAGTTTCGAACCGCGACAGGAATATTTGCGCGAAGTTGTTATTTCCTTACGAAGGGCCGTATAAAATCACACGTATTTTTGCGGAAGGAAATACATTTGAATTAGCTACTATGACAGGGGAATATCGTGGGCGTTTTCATTTGGAAAATCTATACCCATATAAAGTTGTACAGGAAGAGGGTTTAGTAGAATAGTGTGTTATATAGTTCATGCGACGGAAAGTTTAGTTTTGTTTTAGTTTATAGTGTAGGTTAGTATATAGCGTAGTTAGACAGACATGTTGAGAAAGAAAAATAGGGGTTGAATAATTAAAATATGTAGAAATGCGGGAGGAGTTTTGATTTTAAATAAAACTAGAAATTATGCACACCAGGAAAGAGTAAAACAGACGAAATTTCCACTTTTATTCAAAATCAGTGGGGCCAGTGAAATGTTTGAGGGAGCTACCAAGGGTTCTAAGGGTTGTTTAGTACAAGGTAGTGTATGCCAAGTAAAATAATCCATATATTTGATCACATAATCTAAAAATGTATGTTTGCCGTATTGTACATATACTAAAGTACAATTCAAAATGGTAGTTGAAATATAAGTGCCAAAAGGTAAATTAAAATGACTAAATGACGTAGTAAGATGTACAGTGCTCAAGGGTTTATACCGAGTTTGAATTTTATAGGCCATTGAAAGTACATTTGCCGTCCAAAAACCGGATGCGTCTATGGATGTTCAGTATCAACCACGCATCCAGGTTCAAGTGTGATTTATTTTGGCTTTTTATTTTAAATAGAATCAACTTTTGGACAAAATTTGTAAGCTCAAAATTATTAGTTATAACAATGTCAAATGTGATTGAAGAACTGTAAATATTTAGGACCAATACTAGAATTTTTTGTGAATTATGAAAGTGTAAAAAGACATGAATTATGGTATGTGCGACACAAACGTAGTGTTTGAATATTATTGGACGATTTTAGGTATGTAATTTTATAATTTAGTAGGCAAGAAATGTTATAATGGTCGCCTTAGAAAGAAAACAAAGGGAGATTATTTCGAAATTTATTTGTAAAAAGACGTGTTTTTATAGAACTGCGCTAATTTGTGTAACGATTTTAAAAGTTAATAAACGTGTTTGATTTTTAAATAGTTTTTGATTGAATAAAGAAGGGTAAAGAGCAGCAGCGAAAGATAAATAAGCAACGACGACGATAATAAAAAGTGTAAAGATTGGTAATAGTGCGACGGCGAAGCGACGAGTACGTAAATAGATTTGAAACGATATTGGGAAAGGCGGAAGGACAATCGAGTGGTTATACATAGGGACGAAGTTGGATTTGGATAGAGATTAAAAGGTGGAAGGACATAGAGTGGTTATATAAGCGACGGCGAAGCAACGAATATTTAAATAGATTTGGGATTGATTTGGATAGCGATTTAAAGGCAGAAGGACATAGGGTGGTTATTTAAAGGAACGAAGATCGATTTGGATAGAGATTTATAGGTAGCAGGACATCGAGTGGGTAGATAAAGCAACGAAGATTGATTTGGACATAGATTTATAGCGGGGCATCGAGTAATTTGAAACAGGACGGCGATTAGATTTGGATTAGATACGAAAAAGCGGACGGATTAATTGAGAACACGAGGAGCGAAATTAGGAGAGCAACAATTGGTAGTGGAGGATTCAAAGCAGAAATTAGGACAGAAGAATTAGCGCAGGGGAAGTAACATAACCGGATATTCCAAATTCTAAATTAGGGTTATTTATTTCAGATATTGGGGAGCATCTAAAATTTAAGAATGACACCTGGAGGCGATACGAAAATTCTATCAGATAGTACAAACGTGTAAAGACGCATACGGCTACGAGGATCTTGAGCCAGCAGTTAGAGAGGCCAAGAACGAAATATAATCCAGGTGAGTGCTGAAATATCTTAAAACGTCAAAAAAAGTCATAAATTTGTGGTAGTAATTTAATTTGGCACAAGGCAACGTTAATCGTAATAAAAATTTGACATATACAAAAGTAGATTAAAAATTTAGTACTAAAACAAAAGAGTGTGCAGTTTGGTTGGGCATTGCACATCTACTTATAACGGAACTCACTATAAGTAGGTGAACACCCTGAGAATTAAGAGCTTAAATAGTCGAGGCATTGTAATAAACAGTTTGATTAAAGAACCAACCAAACGTTGCAAGTACGGGGCGTGCATTAGGTGTGCACATTACATAAAAGGCGCGACAAAAAGTGTAAAATAAAATAAATAAAGATAAAGTAAAGAAGAAAAAAGGGCGGGTAGAGAGAGTAGATCAGTAATATATATATATATATATATATATATATATATATTGGTGTGCTGTTAATCTCGAAATCTCACTTCAAAAATTGGGTGCCAAAAGGTGCTGTGTAATTACGCTCAAATCTTGCCTCGGTTGCTCCTGAATCGTCCTCTTAATTCCATGCTTCCTATATATTACACACACCTACCTGTTATATCAAAAAAACTTCCTTTCATTATCCCCATAGAAACCTAAATAGAAATCCAAACCAATCATGCATTCAAAAATAACTCAATTAACCAAAATATCACACTCTATTTATCTGAAATCCAAATTACATTTTTCTCAAATTTAAAATACTCTTGCTTTATGTACATTCATGTGTTCACTAAATTTTATAACAATCATTTTGAATTTTTATAACCCTTTTAACACATAACTTTTTATTAAAGTAAGAGGGAATTCCTCATACCCTACGTTACCCTTCGTTGTAACATGAGTGTTCGGTCTCTTTGTCGCACGTTGTCGTGTTTAATTTTAAGTCGTAAATTTGTAGTTGTAAATCTAATAGTAAAACTGTCATCCCTTGTTCCCTTATATCCTGTCGTAAAAATTCCTTGTGCATGTGTAAATAAGTGGGACTAAGGGTAGTAGTGAACAAACACTCTCTCATCGATATCGATATCGATCGATATCGGTTTTTCGTTCGGTAACGTGAGTTTGTCAATAGTGCCACCGACTTTATCGATAAACCCTTAAAAAACACAGTGCAAGTGCAAAGTAACACGTACTATAATCTCCAATACATTCCACTCAGTTGAGGAGTAAGGAACTACATCATAGAACAACAAAAACCCGCGGAGATAAGTCGATATATAAATTTATAAGACCCCCCGCGCTGAACAATCAACTCACCTTAAAACTTTATAGATGTGCATATAGATTCTCTGCACGACCAAATATCAAAAAGCCCTACCTCTTTACAACTTTTGGTTATTTGCAAATTAATGAATAATATTCAAAAATCAATCTCGTTTTAGCAGTCCTGTAAATGTCTGTTCAAATAAAAAAATCAAATCAAATAATAATAAAACACATCAAAACACCACAAACACTATGAAAATATTCACCATGAAATGTCTTATTCTATCTCCTACCTTGTAGTTGTCTCCGTACTGCGGTCCACCAACTAGCCCCTTTTAGATGTTGCTATCTGGTAGGTCCTTCGTCTATCCATTAATTCCATGGTTGTATCCCCATGTGTACCATACGTGTCTCTACTCCAAGAACTCTTCGTTTATAAATTCCAATCAAAATATCCAATCTCCAAATTTCCTTCTTTTTATTACAAATAAATTCTACTTCCCAAACCTCGCTTTTATCCTCATCCAAACAATTTTCAAATTCTACTACTTCTCGTGCATCCAAACAAAAATCTTTGTACTTACATCTCAACTTCACTATTTAATAATAACGCTTTATCAGCTTTTACATAAATCTTATTTAATTAGACTGCATTAATTCACTTGGAAGTAAACTAACTGTATCACAGATGGAATAAAAGAGAGAGAGCCCTCTCTGTTACTGATTATATAATGCAAACTCCCCCCGTTTACAAAATAGCACGTATACTTGTTTAACCGTTGCTTTATTTTCTCCAAGAATTACCAACGACCGTCGATTTCTCGTAATTTTTAGTAACATAACACAACACTACGTGGTAATCCACTTAAAACCGTCAACTGTCGTTTTAAGTTCTCCGGATTAGCCTCTACCTCTCGCTTGGTACACGCCTTTAACTTCAAGCAAACATCATTTATCTTCCTTGTACATATCGTTTTATCGCACACATATGCCTTTACCACCTCAATTTCTAGCCCTTCCCGTTTAATTTTCACCAATAATCTCGCTTGGCTCCATTTCCCCTTTTTTAGCGACGCGTGCCTGCTTACAACTATCCTTGAAATTATCGATTTTTAATTCCTTTCTTCTGGATATACTTTATGTTTCTCTGTTATACTTATAGGCTTTTATTCAATCTTGGTCTTTTCATTGCTCTTTCCGACTCTATATCTAAGATTAAAAATCAATATTTTAACTAAGGTATACCGTGTTTACATCAATTCTGTGTGGTTTTGTTTACGTCCTTGGCTGCTTTAATTCTAACGGCTGTTCGTTCCACTAAGCTATTAAATTTGTTTGTATCACAGTAATATATATATATATATATATATATATATATATATATATATATATCTTCTACCTACCCTTAAACTTAATTAAACTTATTTACTTTTGCTTGTTTACTCCTCCTTTTTATTTTTATAAAAATAATGTGATTATAAACTTTACTACTTTATTTAATTAAACAAAATTTGCTACACGACTTTTGTCGTCGTCCCTATTTTAGTATTCAATAAATGACTTCTATTCGAGGTGCTTTAGCAACGTTTGGTTGGTTCTTTATTTACTGTTTACTATATATTATGCCTCGACTATATGAAACTTTAATCTCAGGGCGTTCACCTACTCACCGTGAGTTCAATCGTGAGTAGATGTGCACTACCCAACCAAACTGCACACTCGTTTGTTTTACCACTTTTTTAATGCACTGATTTACTATATATGCCAAATTTTAACAGATCAAAGTTGCTTGGTGCCAAATTAATTTATGTAACTATTTATGACTTTAATTTTGACGTTTTAAGATATTCACGGTACTTACCAGAATTATACCGCACTGAAGGCCTTCTTTTAACTGCTGGCTCAAGATCGTATACACCGTACGCACCTTCACAAGGATTCTCAATCGTAGTCCACTTGCGTATTGCCTCCAAGTGTTCTTAACCAATTTTGTTGACCCCAAATCTGAAATAATTTTACCCCAATTTAGAATTTAAAAACAACCGTTGTATCTACTTCCCCTGCGTTAATTCTTCCTCGTAATATACTGCTCTCCTGTTTCTCTGCTTCGTACTCCAATCAATCATCTCCTTGCTCAATCCAAATCAATCCAGCCGTCCTATTTTAAATCAATCCTTGTCCTGCTATTCCTTTAATCTGCTCAAATCACTCCAAAAATTATCAATATCGTCGTTGCCTTCTATATCCACTCAAATCTCCTACTGCAGTTAAACCAAATCTTTCCAAAACCAACACCAATCTTGCTCAAACCTAAATAATCGTCGCTTTTCCCGTTGCACTAGTTACCACTCTAAATCTTCTTTAATACTCGTTGCCTTTATACTCTCGATGCTTCTTATTACTTTCACTTTGACTAAATTAGACTCTTTAATACACATAAACTTTTATTTCAATAAATATTTGTACAACTTTTAACGCAGGTTTTGTAAAACACGTCTTTATCTGAATATAATCGAAATTAGAATTTTTATATTTATTTTGCTTAGCGATAAGATCAACAACCTTAGCTTACTTGAATTACAATTCTAAAACATACAATATCCAATAACAATTCGTCTTTTCTTTCGTGTCCAAAATACCTTCACTACAGTCTTTATAATATTCTTAATTTCTACTATTGGTCCAAAACACTTCACAACTCTCCAATAACCTATTATATTTCTATTCACTTTTAATTTTGATTTTACAATTCGTCCAAAAGTTGATTCTATTAAAAGAAAAGCCAAATAATTTACACACGACCTGGACGCTTTGTTGGTTGCAGATATCCATAAATGCGTTCGGCTTTCCGACGGCAAATGTACTTTCACTGGCTCATAAAATATCAACTCAGTATAAAACCTTAAGTACCGTGCATTGTATCAACGTCATAAAGTCATGTTGTCTACCTTTTGGCACATATGTTTCAAACTAAAATGGTACATACTTTAGCATATGTAAAGTACAGCAAAATATAGTTTTTTAAATTATTATATCTGATATATTAATCCTATTGTTTGGCATACACCCCTTTTAACACAAATCTACCCTTAGAAGCCTTGTGCCCCCCCCCCTTACATAATAATATATATATCTTTCCCCTTGTTATTTGAAACGTGTTGTTTTTTACGACTGAAACCTAGAAATCGTTATTTTTAACGTGCTCAATACTTTTAAAACTGTTCCATAGTACTTCAGTATGCTATAATTTTACCTCAAATTATTATTTCTTATTCTCTTTTACATACATACTATAATACATGGTCCCTAACTAAATCTAACTAGGATAAATTATTCCTACATTAATCACGCGTTAAACTAAATCGATATTCCTCTATTTTCCACTATTCAAGATAGAAAATAATTGTTGAAAATCTTTTAACTAAATAAATTTATTTTACTGTACCTAATCGCTCTCAACCCTATGAATTCACGTATCTCCTTATGTATTTCATTGACCCTTTTAATTACACGATATTATATATTTATAATAACATATAAATAAGTAATACGGTTTTAAAGTTATATAATTATTACTGTATAATTTAGTTTGACTTTTCAATGTGGTACTCGTTTATCGTCTTTTAGAAAAGAGGCTACTCCCTACCTACACAATTAGCTAATGTATGTCACTGAATTCTTTTTTTGACGAAGTACATTCTACATTCCATGTGTTCTACTACTCGCTTTCATTATCTGCATAAGTTCCATAATTTAAATTAAATCCGTAATAATAAGCTTATAAGTAGCGCTAATTATATCTATAACTTTATACGGTAATTAATACAAGTTCAAAGATGTAATATTTTCGGAACGTGAGCAACTTTTTCCAGCAAAATGTAACTCCTCTAAACTATTAGTGCAAGCACTGATGGGTCGCAAAACGTAAAGAATCGCAAAGCCACTCGTCAGAAAATTATGCTCCTGTGTTAATCTACTTCGGAAAAGTAGTACTTCTAATGGATCATCTCCCATTTACGGCATAAAAAATTTCTGAGGACAATTTTTAACGTTAAAAGGTCGCTGCTAAGAAAAAAACCGTTACGCAAAGTAATATCTACAGAAGATGCAGCTCAAACATGACTGACTTCTGTCAAAAAGGTCTGGGCTGAAATTTTCCAAAATTAAAACATCAGTTCAGCGAATGACTAAATGCTAGTTTCAGATGATAGATCGAACCGGGAGTTAGGAGATGGTTGTGGCACTTCAATCTCCGGCTATTAAAAAGTGTATATTAGATGTGGATGGAAATTGGGAACAGGACTTTATTTCATTCAGGACTGGAGATAAGCCAAGAGCACATTGTCAAACTTTTCATAGCCCTGGAGCAGCACAAAGAGTAACGAAACATTAGAAAATTCATTCATAATTGCGACAATAACTGTGTTTTAAAAATATAGCAACTGGAGAAAGTTTATCGCATTTTAGCGTGCTTCCTTATCATTAAGACCTCAATATAACAAAAAATGTATTATTTTCCATCTTTCAACGTATATTAATAACAAACTTTTCGTGATAAAACGTAAAATACTTAATGGAACGAACATCATTTCAGATTTTTCCTACGATTATGAGTACATAAAAACGAAAAATAAGAAACGTGATTGAAACTCGACATTCTGGTCTGAAGTTTCTCTTTTATGCTACACGAAGTATAAAAAATTAATTACTAGTTCAAGCAATAGACGTTCAACATACGAATGCCTTTACAAACAGCATACTTGATTATTTTTATGCTTTAATCTGAAACTGTAGGCGGAAGTTGTGCTCTGAATTAATTTAGTGCCAGTTTATTTGGCGAAATTTACGACCCAGCCCCAGTAAACTAAATTTAATTATTACTCCACGACTACATGAAAAGGACGTGATTTAAAATTTTTCATGATAAAAAAATTGCTTTCCTGTTAATTTATTGGAATTGGTAATGGAATCGACTATTTTCTTCTTGGCAAATATAAATTTTCATAATAGCTTCTTCTAGACCCTTCAATACAGCAAACGCAAATATCTATCGGTCAATACACGCTTGAGAGCACTAACAAGAGTTTTTCCGCCAATCATTAGTTTTTCAAAGTGTTACATAAGAAACCTTAACCAGTCGAGGCATTTTCGAAGAAGCATCCGCCAGTATCACGCTTGCGGTTGGAACAACCGTCGACAACCTCTTGACCAATAGTTGGCGATTCATTAGTACTAGGTAATGAGTCATGAGAATAGTTATGTCGCCATTTAGTTTTTAAGAAATTTATTTGTTAAACACGTATACACTCTGCACTACATTCAAGACATTTACAAACGTATTACAGGTAAAGGCTAGCTGTGTAACTGCTGGTTGTTCTTAATAAAACAACGTTACTGGATTCAGAGACTTCAAATTACACACTTCGTTAAAAATTTCAACAAGAATATTTATTCACTTGTTGAACTTCTTCGTACTTATAGTGCTTTACAGAAAGAGCCATCCTAAAGAAATGTTGAAGAATCATCCTTTCGAAACAGTTACAATATATATATATACAGGGTGCCTACAATCTATCTCCGTATATGGGTAACTTTTTTATTATAGAAGATACAATATTGGTTAAATTAGCAAAGTTGAAGAGAAATTTACGAGTAGTATGATGCTTTTTTGAAAACTCACCTAGATGCTCAACTTTTTTAGATATTTGAAAAAAACTGAAATTTGCCATTTTCTTCAAACGCTAATAACTTTTTAACGGTTTAACCTATAGAGAAAATAAAAACTGCTTGTAAGGTAACTTTTTACGTAGAACTCAATAGCGTATATGACAATTTTAATTGGAAATGGGTTTTCAAGCTACAAACATAACCTCACTTTTTTTAAATGGAAACCCTAGTTCAATATAACCCAAATGGAAAGGTTTTTCTTTTCTGATTACCCTGATGTAAGGGTTGATGTACTTATTTTCAGTAGTTTCTTCATAATAAAGAAAAAAACGATTTATTTATTTGCGGACATCAAGGAGTCCATGGATACATATTACAAACAAACAAAATGTGTAAAAATCAATAATGGAAACACAAGTTTATTGTAACTAAATTTATTATAAACTAAGAAAAATAAAATACTTAAAAAATAAACTATCCATACAATACAAATAACTTAATCAAAGGAAACAAAAATTAATTAATGCGAATATACCCACTCCTTCATTAACATATGCTCAAAATGACCTCCATTAGCTTGCAAACACATTTCGCACCTTTTAATTAGGTTTTGGTGCACCTTATTTAACGTTTGTGGTTTTATACTTGTAATAGCTGCTGTAATAATCTTTGAGTTGCTCAATGTTATTGGATTTTTTAGCATACACTACATCCTTTACAGTACCCCAAAGAAAAAAATCCAGTGGCGATAGTTCTGGTGACCTTGCCGGCCATAGAACAGGACCTGCATTGCCAATCCAATTTGGAAAACTATTATCAAGATATTCAGAAACGGCTTGAGCATTGTGAGCAGGTCATGCTGAAAATATTTTAAGTTTTGCAGTAAATGAAGTGGCAAATTATCGAGCATTTCTTGCAATTTGTTTTGTAGAAAATTCAAATAGTGTACACCATTTAAATTATAATTATAGAAGAAAGGCCCAAGTATTTTATTACCAAAAATGGCACACCACACATTTATCGAAAATTGATGTTGATCCCGCCTTTCTTCTGTTAAATGGGGATTTTCCTGACTGCAGTAGACTGTATTTTCAACGAACTTCGTTCGTTTATGAAATCGATTTGTCGTCCGTCTGTCCGTCCGTCCGAGGCCTTTCTAATGGTTGGACATCAATTTGTGATACATCAATCGATTCAGCTCGGTGTCCCGCGATATTCCGTCGGGAAAAAAAAAATTTCAAATAGGTCCAAAATTAATGTGCGATACATATTTGGACTCCCCTAACATAGCTGAGTCGAAATATGGTACCCCCCACAAAATCTGACCACGGATACCCGACCTCCCACCGGGGAATTAATTTTTATCAAAATTTCAAATAGGTCCAAAATTAATGTGCGATACATATTTGGACTCCCCTAACATAGCTGAGTCGAAATATGGTACCCCACAAAATCTGACCACGGATACCCGACCCCCGGGGAATTAATTTTATCAAAAATTTCAAATAGGTCCAAAATTAATGTGCGATACGTATTTGGACTCCCCTAACATAGCTGAGTCGAAATATGGTACCCCCACAAAATCTGACCACGGATACCCGACCCCCGGAATTAATTTTTATCAAAATTTCAAATAGGTCCAAAATTAATGTGCGATACATAAATTGTTTTAAAGTAAGTCTACATTTGGAAGTTCGTTGCGACAATGCCTTGCATTTTCAACTTGTTTCTGTTAAACATGCCTTTGTTAGTAAATTTTGCTTCGTCGGTAAATATAATAGTGTGACTAAAACCAGGATTATTATTTGTTTAATTAAGAAACCACCTACAAAACTGTTGTCTTCTCTCACAATCCCCATGATACAGTGTATTGCTAACATGGGTTTTGTATGGTTTGCAGCGGTTTTGTTTTAAAATTAGGCGAGCTTTTTCTGTAGAAGTAGCGCACTCAATTGCAGTTTCTCGGGTGGACGCTGTTGGCTTAAAATTTATGTAGGCTAACACACGTTCTTCATCATCAGTTTTGAATTTTCTTTTATCAGTACTGGGTTTTGTAAAAGCACCAAACCTTTTAAATTGTTTTCTAATTTAGAAAACAATCGTTTATCTGGCTGCCTTCTTTCCAAATATCTTTCATAATACATATCACCAGCAGCATCACAATTTCTGTTACAGGCATAGTAACAAAAGAGCATGTCATTTTTTCGTCGTTTGTATTCATTCTCTATTATAATCAAATAAATTTAAAAGTCTTCTACACAAAATTTGCAACCCAGAGCAAATAAACACTTTAACTAATAATATCTGACAAATGTCAGTTGTTTTTGTTTATTTAAAATATGTATCCATGGACTCCTTGATGCCCGCAAATAAATAAATCGTTTTTCTTTATTATGAAGAAACTACTGAAAATAAGTATATCAACCCTTACATCAGGGTAATCAGAAAAGAAAAACCTTTCCATTTGGGTTATATTGAACTATGGTTTCCATTTAAAAAAAGTGAGGTTATGTTTGTAGCTTGAAAACCCATTTCCAATTAAAATTGTCATATACGCTATTGAATTCTACGTAAAAGCTACCTTACAAGCAGTTTTATTTCTCTATAGGTTAAACCGTTAAAAGTTATTAGCGTTTGAAGAAAATGGCAAATTTCAGTTTTTTTCAAATATCTAAAAAAGTTGAGCATCTAGGTGAGTTTTCAAAAAAGCATCATACTACTCGTAAATTTCTCTTCAACTTTGCTAATTTAACCAACATTGTATCTTCTATAATAAAAAAGTTACCCATATACGGAGATAGATTGTGGGCACCCTGTATATATTACTCAAATTTAGACCATGGTAGAAAAATAATTAACGACATCAAATAATTTTAATCGCTCTGTATAAAGAAACAAATAGAAATTACGTGCGAAATTTATATTAATTAATTCAATTTTTAAGTAACGGGTATTAAACAAAGTGTACAGATAATAATTAATATTTAATTAGTATTCGCTAAAAATTAAAAGGTAGAAGTCAATGCCATTCATTATTATTTTAATTGGAGTTAATTGAACCATTAGTAATATATAATAAGCATAAAATCCTGTGAAAATCCAAGGTTGGTAACAAACAGCTAAAAGGAAGGTTAAAATACCATGAAACAAAGCTCGGAGAATTATATTTAAAACGTTCATTAGGAGCGCACACCTGCAAACTTTTAAATGTCACGTTCTAATAAATCCAAGCTGATAAACATGCAGACTCTACGTAGATTGAAACGGGTGAATGCTTTAGCACGAAATACAAAACAGCGTTTATTTAAAAGTCACGTCGCGAGTCCACGTGTATTTTAGACAGCCGATAGTAAAGAATATCGATTTGTACCACTCAGGCCAGGGTAGAAAGAGACGGATAAAACGCGTAAATCAGAGATACGGTTAATAAAAGGCGGGATTTGTGAAGCGTCACTAGGTTTACGATTGGTTGAAATAAGATGCAGATATGAGAGGTGGAAACATAACAATTTCTATAAAAAATTAATTACTTGTTCCCGGACGCGTTGAGAGGCGTGTGAAAAATTCTCAGATTTCAACTGGGACGAGTGCAAATTTTTAGTAGAATCGCTGTGCCGAGCCGTCGAAAGGGAAAATAGAATGCAAATTTCTAAAAATTGTCCGTCGCGGGACAAATTCGACTTGCAAGCGAGTTATTATATAAACCCGTGCTAATAGGAGTTTCGCTCTCTTTATTTTTTGATTTTATTCGATACTGCAAGCAGAATACGTGCTACGATACAAGTTATTATACATTAGTGCACTTAGAGAAGATAGATAAGGTAATAAAGTCTAGTTATATTTGCGGGTATTACTGTACCAATTATCCAAATTAGTAGCGATAAATAAATACATTGAAGTATGCAGTTTTGTATAGCGTGAACGAATTATGAATTTCTTTGCTATTTTGTTCGGGAGTGAGTAATCAAGTGTTATTCGTAAACGTGATTGGATCCACAAAACAAGATATACATAGATGCGTTCCTGAGAAGCCCTGAAACTTTTTAGACGAATGGTGGTGTAGAAAATTTTTTAAAGACGACCAGAAATCCAAGGACGTAAACATAACCCCGTTGGAATGGTGGGATTAGCAAGAACGATGTACATTGGAACCACGAGTGCATTAACCTTCAGGTAACTTATGCATTGTTGTTCAATATTAGATCTTTTGGTGTGTGTTGAATATCTTTATAATTTAGTTTGATACAGATGGACAGTAGTAAATTTGTATAAACAACAAATTTTGAATTTTAAGGTAAAATTTTCTTGTTTAAGTAGAAAGGAGTATTTAGCAGTTTATGTTTTGATTGTGATGAAAATTTGGGTCTGTCTTTGAGCTCAATTAGACCAATTTTAACTTGAAATTTTATTATGCTGAAATTTAATTTTGAAACTTTAGTATATTATGAATATTGATGTAAATAGAGTTAACGTTGATGTTTGTGGAAAGAATGGGTTTTTTTTTTATGAATGAGGATGAAAGTTTTAACTAGGTTGAACAGCGAAGTATTAGTATTTTCTTGATCGCTCAACGCAAACGAGTCACATTCTTTCCTAAATTGAGCTTAATCTAATGCTCTCTTCTTAATACATAGCATCTGACTGCTAGAAGTTGGGGGTCAGCAAAATAAAGTCTTACCGACGAATAGACTAGGGTCTATTCTTGGGGTAAGAGCTATGAGCAGGATGAAAAGGTGAGTGTAATGTCGAAATCATAAAATGGAAGGTGTACTATTAGAAACAAAAGAGAAAACAGAAACAGGCGCACGACCAGAGCACAGAAATGATTTATATTTAGGGAAAGCATAGCTATTTTATTAAGGGCGGACTTGGAGACCCAAAAAAAGATGCCTTCGTTGATACGACAAACTTGTCTTAACAGAATAAGACGCTGTTCCTGTAAGAAAGAATAATAATAATAAGTCACATAAAAATGGGAACACTATTTGCGTACCTCAAGTATACCTAAAAGTATAGAGAATATTTTCTGCATAATGGGATCATAAAATTTTAGTTCTTATTGCTTTTTGTTTACCAAGTCTGATCAGACTAGATCAGAATAAAAAACTTTAAATGAAGAATATTAATTTACTAATAAGAATGTAATCTTTGTTTCAAGTAAAGTCCAAATGTATCAGTGTGTAATTACAATAAAATTATAAAAATTTGGAAGTACTTAGTCTAAAACTGGTAGTAAAGGAATTATCAATATAACCTTAACTCAAATATTTTATAATTCTATGTAACTAAAAATGCTAGAGTTTCGTTTATAGATTACCCAATTCAGATCTGTGTGAGTCATTTACAAGATGAATTATACGAAATTTTCTCATTAATTTAACATAGAGTTAAACATCTAGTTTGAAGTCAAAATACTCTACCAAGATATTCTCTAATGTTATCAATATGTTTAGCTTAAATGCTAAATGTGTTAGCCATGGTGCAATTGTTGACGGCATTGTTAAAATAAACAGGTGACGTAATAGCAGCTGTTAATTTGACGTTGCAGCCATATGTAGTCACATCTTTACAAAACTAATGTGAAATCAAATTTGATACTGGGGAAAACCAGCTTATTTACAGGTAAACTGAATAATAATTTTGTACGTCTAACAAACAAAATGAAATAATGTACTTTCAGAAGGAAAGTACTCAGAAACACTTAATTCTATTACGAACCCAAGACCAGCTGTTGTCGTTGGATGTAATGGAAACTACCTCGCAGTGCAGGGAACAGCAACTAATTATACTTGCTTTCCATGCTTTAACACAGGTGTAGGAGCAAAGCGGATTCCTTACTTGGATCACGGCATTACTTCGTAACGTAATCTTCCGTTGTCTAAATTTATTTACTAAAATAATTTTTCATTGCGTAGCCAACAAATTAAGTTTTCTAAATTGTAACTTCAAAGGGATCATGTTGTCTCAAATTTTACAGTTGCGATTTTCGACGTGGTGTGCGATATATACGTTATCCATGCAGTTTTCTAATCTCTCGTTGGGATTTCAAATGTGTCGTTGCGAGTTCAAATGGGTCGTTGCGAGTTCAAATGGGTCGTTGCGCTAAATAAATTTTGTAAATTAGCTAATATGACAATGAATATACAAAATGTGGATTAGGTACTAACCGTTACTCAGGAAGTGTTTTCACAAACATAGAGCGACTCGGAGGTCACTCGTCATTCTCTTAGAATGCATGTTTACGCTGCTTTAACTATCGACGAGTGCGCTCGCTGCTTTCTTGCATGGTGGGAGGTTCCGGATTTTAGTTCTCGGACCTCTCACGCGCGCGCCAGTGGCTGTGAAATTACACCGAACTCGGAAACAACTCGACTAATAATCCTTGATATTATAATACTATAAAAGTTTGATTGTTACTTGAATATTTATTTTAATTAATAAAGGTATTTTACTATTCATTGTACGTTTAATGAATGGATTCTCCTACTGCAAAAATAAAATTGTTACAAGGTGAGCAGCCGAGGCGGAAAGAGTAAAGAGGCAATTATCAGAAGAGATTCAACGGACAAGAGAAGCACAGCAATCTTGGCGCCCAATTCGAGAGGCTTGAATGTTTTTTTTTACTCTGGTGTGGCTTTTTATAGGTTCCACAGCATTTTATGGCGACCCGAACGTGAGGGCTCGAATCTCCGATAGTGTATAACTGTTTCAGAAAACTGACGACCTTGAAATTAGGAGCTGAGTGTGAATATTTTTTGTAGGTGTGTGAAAGAAGTGTGTAGGCGTGTGTGAGGATGAAAAGTGTGACGTGTGCAGAGAAAAGAGTTGCTTCGAAGTCAAGGGGTGAAAATAGGAAGCAGTGATAGTGCTTTATTTAAGACGACAGAAGCAGAAATGGAGGAAGAAGCAGGAGATAGTAGGGATCAGTCTAAGACGGAGTCAGGAGAAACAGGAAATGAGTTAATGATGAGAATATTAGAGGAAATGCGAGTAGCTAGGGATGAATCTAATAGAGCTAGGGAAGAATCAAATAGAGCGAGGAAAGAGTCTAACCGAAAATTAGAGCAGATAAGTGGGAAAATTGAGCAATCTACTAAAGAATTTACAGAATTTAAAAATAGTCTTACCGTGAAACTGGGGGAAGTAGAAAGTAGGGTTGATAGGAATGAGAAAAACATTACAGGTCTTCGACAGGAAATGGGAAATTTAAGGTCCAAAGTACGCATTTTCTGTGAAGAAGAGATAAATATAAAAATGACTGAAGTAACGGACTCATGTAGGGATCATTTAGGCAGGGTAGAACGCGAAGTTGGTAGTATTAAATACAACATGTCAAATTTAACGGGGGATGGTCCCAGATTTTATACAGGTGGCGTATCATTGAACCAACATATGAAATTTTATGGCGATAACAGGGTAAATCCACAATTTTTTATTAATGGTGTAAGAAATCTAGTGTAAAATCTAGAAGTAAACAGGACAGTGACGAGCACGCCGAATAGAGACAGGGACACGGATATTAATACGAGGAGGATGTACGCACAGGTTGTAGAAGGTTAACCGGAACCAAGCACGGAAAACAGGACGAGACAGGATTTTTAGAACGCGACAGACCACTAGATTTCTGTGTAAATGTGTATGAACATCCACGTGAATTTTTCAAAATTGAGGAGGAAATAGAGCCAGAAACTGTAGAAAAATTATGTTTGCCAATTATTAATATAGAGATTTTTGAGAATAATGTAGAAGTATTACTTGATACGGGGGCAGAGGCGAGTTTAATATCGGAGGAATTCGTCAGCAAAATTAGGGATAAGGTTTGTGATAGAATTATGCCTATAAAGCGTAGCCGTTTAGTAGCTCCAAATAAAAAGAAATTTGCTGTAGTAAATAGCGTTGTGGTGCTTAGGATAAATATAGGAGGTTTAAGCTGTGAACAGGAGTTTGTAATTGTACCTGGACTGAAGTTTCAGAGCATTCTAGGTGTTGACTGTATGATGCAGTTAGGGGTTTTGATAGATATGGAAAGGAAGGTAATAAGGATTAAGGATAGGGTAGTGCCATGGAAGGGCAGTTATGAAGTCACAGAGGGGTTGAATATTAATGTAGTAGAAGTAGAGAATGATGGAGTTAAACAGATCAACACAATAAGATTTCCAGAGGAGAGGAGAGTAGAGGTTCAAGCTTTATTACAAAAACATGCAGAATTAGTAGGGGTAGAAGCAGCATATCGAAAGCAGGTGAAGGCAGAATTAAATAAAATGTTGGAAGATGGCATAATAGAGGTCTCAAACACTCAATTCATAAATCCGTTGGTGGTGGTTAAGAAAAAGGATGATAGTATTCGTTTATGTTTAGATGCACGAAAATTAATCAACGGACCAAACCGCAATTTCATTGTCCACCATCCATGGACTCACTTTTGACGAGGTTAAGTGGCAAGTTTGTTTTTAGTAAATTAGATTTAAGGAATTCATTCTGGCTGATTCCATTACACAAGGATTCTAGAAGGTACACAGGATTTTCCGTAGAGGGAAAAATCTATAATTTTAAGGTAGTATCGTTTGGTTTGTCCGCAGAAAAGGAAATAATAATAAATGAGAAACAGACAAGTGTAGGGACTGAAGAAGAAGCAATATTTAAGAGTCAGGATAATAGGAATGAGTTTATTTTATGTGAGATAACAGGGATAATAAGTATAGATATAGAAGGAGGAGAAATAGAGATGAAGAGTATTAGGATGGTGAGAAGAAAGACTTGGAGGATCAAGAAAAGAGTCAGATTTAAATTTGAAATGAAGATTAAATGAACAAAATATAGGGATAGAAATAGGTGTATATAGAAGAGTAGAGGTAAGTGTTTATAGAAAATAAAGCTAGGTATAGAATAAATATGGGAAATAGTTAGAAATAGGTATATAGGATGAGAAGGAAAATTAAATGTAGGAAGAAAATAAGATAGGTTAAGTGTAGATATTTCTTATAAGATTAGTGGAGAGTTAGGAATAGAATAAGAATAGGATAGGTATATAGGATTAGGTAGGTGGAAGTGAGTATAGTGAAGATTGGTTAAAAGTTAGAAATAGGATGGGTATATAGGATGTATATAGGATTAGATGGAGAAGTAGGATGAAGGTAGGGATAATTTCAGTTTATAAAATTAGGTGAGAGTTAGGAATAGGATAGGGATATAGGATAGGTGTAAATATTTTTAGGATTGGATATAAGTTAGGTAAGTTAGAAAGATAAGTGTAGAGTGAGATAGACAATTTTTTTTGTAATTTTTTTTGCAGTCTAGATGTTTCGTATTTGAATTCGAATAAGTGGGATTATTTGTATTCAAATAGGGGGAAAATACTCAAATTTAGACCAGGGTAGAAAATTAATTAACGACATCAAATAATTTTAATCACCCTGTATAAAGAAACAAATAGAAATTACGTGCGAAATTTATATTAATTAATTCAATTTTTAAGTAACGGGTATTAAACAAAGTGTACAGATAATAATTAATATTTAATTAGTATTCGCTAATAATTAAAGGGTATTAGTCAATGTCATTCATTATTATTTTAATTGGAGTTAATTGAACCATTAGTAATATATAATAAGCATAAAAGCCTGTGAAAATCCAAGGTTGGTAACAAACAGCTAAAAGGAAGGTTAAAATACCATGAAACAAAGCTCGGAGAATTATATTTAAAACGTTCATTAGGAGCGCACACCTACAAACTTTTAAATGTCACGTTCTAATAAATTCGAGCTAATAAACATGCAGATTCTACGTAGATTAGAACGGGTGAATGCTTTAGCACGAAATACAAAACAGCGTTTATTTAAAAGTCACGTCGCGAGTCCACGTGTATTTTAGAGAGCCGATAGTAAAGAATATCGATTTGTACCACTCAGGCCAGGGTAGAAAGAGACGGATAAAACGCGTAAATCAGAGACACAGTTAATAAAAGGCGGGATTTGTGAAGCGTCACTTGGTTTACGATTGGTTGAAATAAGATGAAGATATGAAAGGTGGAAACATAACAATTTCTGTATAAAATTAATTAGTTGTTCCCGGACGCGTTGCGAAGCGTGTGAAAAATTCTTAGATTTCAACTGGGACGAGTGCAAATTTTTAGTAGAATCGCTGTGCCGAGCCGTCGAAAGGGAAAATAGAATGCGAATTTCTGAAAATTGTCCGTCGCGGGACAAATTCGACTTGCAAGCGAGCTATTATATAAACCCGTGCTAATAGGAGTTTTGCTCTCTTTATTTTTTGATTTTATTCGATACTGCAAGCAGAATACGTGCTACGATACAAGTTATTATACATTAGTGCACTTAGAGAAGATAGATAAGGTAATAAAGTCTAGTTATATTTGCGGGTATTACTGTACCAATTATTCAAATTAGTAGCGATAAATAAATACATTGAAGTATGCAGTTTTGTATAGCGTGAACGAATTATGAATTTCTTTGCTATTTTGTTCGGGAGTGAGTAATCAAGTGTTATTCGTACAGTGATTGGATCCACAAAACAAGATATACATAGATGCGTTCCTGAGAAGCCCTGAAACCTTTTAGACGAATGGTGGTGTAGAAAATTTTTTAAAGACGACCAGAAATCCGAGGACGTGAACAAAACCCAGTTGGAATGGTGGGATTAGCAAGAACGATGTACATTGGAGCCGCGAGTGCATTAACCTTCAGGTAACTTATGCATTGTTGTTCAATCTTAGATGTTTTGGTGTGTGTTGAATATCTTTATAATTTGTTTGATACAGATGGACAGTAGTAAATTTGTATAAACAACAAATTTTGAATTTAAAGGTAAAATTTTCTTGTTTAAGTAGAAAGGAGTATTTAGCAGTTTATGTTTTGATTATGATGAAAATTTGGGTCTGTCTTTGAGCTCAATTAGACCAATTTTAACTTGAAATTTTATTATGCTGAAATTTTTGCTGAAATTTAATTTTGAAACTTTAGTGTATTATGAATATTGATGTAAATAGAGTTAACGTTGATGTTTGTGGTAGGAATGTGTTTGTTTTTTTTTATGAATGAGGATGAAAGTTTTAACTAGGTGAGCAGCCGAGGCGGAAAGAGTAAAGAGGCAATTATCAGAAGAGATTCAACTGACAAGAGAAGCACAGCAATCTTGGCGCCTATTTCGAGAGGCTTGAATGTTTTTTTTACTCTGGTGAGGCTTTTTGTAGGTTCCACAGCAATATATATTATAATATAACCCCCTTTTAGGATTGATAATTATAATATATGAGCAAATTAGCAATGCACCAAATTGCCCTATAATTTCCTTTCTTTAATTAATTTATTAACTTTTCTATTGAGTCTTTAAATCTACGCCTCGACCAATGAAACTCTTATCTCAGGTTATTTGTGTGAATAAATCTACATCTGCATACAGCGTGAGTTCTGAACCATATACAGATGTATGTGATACTGCCAGTCAAATGACCTCTAGTTAATTCTACTAAAGCAATTTCTAAATGTGACAGTGTAAACAATCACTTGAAAAATACGCACAGTAAAACAGTTTATATTAGTTAATTTAGATTTCAATCGAGTGTAAAGGATTAAGTGTTTAAACTATGACACTGATAATAATAATACAACCTAAACTTCCAATGAAACGTCTTGCTGCTGAACAATGAAGCTCCACTGCCTACAGCGACGATTCGAACCAGATGTGGGTTCTGAATACCTGTGGATAAGTACGTTTTAAAAATTTGTATTACTGAATTTACGCCTTTTATTTTAGGGTGTTAGGTACGCCAAAAATCTTTAGAGACACTTATACTTATCGTCGTTGGTCTTATCAAGAAACTCAGCTCCGTGAAATCTACACCGTGCTCAACATCAAAAGTTCAGCAATTCCAGCGTTCTGATTGCACCACTTTGGAACTCCACTGTCTACACCAAAATACTCCCAGAAATCCAATGGTCAATAATAAGACAATGACAAGGACTCTTGCATTTATCACTTTTTAATATCAACAGTTCGTTTAAACTTTGAATATCACAAATACATTTTTCATACTTTGAATTTTATGTTGGAGATTACAATAATAAAAGGTATACAATTCGTAAACTGTTACAAAAAAGATTATACTTTTTGTTCTATAGTTTGTAAAGTTCTTTTTTTCAGTTTCTTTCAAATCAGTTTTTTTCTTAATTTCTTAATTTTCACAACTGTCACTTATCTCTATAGAGATGCCCCTTAAAACATTAAACCAGCTTACTCTTTTACAATTCTTTTCCAACTAACATTCTATGATACAACTTTTTATTAATAGATATTATTGCTCTAGTCAAATTCTAATTTGGGGTAAACTAATACACAAATGTCATTGGCCGAAAATTTATAAATTGATATTTTAATCCTAACAACAAGAGAAATTCAAATGATATAATAGACTTACAACTAATAATAGACTTACAACTATATACTGAAAAGTAAATAAAATTTCTACATCTTATAACTAACTTAAATCTAATAAAAACATACTAATTGACGTTTTTTAGGCTTTACGTACATATTCAAATGAAAGTCAAAGTTTAACATCTTATATCTAACTCAAATCAAATGAAAACGTACTAAGTGACTTCAAATCTTAGCTATACATACATATTCACATGGCAGTGAAGTTTCCTTTTAAATATTTAAACAAAATTTTATGATATACAAGCAACAGCAGTTCACTTCATTGGCACATACTTTTCAAAATTACTTTACGAAATCACCAACACCCAATTTGAAATCCTAAAACTTCATTTTCTCTTAATTATTATTTTATATATCTTTAACAAGTAACTGCCCTCACCATCTCCTTCATCAATCATTTTACGAACTAGAAGTCTATATCTGAGTGGTACTTCGGTGCGTCAAGGTTCAAATCTCATATATATATCACATAATATCACAATATATATATATATATATATATATATATATTGCTGTGAAACCTCTTGAATTACCTGGTCTGTTGATTTTCTTCTGTTAATTGCCTCGGCTGCTCCTCTAGATAGCTTTCATCCTCATACATAAAAAAACAAACACATTCCTACCACAAACATCAACGTCAACTCTATTTACATCAATATTCACAATACATTAAAATTTCAAAATTAATATTCAGCATAAATTTTAATATCGGAAAATTTCAAAATTACATTTATTATCATTTTAATGTGCATCCAGAATTAAAGTCCTTGTAGGATGCCTACTAATTACTATAACAATATATGCAGAGTACAAAGGGAGCATCTACCACCCCTTTACGTTAATTAACCAGGTTCGTCTAATTGAGCTCAACGACATACCCATATTTTTATCATAATCCAGAACATCAATACTAAATACCCCTTACTACTTAAACAAGCAAATTTCACCTTAAAATTAAAATATTATTGTTAGTACCATTTCACTACTGTCCATTTTGAGTAAATCAATTATAAAGTTATTCAACACACACAACAATATCAAAGTTCAAACAAAATAGTATAATTTACCTGAAGGTTACTTGCACTCGTAGCTTCAATGTACATCGTCCCTTTTGTTAATCACACCATTCCAACTGGGTTATATTTACGGCTTCTGATTCTCAACGCTTTAAAAATTTTCTCCATCACCATTTATTTAAAGTTGTTTCATGGCTTTTCCGGAACTCCTCTGTGTATATCTGACCCTTGTTTCGTAGATCCAGACACGTTTATGCACCATTTAAGTATTAATACCCCCGAAAAATAACAAAGAAATTCATAATTCTTTCACCAAGATACGCCAAAACTGCCTACTTTTGTGTATTTATTTGTCATAGTAAATTTTACCAATTGGTACAGTGATACTAAACTTTATTACCTTGTATCTTCTTTTCTAAGTGCACTAACGTACATTCATTGTAGCACGTAAAGAACAAGCTGTTTTAAATCACATAATATTCGAGCAAACTGTTTAAATTATTTAATATTAAAACCGAAAACTAAAAAGCACTGTATAACGCGTTCAATCAAGTCGAAGATCTAAGAGAGCGAAATTCATATTACCACCGGTATATATAGCGGATAGCCGGCACGTCGCTTTTGTCCTCAAAACAGACAATTCTTAAGAATTTCTCATGCTATGTTCCCATTCCGTCGCTCGCGCGTCGGTTTTTACGAATTTTTCACTCGCCCCAGTTAAATCTCCGAAATTTCAACACGGCACGCCACGTCTGGAAATAGCTAATTGACTTTTATACAGAAATCGTTGTTTCTACCTCTGATATTTGCATCCTATTTTCAACCAATTGTGACCCTCGTGACGTTGCTTAAATCGCGCCTTTTACTATATGTGTCTTTGCTTGACGCATTTTCTCTTTCCTTTTCTAACCTGTTCGTATTGGTGCAAATTGATATTCCTTATTATCGATTATTTCAGTCCATGTGGACTATCTGGGTTAAATAACCCCGTATCGCACCTTCCCGTGAATATTAAGCCCCGGTTTCTCCAAGATTCTTTGAAACCATTTGTTATCTACAAAATTTTCGCCGTACATGACATTTAAACTACGCAGGTGTTCAAACATAATATTAATTCTCAGAGCTTTATTTTCTGGTATTATAATCTTGGATTTTCACAGACTTTTATGCTTATTATTAATAATGGTTTAATTAACTCCAACTAAAATTGACTTCTATCCTTTCATTTTAGCGAATACAAATTAAATGTTAATTATTATGTGTACACTTTGTTTAATACCGGTTACTTAAAATAGGGTTAATTAATATAAATTTTGCACGTAATTTCCATTTGTTTCTTTCTTAGGAATAATTAAATTACACGTAGAGCTTTTTAATACTGTTTCTTTTGATATAAAGCGTCTTGTACATGATTTAAATCTCTTATTTTTACTGAAACTAATAAATTTTCATACTTCACGGTTTTAATAACGCGTATTATCTAATAATATTCATTATACACGGTGATTAAAATTATTTGATGTGATTATTTAATTTTCTACCCTGGTCTAAATATGAGTAATATATATATATATATATATATATATATATATATTTTAACGTATGGTTCCGGCATTCACGTCCTGTCCAAGACCTTATATTTTCCATCTTTCAATTACTAGCTCGATTTGAAATTAACGTTTACGTAACCATGAAATAATTTCATCAGAATTAAACCGGTAAACTCCTAGGAATATCCAAAACAGCCATGGTTGGCTACCAGACTTTGTACAACAATTCAGATAAACCAATCAAATTTAGATAGCGCAAACTATATAACGCCCAGAGTTTGATAAGAGGTTTAGTCTCAATTGAACCACGTCGAATCAACATCACTGTTACTCGAAAACATACGCGTCGAAATAAATTTCAACTTAAATTATTGAAATTTGTGAAAAGTAGCATTATATAATATTTGATGACAAATTACATTAAAGATATATGAAAAAGCTTTCGCCGTTTGCTGAAAACGTGAGTAGAAAATTGTTAATTAATTTAGGTTAAAACATTTATAATAATGTAGGGCTCTAAGTGGTATCCAGAAAAATCTAAGTTGGGATATCTAAGTGGTATCCAGAAAAACTCTAAGTTGTATCTAAGTTGGGATATATAAATTGAGAAATCTAAGTTGTATCCAGAAAAATATAAAGTAAAGCACGAGGTAAATTTTGGAAACAAAGAATAACAATACTGAATAAAATATTGGTTTAAACTTATGTGAAAGGTCACAAAGTAGAACATTGTTTTAACGAAGCAACTCGCTTGAAGATAATAACGGGCTGTTGATCCACAACACACAAGAGCAGACCAAAGGTGATAAGGACACATCAGGAAAATCACAGGTCAGGGCTAACTAGCATAAGGAATTGTTTAGATTACTGTAAAGCGCATTTAAATGCGAACGTAAAAATCGATAGTTTTAATACAAAGCCGTTTATTTTACTTTTTAATTATCAATACAGTTTAGATAAAAATGCATTTGATTTGCTGTAAATAGCATAAAAGAGTACACCTTCATGCATTTAGTTTGAGAAACTAATATCACGTGTATTTAAAACCCCAAAATTAATAAATAATTTTGTATACTCAAAGCAAATATTTCCTATAAAGCGGAAACCCTTTTGCATTAAAAAGCAATCAAAATAAATTAATTAACCCGTGAATTGTAGCAATTAATTCTAAATAAAAGAACTTTTTAGAAGATGAGACATCGGGATTTAAGAATACATCAAATTCATACAACTCATTAATAAGTAAACATTTTTTTCAAGAAACAGCTTGAACATTGAAAATAACTCGTAAAATCCCTGGAATAGGTAAAACAAGAACATATAGAACGCGTCACAGTACCTGGAACGAGATAATAGGGTCATAAAGCTCGACGAATTTACACGTTAATTCGGCATTCGTGGAAAGATTACATTATTATGTTCGAGATTGTTGTGGATAAATTCTCGAAAAGGATCAATTTGTATATAAAGAAACGCTTGTCAGGAGGGGGAGAGGGACCTTCATTCGGATTCATGGATTTGAATTCATTCATTCAATTTCATTCATTAGAGCACGAAATGTTATTTTAATTAAAAAGCGTGAGCGGTTGCTATGCGAAGATAGTAATAGAAATATGTAGTAAACATATTGTAGTTTGATAGTTCCGAGGCTGCAATAAATAAGAAACTGTTTTTAAACGTAAATTACATAACGAAAATAGAATTATAAATAACAATAAACAAGAAAGATTCTTCAAGACAACGCTACTTTAATAAAATGGAAAAGAAGGGTTAAAGAAAAAGGTACTTTGATCATTACTGTTGGAAGTCAGGAATTTTAATTTGGAGAACTTGTAAGCTGATTGGACATTAATTTAAAATAAGATTTTAATTACTATGTGTTTTTGTGGATTCTGCAAGTATTATTTTAGATTTATTTTTTGACTGATATTAGAGTATTTAGAAGAGTTTAAAATAGGGCTAATAATTTTTTTTGTGTGAAGGATTTTTTTTACCAGGAGTTTGTGTTCAGAGTTCGAAATACTCTGACCTTCAATAGATTATATGTCAAGGATTTTTTCTGGCCATAACAAATCCTACCAGCGTGAAAATAATTTGTAACCAGGTAAAACGTTCCTCAAAAAAAGTAAGTTTAATTTTGTAAATATATATAAGGTAAGAAACGTCTGAAAGAAACGATGTTGTAAATGATTTTGTATTAAAGAAAATGTTTCATGTTGTATAAATGCGTTGTGATATCGCTGCGTTTTATTTCATTTTGAAAACTCCGTAAATTCCGCTGAGCTAGCTAGACAAAGTGAAAACAGAAGATAAGTGAACAATTTCAAATTTACAAACCACAAGTATCTGTTTCACAACACTGTTTCTAGTGGCTCTCAGTGCGGCACTGTCACATCACTTTTTTAATGGCTATGCAACGCGAGGCCGTGTCACAGCAATATATATATATATATATATATATATATATATATATATATATATATATATTGCTATGTACTAACTGAATACTATCGAGCCCCAGGCTTGTGTACCATATAAACTTGCTATGAACTCCCGTGAACTATCGTGCCCCGTCGTTGCGCCGTCCAATAAATACTTAATATGGTAACGCCGTACTCGGTATCAATGGCGTATTCTTACTTGACTCCACCTCTCTGTTTAAATTATCAAATTACACTCCCACTAATTTTATTATTCTGCTTCGACTAGCTTTTATTTTGAATTATAAAATGAAGTTAATTAATTCCATACAATAAAAACAAATATTATGTACAGGTTTTGAAAATTATTAAAATACACTTTTCAATCAATCAATATTGTAAGTCTTATTTATCTCAAAAATCATATGCTTTGCAATCAATCTAAAGTCACCAAAAACTATTCTTTTTTTATCAAAGAAGCCTAAAACGTTCAAAACCCCTTTATTATATTATGTACTTTCTACGTATGCAAAGTTCGTTGCTGACTCTGTTACACTAGTTTATATTAATTAAGCAAACTCAATATTCAAATTGAGATAGAAAAAAAGTCTTAAAACTAAAAAGATCTAACCTGGTCTGTTTATCTTGTGCTTCTTTATTTCTTTTTCGCAACTCAAAATTGTACCAAAACTATCGACGCATCCATTATCAACCAACATCAATTAGAATTTTCCATGCATTATTATACCATCCTTTTGGATCATTACCATCGTATTCAAAATTATTTTCCTCCAATTCGGAATTATTATATACCCATTTGAAATATTATCTACTGCATTATGCACCCCTTTGGAATTTCAAAATTATTATCAGTTTCGAATTATTTTCGTCAAACTTAAATTTATTATTGTCATCAATTTGGTTTATTCTCACCAGCCTCAGAAATATTGTCGTCGCCCTTAAAATTATTATCGTCCTCCGACTTAGAATTATTGTCGTCGCCCTTAGAGTTTAGTCTCCCCAAACTTAGAGCCCTATTATTATTATATTTTAGTTTTAATAAATTCCCCAAATTCTACTTACGTTAATTGGCAATAGAAATTTTCATATTCGTAGCACTCTGTCACTAAACAATTTTTACTATTTAAAATATTATTATTACGCGATTCTCTTAGATTCAAAGTAACGCACCTTGGCCTTGTTGAGTTGAAACTGAGCTCCGTTATCATTGGTCGCTGTTAATATATGAGTATGTCCCCCTTTGTCTGTGGGTTTGGCTTACTAATCTTAACCAATGAGGTCTTTCTATTTCCTACACTTAAAGTGGTTTTCTGATGTAACATTGTTGGCTTTTCGAGTAATTGTTGTTTGCCTACAGATGGTTTGTTATCAGACCATGCGGTGTTTTGAGAAAATAATCGCTTTTCCATATTATACCAAAATACCTGATGTAATTCGAATTTCAATTTTCAAGTATGTTTATCTATTTACGCATTTTTAATTACATTTACTATTAAAAATTGTTAATTGTTTCTACGCACTTACACAGCGCTCCTTTAAGTTTTATCTTTTATCTCCGTATTATGTTATGATTAGAATTCTTTTGAATGCGTGTTTAATTACCATTCCTCTAAACACGCGTGCTTCTTTACTGAAAATTATCGTTGTTTGCATTACTTAAAATTACTAAAGCTCTATATACCGGGTGTTAAATATTTGTTATTCACCTAATGCATGAATTACTTATTTCTATGCTAACTATGCGCCTTATTGTGTCTATTTGCGGCGCTTAAAACTACTTATACTCTATATACAGGGTGTTCAATGCTTACTATTTACTAACTATCCCAAGTACTCAATTTTCTACTAAATAAATGCAGTTTTCTGCTTCCTATTGTGATTTCTGATTACTACATAACCTTTGCTATAAAATACACCCTTAAACAACCCCTTATCACAGCATTATATATATATATATATAATCTTTATTCACGCAATCAAATATACACCAATGTAATTTAAATGTAGCTGTGCTTACCAGATGGTTTTTAAACACCGCGCAATCATCTGGCCCCTCCTTTCATGATGTCTAAAATTCGAATCTGTTTACTTCACGTTCTAGCTCTACTTAAAATAAACAAAAAAACTCTACTCAGAGTTATATTTATAAGTTTAATAACTAATTCAACACTTCACTTTATCGGTGGGTTCCTGGATGAAGTGAAATGGTTTGTTTATACATTTAGCACCCTCCTATGACTTTAAATCCTAGTCACAGCGGGAACGACTATACCGAAACTACAGAATTTGTATTTATTGACCCCTTTTAGTGGCTGAAGTGTTAGGTTAAAAATAATGTAAACAAAGCTCTCTTTGTTTCGTCCCTAATGCCTTATACCTTTACCTGTTTCCTCAAACAATAGGATATTAGAGTGAGTGCGGGATGGTAACTCGTTTACGCTCATTCATTCTACACTAAACATTCAAGACTTCTCGTTCGGTTGTCGCAAAGTAAACACCAGTGCACTTTTTTTGAAAACCTGCAAGTTTCGTTCGGTCACTGTGTACGTTCGTCATAGAACAAACACGCTTTCAGTAAGTACTTAATTGTGGCAAGCACTATTGTTACATCTTTCGCATCCCAAATCATACTGAGTGAGCCTTTCCTATAAAACATTCTTTTTGTATCTTATCAAATATCCACTTATATCAACCCGCATTACGGCTTCTTAATTAATCCGCATACATTACTCTTAATTCAGAATTTAACTATGTTCGCTATCACTGTTTTAATTACAATTATAATACCTTCGATCCTCTGATCTGTTGAAGCTCCTTCCATGCTTGTAATATTGCAGATGGTTTACGGAAATATCAGATGTTTGCATTAGTTACATTACACAACTCTTTTAGCCTATTAAATATAATTAATCAATTATGATAAAAGGACGTTTGTGGATATGTTCAGCACCAGTTCCCGATAAAATGGTTTCTTGAACCTGGGCCACCGTTTTACAAAAATACTTTTTACAGAAATGTGTTCTGCTGCTCACTGAAAATGCAACTTTGTCAATTCCCTGCTATATGGGACGCGTATACAAATACCAGCGACTCTTATTGCACTTACGAACTCTTCTACAAAATCTTAATCTTCATCAATTTAGGTAGTACGATAGTTGCATATTCCGCAATCCATATATGTACAATTGATAGTATTATAGTATAATATAATAGTATAATATAATATAAAGAAAAGATTAATAAAAGTTCACAAGCAAGTTGTGAAAACGGATGTGAATACATTGTATTCCAGACGTAAGTGATACTGCAGGTGCAGATCACAGACGGTTAAGAAACCGCGATTATTAGAATTAAGATTATTACATTGTATAATGAATTGAATAAAGAAATAAGCAGACATGAGCTCTGCAGTTCCCACAGAAATGTGAGGGGCAGGAACAACATAAATACTCCGGAAGCCCCAAGATCACCAGTCAGTTTTGAGTATTTCAGCTTTTACATTGTTGTTTGCTTAGGCTACTCGACCTAATTTAAATTCAATTATTAGTAATTTCAATTTAGTATAATTTATATAGTTTGTCAAAGTTCCATATGTAATTTCTGTTAAATAAATAAATTTGTTACAAGAAATTTTGGAAGAAGATTTTTAAAAAGGCAGCTCCCAAGACCCAAAACGTAACTTGCTTATTATTTTAATATTCTAGACTTTAACTGCACTTGCATATACTTTACTAGCTTTAGCATTACTATATCTTGTAATTATTAAATAAATAAAAACGAGCTCACGAAAACACAACTTCTATTTTTTAAAAGCAATATTGTAACTAACATAAACAAACTTTTTGTAGCTTAGCAACCCATGATCATTTTTTTACTTCGCCAACTAATTTCTAACAATTTTCATAATTCAATTATACAGAAATATCTCCAAGTAAATCATTGAAATACTTTCATTGGTTAAAATTGAACAATACAATAACATGCCTTAAATACTAAAATAATGTTACAAAATCGTTTCTGTTAACTACATTTACAACTTTCTTAATGCCTATTGTTACTCTCTGCATACTACAATTATTTATGTATCCTTCCACTACTAGAAAATATTTTACGGCGGTTTCCCAAAAACCACCTAAACGCGGCCCCTTGAGGACATTAAAATGAAAGTTTACATTTTTTTTTTTTTTTATTTATTGTAACGTTCCAATTCGTCTGCTACCTAAAAATTACAGCAAACCTGTTACTCCTTAGAAATCTAACGGAATTATTTGCTACCTTAAGTTATATTAGTTGTTAGTCTTATATTATTTGCATTTGGAAATACCCTTGTTTGTGTGTGTGTGTGCGTGCGTGTGTGTGTGTATGTGTGTGTGTGTGTGTGTGTGTGTGTGTGTGTGTGTGTGGATGTGTGCGGCGCGTGTGTGTGCGTGTGTGTATGCGTTTCTGTCTGTGGTAATGTCTTTGGGACTGCTTTCCTTCCCAGCTTTCGGCAGTCGGAAATCAGAAACCGAAAAGTACGCATTCCTGTACGTGTCCTGGCCGTTGGCAGCCAGAAACCAGGGAGACCACGTACAGTCCCTAGTGTGTAGGTATATGTGTGTATGCATGTGCGTGTGTATGCGTGTGCGTGCGTGTACGTGTACGTTCGTATATGTGCGTGTTTTTGTGTGTGTATGTATGTGTTTTGTCGTGCCGGTGTGCTATAATGGTGTAAGTGTTTGTGTTTTCATGTATGTGTGTGCGTGTGCTTACGTCTGTGGTGAGGTCCTTGGGGACTGTTTCCCTCTCCCGATTTCCAACCGCCGGTAGTCGGAAATCAGAAACCGGGAAGTACGCATTCCTGTACGTGTCCTGGCCGTCGGCAGCCGGAAACCAGGGAGGCCACGTACAGTCTCTGTTGGGTGTGTGTGTGTGTGCTTGTGCGTGTGCGTAAGTGTGTGCGTGTATGTGTGTATATTGTTGTGCTGTTGGGATTATGTTGCCAGAATATTTCCCTCTAGTTGCGCTACAATATTGGAAATGTAAACATTATGTTACTGAAGCTAGTGTCAGATATAGTAAAACAATTACGAATATGGTTTGTATTTTCTTCTGTTTATTTTAGTTAGTTGTATTTTTTTGTTAGATGTTTAGTATTGAGTCCTTATCCTACTAATGTTAGTATTCTAATGCTATTAAGTGTTCTGGGGAAGACTTGTGTTTGATGTACGTTTGTCGCGCTTTTGCCGTTCTCACTATTTTCACTTTGTTTTCACTGGTATCACTCCCGGTCGTCAGGATTCATGAGCCTTCTGGTAAACCTTCATGAGACACGTGATTCCTGGTATGTCCTTGGAAGAATGCCGCTTGTTTGTTGTCTGTTCCCATGTGTGTTGGGTGGACTGTGCTTTAGTACTGCACATTCGATGCGTTACGTCAAACTTCCGTGTTTCGTGTGATCTGTGTTTGTGGTATTTGTGATGTGTGAAGTTTGTATGGTGTTTGTGTGTGTCCTGCCAGAGTCCGTTTCTGTACCTTTGGTGTAGTATAGTGGTAGTTTGGTGAATGATTCTGTTTAGGTAAGGAAATATGTTTTCTTTCCAGAGTATGTCCAAGAGGGGTATTTCCCGTAGGATTTTCCTGTCCATTCATAGGTCCTGTTGCAGTTCGGTGCAGTGGATCACCAGATGTTCCGGTGTCCCCACCTTACCACATATCCAGTTGTTGTTGTCTTGGAAGTCGAAGCAGTTCCTGTAGGTTGGATAAGGACCATGCCCCGTAAGAAAATGAATGAGTCCTTGTGAGGGGACCAAGTGGTGACAGTTTAGCCTATCTCGGATGTTTGGGACTAGTGCGTATACCCTCCTTCCATTTTTGCTCTGGTTTCATCTATTTTGCCACTCGGCTAGTATTGTGTCCTGAATGTCTTTTTTTATCCGAATTTATGATGTTAGTTTTAGGATTTTCCGGACTTTCTCTGGTTCGTTGTTTTTTAACCAGTATGTTGCCGCTCTCTTCCTGATATACAGATCAAGGTGAGGACTCCTAATATCACAATGAGGGCGTCGTGTGTTACGGTCCGGCATGTTCCAGTATGTCTTATTAGTGCCCCCTTTGAGCACTGTCGACTTTTTGTTTGAGTTTTACTAGATGTAATATGGTTGCCCAGGCGCTCGGTGCAAGTACGCTGGATAAGTATAATCTTACGCAGTTTAGGGGATATTGTACGTTCGTTGTGCAAGAGTTGCTATGCATTGCATAGCTTTACTGGCACCTGCAGTCACTGTGGCAATGTGTTTTTCGTAGTTCAGTTTTTCATCAAGGGTTAGCTCTAGGTATTTGACCTCCCGTGTTCTTCGTATTCTGCCTCTGTTCAGTTTAATAATAGGGTCTCTTCCTAGAGAACCTTTAACTATCACATAAGTTGTTTTGTACTGTGCTATCGTCATCTTATATGCGTTGCACCATTCTAGGGCTTTGTTCAATGTGATGTTTGCATTGTGCTGTAGTTCATTTCTGGAACCTCCTTCCACCACCAACAAGATGTCGTCCGCATAAGCTACTACGGAGCTCACCTCATTTGCGGTTTCCAGCTGCTTCAAATGCTCCTCAGTCGCAATGTCTCAAGACATGGGACCGCAGACTGACCCCTGTGGGCATCCTTTGGTGATTGATTTTGTGATGTTTTCAGTACCAGACAGTGTTACAAATCTATCTTGGCATGGCTTCTGAATGTATGATGTGGTTGTTTTGGACATTGAATTTCGATTAGCCTATGGAACAGTGTTGGCCACGATAGGTTGTTGAAGGCTCCTTCTACGTCTATCATGATAAGGGCCACATATTTTTATTTAAGTGGTTGCAGAGTTTATGGCTTTGTTTACGGCGTCTTCGGTTGATCGTCCTTGTCTAAATCCGTACTGTGCCGGGTGCATGCCTTTCGTCTTCCGATGTTCTTGCATTCTCGTGCACAGTAGTCGCTCGAAAGTTTTTCCGAGCGAGTCTAGAAGGCAGATGGGGCGGTACGAACCCGGAGTTTTCGGGTCTTTTTCTCGATTTTTAGAGAATATGATTACGTCTGCTTGCTTCCAGCAGTTTGGAAACTTTGTTTGTCTTAGACATTCGTTGTACAGTTTAGTAAGTTTCGGTATGAGTTTAGTGTCAAGTGCTTTTGTAATTTTTGCATAGATCCCGTCTGGCCCAGGAACTTTTTTGTTTTTACTTGATCGAATAGTGTGTCTAATCTCGTCCAAAGTGAAAGGTGTTACGTTGTTCTGTGTTCTATTCCATGGTGTATTCCCATTCGCGTTTTGTTCGGTGACTCTTTGTCGTTTGCGTATTTGTTCTTGTGCGTCCTCTTCGCAGTCGTCATCAGGGAGGAGTGTATGTAGTAGTAATGTCGCGGTTTCAATTCAGTCTTTGGTTTCTGTTTTGTCGGGTTTGGGTAAAATCGAGTATGTAGTCGGTAGTGCAATTTTTCCTGTTGTAATGAATTTTACTCCACGCGTTGGACGCAAGTGAAGCTTTATCCTTTTTTTTTATTCGCGGCTTTATCTGGGAACTACCCTAAGGGTGAGGAATGAGAATGGGCATGGGTATGGCGTATACTCAATAATAAACAATCATGTAAAGAAAAAGGGAAATTGAGCACCACTGTATCTATATGAACAGTACAAGGAATTCAATACTTCTATGAGAAGATACAGAAGCTCATTGGATATAAGCACAATAAAATAAAACTTACAAGTTAATGAACTAACACATCTGGAAACCTCTTGAACGTATCCACATCTGCTTCTATCACGATGATCCTGAAAGAAAATGTTACACAACAAATTTTCTATTAAAAAGACACCATTTGTTCTTTTCAATAAAAGAGCAAAAGGATACTTATAAGTTAATCATCTTGAAATTACTATACCAAAGGTATTTTACTTAAAAATGGATATCAAGAATAAATCAATTGTAACATGTCTGTACTTTCATACAATTTCAGCATTCGTCTAATTTCTTTACTCAAAAATTTATTTTCTCAAATGTATTCTTATTAAAGTTAATTACTCATAGAATAAAAAACTTGAATCCAAAAATGTAATTTAATGCAATTCCTTTTTTGTTAAATAGAGTTACAAGTATAAAATAATAAAATTGAATTCTGAATTTAACTATAAATCTTTCTCAACATAATAAGACCTTACTTTTTAGTAATATTTTAAAACAAGATTCTTAATTGCCAACGAACAGATCTGTGGATTGGTTTACATATATCTCAAATAAATTTAGTTCATATTACTTATAAAAAAAATTTAAATCACACGTAGCTAGTTTAAATAAAGTTTCAAATTTATCATGGTATAGAATTGACACAACGATCCTACTAAAGATTGGACAGCTGTAATTAAATCTTTTTAAACAGGAAGTGGACTTTGTAATCTCTTTGTTTTTGAACATATGTATATTTCACGTGTTTTAAAAAATTACTTTATATTACTTTCTAAAGAACCATATTTCACTTTGTTTCAATTTATTTAGAACAATTTTAGAAAATAACTTTGTTATCAAATTAAGGAAATACTACTATTTCCATGCTCTTACGCAAAATTAATTCGTTCGTAAAATTTAACATAATTAAATTAATCCTCTCTTAAAATTTAATATCGTTCATCAATCCAATGAACAGTTTCAAAAGTCTAGAAAACGTAGGAACTGAAAGTTTAAATACTTGGACTTTGCGAAGGTGAAGAAATTACCTCTTCCAAACGAACTGCGATGCACAAGTTCATATCCTGCTTAACAAAACTTCATGCCGAGGATATAACGTTGACGACCAACATCCGCTTAACACGCCTTCCCCAATAAATCTCAAACAACAGCTTCAAATACATCCATAACGAAAGTTGCTTTAATTCCAATTATAATTCTGGTTATTCCAAACGCTAAGAAATTAATGATTTTTTTTTAGTATAAAAATTACTAAAAATGGTAGTCTCACCGTTAATAGACACCGACCTCTCTACTCATATTTCTTGTTACGAAGTGTGCTTGAAAGTTTTGCCGAAACCTGAAGAATAGTAACATTCCAGGACCCCCCAAAACGACCACAAATTCTTCCCCTCTACAATGGGTATCCGAAGACACCATTTGACACGCAACCGTGTCCCCATCCTACGAACTTTGTAGCTTCGTTCACATTTTCAACTATTATGGCGAGTTTGCTTTTTAATATCCTCCACGTAGAGAACAGCTGATCTGTCTTGCGCGTCACCTCGTGACACTATTTACGTAAGCGCTATTTTAATTTAATTTAAGAAAGGATATAATCCGCCTACGGATTAGGCAACACAAATGACTTGTTCGTTACGTAGTCCTTTTTAAATACGTTTTCAAAGTGTTTATTGCTATTAAATATTTCCTAGTGATGAATTTAAAGCTAATTAAATGATAATAATGTCCTGTTCTATTGTGAAATAGTTTTCTTCTAATATTACTATATTGAATAAAAAAATCAGATATCACAGAACTGCACGAATACATACGGTCTCTTTAACGCCAGTGCCACAGAATATATATTCGTTACACTGTTACTATCTTGTACGGTACCCCCCAAGGATCCGTCTGCAAGTGTCTTTTGACAAAAGTGTCCCAGGATTTTCGTTTCATGTTGCATAATTCTTGTTTGTATGTCGCCTTGCGTTATCTGTAGTTGGTCAGCTGGAAAGCCCTTTCTGCCGGTGTTAGGGCGGTCTGATAGTGTCTCCTTGCCTTGCGAGCTTTGCTTTTCGGTATCTGGACCTCTGTGGTCTATTTTAGCGGTTTTTGTGGCGCAGTTTGTCTTACTGTTTTTAATGTTTGTTTTATAGTGTCTTTAATTCTTCTTGTTAAGGCTTGGGCATAAACGTGTACGCTGTCGTTGCGTTGGATATCATGGGGCGGATTGAAGGTGTCCAGTAGTCTTTGCCAGTTGGCATTTTGTATATTGTATTTTAGTCTTTTTTGCTCGTTTCCACATGTAATGGTATGTTATCCTCGTTTATGTCAAAAGTTATGAGGTTGTGATTGCTTATTGTTAAGTTGTCATGTACCTTCCAGTTTTGTATGTGGGGGTGCGCTAGTCCGTTTGCTATTGTGACGTCAATGTTACTCTCTGCTCCTGCCCGATGATTTCTATGTGGGTGAGTGGATTGAAGGGACAGTTCATCACTTCAAACTGTAGCTCGTTGATCAGGTCCTCTACCCTCTCTCCACGCGCATCAGTGTTGCTACAGTGCCACATTGAGAATTTTTTGTTTACATCTGCCATAAGAAGTGCAGGTTGGTTTGTGTATGTACCTGTAATGTTTTTAATGTTGGTGATGTATGGATCGGGGTCCAACCGAAATTGGAAGTACGTGTTGGTCAGTATCCAGTTGTGTATGTTTTGTCCGAATATTTCTATGCAGACGTTGTGTTCGTTCGTGTATCTTTGTATTGTGGTTGCTTGTATGTTAGGGTTGAATATTATGGTGGCTGTCATTGGTCTGCCTCTCTTACATATCTGTCTGCTGTCGTTGACATTCCCGGTAATTTCCCGTTTTTGCAGTATGGTTCTTGCAAGGTATATCTAGACGTTGTGTATCGACCAGGTGTCTGACTTCTTGCGTTACGGTGGCGCTACGCATGGCGTTTAGCTGTCCAATTTTAATTGTGGTTTCCCTATGCGTCTCAGTTTTTGTTGTCCCGTTTTTCGTGCTTGCGGTTGGTACTGTTGTTTGGGATTGAGCGTCGATCCCAGCTGTCCGTGTTTTCAGTAGGTGTGTCTTAGTTTGGATTCCTCGATAACTGATAGTTGTATGTGTGTTATTGTCCATAGTCGGTTTTATATATAAGTCTGTCTAGTAACATTTTATACGTCGGACAGTCCTTTGAGTAGTCTGTACATTTTTGGTGTCTTTTTTGGCATGAAATGCAAGCTGGTTTCATTTACCTTTTTGGACAGTTTAGCTTTTTGTGTTTGGCATCATGTTCCCACAGTGGCTACAGGTGTCCGTCTGATGTGGGCAGTATTTTGAGATGTGGTCTAGATATTGACATCTCATGAATCGTGGGACCACGAAATGATCTTTTACTGTTATGCATCTGTATTCTGTGTATAACTTGTTTAGATTTATTAGCATATTGCGTAGTTTACTGCTGACGGTTGCCACATGATATATCGTGGGTTTGTCTTTTAATCCAGTTTTGAAGCTGAGGACGAATTCTTTGTCGAATTCATCCCAACTTAGCTTCTCTTCTAAGTTCTGCTTGTATATTAATCTTTTGACTTCTGATTCCTTTAGATACGTTGGGGCATCATACAATATCACCAATGGGTTTCTTTTCCGGGGTTTTTCTACCTTTAATACCTCTATCAGTTTACCATGTTGAAGTAGTTTCCTTGCTTCGTCTTCATTATCCGCGTCTATATTTTCTATATTATTTATATTTTCTATATTTTCTATATTAGAGTGTTATTGGTGTTTCGAATGTTTTTGATCTTAATGCCATCTGTTTTGAGATTGATAGTTTCCATGAAGGTGTCCTGTATTTGTTCAATGGATTCACCACGTACGGAAGTGATGAAAACTGTACCAGTTTGGTTTGTCATTGCCCGTGTGATTGCGTCTTGTATTCAGTAGTTGAAGTCTTGGTAGTGCCGCAATGTTCGCGTATGTTGTCTTGGGTGTGATAGTTTCGATGTGTTGTGCGCTTTCGTGCGTGTGCTGTGATTTTAGGAGATGTTGGTTTTGTTTTTGTAATTGCGTGTTTTGTTTTCGTAATATTTTATTTTCCCCAATCAGTTCTGCTTGGCAAAGTGCCCATTTTGCAATACGCCCTTTCAAGTCCTTCTTCATTCCTACTTTTAGACGGTTGGCGGTGTCCAGTTCATTAGTTATGAATAGGTCCAGCTCCAAGTACATCCTGTAAAGTGGGTGTTCTGTTGTATGTCGTTGGTTCCTTGCTCTGGTTCTATTGTTCGTTTTGTTGTTACTTCTGTTGGATTTGGTGTTTCGCAGTTGTTTCCTATTTCAGCTGTGATAATGTCGGCAGCATTTTCGGTGGTTTTTGCGGTTTTTGTTTTCAGATCCGGTGTTACTTCTGTGGTTAGGTCGGTAAGACTACCTCCCCGCCTAGGAGAGTGTCCTACCTGTATTTAGTAGTTTTTGAATTATGCACTATTTAATTTTTAAGCAATAAGTTTTGTTTAGATTTTTTTAATCGTTCTACTTATTATTCTAGTACCTGTGTGTGTTTTACATTGCATACACTTGATCTTGTTACTGCATTATAAATGCAGCGTAATCACTTTTATTGTTTCGATAAATAAAATTTTGTTATGATTTCACTGTGATTGCGGTTATTAATAATGAAGTTTAAATAGTTTGAAGGTTAGTGTTTCAATTCCGTGCAAAGTGTTCCTTATACGTAATAGCGTACAAATACCGTTTGATTAATTAATTATAGTTAAGTAATTTTTCTTGCACAGTTTAACTGACCTTATTTCCAGTTTGAGTTCTGTAATTTTCTTCTATTTTTAACCACATTTGCTATTTTTTAACAGGTAACTAAGAGTTTACTTACAAGTCTTTGTGTTTTGAAATTTACTTGTTTTACCTTTATTGCGTAATTTGAACGGTTCCAAGACTCACGAAAATTACAAAAATATCACAAAATTTTGAAATTTTAAGTTTGTTTTTAATTTTGTTTACTTAGAAGTTCGTGAAAATTATATAACTTAATTTTGAATATGCCAAAAATTATAACTATAACTAATAAATTATACAATTGTGTAACGTTTTGTTACTCTCTAGCAATAACGCATATAAATCCTGTATTGTGATAAAAAAAATTTAGATCCAATTTTTAATTCAATATAATTCGTATGTCAAGAACTTATAAATAATTAAAAGAGAGTTATCATAATTTTGAAGCACTTTATTATTAGTCTTTTTATTCTAATTATGCAGAAAACAAAATTATCGTTGAAAGTACTATATTTTTGTGTTTAACATTATGCAACAAGTCGTACGCGCTTGTTAGAAATTCCATAAATTATCTTCAAGGCGATGTAATTTAGAGCGATTATGCGCACCTGTTGTTTTGAATACTCAAGTGTTGAAGCACCGTTTGTTCACGGACTACGACAGTCGACCCTTTACCGTACTTGTAATAAAATGCAGAGGTTACTATTGAAGGGTGACTTGCGACTCGCATTTCAGTTATGCAGTAAATCGATCTAAATGAGTTAGATAGTTCATCATGGTTTGTATTTTCTGCTTTTGTATGATTAAAACTAATTTTAATTGGTTTCCTTTAGCGCAACACAGAAATTGTTAGTTAACACTGAAGTTTTTAGTCAACACGGAAGTTCCTAGTTAACACTGAAATTTTTAATTAACACAAATATCTTTAGTCAACATTGAAGTTTTTAGTTAACACAGAAATGTTTGGTCAACACGGAAAGCTTTGGTTTATTAATGGCTATGCGAGTTATGTAATCCCCCAATAAATATTATAAGTAGCTTTTACACAAGGTAAGTTGATAAATACTAACGTATTGCAATTAATAAGATGAAATAATAACCTAGACTTTGTATATATATATATATATATATATATATATATATATATTGCTGTGATAAGGGGTTGTTTAAGGGTGCACGTTATAGTAATGGTCGTTCAGGAATGAGTAATTAGAATAGGCAGCAGAAAACTGCACTTATTTAAGGAAATAATTAAGAAATAGACATAGTTTGTAGATAGTAAGTAGTCAACACCCTGTATATAAAGTAGAAATAGTTTTTGGGCGACGCAGGTAAACATAGGAAGACGCATAGTTGGCGTAGGAATGAGAAATACATGTATTAAGTAGATAGTAAATATTAAATACCCTGTAGATAAAGTTTAGTTAATTTAGGTAAAACAAATAAGGATATTTTTCAGTGGAAGCACGCGTATATTTAGAAATAAATGTTAAAGTGTAATTAGACACGCATTAAGAAAAAAGTTCCAGACGATTAAATTAATACGGATATAGAAATAGAGTTTCAGGTAGTTAATATAAATGCGTACAAAGATCTAACCATTTTGATAAGAGAAATGATTAAAAATTGCGTGAATCGCATGTAAACATGAAAATTTAAAGTCGAGTTGCATCAGTTTGTTTATGGAAAAGCAAGTAATCTATCAAAATACAGCATGTTGATAATGAAAGACAGCTGCGGGCAGGTTGTGATTATGGGAAAGCGTGGAGCATTGCATCAGAAACTGCTCTAAAAGCAATTATTTGATTGGTCAGAAACAAGCGACGAGTTCTAGACCATACCAACGAATGGAGTGGGAATTTGAGATTATATTAGCAAGCACCTTGATAAGAAAGTCAGTTTTGAACTCAACGAAGGCCGAAGTGCGTTGCCATTAAAACAAAGTAATACGTAATAATTATAAAAGTGAAATAAAAATGAGTGCGAATATGAAGATTATAATTACCGTTTAAACGTAAGTACGTTTTTAATGAATTTTTTGTAAACTAAGCCATAAAAATAATAGGGTTTCGAGGTCTGAGGGAAATAGACTATGATTTGGATGTTAAGGGAAAAATACAGTAATACAATTTAGATGTCCAGAGGAAAAGAAGAATAATACAATATTGAAGTACAGGGGTGAAACAAACTACAATTTTAAGTCTGGGGCAAGAATGATAAAAGTCTAAGTTTGAAGAATTGAAATAAATTGGGGTGTATAATTTAATGGTGGTGGTCCATAGTGCAATGGCAATAATTTGAATGGAATCCAGAATTGGGAAAGATCATTTTTATTGGAAGCGTCGATGTGAAAAAGATAAAACCAGGTCAGATTTTTTAGTTATAAGACATTTGTTTTTCTACATAAATTTTTATTTTATTTTTAATATTGAATTTGCTAAATATTATATGCTTGTGAAGAAGTCAACAAAAGAGGTTGCATACGTATAGAATGAGCAAAATGATAACAGGTTTAGAATATTCTACACTTTGTTGGTAAGGATAATAAGTTTTTTTGGTGACTTTGGGTTTTTGAGTACATACTAGATGGTTGTTAATAACTGAAATTTGTAAGGTGAACTAATTTAAAAATGTATTACAAATAATTTCAAAAGCTGTACAGAACATATTGGTTTCATTATATAAAATCGAAATTTATTGAATTTTATAATTCCAAATAAATGCTAGCCGAGGTCTTAAGGTTTAAATAGTACAAAGGCGGAGCCACAAGTTGAATAGGAAATTGATAACACGCAAGGCGGTAACGTATCGAATTTTGCCATTGGTAGATAAAGTTGTTTAAAGATAAAGTCCAGCTGGAGGACGAGATAATTACAATTAATAGTGAATATTAAAATGGTGGTCCAATAATTTAGAGTACGTAGAAAATCAATAAGGCGCACAACGAAGGGGATCAAGAATTCCAGTTCATAGTAATAAAAATAGCAACCCAAAGTAAGGGGCATGAGAATTACAATAGTATAGCAAATAAATATGGTCGCCCAAAGTAAGGGCACGACAATTTAGACAATAGCATAGCAATATATATATATATATATATATATATATATATATATATATATATATACAGTGCTTCCCAAAAGTAACGGATATATTCGATTAAATAATTATTGACAACTTCTGAGTAAAAAGCTCTGACCCGTCGATTTTTATTTTTAAATTGTCATTTATTTATGTAATTTTTAACCCCCCACCCTTAAATCCCTAAGCGCTAGCATCCCCTACTTAAAAATTTTAAATAGCAATGTACCCCTTGTGATACCTCAATTAATAGCATTTTTCATGCAGAAATAAAATTTTACAAAAAATTCTAAATCGGTTGATAAATAATTGTTTTATTCAATAAACAATACTTAAATAAAAAGCAAAAAACAAACCCAATTTCAATTAAATGTTCAAACTGCTGTTCGTTAGTGGCTAGGCAGTGCCCTAATCTAGAGACAAACTCTTGTTGAACTTTGTTTACTACACTTTAGATTTTAAATAACCTCAGAGGAAATAATCCAAAAGGGAGACATTGCGGGCCATTCAATTTGTCCTCGTCTACCAATCCACCTCATAGGAAATACTTGGTCGAGATATTCCCGTACTGGACGTGCATAGTGAGGAGGCGCACCATCTTGCTGTAGCCAAATACTAGGATGAGTTGAATTAGGATCTTCTGCATTCGGATGTAGTACCGCTACAGCCAAAATTCATTCAAAATTGGAGAAAATTCAAATATTGTTCCCCATTGAGTGTTCTCTCAAAAAAGTACGGTCTAATAACTTTATTACCCACTATCCCCGCCCAAACATTAACCTTTTGTGAAAATTGTGTATTTGCTTCCATCATCCAAGGCGGATTTTCATCAGCCCAATAACTGCAATTCTGCTTATTAACGGTACCATTTAAATAAAATGTTGCCTCATCAGAAAACATAATATTTTCTTCCAATCCAGGATTTTCATTGCAAAATTCCATCATTGTCTCACAAAATTGCGCTCGCCTATCAAAACCATCATCTGATAACTCTTGCACTAATTACACTTTGTAAGGGTGAAACTTTTGCTTACGGAGAAATCTATGAACTGCACTTTTTGATGCATTTAACTGTGAAGCGACTTCCGCAACGCTTGAATGTGGATTTTACTGCACAAATAGCAAGACATCCAATTCTGAATCTTGATCTAAAGCTGATGGACGTCCATCTTTAGATTTATCTCGTACGTGTCCAATATTCCGAAGTTTATTTTTAATTCGGCTTATCGTTGATTGCGAGATTGGGGGGGGGAGGTCGGGATGAATTTCATTGAATAAAATTCGAACTTCTTTGTGCGTTCGAATTCTATCTCCAAAGCCAATCATCATTAAAATTTCAATCCTTTCGGCTTTATTAAGTCTCATTTTTGCTGACTTATTATTAAACAAGCAACATGCACTTAACTAACGTACTTTCGCTAAACTTATTTGACACTTTACAATCATTTTGTTTGTCAAAGCATACCCGATAATTGGCACTTTAAGTGAATAAGTTTTTATTGAATAAAACAGTTGTTTATCAACGGATTTAGAATTTTTTGTAAAATTCTATTTCTGCATGAAAAATGCTATTAATTGAGGTATCACAAGGGGTACATTGCTATTTAAAATTTTTAAGTAGGGGATGCTAGCGTTTAGGGGTTGAAGGGTGGTGGGTTAAAAACTACATAATTAAATGACAATTTAAAAATAAAAATCGACGTGTCAGAGCTTTTTACTCAGAAATTGTGAATAATCATTTAATCGAATATATCCGTTACTTTTGGGACGCACTGTATATATATATATATATATATATATATATATATATATATATATATGTAAAGTAATAGAAATTATTAGAAATATTAGAAATGCGCTAAGTGATGTGCAACGAAGTAAATCAAGAATAATTTTATACATGGGAACGGAAGCGCTACTTTGTAGCACAGACTATAGTGACACTGCAGATGTCAGGTCACAGGCGGTCGCAGACGGTCACGTACCAAGATTACTTAGAATTAAGATCGCAATAATGTATTTATGAATAGAGTTAAGTGTAAGCAGACATGAGATCTGCAAGTTCCCACAGCCATGTGAGGAGATAGGGATATTAAAAAAAGGCCGGGAGCCCCAGTCGACGACAGTTAATCCATCGTTCAGCTTTAACATTGCAGTTTGATAGATTGCTCATTTTTAGTACAATTAGTTAATGTATTTTGACTTAGAATAATTTTAATTCAAGATTGTCAAAATTCCAAGTTATTTCTATATCAAACTAAATAAATTTGTTAAGAAATTGGAAATGGTTTTTTAAAAAAGGCTGCTCCCAGCCACGAACCTTAACTTGCATAACAGCTAATTTATAGCGTACAAATTGTATACGAATGGAAACCTACAGTTAAGAGATTTCAACGATGGCTCTCCTCTTATTTTTATGGTTCTGATCTTCAGGATATTGCCGTAACAAAGTGGACAACGAGTTTTTGCTGTCATTATGCAGTATTAGAGACGCACACATGTTTCGAGTTTATCTACTAAAGGGTTTGTATCAATATGCACTCTACGTTCGAGGTTGGTAAGTCGATTTTCCTTTGTTATGAAAACCATCTGTTTGACGTACAACGCTAGTGGTTATTTGTGTCAAAATAGAAGATATCTAAGGTTAAGTTGTAATTTTTGTAGTTTGAACTATTGAAAACTAATACCTTAATAATCATATTTAAAAATTTAGACCTTTGAACTTTACACTAAATTAAATTCTTGCTTTATAGGATTGTTAACTAAAACGATCTGCTTAAGAACTTAGGTTATGAATCATACTGAATAGATTTTATTATTAGCATTTGCTTATTCGCGTTGATTATTTATCATACAGTTGAGTAGTACGTCGTTTGATCAGTACTGGAAAAATGACAAAACTAATAATTTGGTTAATGAAATATATAATGCCTATTTACTTTAGAGGCTTTCATATAATCAAGACTATAAATAGAATTTGATAAAATTAATAAAGCACTCACAAAATTTATTGTAAATTCCTGTCAGTTTAAAACAAAAATTATTTTTAGTTAATATATGTCTTGTTCTCTAACAAGTCTAATTTTTTATAACTCTAAAAGTGGTATTAAGAAAAACTTAAGAAATTGTGTTTATACTACCTCACACATATTTTTGGATTTTATAAATCCTATATGAACCAAAAGTGCATAAATTTAGTAAGTAGAGTGTCCATGCACTAATGGCCAGTAGCAAAATCTATAAGTACATATAAGTTGTCTGATTTATTGATTTTAGTATTTTGAGACGCAAACTGCTGTCTCCAATGCAGGGGCGGCTCCGTGGCGTAGTGGTATGTGTGTGACTACTACGCCCAAGGTCCCGGGTTCGAATCCCGACACGGTCCGCTTGAAAAATGTTAGGCCAGCATTTTTCACAAAAATACACCCTCGTTCGGATGAGAGGTAAAATGGAGGTCCCGTGTGTGAGTGTTGTTACGCACGTTAAAAATCCCTACCTTGCTTGGAACAACAAGGGTTCGGCAAAATTCCAAATTTTCCAGGTAAAAAAAAAACTCGTTTCCTGGCCAATGTAGTACCTTCGGGTGGAGCATTGGAAAATCAAATGTAATGTCTCCAATGCATTTTTATGTATTTTATTTTATTTCAGGTTAAACGTTTGTACTATCTATGAATACAAAATCTTGTATTCCAATAACAGAATATATTTGTTGAGGTTCCTGTATTTTTCTTGGCGATTCTCCTTGTTTCTATACTTTGCATAAGTACAGTGGCGTCCTACCCATCCGTATTCATTTAACGGGCCCCCTTATAGTCTCTAAAAATCGCTAAAGATAGAGTTCAGAGTTGGTACGGACGTCTACAAAAGTCAGTCTATGTTAATACGGATAAATCAACATCTTCTGCACGACGTTTGTTAGAAATATATTTCTCTGTCACTGATAAAGTGGTTTGATAATCTGAGAAAATAAATATTTTGTTTCAATTTTAACAGCCACTACAATTCACGTCTGCTCTACTTGAACGTTGCTGTACTTGTTTTATAATATTATATTATATTACGGGAATCAGCTTCACCAGCTTTTTGGTGTTTTGAAATTACTAATTTCAAGTGAGGCCTCATGTTTCGTCCCTCGCATTGCATTCATATTGTTTGTATGCTTCGGCACATTATTTTTAATGTACGGTGGTTGTTAACCTTAGTATTCTTGTATTCGTCTCAAAATAAAGATGCTCAAAACTCGATTTCTATGTATTTTTAATATAAAAGAAATATCTCGTTTGTCAAACACAGTTCGTGTTCTCGTATATAAGGTGAGCTTCGACAATCCGACACCTCACAATACTATGTTATATCGTTGAAAATATTTTTGCAAGTTTTCTGACAGATTTTTAACGTATGACATAGTTATGTATTGTTCGGTAGTTTTAGTTTGGGTGGTATTACTAGGGTACATCTTTCTAGAATTTGTGGATTTGGTTTTTAAAAATATTATCAATCATCAATTGTGGATAACCATTTTTTCCTAGTGCGCATTTTGCTTTTGTAATTGCTCTTTTCCTGAATTCTGTGTCAGATAAGTTAGTCCTATTTGCTAAACTTATTACTCCTAATTTTTTTTGGTGATATTGAATGATGTGAAAAATAATTCAAATATCTACCCGACTATGTTGTCTTGGTATACCACTAGGTTCTAATCTTTTGGCTCTTGTTATGCAACGTAATATCTAAATAAGTTAGTTTACCTTGTTTTTCGATTTTTATTGTGAATTGTAACTTTTCGTTAACACTTTTGAACAGTTCTAACATATATTCCCCTTTGTCTTTGTCTTGTGCAATTCCTTAAGACAAAGGGGAATATACAGGGTGCCCACAATCTATCTCCGTATATGGGTAACTTTTTTATTATAGAAGATACAATGTTGGTTAAATTAGCAAAGTTGAAGAGAAATTTACGAGTAGTATGATGCTTTTTTGAAAACTCACCTAGATGCTCAACTTTTTTAGATATTTGAAAAAAACTGAAATTTGCCCTTTTTCAAACGCTAATAACTTTTAACGGTTTAACCTATAGAAAATAAAAACTGCTTGTAAGGTAACTTTTACGTAGAATTCAATAGCGTATATGACAATTTTAATTGGAAATGGGTTTTCAAGCTACAAACATAACCTCACTTTTTTTAAATGGAAACCATAGTTCAATATAACCCAAATGGAAAGGTTTTTCTTTTCTGATTACCCTGGATACATATTTTAAATAAACAAAAAACAACTGGCATTTGTCAGATATTATTAGTTAAAGTGTTTATTTGCTCTGGGTTGCAAATTTTGTGTAGAAGACTTTTAAATTTATTTGATTATAATAGAGAATGTATACAAACGACGAAAAAAATGACATGCTCTTTTGTTACTATGCCTGTAACAGAAATTGTGATGCTGCTGGTGATATGTATTATGAAAGATATTTGGAAAGAAGGCAGCCAGATAAACGTTTGTTTTCTAAATTAGAAAACAATTAAAAAAGGTTTGGTGCTTTTACAAAACCCAGTACTGATAAAAGAAAATTCAAAACTGATGATGAAGAACGTGGTTAGCCTACATAAATTTTAAGCCAACAGCGTCCACCCGAGAAACTGCAATTGAGTGCGCTACTTCTACAGAAAAAGCTCGCCTAATTTTAAAACAAAACCGCTACAAACCATACAAAACCCATGTTAGCAATACACTGTATCATGGGGATTGTGAGAGAAGACAACAGTTTTGTAGGTGGTTTCTTAATTAAACAAATAATAATCCTGGTTTTAGTCACACTATTATATTTACCGACGAAGCAAAATTTACTAACAAAGGCATGTTTAACAGAAAAAATACAGTCTACTGGAGTCTGGAAAATCCCCATTTAACAGAAGAAAGGCGGGATCAACATCAATTTTCGATAAATGTGTGGTGTGCCATTTTTGGTAATAAAATACTTGGGCCTTTCTTCTATAATTATAATTTAAATGGTGTACACTATTTGAATTTTCTACAAAACGAATTGCAAGAAATGCTCGATAATTTGCCACTTCATTTACTGCAAAACTTAAAATATTTTCAGCATGACGGTGCACCTGCTCACAATGCTCAAGCCGTTTCTGAATATCTTGATAATAGTTTTCCAAATTGGATTGGCAATGCAGGTCCTGTTCCATGGCCGGCAAGATCACCAGAACTATCGCCACTGGATTTTTTCTTTGGGGTACTGTAAAGGATGTAGTGTATGCTAAAAATCCAATAACATTGAGCAACTCAAAGATAGTATTACAGCAGCTATTACAAGTATAAAACCACAAACGTTAAATAAGGTGCACCAAAACCTAATTAAAAGGTGCGAAATGTGTTTGCAAGCTAATGGAGGTCATTTTGAGCATATGTTAATGTAGGAGTGGGCATATTCGCATTAATTAGTTTTTGTTTCCTTTGATTAAGTTATTTGTATTGTATGGATAGTTTATTTTTAAGTATTTCATTTTCTTAGTTTATAATAAATTTAGTTACAATAAACTTGTGTTTCCATTATTGATTTTACACATTTTGTTTGTTTGTAATATGTATCCATGGACTCCTTGATGCCCGCAAATAAATAAATCGTTTTTCTTTATTATGAAGAAACTACTGAAAATAAGTACATCAACCCTTACATCAGGGTAATCAGAAAAAAAAACCTTTCCATTTGGGTTATATTGAACTATGGTTTCCATTTTAAAAAGTGAGGTTATGTTTGTAGCTTGAAAACCCATTTCAAATTAAAATTGTCATATACGCTATTGAATTCTACGTAAAAGTTACCTTACAAGCAGTTTTATTTTCTCTATAGGTTAAACCGTTAAAAGTTATTAGCGTTTGAAGAAAATGACAAATTTCAGTTTTTTTCAAATATTTAAAAAAGTTGAGCATCTAGGTGAGTTTTCAAAAAAGCATCATACTACTCGTAAATTTCTCTTCAACTTTGCTAATTTAACCAATATTGTATCTTCTATAATAAAAAAGTTACCCATATACGGAGATAGATTGTGGGCACCCTGTATATTCTAAACAAATGCTACTTTACATATGACTTTCCAATGCTCCACCCGAAGGTACTACATTGGTCTGTAAGCAAGTTTAACCTCGATAGGAATCTTTAAGTTGTGTGAAAATAACCACACACAGGACCATAACTTTAACCCGCATCCGAACGAGGGAGTGTTTTTGTAAAAAAAAAATGCGGTCCGTGTCGAGTATCAGATCCGCAACCTCGAGATCAGCAGAGATACGCAAACTTATCTAATCCACAGAGCCGCCTTATCTTATCGACCTCAGGTATTAGTCTTGTAGGCATAGCATTTAATTGGCAGTACATAAAAGTTGTTCCCTGTAGTAGGGGATAAAGAATACTAGTACAGTAAGCCTGCTTATCGTAAAAGGGGATTAAAGAGCGCAGCAAGGGGCAGCAGCCTTGCTGGCTAAAATATATTGGAGGAGAGTCGGTTGGTCTCGGGCGATCCCCAATAATTTACAAGGTTGTTGAGGGTTGGCCGTGTCAGATACGGCTTTTTGCTAAAATCTTTAAAAACTGTGTTGCGGAAAGATATGAGAACAATATTTCTCAGGTATGCGTGTCCTACTACACGAAGTATGTAAGAAGGAGAGCTTACAAGTAAAATTCTTGTCCGGAGGTAAAATACCCCCTCATTCGGATCTCCGAGAGGGGGTACTTGGGGCTTGTCATCGTAAGAATTTAAAACAACAGTTCGATTTAGTGATAGGGACTTGGAATGTAAAGTCGTTACTCAGAGTAGATAAGCTAACGAATTTATTAGTCGAAATGAGAAAAGGAAAGCTGGACATTTTAGGTCCTAGTTAGGTGCGATGACCAGATAGTAATGACTTTTGGAAAGATAATTATAGAATAATTACAACTTCTTCAACTAATGGACAGACAGTGATAGGAAGTGTTAGGTAAAAGATTAGGACATAAAGTTAAAGAGTACTTACAATTTAGTGATAGAATAATTATGGTTCGATTGAGTATGAAACCCCCAGACACTGTTTTAGTACAGGTTTACATGCCAACAACTCAGTACGAGGATGAGGAACTAGAAAAAGTATACGAGGATATAAATAGTATAGTGAGAAAAGTTAAGGGAGATGAGAATTTAATAGTTATGGGCTATTTGAATGCGTCAGTGGGAGAAGGTAGTGAGGGAAAAATGGTAGAAAAATTTGGATATGGTAGACGAAATGATAGAGGAGAGAGATTAGTTGAGTTTTCCAGGAACATAGATTAGTAACTGTAAACACACTATTCAAACAATATGTTAGAAGAAGATATACCTGGTAAGCGCCAGGTGATAGGGCTAGATACCAAATAGATTATATTTTGGTTAAACAAAGATTTAGGAACCAAGTTAAAAACTGTCGTAGTTATCCAGTGGCTGACATAGATAGCGATCATAACTTAGTTAAAATGAAATGTAATCTAAAATTTAAAAAATTAGAAAGGCTAACAGAGAGGGATGGGATTTAGGTAAGCTTAATGATAGTGAGGTAAAAGAGAAATATAAACAAGTATTAGATAATAAGATCAAAGAAATAGCTTTAGGAGGGAACGTAAAAATAGATGGAAAGAAATAAAAAGGGCTGCACATGATACAGCAACACAGACTATAAGTAAGAAAAAAGTAGAAACGAGAAAACCCTGGGTAACAAAGGAGATATTAGATTTAATAGAGAATAGAAGAAAGCTTAAACCTTTCAGAGAATTGGATAGTGAAAGTAAGCAAAAATATAATAGAGTTAGAAATAAGATAATACATGAGTGTAGAAAATCTAGAAATAAATGGGTGGAGGAGAATTTTAAGGGAATACAAGATGATTTGAAAGTAGGAAAGACAAACAGGGCGTACAGGGCAGTTAAAAAGTTTTTCGGGGAAGATAGAAAAAAATATAATGGTATTAAAAATGAGAATAATGAACTTCTAATAAATAAAGTTGAGGTTGCAGATAGATGGAAAAGATATTTAGAAGATTTATATAAGGGAGACGATATGAATGAGTTAGAAAACGACCGAGAAGAGGATGTAGAAATGAGGTTTCCAATATTAAGATAGGAATTTGATAGAGCTGTTAGAGATCTTAAACTAAATAAAGCGCCGGGGATAGACGGTATATCCGCAGAATTAGTAAAATATGCTAGTCAGAAAAGTTTAGACAGATTATATGAACTAGTAAAAGTAATATATGACACAGGTACGGTCCCAATAGATTTCGAGAAAAAAATATTATCCCAATCCCAAAAAAGTCAGGGGCTGATAGGTGTGAGAATTTTAGAACGGTTAGTTTAACTTCTCACGCTTCCAAAATACTAACAATAATAAATAAAAATAGAGTAGAAGCTTTGACTGAGAATTATTTAGGCGAAGACAAATATGGTTTTCGTAAAGACATAGGGACTACAAAACCGATACTAATGTTTAGGGTAATTATCGAAAAAAGGTTACAAAAAATAATAAAACTCATTTCGCGCTTTTAGATTTAGAAAAAGCAGAAAAAGCTGACAAAATCAATAATTTCTTCATAAGATTGCATCCAGTCGCATCCTAAGATTACATCTCTTACCAACCCCGGATTGACCAAAAATAGATGATCAATTACATGCTCACCTATTTTTAGGCTTAAACAAACCTGTTCCCTAACAATCACACTTTTCTTCACCAATGCTCCCGTTAATTGAGCATTTCTACATGGCACCCTAGACACTGTAGAACTATTCTGCACAACCCTTTTTAGAAAACTCTCCGAAATTCCCGTTATCTGAGACCCGGAATCTACCAACGCCTTTACGTCAATCATATCATTAACCAAAATATCAACCGATGGAATTAGCGCTACAGGTTTCAACTGCACATCCCGCGCCTCTTCCTCAATAACTTCACCGAAATCTGAATTAAAAATAGTCATAACCTTCCTTTGATCCCTTTGGGTAGACTCAGTTTCTGATCGGTTATTTTCAGATCGGTCCTGCTCGACTCGATTTTCCCTACACCAATCCATCCTATTCTGACTGCTATTTTGAGGCGGCATTATTAACATTGCTCGAACGAAAATTAGCGTTTCGATAAGAACCTCCACTATTCGAACGAGGAGCTTGACCCCTGTTATTTGGGAGTACCTCGTACGAAGTATCAATTTTTCTCAAATGAGGTTCTACCTCTTCGATAGTAGCCAAACCCGAATTTAAAATGCCCCTTTTTATTTCCAAATCAAAATGATTCATTACCCAATTAATAAGCTCTCTCTCTGACAAAGGTTGAGTTAAATATTTAGCTTCTTTAATTATCTTAAGAAAATAATCTGCACAAGATCCTGTTTCGCAAAATTTGTATTTAACACGGAAAAGTGTGTCCCTTTCCTGTTCTATGCTCCAGTAACGCAAAAGAAATTGTAATTTAAAATTTTCAAATGACGAAAACTTTTTTATTTCAGCCCAATCTTGAGCCGAACCTCTTAAACCATTTACCGCAAAAAATACTTGCTTTTCATACGGTACTCCTGCCTCGTTAAACAAACTTTCCAATCTTTTTATAAATAGCACCGGGTGTAATACCCCGTTTGGTGAAAAGTATAGGTTCGTACCCCCACATCTTTCCAAACTGTAATATATCCCCGATTTTGAGTCGCTACCGACGCCCTGCATTTACATCCTTTAACCCCCCCCCTCCCCGATTCTCCGACTTTTCTATCTTCTTATTTCTAAATTCGTTTTTCCCTTCTAAGGCCGACGAAAGTTGCAAAAATCCCTCGCTTAAATTCACATTCAAATTTTTCAAAGCATCGCTTAAACAATTTTCTGCTACCGCCGACAAACTGTTATATACTTCGCCCATTATTTTTCGCAATGAGTCTTCTAGTGCACCTTCCTCTATCATTCCCTACCGTTCTGCCCTTTTTCCCTTTTTTCTAGGCATGCTTAATTTTAACACCGCAAATCTGCGTTATTTTAACTACCCTTTCCACTCACTAATCGAATTATCCGTATTTTAACAAATGTTTATAACTCACTAGGTCCCTCACAGTTGTTTATTCACTCTGCTAGTTGGCGCCAAAATGTAGATGTCAATCCGTGTCGAGCACGAAGAAAGACGTGATACTCTTAATTGTTCTCAGGGTTTCAGGTTAGCAAATATACAACAGGCCAAGGGCAATATAACATTTATTATTAACTGCTGAAATACATACAGAAATTACTTCACACGTCGTACCGCTGGTAGTAAAAAGCCAACTTCACAATGTTTATAATGTTTCATAATACACGCAATTAAACACCCTTTAATGCGAACCGATTACAGTACGCGCTAGCGCAAAGATTTATACAAATTATCAGATTAAAATAAAGGTCAACACTTACGTTCTAGAAGTCCTTGCAGGTGCAAGGGTATAAATTCCTGCCGGGGCGCCGGGTGGCTTCACCGCGTTATCCTCAGACAGAGTTTACACTAACACCATCGTCAACACATTAAATTACGCTACAAAAGCATATTCATTACCAGAAACGAATTACATAATACTTTGCTAATGCTCTAAAACACAACTAGCAAATATCTGCAAATGATATATACAGAGTAAATCTTTCGTCCCAGAGGTATGTGAATATCCGAACACTAATATACCTTATAATTAATAAACCTGATACACCATCGGCATAGACAGCTGGCATAGCCACCTGTATCCACGCACATCTAAACATCAACTAACTACCCGACTCCTCGATTGACCTTCCTAGCTAAATACCCTATATTTTATCAAGCATGGCTGGAAATACCAAACTGATGTATTTACCACGCAGTGCCCATATTTTAAATAATGTTATGAAATATAAGATTAATATATGTTTACATATATGGCGCGTTACAATCTTTAACGTTTATATTGAGGAAGCTTTAAACTTAGCTAGAGAGAGAAAAAATATATGTATTAGTGTACAGGGACAGAAAATAGACATGTTACGTCTTGCAGATGATAACCATTATAGCAGAGTCTAGAAAAGAGTTGGGAGAGTTTTTAAATAGGTAATACCGAGTTAGAGGAGGTAGATGAATTTTGCTATTTAGGTAGTATAATTACAAAGAACGGGCGTAGCAGAAGGGATATAGTAGCTAGAATAACTCAAGCTTGAAAAATGTTTTTAAAAAAGAAAGACTTACTAATAGCTAATAGTATTAGTTTAGATAATAGAAAAAGTTTGTTACGGTATTCCGCGCAAACACGAAAGAAAACAGTAAAAGAAAAGAAATCGTTTACACCGAATACCGCAACAGAACGGGGATAGAATAGTAGAATTTGGGCTAGCTCAAAAACGTCGGAGAGGGGCGTGGGTGAAATAGAAAGAACACATTGGAAACCTCTGTAAAACTATATTGTTAACATCGAATCTTGAAAGACTATTTACAAAACAAAAAAACAAATAAGTTGCGTAATCGTTTGTTACGTGCTAGTAAATAAAGCGTCATAACATAAGCATATAAAAATGGGTAAGCAGAATATATAACATTTTATAGTCTAAATATATACAATGGTTCACCTTAAATACATATAAAAGAAAATTAAGCAAAACTGTACAGTAAATCTAGAAAAAGAAATATACCTAAATTATATATATACATACTGCTTTGTGAAGTGCACCTCCTCAAAAAATAGTATAACATTAAAATTAGCCACCCTAACTTAAATTAATCAAATACTTTTAAATTAAAAGACAAAAGGAACAGTAAAACGGACTCTACCACAAACTTTGAATAATTAATTTTTAATTTATAGTATGATTATTACATTGTCGCTCGTGTACTGTGAATTTATGTTTGGTAACGTGGTGTTGGTAATTTATTAGATATTCATGAGTAGCAGCAAATAAAATGTCTATACTGCATAGCAGCATAAAAGAATTTCGAAAATAGAAAAACTGTACCTTGAACTAGTTGGCTTCGTATCATGTTGTGGATGGAAAAATACGACTGCATTTCTTTATTGGCTGCATGTTGGAACCACCAACTTCACTTATACTAAGAAAGCACTTTTAGTAGCGCGACTTTACAACATGTATCTTTGGTAAGAAGATGTCGTATTCAATCTTTAATGGTCTCTTTCAAAGCACGGTCTCTATTTTATAACGACAGAATCATGTATGGGGTAGGCCTTTGGCTTTCAAACATTTCGCCGGAGAATCAAGTGTGCAAAATTCCCAGAAAACAGCTGCCGAAATTCAAACTGTAACAGCTTGCTAACAAGTAGATAACGCAATTATCAAAAGATTTTTAGACAAAAGAAAACAATCTTGTTACTTTGTAACATCTTAACAGCTGCAGAATACTAGATAACAAGTCTATTGTAAGCAGATGTAGGCAGGTGGTAAGGTCTTATCTTTTAGAAGAAGGCTGTTTGATTTTATAAGGCAAACTTTTATACAGAGTAATTACTTAAGAAATTTTATAAAATAACACTACTTCAAATGGCGGAAATCGAGCTTGTTGAGAAATTTTAGGGCGTCTTAAAAATGAATGCAAAAAAAGTTATTTACAGGGTTTTGAACGTAACAAGTTTCTTAAAGTTGTACGTATGGTGCGTTCTATTATACGGTAGTGAGACTTGGACAATTAAAGAAGTAGATAAGAAAAAGATAGAAGCTTTTGAAACTTGGTGTTATAGGAGAATGTTAAAGATTAGTTGGACAGATAGAGTAACAAACGAGGGAGTTTATAGAAGGATAGGTGAGGAATCCTGCATGTGGAAACAATTAAAGGTCAGGAGAGAATGATAAGGCACCAGTTAGGACATGAAGAATTATGTAGTAAAGTCTTAGATTATAGACTACCAAATAAAAATAGAGTAGGAAGGCCTAGACAAAGTTATATTAGTCAAATTGTTAGAGATTTAGGTTGTGAATGGTATGTAGACCTTTTAGACTAGCTCAGAATAGAAAAGAATTTAAAGCTGCGTCAAACCGACCTTAAGTAAGTTCGAAAACAAAACAAAAAAAATAAATAAAAATTAGTTAACTAAATGTCACCATGACATAACTCACAATTATTTAGCAGTCTGGCATGTTGGCAGCGATTCATTGCTTAAGCCTTACCATAAGATATTACTTAACACTTTTCTTTTTTTAGTGGAGATAACCAGGTAATATTTCATTTCTTTATAAATGGAAATCATGTAAACATGTTGGAGTTCTTTAACAACCATCAGGTTGCTAATATCTATGTAGAGCCAGGTAGATAAGAAAAAGATAGGAGAGTATAGGTAGACCTAGACCAAGCTATATTAGTCAAATGATTAGAAATTTATGTTGTGAAGGGTAGGTAGAACTTTCTAGATTAGCACAAAATAGAAAAGAAGTTAGAGCTGCTTCAAACCGATCTTAGGTAAGGTCGAAAACAAAATGATGATGATGAAAAGTTTTTTACAGCATTCGGTCATATACGCATCCTTTTGTGTTTTTTTCTTGGAATCTGTAATTAATCAAAAATATGTGAATAGTTTCATACAGCAATATAATATAAGATGTTTTATTCCAATTATTGCTCATTTCAACATAAACCTATATACAGTCTTATCCATTTAAAGAGGATAGCGAATAATAAGCCACAGAAACCAACATTGCTTCGTTACTTCTCACGACGGCATTATTAGCTCGCCAAAAATAGGGTTTTAAAAATTGTCCGAGAAAATGGGAGAGATACTAGTGTGATTGAAAGAAAAACGTGATCGACAGTTGATATAATTTAAAATAAATATATACCAATACATACCACAGTGGTAGAAAGCAGACTAGAAAGTTAATTTGTAAAGGTAGGCATCGGCTTAAGTAAAAAGACAGATTAAAATATTTAAAGAAAGATAGTTAGGAGACACTGATAGGGTAGCTCAGATTAGGAATCAGTGAAAAATTACGTTAAACACACGTTTGAATTGAGATATAACTTCAGGCTATCAAATTTATTTTGAAAAGCTTAATCAGTTACGTTTATCAAATTACTTTTAAATACCTTCAGATAGCAATCTCAAATTTCAAGAACTCTGTCTCATCTAACTTGTACCTTACATTGTCTGCTCGCAATAAAACAGTTAATATTATCGAATTCATTATTATATAACTTAAGCTTGCAACCCAGCAAAAATTAATTCAAAGCGGTTTCCACTTACAATTTCAAGATTAAGAAGATGATTGATGAGAAAATTGTGTTTAAGAAGAGTCTCTGGAGAATAGGCTTTTATGTGAAAGCAACCTTAATTCTATATTAATCAAGTTAGAGTTCTAATTTAAAACGATGGAGAGATTTCGGCTAAACTACTAAATTATTTATTACTGTAAGTGCCTTGTGATTGACTTTGTATTTAAAGTGAAAAAGAAACTTTGCACTAAAAACTATTAAACGATTTTAAATGTTTCTACAGCTTCAGTGTTTGTACAGGATATTGTCAAGTAACACAGAAGTATTTAGAATTTTAAATAATTTTTCAAGACTATAAGGATGTATAAATGTGAATTTTTATTCAGCTTCAGTTTTGAAAATGTTTCAAGCAATTACAAAGTTGATACTTAAAGTCACCCTAGGGCTTGAGGTGTATCGAATTTTCACTTAAAAATGTATACACTCATTGTGAGTACTTTTTTCAACTCGTTTCCTCAGCATCGTTATTTTCCAGCACTTTGCAAAGAAACCTTTTTGACACCAATATCATAAATATAGGAAAAGAAACGTGATAATAACTTACAAAGTTGTTAGTATTTATCTTATAACAGTTAATTTATAAGCCTTGGTAGTTTAGATTTAATAACGTTGCTATTTCAACATAATACTGTATTAGCATGAAGAATTAAATTAGGAAAGTACACTACAACGATTTCCTGCATTGGGTGTCGATGGAGTTTTGAGGGAACCAAATCTTTAAGTCGATTAAATTCTGCTATTCAGCTTATAAACTTCCTATGTAATTTTGTTGTATTTAGTGATTGATAGTAATAATGTGTGGAGCTTACTATTAAGCAAAAAGCACCCTTATTTAAAGCGTATTGTAAGTACAGAATTTTCATAAAGAGAAGTCCTCTATCGTAGAAGCAAATTAGCACGTACGAATCGAATTAGTTAAATTTCTATGAAGCTAAACGCGTATTTGGCTAAAAGTACAATCATTTGGTAGTTTTACCCGGAAAGTTTTCCGAGAGTTTTGAAAATTGGTAATTTTGTAGATTTTGATGTGCTCTTTCCAAATTTCAACTTTGCCACTTCGTACATTTGCCGCTCGCGCCGCCGTATTGGAAAAATGGCGCCTAATAGCAGTTTTTTGATAATATCTCCTTTCCGACTCATTTTACGATCAAAACATTTATATACAAAATTTAACTAGAGATAATTTCCTACAATTTATGTATTAACAATTTTTTTTGTAAAATCAATAGTTTTGGCGTACGAGCGCCGCAAAGTATACTTCGATATGCGTTTTGGCTAAGAAACTTATTTCCACACCACCTTTAGGTAGAGAAAGCGGCACGTTTTTTTAACGTGGTGTCCCCATAGGCCTAATCCGCATATAATCCACAATTTCGAAATTTAGCGCAATCTTCTTCGCATGGAATTAGCAGTCTCATCATAATCCTCTTCGATTTCGATTCCACCATACGTTTGCTCGAAAACGATCTCGTTTCTTCCTCTTCATCGCTATCATATGATGGAACATGCGAATTATTACAAACACCACTACAATTCATGCATTTTAAGCCAGGTTTTCTGCATAGACAGGTTTTCTGAAATCCCTTTTTGCATTTACAAAAATAAGCTTCAGCAAGGTTTCGGAAGCTAGAAGCTCGAGTGTCGTAACAGGAATCAGCCCATTTTTGTTTCTTTTTTATCCTCATCGCTCCGCATTTTGTTCATGCCCATACTACTGCTGAACCTGTGATAGGTTCGAAATGAATGTTGTCGCGCTGCTGCTTCTGTTGGTGGAGGCCACGCAGTATTTAATTAATTTTTATATGCTAATTTTCTGAAGCATGCATATCTAAAGGCGTTTAAATGAATGCTTTTCTTACTTTTTACATCACAGTCGCCATATAATTCAAGAAGGAAGCGTTCTCCAGCTTTAGCAATGACCTCTAGATCCCCATTTGGGTACGGCTTTATGAAAAATGAATTATAGTCATGAACGAATATTTCAAGCTCATAGCAATTAAGAGTGTCCGGCTGATTAGAAAACACCTCAGAATATTTCAACAAAAGCTTATATAACATGACTTTTTGTGCTTCATTAAAACAGTCGGCCGGTAAAGCTTTTTCTTTAACCTCTCCTTCCGAATAAGATTTCGGTCGGGATTTCTTCAGGACTACCGATTCCTCTTCTACTACTTCGTTCACCGATATGTGAACTTCTACATTGGGTTCCCCCACAAAATCAATACTAAATGGCATGCCGCAATAATCCCCATCTAAGGTATTATTGGCAAAATTTATTTGTAATCTATTATCGCGAAGCCAATCGCACCCAAGTATTACGGGACGAGGTAACCCCGTAATAACCAATAAGGAGTATTCAAACTCGTTTTCCCAACCTTTCATGCGGAACGCAACAAATACCTGCTCGTTGAATTATCTCCCAGCGCTCCCATTAGAGTAATACATTTCGCCGAAATTCTAGGAATTTCAGAATTGGTTTGCAATAACGTCGATAAAAACGCTTGACTTATGCCCGATATCTAACTTCCAGAGTCGATTAACACGCGGACTTTGTGCCCTTCAATATCTGTATCAACGGTAGGCAGCACTACCACCGTCTTAATTTTAGGTTCGTCTTCCGCTAAAATTTCAAAAAAGACCCTGTTAAAAATCGTTTCTCGATTAGCATTAGTTGGTTGACTATTACGGTAATCATTAACAACCCTACCGTTATTGTTACCTACACTCTGTTCGGTATACGGACGTTCGCTACCCCTCTGCTCCTTTCTATTAAATTGGTTACGTACTCTATTACCCCCATCATTTTCTTGCGCCGGGCGATCGCGATTTCTCCACGATTGCTGAATCCACCTTTCATTACGCAAACTTTCATCTTCGATTGCATCTACCCTCCTGAGATGAGATTCAATATCATCCACCGATCGGTATCCCGAATTTATCAGTCCTCGCCTAATTTCAGTTGATAGAGGGTTTATACACATCGAGGTTAATTCGCTTTCGTCAATAGCTTGCGATAAATACCTTGCCTCCTTAATCGTTTTTAGAAAGTAGTCCGCTCTGGACCTCCTCTTATACTCCCCAAATTTAATATTAGAAAACACTTCCCTTTGTTTCTCTACCCCCCAATACCTACTCACAAACTGTTCAATAAATTGATCTAATGAACCACAACATTTAATTTCTGCCTAATCCTGAACCGAACCTTTTAAACATCCTGTATCATAATATACCTTTTTCTCGTCAGGAAACCCTGCCTAGTCTAATAAAGTAGTGAATTTTTCAATGAATGCCATCGGGTGCGTTTGTCTATTAACTGAAAATTGCAAATTTGTACTCCCTAGATCTTTCCATGTCGATATATAATTCCTACTATGTGAACCGCGATACGGTTTAGCCTAAGATGTAACAGTTTCATTTTTAACACATTCTTTCCTGTCATCCTGTACATATACGCTAGTATCCATTTTAGTTCCTTCAACGTGACTAGATTGGTCACCCTCTTTTAACAAAATTTGCTTTGATAAATAACAAATGCTATCCTGAATAATCCTAGTATTTTCACTTAATGTGCTACTCAACGCTACTAAATTCTTCAGGTGACTTTCAAGAGTTTTACTAAGCTGGTCTATTGCCCTATCATCTTGACGGGTGTCAAGGCCCTTCGCAGAATCACTCAAATGAATTTTTTTACTTTTTCACGTTTCGCCATCGTTTTATTCTAAAACGCTACACAATATTTTCAAACATAAATATCCCTACACTTATCTAGTTTTAATAATAAAAGATAACGAGTAAATCATTAGCAGAATAGTTCTCTGTAGTATGCAATAACACCTGCAATTTAAAGTAAAGGTCGTTTAATAATCTGACCACTAGCTGCAAACTCGTTCTGCAGGTAATAAAATTTGTTATCTATCGTTGAAGTCGCCGTGAACGTATAACTTTCAATGCCGGCTGTTCTGATGTTTCCTGTTAAACGTCAAGCACGCATTTGCTTCGCTCGACCTTTATTCCCCAACCGCAACACTTTTGTATTTGTCTTAATTGAAGGTTTATTTTGTAACACAATTAAACGCTTTGAATTTGCATATAACTTACCCTAAGTTGGTTCGCCAAATGAGAATGTCGACTGTTATCAACAGGATGAATAATTAGTCACAGGTTTCTTGTAAGTTAAATGCAGAATACGAACGAATAACATGCGTTTTTATGCGTTTAATTCAGTGGTCAAAGCAATTCACATACAAATATTAAGTAGTAGTGAGATTAGAATAACCATCACTACCAACAAATCCTTAAACTAAAACTATCTCACCGAATTCAGCTACAATATATGTATCCAGCACTGTGATCTTCACTTAGAGAGCACGTCCTTCTACTAGCACAGCACTAACGGGTCTCCCCCTAGTACGGGCGTTCACTGCACGTCCTCACTACCTTAACTATAACGTAAAATATATATATTTATGAGGGTTGGGTCTGTCAGAACTGTTATAACAATTGAGACGGGTCGTTCTCTTCAATTTCCAATTCCGTTAGCAATTTGCGAAGCCGTCGTTCCTCACTGTCAGCAAAATTATCAATGAGTCTAGTTTTGGGAGTGAAGCAGATGCTCACATTTTTTTGATGAATTTGAGTTGGTGCAGATTGCACACGTGGAGTCAGAGTGTATTAAGTGAGTCAGTTACTCACATGTTTGTTTAGTGAAGTTGAGTAAGTGCTAATTGCACAATTTGAGTTGAGATGTATTGAGTGAGCCAGTTGCTCACAGCTTGTTTGGTTATAGTGAGTAGGTGCTGATAGCACAAATGTTAGTGGAGTTGACAATGTGATGAATTCACATTTGGGTAGAGATTTAGAGTATTTTAGCAGATCGCTAAAATAGTTGTGGCGGTAAGCAATTAATGCTTACGTTTAGTGTAGTGATAGAGTTGTGATGACACTTGATACTTTTGCTGGTGAGATATTTTGTTGCTGCTTTTTTTTTAAGAAAAGAGCTCTAGTTATTTTCTCCGATCTGAGTTATCGTCTCAATCATAAATTTTGTATATAGTTTAGAGATCCGAATTTTTTGGTAGTTTGGATACTATCTCTAGTATCATTGTTCGTAGTTTCTGTTTAATATTAGTTTGGAGAGTTTCTCTCTTGTTTTTGTTCTAGTTAGTAGTGTTTGATAGAGACCTGTGAATCTTGTTGATTTTTTTTTCCGTGAGAGTGTTGGACTTCCCCATTGCGACAATTCCCGATAGTGTCATACCGATTTTGTTTTCTTAAAGACGTATAGAACGCGTAGCTACTAAAACACTCGCTCTTTATTATTCAAATTTCCCCCATTTTTTTAATTTTTCTAATTTTTATTTTTTTATTCTTACACAGGTCAGTTATTGAGGATTCAATCCTAAAGTTAGTATTTCGTTTAAAGTTATAAAAAATCTTTGGTCCTAAGGAAAGATTTTTTTCTTTTTTGGAGAGAGGCAGTGTAACTGTTTTTTTTTACCACGGTAAAACACCAATAAATTATTAGTTTTATACATCTTTTGTCTAGTTCATTATACCAGTAAACATCTTCAATTAAATAAATATCTGTATTAGAATCGTGTGGTCTAACTGCAATACAGAGATGATGGTTTTGTTGCTAACATCAGGCATTAATTATTAGTATAAATATATCAAGGCTAAACAGCTTTCCTATTTCGTGCACAATGTGTCAGCGCTCACTTTAGCTAGAACACTCGGCACGAAGATATCATGGGGAACCAGAGGGTTCTAGCAAGCAATTTGCGTGTAGCTTTACGCCGTAGTGGAGCCCAAGTGTAATGAACACTTGGCTTAGTGCTTTCTAATAATGGTAAGCAAATAAATATTATTTACTAGACAAACTAAATAATTTTGTTGTAGCGCTCTTTTACATAATTCTTTTACAATACGATAAAATATTTATTTAAATATTTCTTTTACACACCTTTAAAATTTTCATTTAAATATTTCTTTTACAAATTCTTCTGCAAATTCCTATGAATACCTTTTAAATAATTGTTTTGTAAATTCATTTGAAGACTCCTTCGTATATGCCTTTGTTAGAATGATTCCGTTTTATCTGGTTTTATAAAAATTAGGCCGTTTAAATGTTGTGCTTCAAGATGATATTGATCCTTTATTTGCATTTACGAGTATCGAGTTTATAGTTCATTCACGTCAATGTAGCGATAAGAAAATATTGGTCTAGTATGACCGTCCTTCAACTTTACTATAGTAGTTGGATTTAATGAAAAGTTCTGCAATGAAACTGTATGTTTAAAGAAATGTTCTGCAAAGTAGATAGAAATTTTATGGTTTGAATCTAACGTCCGATAATTAATAATAATGGTCTTTTTGAAATTGCAAGTATGAATTTACAAGTAACTATGTGGACAAGTACACGAAGATAATTATTTTGGTAACGATCTACATATAGCAGTATATGGAAGTTTGGCATATTTGTAATAAATGTTGATATGGATTTTGGTTTGTCTCCTTGGTGAGTATAGGAAATACGCCTTAAGCTCTTATGGTCGTATACAAGGTTCACGCAACTGGTTATTTGCGGTACAACATGTGGAGGCAACGTCAATTGTTTGCCCAAGGACCGTATGTATAAACATCTGTTTACACATGGTGTAGTACCATCACACAAACAACACCTGTTGAAACAAGGTAAGAAATTTGTATTATTCTTACATCACGTCTGCACTTGGCGAACTTTGATACAAGGCTGCACCAGAAAATAACTTTACGATGACCTATTAGTACTATTATTTTGTTTAACAAATTAGATAGAACTTTGATAAATTTTTATTGCCAATATAAATGCAGTGTAATAACAGTTATTGTTATTAATAAAATTAAGCAAATCGATAGAGTTCTGACTAAAGTTTCATTTATGCATAATTTTAATTACAGCTTTTGAACATTGAATTACTAGACAATTTAGATATTTTCATATATATGTGTAAACCAAATATCAGATCTGGTATTTTTGGTATAGATTTGAGTAATTTTTGTAGTAAAAGAAACACTTAAAGTTTTTATATTTCTTTCGAATTCACAGTCCTACCTCAGGGTAGATGAAATTATATTATACTTTTTAAACGTAAATTTTATACATGCAATTTTTTATGAAGCAACAACTTTTAATTAAAGAATCAACATCTAATTCTCTTAATTAATTGTTTTATTTTGAACAAGTGAGTTCAAATATAGTGTAACCAGGTCAATGAACAAAAGGCATAAATACCTTTGAGGTAATTTTAGTGGTAACTCCGATTTAACATAGAAGCTTTAATTGCTCTTTCAGAAATGAAGCCTAATATTTGTGTTTATGAAATTGCGTGCATAATTTAATCTTTTCAGTTTTATTGTGAGGTAGCAAGAGTATACCTCTTGTGTCCTCACCTTGTTAATTTAATTCAATTTTCTTTACAGCTCCTGCAAAAGCAGTTAATACGATATTCTTCTCTAAGGACTTCCAAGTTCCTTTTAGGGAAACCCTGTGTTTAAAGTTTAATGACTTGGTGGCGCCCTCCCTAAACCCCTGTTTTGGTATGAGTCAAGCCCTAGTAATCAAATAATGTTTTGTAAAAAGAACCACGACCAATCCTCATAAGCTCTACCCGAGGAATAGACCCCTAGCATAGTCGGAAAATATTTGCGCTTCATCATTTTAAGGAAACCCTTCCTTCAAGCTCACTGGTTTCATTTGAGAATATTAAAGAACTCACGGGTTACTTTAAATTATTCAATTAACCCAAGTGTAAGTTACCATTTCGGTTTAGTATGTTTTTAAAATCCTTGATTTTTTGATTATTTTCAAACAAATTCAATGAGATATGAGTAGATTAGCCCCGCATGTTACCCTAAATTGACTGCACACTGGAGTATGGTGAGCTCATAATAATACAGTTTAGTTTGTATATGCCTTTTACACTTTGCATAAATTAAAACAAAATTAACAGACCCGTTTACCCTTTACAATTCAATTTATATCCTGAATAAAATTTTGGATGTTTTAAATACATCCCTTTTCAATATTTAACCTCTATAAATTGTCCAGTACATGTATCTTTTTCAATAAGTTTCTACCACCAAAAATATGCCCCACAAAGTCAACCACACAGCACAAAATTTCACAAATGTTTATCAAACAACAGAAATTTCAAATAAATTACCTGGAGAATTCTTCAGTTTCTTTAGTTTCTATTGCGCTAACGACTGCATTGAATTTTGTAACATTTAGTGTTATACCGTTAATTGCAAATTGCGCTTCCAATTGTAAAAACCAAATTTTTTAATTGAATTTCCAAAATGGCAGAGCCCGTATGGCGACTCTGTTTACATACGGTGGATTTGCGTTTACGTTGTCTACCATGGTAATGATCGATTTAAAAACTGTTGTATCTTATACTGTGATACTAACATAAACTTGAATAAAAATTCAAAGAATAACTTTAAAGGCTCTTTTTTCTAGCAAAAATACAAAAAAAAATTTTATTTTACCAAACAAAACGGAACTGACCTAATAATTAAAAACGTATATCCCATCTACTTGAACTGGTCTGCTACTGTAGCAAAACTACCAAAGGAATTTTTTTGGCAGACATAGCCTTACTATATAAAAATACATTGGAATAAGTATATTAATAACAATGGGTTTTACTTTAAGAAATAAATTATTTATTGTTCTTGTAGCAGTGTAAAATCCTGCTAATATCATTATAGGTAGGCAATCCTAATTACGTAGCGTATACATCTATGGTAGTATACAGTTCTATTGCGGGTAGAACAAGTTAGAACGGAGTAGGGATTCGAGATCCGACGACGATACTAGAGGTCGTCTCGGTTTTCTGGTTCTTGTTGAGTTGAACTTGCAAGCATGATGGTGATTCGAGAAATCGGCTTCTTAGGAAGAATTTGTGCAAAGAAGCGAGTTCGATTTAAAAAGTTTTACTTAACGAAACTTACAGCAGGCTAGTGGTAGGTGAGATTTCTTTTAAATAAAATTTTGCTAATGAAGTATTACAAATTTTAGCTGTCAGTTACGGCTGAAACAAATAACTGTAGTTATTTTAAAAATTAGATGACTAAGGTACCGTCTTGAACGAAAGAGGTTTCCCAGTTATCTAATGGCGTTGGCATAAATTTGGATTTGAGTACCATTCGAATTTAAACAAATAACAGGTGAAGAATCCACAAGTGCGAGTTTGGAGAGCAAAGGTTGCTGATACTTCATAATTCCATGTTCATCGCAAGGGTCAAGTCGAGTCAAGGACGCAGCTGGCGGCTAGGTTTGGCTGGTTGCAGGCAGATCATATTGTTTTCCTACAAATCATGTAATTAGGTATTTATGACTTTCTTATCTGATCGGGTTTGGAACAAAATTTATCTAAACAAAAGTGTAAACTACAATAATCTTTATTCGTAACTTACCCCATGATGTTGTAAACATTCCTGGACGTTCTAAATTAATTCTATTTTAAAATTGTTAGTAAGTTACCTGATGCCTGCTAGATAATTTTAATACCGGTATCAGTCCACATTTACTTGAAATTAAATTTGAACTATAATGACCTTTACCTAAATCTATCTTCACTTTGAAAATATAGCAACTTTGCATAAAGTGCTTTGTACACATATTTTGTATTAACAAACAGTGTAACACTGATGAGGTTATGAGCTCAGACACTTATCGGCGCATTTAAATTAATTGTAAATAATTGAACGTAATTTAATTTTTTCCATTAATTGTATATAAAATTTTGACTTATGAAAGTTTTAAGTCGGTTTGTATATAGTTTTGCTGCTTGAATCTTTTCTTAAGGAATTAAGGCGAATCATGCTTATTTGTACATACCTATTCTTGTACATATACTACGAAAACATTAGAAATACTTTGCCTTCCAATTGTTTATTTATTGAACTGGTGTGTTTGTGACTTAGTGCATTAAATGGTACACTATTGTGTTAAGCTATACAGGTCATCCCACCCCTGAAGAAGTTATTAGACGTTTTATGCTCTTAAATTATTATAGCTTAGGCTATGTTTTTTTGTAAGCAAAAGTAGTGTTTTGTTTAGATTCTGCCATACTTAGGGAGATGGAGTTTGCAGCGAGTGCAGCAGTACCGAGGTATTAGATATATTTTTTACTCCCTTACAGATAGGTGTACCAAGGAGCAGACATTCTCTAGTTCAATGTTTTTATAATTAGGTACATAACGTGCAAAATTCGCTTCATATATATATATATAATTTAGCTCTCATTCAACACAATTTTATACAAAGTTGTAAATGTTGAGTATATGTGATTGAAATTACTGTTTAGATACCTTAAATTTCCAACTTTAGTTTACTTACAGATGGACGAAAATCAATAAGATATCTTGTTTGCATTTCCACGATGCTTTATTTACCTCTGAAACGATATAATTATAAAGATTTTCTTTAACCAAGTACGATATCGACATCACAGCGAACTTCAATCGTGTTTATTTGTTTGCGTTCCTTAATATTAATTAACTGATAACTTTTAATTAATTTTACCAAATTACTTCTAAATTGGGCACGTTAGATTTTAACAATCAACCTAACTTCCATTGCAATTCTCCTAATATCAACTTCCACCTTAAAGTCTAAATTGTTTAGGAACTTCATGTCTAGTACGAATAAAGCGGAGTCGAAAAGAAACACGATTTAGAAAAAGTTTTTTTACGTGCGTGGTTGTCGCTATACTTCAGCAACCTTTAGAACTTTTGGTGTGAAACTTTCCTTTTACTTTAATAGCTTTACAAGTTTAGAAGTTCAAGTATTGTTTACTCTAGTTACTCGCCTCATATTTTTATATGTTTATGACGGCGTTTCTAGAAAGTGTTGCTTTTAGGAGCATTTAAAAGTTTATGAAATCCTTTTATTATAGAAAGAGGTTTTTAGACGAGACGTACAATATTTTAATTAACTTGCATTAGTTTGAAAGATCGTATATCTATTTAAAATGTTGGGAAAAAAGAAAGTATATGATCTTTAAAAGTGACGTTACATAGTAACTGAATTATGATACACTCTTAAGTTGTGAGCTTTCTGGAATGTGAACGTTAGATATACCTTGTACGATATACAGCGCGTAATAAATTAATATTAACACTTACTGTTTTATCTGTTACCATGACGTATCATAGGTCATGAACCATTCCAAACGTGTTTATAGAGGACTGTATAATGAGAAAACCGCAAACGCGCGTCCTTTGATTGCGAATGCAAGTGTTGAACACCACTCTCGTGACTGTCACTGTTCCATACCGTACCTTGCGCTATATATAGGAAAAGTAAAGTGCGGGTAAACGAAAACAAGGAATGGTAAAGGGTTACTGTAAAAGCAGCTTTAAAACGCCTTAACATACCGCCTACCTAAATAAGATTGATTAGCTTATTTTAAACTATGTACTAATGAAAATAAAACGAATACTACGCTACATTTAATATTCATCTTTAAACTATTGAGTTGTGCTGTCTCTAGGTAGAGGACACAACTTGACTAAAAGTCTTTTAATTGTGCCATGCATAGTTTTTACCCTAGCCACTCGAATAACCCCATCGCCTCCAGAGTATAAATAATCAATGCGGTCTAGTCGCGAGGACAGTGGAGGAGCTTGATTCTCTTTAATTAGAACCAATGTCCCAATTTTGATTTGAGGAGATGAAGTGAACCATTTAGTTTTTTGTTGCAGGGTATACAAATAACTTGTACGCCACTGTTTCCAGAAATCTTGTTGTATGCACTGAATCAGCTGTCAGCGGTCCAAATGAGAAATCTTCAACGCAGTAACATCAAGATCTGGTAGAACAGACAGGTTCCAAACCAAGGAAATGATTCGCCGTTAAATACGAAAAATCTTCGGGATTAGTACTTAACGGGCACAAAAGCCTTGAATTAAGTAGAGATTCAATTTGAACAAGAACAGTATCGAGTTCTTCATACGGCAATATTTGATTTCCAATGACCTTTTTGAGATGAGATTTGACTGATTTAATCCCGGTTTTCCATAAACCTCCGAAATGAGGAGCAGAAAAGGGGTTAAATATAAATGTTATACCTTCTGCAGCCGTAGAGTGTTTCATAATGTCAAATAATTCACGAGACGCTCCAATAAAATTGGTGCCACAATCACTATGAATAGTCACACACTTTCCACGACGAGCAATAAAGCGACGTAAAGCAACGATGAAGGTCTCTTTGAAAGACTAGACACTAACTTCAAATGAACGGCTTTAGTGCTAAAACAAATAAACAAGCAAATATAATAAGCCTTTGATGATTTAAATCCTCATTTTCTACTCATTGTAACTGCAAGAGGGCCGCCATTACCCACGCCAGTATGCAAAAATGCCTTTCCTGGAGTTAACCTCGAAGTTGGTAAATCGCCCATGGGAGGACAGTAAGCAATAGGGTTTATGCGAACTCTGCGAACTCTGGTTCTGATGAAGTCCCTCGTTCATGTGTGCCAAAATGCTGAAAACCTTTGGTGCTACTGATATACCTAAAAAGCTTACAATTTTCAGCTTCGCAATGAAGTTTGCCACGGCTGCTCAGCTGCTTTCTGCAATTCAACTACACAAAAAAATAGATGCTACGAAAAATCACATACATTTATTACATACTCAAAGAAAATACACGTCAAATCACAAGTACACTCCGTGTTCACACGTTCTTTATACATTATATACATCCCCTTTTAGAATAACACATTGAGAACAATAATTACCCCAGATTAATTACTTCCAATTTATTATCAGAGAAAGTATCAAGGTTTTACCATTTATTTTACATGAACCTAAGTTTAATAAAAGCTCATAGTAAACCTTAACCTCTCATGCTAATATTTGTACATCAATCAGCAAAAAGCCCCTTTTACCTTGTATAAAAAAACAAATATTACTAATATTATAAACCTTTTCTTAACATAAATTCCTACTTAAAAATACAAAATAATACAACAGAAAAAGTTCAATTTGTAGCTCTTTCCAAGTTTGTCCTGTTTGTTCTTAAATTATACTCACAATGCACAAAAGTCATTAAACACCAGTTTATACATATAGTCAATAAAAAGCAACAGTTGCCTGGATACTATTCCTGCATACGGCCTGCTATCATTCCCTCAGAGACTGCAGCATACAGGAACGCCCCAACCTGGCTTGCAATAATCATAACTGCCAGGTGCAACCATTTGACCACGAAATCAACTCATCTACTACATTGAAGGTGCATCCAAATTCCCCAAGCTCTGCTACTAATACTGACTGTTGGTACACAACCAAATTGACCAACCATTGGCATCTACTCCGTTTCCATTTGTACACTTTTGCACACTTAGTGCAAATTAAAATTAAAACAATCTTTACTTACGTAGAGTACTCTTTTATCCAACTCGTTAAAGTATTTTATCAGCTGGTTGTAGAAAGCTTTACGCTATTCGAACTCGCAGATTAAGAGAGCTTTACCACCGTCTCTTGGTGTGTATATATCCTTCTTCCCTCTTCAAAGCACGATAGAATTCTTAAAACTTTCTGCAATACAAACATTCAATTATTAAAACACTAACGTACACTTCCAACGGTTACCCAATTCTTAAAATTCCACCACCCAAACAACTCCAACGGCCCCCGTACGTTCAAAATTCCATGTTATTTCTCTAACCGCTACGATTTTTCAAAACATTTCCTTGAAAATCCAACTAACGCTCACAACACACCCCCTTACTGCATTCGTTTTCAGTATTCCAAACATCTCCCACCAATCACGTTGTGTATATGATTTCATTCGTCAACCGCTCTGACTACTGCAAAGACGATTTCAATTGCGATATATAAATTCCACCCTTTTAATTTCTAATCGCTTCAAATATTTCTCTTTGTAAATAACAATTCGTTTCAATATCACTGTTATCGTCGAAATGTTGGTGTTCAAAATTGGGTTAGAACGCCACTCTTAATTTCAATGTTGTTCATTTTAAACTGTCAAGGTTTTGTTTTGCGATAAACCAGGCGGTATTATCTAGCACTGGTTTTGTGTACTCGTTTTCTGAGCATTCGGCCCGTGCGGTCATGTATTAAAACAATATATACATTTTGGTGTGTGTGTCACTGTGCTTCTACATAATTCCGTCGGCGGAGATGCTTTCTGCTGGTTTGGATGAACATTAAGGTAAGTGCATGATCGTTGTTTGATTTACCGCCAAGAGTATTTTATCGCAACACTACCCCCAAGTCACAGTCCACTTACTCTAAGGAAATAATCTGGGGTTTCACGCATTGCGTAAATTTTCCCATTATTTCTCCAACAGTTGGTCTTTACTGAATGAATTAGCTAATGCGTACATGACTATTTCCGCATTGCACTTTTATATTAAGAATTTATCCATATTTATTTCAGCAAATTGAAAGTCTTTCTTATTGAAGTTTTCGCCTAAATACTACATGAATAATATGTATAAAGCATGCATCGTTTTATCTCTTATAATACGAACACTTATATACACAAGCGTTATTAAAGAAAGTCTGCGCTTTTACAATTAATCATTGCGAATTGGAATTTAGCTCTTATTGACCAAGATGGCGTCTTTTCTCAACAATATATATATATATATATATATATATATATATAAGTATTAAGTTATTGTTTTTGGTTAAATATTGTCTATAATTGTTTAAACATAATACTTAAAAGACATATAAAAACAAATATATATTTTATTTTGCACTGAACTATATCCCTTTTTAAACGCATTTGCACTTGTTTAATGTACGCCACTTAGTTTAGTAGAATTATTTTTTCTCTTTGTATACGCAACCTTTTAATATTCACTTATTATCCCTTTTTATTTAGAGTAAAAAGGTTTCACTTTACTAAATTGTATAATTTAATTGCAGCGAAGCTGGATGGTGTAAAAACGTATATGAGGATGAGAAGAGTGCCTACACATTTGCAAGTTAAAGTGATAAAGTGGTTCGATTATCTGTGGTTAACGCAAAAATGTTCGGACGAGGAAAAAGCCGTTTCATGTCTTCCAGATAAATTAAAGGCTGAAATTGCCATCAATGTTCATTTAGACACTTTGAAGCGAGTAGAAATATTTCAAAATACAGAGGCGGGCTTCCTTTGTGAGCTTGTACTACGACTGAGACCTGTTTTATTTTCACCGGGGGATTATATTTGTAGGAAAGGTAAATTTTGTTTATTGATAAGATAACTTTTAAAATTAGGTTTGTTCTATCTTTAGTATTAGTATAAACTTTTACGTGTTCGTTATAGACGTGCTTACTTTAATTAACAAATTTGATCGTAATTTGTTGATAGCGATATAGTTAATTAAATTTGCAAATTTTTGTACTTTTTTACCATTGACAGCTTTTTCACCGCAAAGTCGTTTCCTAGGATTTAATGTTTTGACGATACTAATAAAACTTTAATAGAACATTGATCCTATATGCATCACAATTGGATCTGGTTATAATTTTTGGGCCGAATGATTCGAAATATACATTTATTTGGAACCTCTAAATCCGTGATCAAAACTGGCCCAGTGACTTGGATAACCAGAACTGACTGAAACCAATCCCATACCCCAAACACAACAGAATTAAATCCGTTTGAGGGGTATTCCTCACACTTTGAATGCCTACATCTCACGATCAGCATATAGTCCAGTCAACACAAGCAAAAGCAAAGTGGTAAGTTTACAGTAATTCGCATGAAGCTGAAAATTGGTACAGGTCTAAATACACTATTACAAATAAAATATAAAAAATTCCCATCGATCCTACGTCTGCTAAAAAATGTATTCAAGGTCAAAATCAAAAGTATCGGTTTTTTGCATTTTTCTCGTAAATGGTGAGTATTATCGTAGAAATAGGTCAGACAAAAGTTGTAGATCATGCGATTGTCTACAAAAATTGTTTTTAAATTTTTTTTGCATACGAATCACCATTTCCGAAAAAGTGGCATCCTACATAGCATGAATACATTTCCACACCACCTGTGAGGTAGTGTACTTGGCGCATTTTTTTAACACGGTATCCCCGATAGCCATACCCCACGATTTTTGTGATTGTTTTATTACACAATATCCTATTAATTAAAAAATGGTACTATTGGTAATGATTAAAGTGAAGCGAATTATAGTTGATTTGGGGAGAATTTTAGTCCGACTGATAATTTACAAATACTACTTCAACAGAAATGTCTTCTTCGCTTTCTTGTATCTCTTGTTACTCGATATCTGTCAATTGTTCTAAGAAAGATGCATTAGTTGTCTCCTCAGTGATATCATAAAAATCACTATCTGTTGTATTTGATTCAATATTGGAGCAGGACCGTCCTTGACAATTGGTACCTACTCGTAAATAGAGTAATCCTGCCGTTATACAGCAGTAGTTTTTGCAACAACCTTTTTTGCAATTCCAAAAAATTGTATTAAGAAGTTTTTCTGTAGCGAGTGAGAGTAAAATTTGAATTGGTTCCAAAGTACTATCTATTAATTTCCAACTCCAGTCTTCTGGACCCGGTCGAGTGCCTAGCTACACTTGAATTTATAGTAAACACGATATAAGTGTTTATAAGCAGAAACATGTTGGAGGAAGACAAGATATTTGTACTCTTTTATTGTTCTGTATATTTTTGACAAATTTTAAATATCTATGCTCGTCTAAACAACCAATTTTTTTGGTGCTCCATACATAGCAAGAAGAAAGCGAATACCGTTTGTGATGGATGACCTGTGGAAAATACTCAACCTTCTTACATATTTCTGCGCAAGCAGTTACATCATTAAGTTTTTCAAACAATTTACATACTGTTGTTTTTTTTTTTGAAAATTGCTAATGTAGTATCGCAACCAGTTATTGCATGTAAAAATAGGATATGATTTTGACATTTTGGATATGCAGAACAACTTTCCGATAAATAAATTTTTGTATGTATCTGAGACTTCCCAGGTTTAAAAAAGTAAACAATTTTATCGATTAGAGTACGTACAGTCAGTAGAATTAACAAACCAACATCTTCACCAAGAACTATAGTTGTATTTGTTGTATTGAATTGTTCTAGTATGTTACGCTAAAGGCACGAGTCAGGCAGAAACCGAAAAGGAAAGTAGAGTAAGGACCCACGAGAATCACAATAACGTATAAAAAGATATAAGAACTAGATATGCCGTGCTATCTAAGCCAAAGATTGGCGTGGATGAGGTAAAAGAAAAACACAAAACCAATTCGTCCCACTAAAAGAAAAATAAATAAATGGTTAGTAAATAATAAATAAAGCAGTAAGAGAACGTCTCTTCCAACTTGTAAGTTATATGTATGTGACAGGCGAGATACCCAAAGATTTCTAACGTAACATCATAGTAACTACACCAAAAAAGAAAGGCGCGGATAGATGTGAAAACTGTCGAACAATAAGTTTAACAGCACACGTGTCAAAAATATTAACTAGAATTAAACAAAAACAAATGGAAAAACGAGCCGAAGAAATACTAGGAGTAGATCAGTTTGGGTTTAGGCGAAAGAGGGGAACACGGGAGGCTATTTTAGCTCTGAGAGTGATAACCGAGAGAACAATAGAAAATGGTGAAAGCGTGTGTATAGGGTTTGTAGATCTGGAAAAAGCATTCGAAAATGTAAAATGGAAAAAATGTTCGAAATACTCAAAAAGATTGGAATGAGTTACAGGGACAGACGAATAGTACATAGCTTATACAAAGAGCAAACAGCAGTAATAGAATTAGAGCAGGAACGTAGAGAAGTAAACATTAAGAAAGGAGAGAGACAGGGATATGCCTTATACCCATTAATTTTTAACTTGTACATTGAAGAGGCGATGATTGCTGTCAAATGCAGGAAGACATTTGGAATTACTATGCAGGGTCACAAAATGATATGCTTAGATTTGCAGATGATATAGCAGTATTAGCATCCAGCAAAGAAGAGTTAGAAGCTGCTCTTAATGAAATGGGAACGGTTCTAACAGAGGGATATGGTATGAAAATTAACAAAAATAAAACTAAAGTACTAGTATGCAAAAGAGGGGAAAATAAATTAAAAACAAGAACGTAAATAGCTAACGAGAACTTACAAGAGATTAAGGATTTTTGCTACCTAGGAAGCCAAACAACGCAAGATAGGAAAAGCGCAAAAGATGTAAAACAAAGATTAGAACAAGGTCGTGCTACATTTAACAAGAAAAAGCAACTACTGTGTTCAAAGACAACAAACATAGAAACAAGCAAAAGATTGCTTAAAACATATGTGTGGAGCACAGTACTGTACGGCTGTGAAGCCTGGACAGTAGGAGAAGCCGACAAGAAAAATTTAGAAACCTTTGAAATGTGGTGCTACAGAAGTATGATAAAAATATCATGGACAGACAAAGTTATGAACAAAGAGGTACTAAAAATGGTAGGGTAAGAAAGAAATAATTGGAAAACGGTAAAAAATAGAACAGATAAGATAATAGGCTATACACTACGGCATGGGGGAATAGTGCGAAATATATTAGAAGCAGAGATAGGAAAAAAGAGAAATAGAAGTAGACCTAGGTTAGACTACTGCACGCAGATACTGAAAGATGTAGGCTGTAGGAATTTCAGGGAAATGTGTAGGCTAGCTTAGAATAGAAATCAATGGAGGTACGCATCCAACCAGTCCCAAGATGGATAAACTAATGACGAAAAAATAACTGTACTTAAACATGATGATTATCATAAGCAACTACAAGCATTGGTTGGGCAATATTCTCAAATAATGTTAATTGTGTGAAAGGATTTACTGGAAAACTATTAATTCGGCAAATATGTAGGTGTTGGGGGATCTTGGCAGCCACAGGCTGCTTAACCCCTTCACTGAATCTCGGTAAAATGGGGCATAAAATTATAAAACAATAGAAGGAGAACCGTGCTGTATATCGACTGTGTGAGAATTTCAGGGAACTGTGTAGGCTAGTTCAGAATATAAATAAGTGGAGATACATGTCCAACCAGTTTTGAGACGGAAAACCTAATAACAAAAAAATAGGCGCAGATAAATCTGATGGTTATTATAAACCACTACAGGTGTTGATTGTGAAATATCTGCAACTAATGTTGACTATGTGAAAAAATATATTGGAAAAAATATTAAATCGGCAAATGTTCAAGTGCTGGAGGAACTTGGCAGCCACAAGCTGCTTACCCCCTTTCACAACCACTGAATGTTGAAGAAATAGGGTATATAATTGTAAAACAATAGAAAGTGACCGAACTGCATCTATCAAGAAAGAACAGCGCCTATGATCAAAGACAACAAACATAGAACAAGAAGAAAATTGTTGAAAGCATATGTGTGGAGCACAGCACAGTACGCCTATAAAATACGGGCAGTAGCAAAAGCAGACAGAAAAACGGTAGCAGCCTTTTAGAATGTTGTGTTTAGGATGTATGAGGATGATAACATGGACAGACAAAGTTAAGCGCAAATAGGATATAGAACAAGGATATCTGTGGAAAAAAAATAGGAGAAATAGAAGGGCAGAATACGTTCTAAGGCATTTTTGGGGAATAGTATGGGATATATTACAAGCAGAGATAGGAAAAGGGAGGTAGATGCAGACCTAGATCAGATAGTGATAAATGCAAACTGTACAAATTTCAGGGAAATGTCTAAGTTAGTCAGAATAGGCAGCAATAAGGGTACGCGTCTAAGCAGTTCCAGGACTGAAGACCTAATGATAATGATGATGAAATAATAAATAAGTAAAATAAATGACAGCACGTTTGGCTGTAAAACAATATACATAAAATCAATAGGTTAAATAGTTGGTAATAAAAAGATATCTCGAGGCCAGCACACTAGTTTGTACCACAAGTATGTCTAAATAAAACGCAAAGAAAATATATAAGAAATAAAATTATACTTTTTACATTTGGAAGTGCTCGTCCGCAAACAAATGCTCCGAGTATTTGCAAGTTAACTTCGTTTTCTGTGTAAACCAAAAAAGGACACGTTCTTATATAGATAATATATTGGACTCATATACTAAGAATTGCATTTTTGTAAATGCTAAGATGTCTACACCAAGAACTTATTCACTAATAACAATAGATACGAGCTCGTAAAAAAATCTTAGAATTACAGATAGAATCTTAGGGTTTCCTAAACTAATACAGTAACGCCAGTTCTAAATGTATCCACGTAGTTTACAGTATAAATTGTAGAGGAGAATCAGGTATTATGGTATACCATTTACATTTTTGTATATGTAATATAATGTATTTTTAGTATAAAATCCCAAAGTTAGTATGAATACATACTATAACCAACTATAGTTAACTTTAACGTGCTTAAGAAACAATAATTATTTTTCCTGTTGATAAAAAATTTGTTTAAAGAAAAAATTACACGTGGAAGGTAATATGAAATACTCTGGCAATATGGAATACGAGGTTTATGTAATGAAAAAGCCAACTAAAATACATGAAACCTATTTATTTGCAATTTAAAAACAACAACTTTAATATACTGAGCAATACAAATTTACTTCAGGTCTTTCGACAGAAATCACATACGTAACCTGCCTTTTCCGCTCCTTTACAATCAATTTGAGCAGCTTAAACTTCTAATTCAAATCTCTCTTCTGAATTTTCGGAAAATTTTCCCTCACAGAAAATGCATTCAGTATTTTTGTTGTCCGGTTCTGTTCCTGATAGCATACAGTCCATTACGAATAACACACCAAAATGGAAAGATTCATCGTTGCTGAAGTCATCTCTAGCAGGTCTAGACGCCTTAAAGCTGGGTTTAGAAGATAGATCAAAGTTTAATATTTTAACAGGGTTGGTCTTTCAGCTTTCTGTGTCTTTTGTCTTTTCAAAAGTTTGTGTTTCTTTTTGCTTTTCTTCCAATTCCGTTTCTAATTCTTTTTATATGGAGAGGTTGTTATTATAGAGGAGGATTCAGTTTTTCTACCTTCTATTTAAGTTTTGCTTTTTTGGAGGTGGGGGTGAAATCACTATAGGTAGGATTTGTTGACTTCCGCTTGTCAGGAACAATCACAACAGGAGTTTTTAATGAACACGCTTGACGTGAGTCGTAGAGAATTGACGGACTTGGAATAGTGGTTGGTGTTGGTCTAATAAGTCTAATTTCAGGCCTAGGAACTGTGAGCGTAGAAACGATGAAATCCTCACTGCAAAAAACAATTCTATTGACAGGATAAATGCCAGTCGCTTTGAAGCCCTTAATTGCAATGTCCCCACCTTGTACTTTTAGGTAGGCCCTGCCAAATAGCTCCATCATATCGAAAACACTCAAGGGCCTTGAACTGTGCCGTATAAAGGATCGCACTTCCTTACTATAATAAGACTTTAATGGGTTCATAAAGACTTTGTCCAAGGATTGGATTTAACGTAAAGAGTGGGGAGTTAGATATATGACCGTAACATAATTTTCTCTAGCCTAAGTTGAAAACGTTAATGTTACGCTTGTGGGTTGCATGTCCATCAATGAAAAGCAGGACAAGTGAATCAGTTGAGGATTTTACAACATCAATGAAATGTCTAAACATTTTGGTAAAGATGTTTGTTTGTATCCAACAACTCGGGTGGCAAAAGGCTATGGTCCCTGGCGAAGTACTTTTAAAAAAGTTGTTCATTCGTGTTTTTACGTAGAAATATGACAAGCGGTGGTACGAAGTCCCATTCAGCACTGATACAAGAAACTATGGTAATAAGGGAACCTCTTTCAACTGATGTAAGGGATCCGATTTGTCTCTTCCCTTTCAGACCTATTGCACGAAGGATTTTACTTTGAACTATTGACAAATCTGTAACTAACAAAAGTGGAAATGTTTGCCATTTCGATAAGCATAAAGATTCCGTAATACAATTATATATTACCTGACAGTTTGGTCACGGTTCAAAAAGGATCCATGATCAATTGAGATATCCGTAAAAGCAAAACGTAAACTCAAGTAAGCGGAAATCTGATTCGAACAAAAAAACAGGAGCCGCAAACAGGAACAGTAGACGTAACTAGACGTTATTCAAACACAACCAGGAGGCCTACGCAAAGGAACTAAAAAGAAATTCGTTTTATTCATTAATAATCACGTAAGAAACTTACCAATGCACAAAGAATGTAAATTTATCAGAGAATGCGCGCGTCGCTCTTGAATTATTAGAATGTTACATTGAACGTTCCACCTCCTTGCATATAAAAGTATTCTTCATTTTAACTTTATATCAATACCGTTTACAATCACAAGTTAGTCTTGATTTATGTAACATTTCCCTTTTGTAATATAAAATAATACACTAATTACGTTGATCTTTAGTTTTAATTTAATATTCCTCCTTTTGTATAAATAATACAAATAATTATGATCAGACGTAATTTTCTAATTGGTAAACCCCTGAATTATGTCCATAGATACACAACTGGTGTATACATGAATCTGTCATTTAGGATGGTTTTCCTGTTTGCCCTCTTTCAAAATGTGTGGTTATGTTCGTTCTCTTGATATCTGACTGCCTTCTTGTGCACATGCTGTTCCCGATAAAAAAAAGTTGCTTATAAGGCTAAGATGTCGTACCTGGTATGTAAAAGGTGTCTTTTCTTTTATTCTTGTTGAAATACAAAAATATCGTTTTAGAATATTGGTATAATGTATACGAAGAAAGCTGACCTGAATAACCCATTCAAAATGTTTAAGAATCGTTAGTTGTTTACAGATAAACTTTCTGAGTGTTTCTCGTGGCGTATGACAATACTTCGTTTTTGTAACACGTTGTTTTTATAGAGTTCTCTGATGGGTTGTTCTCTGGTGGAGTATTCTCTGGCGGGGTGTTTAACTATACATGCTTTGCTATTTAAGCCTATGCATAAATTCTATCTACAAAAACATTATCTAGTATCGTACACGAATTTTATGTTGCCGTTTAGTTATCTTTTAAAAATAAATTAAATACCCATTGACGAAACATATGGTTGTGGAACAAAAGGATTGACTCTTACAAAGTTGAAGTTTGAAGTTAACAACCAAACTAAATATGGGTGGTGTTCATCTTATTAAAACCGTAAGAAGAAACTGAAAACTTCTATATTTCTAACAAGTCGAAGCTCAATACCTAAGTATACGTTTCTTTCAAATTGCATAAATACATGTAGGAGATTTGTCTTACTTACTTTTGTGAAAGAACCATGTGCATTTGTTTTAGTTTTAATCTCAAATATCTAGAAGAATAATGCATATAAAATATAAAGTCATACTTTTACTTACCTATTATCTTAACTAATTTAATATTACATTTACTTTCCTGGTATAACCTTACAAGTGTAAACGTAAAAACTTTCATGAAACTTTTTGTGGATTAAGAGGTAATTTTCAATTTAAATGCTTAATACAAATTCTTTTAACTATGTTAAATACAACTAAGCGTATTTATGATTCGTTTTACTTTGAAAGTTAATTTGAAATTGTATCTAAGTACAATAATAATTTTAGATTTTCTAATATCTTATCTGGTAGAGTTTAAGACATTTTTAAAAATTATGAGAGAGTTAAAAATATATACTACACTTGGTGATTTTATCACATGAAAGCGTGGTTGTAAGAAAATAAGGGAACATATTTTGTTTATCCAATGTTATTAACTAAACGTCAATATACAAGTTGTATTAACGTATTTTCTTTTGTCATGTACTAAACTACGTCTCTATAACTTGTCTGGGTAAAATTTAACTTTGTTCTCAAAATATCTAAGTATAAAAGCCCCTGAGATATAGTCTTTTGCAATCTACCGCAGCCACAAAAAGTCGACGGTAGTCTCGCCAGAGTTTTGTTTAGACTCTGTTGTACACCCATTCCTACCTAAAAAAAAAGGAAGGGTGCACACTAAATTCAAACGTGGACGTAGCTCTCTCACGGACGAAGTTAAAGAAGGTCGTCCAAAATCGGTTGTTATGCCGGAAAATATCGATGCTGTGCGAAAACTAATTGAAGAAGATCGTCATGTGACATATCAAGAAATCGAGAGATTTTTAAGCATTAGTATGATCAGTATACATAAGATTTTGCACGAACATTTGTATGTTCCGAAACTATGTGCGCGTTGGATTCCACATTTGTTGACAGATGCTCAAAAAAATGCTCGTATCGATTGGTGCCGTAAAATAATTTCAATTTCAAAATACAACTGTGGTGCATCCAGAGCGGTTTACAACATTGTTACAGGTGACGAGTCGTGGATTTATGCGTATGAGCCAGAAAGAAAAGGCCGGTCAGCAGTTTGGGTGTTTCAATGTGAAGCAAAGCCATCAAAACTTGTTCATTCTTGAAGCGTTAAGAAGTCGTTGGTGGCATTTTTCTTCACGAAACCGGTTCTGTGGCAAGTGTGGCTTTCAAAAATCGAAAGACCATTAATTCAGCGTGGTATACGACCATTTGTTTGCCTGAAGTTTTCGGCAAATTGAGAGAAACCAATCCAAAACGACGAATCATTTTGCATCATGACAATGCGAGCTCACATCACATGCAACAAACGTGTATTTGGACACACAAAAGATCGAATTGATGGGTCATCCGCCTTACAGCCCCGACTTGACACTCAATGACTTCTTCTTGCTTCCAGTAATTAAAGATAAACTGTGTGAATAACGATTTTCATCGCCCGAAGGAGCGGTTGAGGTCTTCAAAACGCATGTTTTAGAGCTACCATTTTCTGACTGGACAAAATGGTTTGAAGGGTGGCAAAAGTGTATAGATCTTAAAGGTAATTATTTTGAAAAGCAATAAAAGTTTTTTTCATCAAATTCATTTGTTCATTCTTTCTATTCTCAATACATAGATAGTGTCCCTCGTATAATATAATCAATTGCTCAAAAAAAAATGACATAAGTAGACGATATCTTCAAGTCTTATTATGATCTACGATAATTTAGATCCTTCAGGTGCTGCAGATACGATTTCTCGACCTTTTGTATACAGAGGTTGATCAAAGGTAGTAATGCATATATCGTGGCTATAAGGTTTTGCATTCTCCAAAACACAAAATAAAGTTATATGTATAGTATTGTAGTTACTTACTGGTTGATGTATAAATGGTAAGAATGAAATTTGATATTTAGAAAAATTTGTAAAATTACTTGTTAACCGTTCAATAAAACCGTTCCAACCGGATAACGATAAATTTTTTCATTTTCTATATAACCATAGCACATCGACTTTTTTAAGTAGTGATACCGTTGCTTTATTCTTATAAGCAAAATTTTGCACATATATTGTATTAAAATCTACTGCACCACCATTTCGATAGACTTCTATTGGCACATGAGTTTTTGTCGCGAAATCTTCTGCTGAAAGAGCTTTATTTATTCATGATATAGGCTATTCTAATATAACTGAACTTTCGGCGTAATAATTTGAATGATACCCATTATGTGGAGCATGTCATGACCGTCTAAACCTAAAGTATATACATTTATATCAGCATTGTCTGCAACATATTGAATAAATGTGCTAATTTCTGGTGGTAAGATATGAGGTGGACGAAGAAGAACTTCTGCTGCCTCATACATCATAGTGTCACTATAGACGAAACAATCTGTATAAGACGTTTTGATCCAAATCGCAGATGAAAAAAACTGAGAGACCTAATTGCAATTTTGATTTGAAAGATCTACGCCGATCAGCAGTCGTAATTGTACAAATTAATTTTAAATGTTCTAATGTATATCGTTTATTTTTAAAAATTACTCGCTCGAAAAATAAATCAATCTCTCCGGAATATTACTATTAGTTTTTCAAACATTCGACTGGGCGGAAGCGAGGGGGGGGGGTATTATTATCAAATACTGTAGACTGAATATCCTCTCGAGTTATTGCTGCCACAGCTTTCAGTGTTCTCAATCGTTCTTCTTTTTCATTTTGTTTATATTCTCATACCAAGCTTAGTTCAGTATATTGTATTTGTTGTCAATAAAACAAAATGTTAATCTTCCTGGTTTTTCAGTTCTAATAAATTTATTACCATACTTCAACTTTAATTATATCTTAATTGTTCTCTTAAAGATAACTGAATTTTTGCAAATATTGTTTAATTCTTCCTATGAAAACTGAAAATCAACACTATTTCCAATGTTTGCAACTATTTCTTCCATAGCAAAATTAGTAGAATTATCTTGCGGACGATCGATTTTACCTCCGGTTGTGGTTCTCAAGAAGTAATTAACAATTATTATGGTACTTAGCCTCAGCAGCAAGTAAATCATATTCAAAGTCAGTGCGTGCAGTAACAGTTTTGCCTACGTCATCAGGACGAGTCCAAGCTACCTTCAGAATAGATCCTTTAAATGCAAGTGTAGCAACTATATAAATTTTACACCGAACATTCTGTACTTTTTTTTCAGCCTGTGCATTCACTTAATTGCCGCAAAATAAGCATTATCTTTTAAAACAAAAAACTGACTCACTTGCGCGCGCTGTAGTACGAGGTGGATTAATGCCTTGTTCAATCTCGTGCTTTTTAACTGCAGCAATAGTACTCTTCCGAGTACTTTTTACAGGACTGCACATGGATTGTCACAGATTGCTTGTCTTTCAGGTATTCAAGGAACCCATCATTTCTTTCCACACTTGTTTCAATAAGTCTTCATTTTACGATCAACAACAATTTCACTTTCAGTCAAAGTACTACAAATAAAGCAAAATTGCGACATATTTTTAAAAATTATTGAACGACACAAATTGTAATAAGAAATATTAGCAATAAGCACGTCTGTTCACTGCAAAGGAGCGTTCAATACTAAGAGTATTTGACTTACGACCTTCAGAGTACACGTGCTGGAAATAGAACGAACCAAAAATTCCAACTAAATTTTGTTCTAATAAAATTTGGATAATTTTGTTTCAAAATCAAAAATCGAAAACGCAGTTTATTGGTTAAAGACCTGATAAACGTTTTTGAACACAGGAAGGATAGCAACCAGAACTGTATAAATATAATTTCGAATTCTGTAGAAGACATCCTAGTGCTCACTATAGCCTGGGACACCTCACCTCTGCAGTGCTCTCCATAGCCTGCAGAACACTTCCAAGCAGCGCTCGCCGTAGCCTGCTAAATCCTAACGCAGTGCTCATTATAGCCTGTGTCCTGGCACGATTAAACATCACCGACGATGACCCACTACCAAAGATCCCCGTCACAATACAAAAATAAACTTTGACGCATTACTAGACACAGGAGCATCAACGAGCATGATTAGAGAAGATTGCATACCCACAGGTTCACGGGTAGAACCCTATCATGCCTCCGCCTGTCTAGCCGAAGCAGAGAGAGAAATGGCAATCAAAGACAAGTTCCGCACCACATTCACCCTGGGACAAGTGACGGACCACGAAACATTCTTGGTAGTAGCAAGCCTCGCTGAGGATGTCATCCTGGGCGAATCTTGGCTGCTACGCCAGAAGGTGGTGATGAATTACGAACAAGACTCCATACATTTCGAAGCACATAATCGTAACAGACTACACATGCTGGAAATAGAACGAACCAAAAATGCCAACTAAATTTTGTTCTAATAAAATTTGGATAATCTTGTTTCAAAATCAAAAATCGAAAACGCAGTTTATTGGTTAAACACCTGATTAACGTTTTATAACACAGGAAGGATAGCAACCAGAACTGTATAAATATAATTTTGAATTCTGTAGAAGACATCCTAATGCTCACCATAGCCTGGGACTCCTCTCCTTTGCAGTGCTTTCCATAGCCTGCAGAACACTTCCAAGCAGCGCTCGCCATAGCCTACTAAATCTTAACGCAGTGCTCATTATAGCCTGTGTCCTGTCCGAACGTTTCACTGTCCGCCGCCGTACCTGAGGGCCGTCATCATAGTTCATCAATCCATAATTAACAAACACGTATGAACGTTAAACTCCGTTCTATACTTCACCGACCAGTCGTTATTGTGATCGCATCTGTCAAGCTTTACCACAGGGACGACATCCCCGTAGAAGCATCACCCCACGAAACCTGCCGAAGAGCTCAGAAGACGACCGAAGACCTTCTGAACCCTCTTTTTCTTGTATATATTGTAAATTAGTAGTTTGTAAGTGCATATAATTTTATTTCATAATTTCTTTTAACGTAACATTGACCCACCACTAAAAACACGAAGCCTACCGAAGAGATCCGAAGACCACCGAAGATGTCTGGACCTCGTCGACCTGTATATATCTCATAAGCATCATTGTACAAGTTCACACTGGGCCTCATAAGCAACTTCCGAAGCTTTCCGAAGAAAGCCGAAGACTTCCAAAGACTTACACACCTCGTTAAATTGTGCATACAAACATTAAATTAGTGTTTAAGTTTAATTCTGGCTCCACAGCAACCATGAATCCATCCGAAACCATCTGCTAAATCGTCCGATTTCACTTTTTATTTAATGTAATTTTGGAATTTATAATAATTTTGCTTATGTTTTTTAAACAATTAACTAAAGCAAGCCTACTTGCTTTAAGACGCCGCCCCCGTAAACGATAACGAGAGCAGATATACGACCGTCACCACACGAACGATAGAGTAGCAGACAGATGTTGGTCAAGGTTCTACGGGCGAATAAAATTAGGAACTGAGTGTATATTTGTTCAAGCACGTTTACTTTCTACTTGTGAGTTACACAAACCAATACTTTAACTTTCCGGTGGTGTATATAGGCTGCGCAGGAGTGCATATTAGTATTTTTAATGTTTGAAATGGCGATATCTCAGAAATGATGATTCGTAGAAAAAAATGTAACAATTGTAACAATTGCAAGATCTACAACTTTTTTTAGCAAAAGTAAAATCGGTGGTGATTTTTGATATATTATTTGTAGTAGTGTACTTAAGGTCTGAACCAATTTTGAACTCTATGCAAATTATTGTAAATTGAAATGTCAATTTTGACTGAACTAATAGAAATTAATTACTTTTTAAAGCTGTGGATATTTTTACGCACAATTTATTTACCTATTTTTTCGTTATTTTTACCTTTGGTCATCAACTTTTTACTAATCCTCCTGTATCTTTCAGGTGAAGTCGGTAAAGAAATGTATATCGTGAACAGAGGTCGACTTCAAGTGGTTGCCGATAATGGAAGGACAGTTCTAGCAACACTAAAAGCTGTAAGTTACTTTGGAGAAATATCCATTCTCAACATGGGAACGGCAGGTAAAGCTCTTGGTAAATATCAACTTTTCAGGTTATAACTCCCTTGTGGTTTATCTTCTTCTTTTTCGTTTTCCGTTCTTTTGTATATTGTTTGTAGTTTTTGTCTTCTAATCCTTGTTTGTTTTCCAAGTAGTTTGGTTCCTGCACGATTAAGTTGTCAATGCAAGCAGCGTTTTGTTATAAACCTCGACATAGTGTATATTTATTTGTATTTAGAATTCCTGTGGGGGTAAGTTAAACTGATATTTGTTGAGCGTCGTATTTCATCCACTGCAGCGTATCTGGAAAGTTTACCATAATGGAATCGTCATAAGTACAAAAATGAAAACTGAGTTATTTAAATATTGTAAGTACTAACTAATATAAGAGCTATTTTTGTTCTACTGGGTATTTTGGTGGTTTTATACAAAAACTTACAAGTTTAATTTTGTACATGTCATTGTTTAAAGCGGAATGATTGAAATGCAGAAAGAAAAATCGTGTTGCAGTTCCTTTCTAAACTTTATATCGCAGAAAATTTAGATGGTGATAAAATTATTCATCCTCTGGTGATAATAATTGTATCGTCTAATTATAGAATCTTGTCAAGTTAAACTCTAATGCCGGCGCCACACTATCCGTCTTCAAGGTCCCTCCAAACGGAAGCGTCGTTTCTGGACGATGAGAACACATGGTTTTAAATGAGCAGTGCCAAGCTGTCGTGCAAAAAACACACAATGTCTTGCCAACGCATTACTAAGACATCATATTGCGGCACGGCAGGACATTAGAACGACGGACTAGAAGGAAACACCTTGGGTTAAATACGAGCAGCCACTCATTGCATTGCATTTTCGCCCCATTTAACAAAGTTCCTCGAAATCATGTGTGATCTGGTAAGTTTATTGAGTGTGTACACTAATGGCAGCTGAATAAAATACGGTCAAATTAAATGCCGTTTGACAGGACGTTGAAAAGGATGCAGTGGTGGCGGTCTGCAGCAAAATTTTGCGCTCAATAACAGTCAAAATGTATGCGGTTTGGTAGGACGTTGGAACCGGATATTGTAGCGCCGGTCTAAAGGCGTGCAGCCTCGAAATTACTAACTCAACAGCTATACAATTGAACTTGTAACAAAATATACAGCTTAATCAGGTACCACGAAGAAAGCTTTGTAGACACACGAATATTCAGAATAAATATACTCAAAAATTTAGAAACGTACGCGTCGTAGAAAGGCCACCCACTGCTATAAAGGACACCGTTACATTTATGGTAAGTAACAAATTGTACTTTCAAAAAAGAGTTTTTTGAAAATTTTGCTCTTTTTATACACCAAAAATTAATAAAATAGGAACATTCAGGTAACATGATTAGCATGCGTCTAATAATGCCGATTGGGTGAAAATGAATAGATATATTTTAGCAGGGCAACCGATCGGTTAGTTTTTTACATGCGTTACATTTTACCACGTGTGAATGGAGCGCTAAATTGTTTAATTTTGAACTGCCCCAAGAGGGCGGGAATCTGGTAACAAATTGAAGTTGCAGCGTCTAACTTCAGTGGTTCGAAGTTGAGTCTCTACAGAAACAAAGAAAGAAATGAGAAAAGAATCGAAAACTGTACAAATAAATAAATGTTTTTTAAAATTATGCTACTTAAATCAGTTACCGTTAAATACTCTGTCTAGTGATCATCTTCTGGACGACGAGTATTTAAGGGGTTCCTAATTAATTCGGCCTCCTGATTGAATGGAGTTCCTTTTACAATGGATTGATATTTTTAAGACAAAAACACCTCACTGTAAACAGACGACAAAAAAATATTTTAAATTTTATAGATCAAGTCACTTTCGATTAATTTTAACATCATTATGCAATTATAGTCTTTGCCTCACGTCCTCAAGCTTTGTACATTCAATTTCAACATCCAGATTGGTACGTCTAATAAAAGTAACATTATTTCCTAAAATGATGGTAGACGCTTCACCGTTGCATCAGTGTCGAATTATCAAAGTTCCATACATAAAGGCAATCAACAAAACAACAACCGAATATATAAACAATTAGCTGCTACAAGTTATTTCCATTAAGCCAGGATTTAATTTCCTTTCCGATGGATAATTTATTTCCCGCTTTAGGTGGGATTCAAGTTAGTCCGTCCAAATTCTATCGGTGATATCGAGTTCTGTCAAAAATGCGTAGGCATCACCAAGTTTAGCTCCATTTGGATACTCTCAGCCCAAGGGGATTCCTCAACTACTTTATCAACATTTCCCTCTACATATATTCTCGTCACGGGTTTGCGACTAATTCATTTAGTTTCCTGTGGGCAGTCTAACTTCCGTCATTTTCTCCCACTCATATCTTTGAGGTGTGTGGCATTTTCGTCTGGTTTTAATATTAAGTTGGTTTTGAATCACGTGCAAAATTTTCCGTTTGATACAATCATGTGTATTCAGCAATCCTGTCAATGGATATATTAGAAACATTTTTCAATGTAGGGTGGTAGCTATTAAATTAATATGTTATGCAGGATCATTCGTAACCTAATATTTCTGAATTTTACTAAATGAGCGTCTATATTTCACTAGTTAACTACATTTTAAGGATTTACCGTTGTCTTGGCAGATGGTTACTTTGTATTATAACTACAGGTGTTTTAATGTAACGTTAGTTCTGCTTAATCAACGAACTTCGTTCGTTTATGAAATCGATTTGTCGTCCGTCTGTCTGTCCGTCTGTCCGTCCGAGGCCTTTCTAATGGTCGGACATCAATGTGTGATACATCAATCGATTCAGCTCGGTGTCCTGAGCTTAAGTTTTGATGTCAGTTGAAATCGGGCCACGGGGACGCCGTGCCCCCGCGATATTCCGTCGGGAAAATTAAAATTTCAAATAGGTCCAAAATTAATGTGCGATACATATTTAGAATCCTCTGAAAAAACTGAATCGAAATATGATGCCCCCTTATTTACACACACACACACACACACACACACACACACACACACACACACACACACACAAACACACATACATACATACATACATACACACACACATATATAGCTTTTAAAATATTTATTCAATAAAATAAAATATATTAAAATGTCTCTTTTGTTGTTTATAAATTTTTGTATTTTATCTGAATACTTATAATTATTACAACATAAAATTTTAATTTCTTTAAATTGTTTTAAAGTAAGTCTACATTTGGAAGTTCGTTGCGACAATGCCTTGCATTTTCAACTTGTTTTAGTTTAAATTTGTAAGAAACTCTCCTATGTTTAAGAAAATTACAGTACGAAGCATGAATATTAAAAATGTTACTGTTATGTACTTGTTGGAAATGGGGCAACTCTATTTCTAATATTGTGATTGTTTGATTTTATTTTATTTACTTGTTATAGTTGTATAACAGTTAAATATTTGAAACCACTCCAAATCAGGAAGCCATGCCGAATTAGTAAGATGAGTGGAGTGGGCATGGATTTCACGGAAGTGATTGTCATAATTATTGTTTTTTGATAAAAAATCATGTTTATATAAATGTTGTTATACCTAAAAGGGTAACAGAATTTGAGCTGTTTAATTAAAGAGTTACAAACCATTGCTGGCCTAAGTCTATTTAATTGCCTGAAGTGTAGGTTCATCGTTCTTTAAGAACTGCTGCAAATAGTTTCCAGTTATCCGGTCATGCTCATATTAATACTGATACACCCATACGACAATTGTCGAAAAAGTCGACAAGTTCGCAAGAAACACGAAGTTCAAATAAACACCTTCAACTCAAAGCTATTGATGAGGAAATGAAAATACTACAGGAACGCCAAACTTTAGCTGCGAAACGACGGCAGCTTCTAGAGGTAAGCGACTTAGAAGATGCTACTAGTCAACGCATAGATGATTACGAATTACAAGAGGTAGATTCAGAACGAAATGCCGTGCTATCATTACAAATCGAAGGTGGTATAATTTCTTGTACTGAAGCGCGCAATAACGTAACGTCAAAGCTATCGCCCTCGTTTAACAGTATCCATTTACAACCGTCTGCAAAAAATACTGAGGCAATAATTAAAGAAACTGTGGTGCAGCTACATTCTGACCCAACTTGTTTACCGACAAGTAAGTTGCAGATTCCAAAAATAATCCATACCAAAGATGATCCGACGTTTAGTCCACACGTTAATAGTATTCCTGATCTGCTAACTCCTCAACAAATATCAACTAGACATGCGATTTTGAAAGATTTGCCAAACTTCACAGGCAATCCATTGGAATGGCCTTTATTTATTAGTTCCTTTCAGAGAACTACAGATTTGTGTGGTTTGACGAACGACGAGAATTTAATTCGTCTGCAGCGTTGTTTAAAGGGTGCTGCGAGGAACGTTGTTTCTGCACTACTTAGTGTGCCAGAGTGTGTACCAAAAATTATATCAACGCTTAAAATGTTATTCGGGAGACCAGAACAGATAATAGAAGCGCATATTCAAAAAATTCGACTACAGCCATCCATTAAACAGGAGAAATTAGAATCATTAGTTGAATTTGCGGTGGCCGTAGAAAATCTTTGTGTATCGCTAAAGGCAGCATGTTTGGTGAAGTACTTGAACAACCCTTGTTTAATGCAAGAACTGCTCTTAAAGCTACCTGCTTCATTAAAACTAAGTTGGGCAATGCACAAAGCAACCAAAACACATGCCGTCTTGCTGGAATTCGGTGAATGGTTGCACTATTTAGCTACTAATGTTTGTAGCACTTTAGCAACACTGAGCATATTTGACACAAAGCTAGCTACATGCACCAAGAAACAGGAACACTTTAATGTTCATCATGATGATACAGGATCGAATTTTGAAGCAAATAAGAATTTAAAAAATATAGATTCAAAAGGCATCACGAAGGAGTCTTGCAAGTTGTGTGATAGAAACTGCAAATACGGGGTGGGCCAGAAAGAATTGCGAATTTGAAAAAATAATAAAGAAAAAACTAAATACAGTTCGCATACAAATTTTTATTTCAATTAAAAAAGACATCCGGGAAATTCATTTCTTAAAAATAACATCATCCAGGTGTGCACCATCGCGCCGCGAACATTCCTCAAATCTGAACTGCAAATTGGTAAAAACTTGCTCGCACATTGCGCGAGGAATAGCTGCCATTTCTTCTCTGATATTGGCCTTCAACTGAATAATTGTTGCTAGGTTATTGAAGTAGACTTTACTTTTTAGGTATCCCCACATAAAAAAGTCCGGTGGCGTTAGATCCGGACTTCTAGGCGGCCATGCAATGTCACCTCGGCGCGATATCAGTTTTCCAGCAAACATCTCATTTATGACCGCCAAAGAGGCATTAGATGTATGGTATGTCGCGCCATCTTGTTGAAACCACGTCGCCCGATTATAGGCTCCAAATTGTTGCAGTTCCGGAAAGAAAAAATCTCTTATGAGATGGCTATGTATCGGTCAGAATTTACAATGACAGATTGCCCTTGTTCATTTTCAAAAAAATAGGGCCCGATAATTCCGTGTGCTGATATGGCCGCCCAAACGGTTACTTTCGGCGAATGCAGAGGCTTTTGATGTTTTGCACGTGGGTTCTCTGCAGCCCAGTAACGGCAATTCTGTTTATTGACATGCCCATTTATGTGAAAATGGGCTTCGTCGGAGAACAGAATATTGTTGAAACTCCGAAAGCGTTCCAACATTGTTTCAACAAAAGCTCGTCGTAAAATTGGATCATTTGTCTGTAATTTCTGCACAAGTTGAATTTTATACGGGTGCAATTTCAAATCTTTTAACAAAATGCGACGCAAAGATGTTCTGGATACCACAAGTTGAGCTGATCGCTTGCGAGTCGATAGACCAGGATTACGTTGAACTGAAGCTCTAACTTGTTCAATTGTGTCTTCCGTTCTTGTTGACCTTGGGCGTCCCGCAGGCTTCTGTTTGAGAGTCGAACCAGTAGCTTCGAACTTTTGACCCACGATCTAATCACACTTTCCTTCGGACACTGATTTAGATCATGTAATCCAAACTCACGCCGAAATAAACGCCGAACAATAGCGCACGAATTGCTATTTTTGTAATAATGTTTAACGCAGAATGCACGTTGCGCTCCGGTGAAGTGATCCATCGCGACTAAATTTCCGAGACCCGAGCTTCTCAACCCCACCACTCGCGCGGCCCCCTCTCATATGGTTCAAACGTAAGAGTGCTTTTAAAATCGTACGCCTTTCTGGTCCACCCAGTACATTGCTCACTGTAGAACGTTCTCAAAACTATCGATAAAAGAGAAATGGAATACAGTTCGAAGATTAAGACTTCAACAGGACCCTCTCTGACGGAATTAGAAATTATCCTCACTTCAGCGATATTTGTGTTTGCAGACACGACAAGAATTTCTTGGCTAGAATCATTTAAGAAAGCGGCAATAAACTATTGAGACAGAACGTAGAACGAGAAGCAGAAGAAATTAGGCACCTAAAGGTAAGGACAGAAGTTGAAGTATGATTGGAAGACCTATTAATAGTAGGATGACAGTCTAGACAGTTGCGACGAGAAACTCTCTTATATCCGCAACCATAACAGTGAAGTATTTGAGGACGAGTACAATATGTGGAAACATGACCAGGTTTGTCGCAATTAAAACATATGACCTGATGAGTAGAAGCAGAACTAGAAAGAAGAACAGTAGAAAGTACGGAAGAAGTATCTGATCTACCAGTAGGCGTAGGAGAAACCTTAACAACTCGGTCATGTGAAGTAAAAATATTTTTCTCAACTGTAGCAGACTTATACGTAAGATCCGGTTCGGCAGCAACAGTACGTGGGTCTGAACTAGGTGATACGACATTATCGGCTAGAATCTTTTCCGATTCTAAATTCAGACATTCGTCCTTTAACTCTTGTAAAGAGCGGAAGGTATGCAAATGGGCTCGATAGAACGGAGTGAAGTTACAAAGTACAATAGATAATTGATCATCCTCATTAAAAGAACCATACCACTCAAACAGGGCCGTCATACACACGAAATAGTTAGTAATGCTTTTTGATAACTCCTGCTGTCTATTGCAGATACCATCATACAGTATTATTCCTATATCAGTCATTTTGAATACGAATAAAGAAAAGAAATTGGGAGAAAATAACTAAATAAAGGCTAACCGTAACTCGATAAAAGCTCAAGAAAGAAAATTATTGCGAATACAGGACAATTTAAAACATATCCAACGGATAAATTTGGGGAACACCAATAGGAGCGAAACAACAAAATAGAAAGTAGGAATAGGAATAGGGAGCCAGCGTTTTTAACGGACTACAATTATCGGCGAAAACACAATTCCGATAATCTGAAATGAGCCAACCAATGATAGTTAGCGATCCAGAAAGAAGACAAAACTAAAATTTAAGACGATCGAACCCACACAAGAAATAAAGAAAATCAATCCTCATGTGAGGAACATCAAAGAGCCGAACGAAAAAAATTAATAAATAACAGTTCGAGCGCGAAGAGAAAAAAATAAGCAGTATCAGCCCGAAAAAAATTAGATAATGTAGGAACTTAGGCCATAACAAAACAAATCGGGCCAGAAATTAAGCGGAATAAAATCAAAGCAAACGTTCATCGAAACCAAAATCGAAGCCAAGCTAAACAAAACAGAATCGGAGCAAAACTTACCCACAACAAAATCGAAGCCAAAAATTAACCAAAACAAACTCGGGACCCCACGCCAAGGCGTCAGATTTTATGTTACGTTAAACCGTGTGGGTCAGAAAGAACCAAAAAAAAACCTAATTAAAATAAAGACTCGCACGAAATTACGTAGCCAAAGGAAGAGATGCCGGGCTAACGTCAATCGGAGATTGAGGGTGGGAAAGTAATCGAAAACAAATTCCAAGAAGAAGAAAAAACTAGTTGTCTCTCTGAAATTAGTTGGTTAGTACAAACAACGACAGAACATTAGTCTGTCAAAGAAAAATAACAATACATATATATCGATATATAAATAATAAAGAAATCGCCGTTCTCGTATAAGTAATTGCTTTTCTGTATTATAATTTCAAAATAAGGTTACAAATGGGACAAAGATTTAACTTAATAGTGTTCGTGTGCAGCACACAACCACGTAACCGTAGATTTAACACATACAACAAACATATCACTTAATAGTAAGTGAGAACTTAGATGAATGATTGTAAATCAGAACTAATGATTAAATACCCTATACTTTTAGGTAGTATAAGTCGCGTGAGAAACACACGATTCCGAACCGGTATTGGACCATTCATTTACATTTCCAATGCTCCACTCGAAGGTACTACATTGGCCAGGAGGCGAGTTTTTTGTTGCCTGGAAATTTAGAATTTTGGAACGTAACACATTCTAGATTAGTGTGAATTACCTCTCGGGTACTACAATGTAATATAAATGAATGAAATAATCCTAGATTATTGAATTGTAAAATTGGGTTTACATCTAGAATAAATAAATAAACAAACCTAGTACAAATAAATTATAAGCCATAGTTTATATATGCTAAAAATTATTTCTGCTTGAAATACTGGAATAAATCATGTACTTTTATTAATGCAAGTTTTATTCCAAACAATTTAAACTTTTATATGTTAGTCTAACAATTGATAAAGTAGTACTGTTTTTTATTAGAAAATGTAATAGCCGGATGTATGAAGAATTCGTTAGTTACCACTTGGATTACTTGAATATAAAAATGATTGAAGTATCTCTTCAAATATTTCAAGCAACAATATAAACTAAATATTCTTCTTAATTTAGAAAGAAACGCGTATTTCCCTTACGTCAGAGTGCGTTTGCGCCAGATCGCGCGGACGCGAGGAGGAGGAAGGGTGGGGAAGACACGGTTACGTGGCTTTTTGCCTTTGAACTTCGAGGAGTGCAGTTGTCGTGTTTGGTATCGTATCTTTATTTTTATTATGTAGATTTCCTTTGCTTATCTTTGTTTGTCTTTACCTGATAAACCTGTTCCTTATCGTTCCCGCTACATATAGGAATTTTGATACGACCTTGGAGCAGTCCACGACCCCGGGAACGACTCGGAGTCAATGCCCAGCTAGCAGCTAACAGGAGCAGCCACCATCTTTAAATAATTTGAAGGGGGCTCCTAGCAACCCTGAAGGAAGCTGGACCTATTTATGTGAGTACCTTATTGTCTATACTGCATTTCTAATGTTTGATATATTCCGTCAATTGCGCATTTAAATTTGCATATTGGTGACGTCATTGACAGATGGGCGCGTTAATTTCCACTTAATGGAGTAGCGTTACCACCTGCCGGGCGTCACTTATTCCGCGCTTGCGGAATTGTAACTTTAACTTTTAAATTGTAAGATGTCATTGGACTGAAAACATCTGTAAATAAGGCATATACTGTTAATTAGACTTGTGAACCGTGAGTAATAAAGACCGTCGTTATTACTTGTTTTAAATTAGTGAAACGCGGTAGTAGTAGCCCGCTACAATAACATCCCTCACTTTGGGAGCAAAACAAACTTAAATGCATAAAACGAATGATCACAGATCTTGTGAAAGTTACTATTTAGATAAGTTATCTTTAATTCAAATATCACCGGCATATCCACACATATTCAGTACACATAGCCAATAGGTACTACAATGTAATAAAGGCTAATAAAATAATACTTGATTATTAAATTGTAAAATGAAAACCAGACGTAAAAAATTTGTATTTACCATTGAAAAGACACGCCCGTAGTAAACAAACTATGTACAATAAATAAGTTTCTGAAACGGCAATAGGAGAGTATTATGATGCCAATAAAGATCACGTTGGAATAATTTTTTTATCTTTACAAATAAAACATATTTCCTGTAAACAATAATTTAGTACACCATGTATGTATTTGATACCACAATAAAATATTAAAAACTCCAAATTCAAGATAAAATTCTTATTTTTCTATGGAACTAGATAGGTTTTGGGCCTTTGGAAGCTTCTTTTTAAGAAGACTTTATTTCCAAATTTACACTCCTATCAGGTGTATTTTAATTTATTAATTACAAAATGATTTTATTTCTTTTAAGACACTTGGACGTTTATATACATTAAACATTAAGTACTTGAAATTATAAGTTAGAAATCAATAATCAATAATTAATAATTACAAATAAGTAGCTTTGAACAACTAACAATGCTAAAGTTATGGAGTTTTTGGACTGACTGGCCATCTTGGGCTCCTCAGGGTATTTATGCTATCCCTGCTCTTACATCACCCTGTGGGAAATGCAGATCTCATGTCTGCTATTTCTTGATACGATACAAAGTATTACATGTTAATAATCCTAATTCTAATAATTGCTGTTTTGGATTCATAGACATGGATGACGTTACCATCTAAATTAGTAGTGAAGAATTTAGAAAGGTATTAAATAATGTTGCCGTCATACCCTTTATTTTATACTATAGAAATTCTTTTAAAGAGTATGATAAAAGAAAGGGGTAATGTTTTTTTTAAGTGGGGTTTCCTTTTTTATGTAACATGTTGCCTATTTAGACGTTTTTCTGTTACATGGTTTTTTTGTTCTAAATTAATGTGTGCTTTTCTTTCAGGCCTATCTTTTACTTTTATATTGGTAATGCCCCGCCCACTCGCCGATTGAGCCCGGTCATTCCTCTTTTTATATTTCAGGCTACGTCGAGGTACGTAGCAATGCTACGATTTATCAAAAATAACAAATGTGTTCCCCAGTTCAATACTTTCGCCTATAAAATAAACCTTTAAACATAATGACAATACATGCATAAAAGGTTGTTATAATTTCTTACTATCTGCACTTAATCTACTACTTTACTAATACATGTGGAATATCCTTTTATTAAATTAATGTATAGCGCCGCTCGTAACATTTTATAGTTTAGTTTTAAAGACTAATAGACTAATGAACATACATATTTAATGAAAGTAATGAATATACTTGCAATACAAGAAAACAACTTTGCACCTAGTGTTAATTAGAATTTGTAGGTGTTCCAGATATCGTTGGTAAACCATTCCTTACTGCTTTTCAAATAATTCCATCTTTTACATGAACTGAAAGACTTTTAACTGGACTACGTATTATTATTCAAGCGATTGTGCTATAAATATAAAGGACGTCACGGAAAGAAAATAAAAAGTTTTAAGACACACCAATGATCAAGTCATCTCGAACTAAAAACACTGCACATAGAAAGTAAGCACTGCAGTCACTTTTATGTCTCTTTGGAAACACTAAAACGACCCCAAGAGTCAATTATTCTTCAAACATCAACTACGTAAATCAAATGGCTATTATCACCACTTTCATGATCATATAGCACATTTTGCCGGTATCCAGCAAGACAAGCTCGAAAATAACATCACGCCACTACAACGCTATACGATAAAAGGGCACAAAATAGGAACAATTAAAAGTAAAACAAATTGTTTATGGCAAATAACTTCAAAGATTTTGCAAAACTGCAGATAGCTGAAAAAAGAACATCGGCATGTTTCCGCAACCTTTACAATTCTATATTTCGAAAAAGAAACGGTGTAGATATTGTCAGAACTATGAACACATTTGCTTTCCCCTCTCTTAACCACAACCTCAAAGTTGGTTTGACGGAGAGTTTCAGTTTCTTATTCTAAGCTAACCCTTTAGTGCCATGTGATCTTCATCGACATCTTTCTTAATCTGGTCTATATGCATGAACCTTTGCCTTCTCTTGTATCGTTACTCTTTTCTATCCTATTGTTACTGCCCAAACTGTTCCTTCATATCTCAAAAAATGATCTATCATCCTGTCACGTTATCACTTAATGGTTCTTATGATACTTCACCTCTATTTTCGTAAACCATTTATCGTTACTAACTTTATCTGTACAGCTGATCTTTAGCATTTTCCTATTACATTACCACGCAAAAACTTATAACTTGTAACGATCTCGCTTTATTTAAGTATACATTCCTCGATTTACAATCATATATCAATTTCAGCTACTTCAGGAGCTTTAGTAAGAATATCTGTAAAATTTTATAGAAATTTGAGCAATTTACAGTTTATAGAGAAAGACTATTTGAATGTAAGGTTAAATCAGGACAAGCAAATACACCATATATTAAACAGCGTATTCGACTTACTGGTCAATTCATCCAGCGAAGCTCAACATAGTTCAATCGACCTGAGGGTTTGGGCCCCGAAACACGCCCATTACTCTTAAACCATCTTTTCATTCTGATCCACTTCTCTATATTAATTTCGTTTAAAATTAGTCTCGCCTTTTGTTAAAATTTCACATTACATTCACACCAATTATAAGTCTTTAACCTTCTTATGACGTTCTATGCTTCTATGGTATTTCAAATCCCATGAAAATTTATACAAATATTATTATGAAGGACCCTGTCTCCAGTTTTATTGGTAATTTTTCTTATTGAATACGACTAGCGTAAAACCACTATCGTTCTTGTTGTTTAATATAAGAATGTAATAAGTACTTTTTGATGCATTTAACCTTATATTGAAATAGTCGTTTTCTAAAATTTTACAGATATTCTTACTAAACGCCTGAACCAGCTTCAAATTGATAAATATTTGTCTATTGAATAATTTATGCCTAAATAAAGCGAGAGGACTTCACCTACCCTACAAACATGCCTTTTTCAAAAATCTTTACGTCAAACCACTAAAGGTGTTGTCTGTGTTATTCGTGTGCCACGTTTCCGTTATACTATAATTTTAAAAAAAGAAGACCAAAAGGCTTCATCTAGCTTGGTAAATGTCGCTGAAGTCGAAAGGTCCTTAAGCGGCCTTCACTGTCGCCAATGAGAATAGAACATTAACAGAAGTCATGGTACTTCCTATCTCGTGCTCGATTGTTAGAGTAATACCTCCTGAAAATGGTAAACCAACTACATCCTTCGGTTAAGTATTACCTCAACCCTCTGGTTATAATTTTCGATTGAACGATTACCAAAAAAAAACTATTTGAAAATTAATCCCAGCTACCACTTGCTCCCCCCTCTATGTTATCATGCCCATAACCCCCCAATTGAACTTCTATAATAAATCTGACGTTAAAACACCTCCCGCAGTATCTCCATGGCAATGGGCCGAATTACTATTGTGGCTCTTGATAGAGCGCCGATCCCAAAGTCCAACGCTAAAAAGTTTCGCGAATAAACCCGGTGAACTGATGGATTAAGTAAAAAAATATAGAAATATGAAGCAAAAGATAAAGTAGTTGGAAGATAAGGTAGAAGATAGGCACACGTGTTTACACTAATAGAAAAAAGTCTGTATAGCCACGCAAACGTGGCTAACACACGCCGGTTAGTAACTGTCATTTTCAGAGGAAGACCGATGGCGAACAGCCAAGGAAGGGAAGGTTGGATGTGTCAGGCGACAGTTCAAAAAAAAATAGGCGACGTGCTTCCTCAAGAACCAGTTGATAGAGAGATAGAAATAAAGTATTTTCATCATCATCATTAAGTCTTCAGTCCTGAGACTGGTTAGACGCGTACCCTCATTGTTTCCTATTCTGAACTAACCTACACATTTCCGTGAAATTTGCACAGTCTGCATCTATCACTATCTGATCTAAGTCTACATCTACCTCCTTTTTCCTATCTCTGCTTGTAATGTATCCCGTACTATTCTCCAAAAATGCCTTAGAACGTATTCTGCCCGTCTATTTCTTATATTTTTTCCATAGATATCTTTATTCCCCTACTAGTTGTTATTAACTTTATCAGTCCATGCTATCATCCTCAAACATCTGAAACACAACATTTCAAAAGTTTGTTACCGGTTTTCTGTCTGCTTTTCCTACTGCCCGTATTTTATAGGCATACTGTGCTGTGGTCCACACATATGCTTTCAACAATTTATTTTTTGTTTCTATGTTTGTTGTCTTTGATCATAGGCGCTGTTCTTTCTTGTTAGGTGCAGTTCGGTCCTCTTTTATTGTTTTACAATCATATGCCCTATTTCTCCGATATTCAGTGGTTGCGAAAGGGGGTAAGCAGCCTGTGGCTGCCAAGTTCTCCCAGCACTTAAGCTACTGCCGGTTCAATATATTTCAAATTATTTTTCGCACAGTCAACATTAGTTGCAGATATTTCACAACCAACATCGGTAGGTGTTTATAATAAGCATCACATTTATCTGCGCTTATTTTTTTGTCATTAGGTTTTCCGTCTCAAAACTGGTTGGACACGTACCTCCTTATTTATATTCTGAGCTAACTTACACAGTTCCCTGAAATTCCCACACAGCCTATATACAGCTCGGTTTCCAGTCTATTGTTTTCTAATTACATGTTCTATTTCACCGACATTCAGTGGTATGTGCAGAGGGCGGTCCCGTGGCGTAGTTGGTATTGTCGGATTTGTATCAAAAACAACATCTGCCAGGTGATATTGCGTTTCAAGCGGTGCACCTAAGACCACCAGTCAGTCGAGTCGTTGCTGTGCCTCCGATCAGTGGGGATGCGTGCAATATGCACATATATTATTTACTAATTCAACATTATGTTTTAAAAATAAATAAATGAGTTTTCGAAGTCATCCGTCAAATATGTTCACGTCACACATTGTCCAGGTATGTGTGTGACGGTCTACGCTCAAGGTCTCGGGTTCGAATCTCGACACGGTCCGGTTGAAAAATGTTAGTCGAGCATTTTTCACAAAAATACACCCTCGTTCACATGAGAAGTAAAATGGAGGTCCCGTATGTAAGTGTTGTCACGCACGTTTGAGATTCCTACCTTGGAAAATCACTTTGGAAAATCACATGTAAGGTATGTGCAGGAGGTTAAGCAGCCTGTGGCTGCCAAGATCCCCCAACACTTAGACATTTGCCGAACAATAGTTTTCCAGTATTCACACAATTAATATTATTCAAGAATATTGCTCAACCCAATACCTGTAGTTTCTTATAATAATCATCATGTTTAAATACAGTTATTCTTTTCTATCCTATTGTTACTGCCCAAACTGTTCCTTCATATCTCAAAAAATGATCTATCATCCTGTCACGTTATCACTTAATGGTTCTTATGATACTTCACCTCTATTTTCGTAAACCATTTATCGTTACTAACTTTATCTGTACAGCTGATCTTTAGCATTTTCCTATTACATTACCACGCAAAAACTAATAACATGTAAAGATCTCGCTTTATTTAAGTATACATTCCTCGATTTACAATCATATATCAATTTCAGCTACTTCAGGAGCTTTAGTAAGAATATCTGTAAAATTTTATAGAAATTTGAGCAATTTACAGTTTATAGAGAAAGACTATTTGAATGTAAGGTTAAATCAGGACAAGCAAATACACCATATATTAAACAGCGTATTCGACTTACTGGTCAATTCATCCAGCGAAGCTCAACATAGTTCAATCGACCTGAGGGTTTGGGCCCCGAAACACGCCCATTACTCTTAAACCATCTTTTCATTCTGATCCACTTCTCTATATTAATTTCGTTTAAAATTAGTCTCGCCTTTTGTTAAAATTTCACATTACATTCACACCAATTATAAGTCTTTAACCTTCTTATGACGTTCTATGCTTCTATGGTATTTCAAATCCCATGAAAATTTATACAAATATTACTATGAAGGACCCTGTCTCCAGTTTTATTGGTAATTTTTCTTATTGAATACGACTAGCGTAAAACCAGTATCGTTCTTGTTGTTTAATATAAGAATGTAATAAGTACTTTTTGATGCATTTAACCTTATATTGAAATAGTCGTTTTCTAAAATTTTACAGATATTCTTACTAAACGCCTGAACCAGCTTCAAATTGATAAATATTTGTCTATTGAATAATTTATGCCTAAATAAAGCGAGAGGACTTCACCTACCCTACAAACATGCCTTTTTCAAAAATCTTTACGTCAAACCACTAAAGGTGTTGTCTGTGTTATTCGTGTGCCACGTTTCCGTTATACTATAATTTTAAAAAAAGAAGACCAAAAGGCTTCATCTAGCTTGGTAAATGTCGCTGAAGTCGAAAGGTCCTTAAGCGGCCTTCACTGTCGCCAATGAGAATAGAACATTAACAGAAGTCATGGTACTTCCTATCTCGTGCTCGATTGTTAGAGTAATACCTCCTGAAAATGGTAAACCAACTACATCCTTCGGTTAAGTATTACCTCAACCCTCTGGTTATAATTTTCGATTGAACGATTACCAAAAAAAAACTATTTGAAAATTAATCCCAGCTACCACTTGCTCCCCCCTCTATGTTATCATGCCCATAACCCCCCAATTGAACTTCTATAATAAATCTGACGTTAAAACACCTCCCGCAGTATCTCCATGGCAATGGGCCGAATTACTATTGTGGCTCTTGATAGAGCGCCGATCCCAAAGTCCAACGCTAAAAAGTTTCGCGAATAAACCCGGTGAACTGATGGATTAAGTAAGAAAATATAGAAATATGAAGCAAAAGATAAAGTAGTTGGAAGATAAGGTAGAAGATAGGCACACGTGTTTACACTAATAGAAAAAGTCTGTATAGCCACGCAAACGTGGCTAACACACCCGGTTAGTAACTGTCATTTTCAGAGGAAGACCGATGGCGAACAGCCAAGGAAGGAAGGTTGGATGTGTCAGGCGACAGTTCAAAAAATAGGCGACGTGCTTCCTCAGAACCAGTTGATAGAGAGATAGAAATAAAGTATTTTCATCATCATCATTAAGTCTTCAGTCCTGAGACTGGTTAGACGCGTACCCTCATTGTTTCCTATTCTGAACTAACCTACACATTTCCGTGAAATTTGCACAGTCTGCATCTATCACTATCTGATCTAGTCTACATCTACCTCCTTTTTCCTATCTCTGCTTGTAATGTATCCCGTACTATTCTCCAAAAATGCCTTAGAACGTATTCTGCCCGTCTATTTCTTATATTTTTCCATAGATATCTTTATTCCCCTACTAGTTGTTATTAACTTTATCAGTCCATGCTATCATCCTCAAACATCTGAAACACAACATTTCAAAAGTTTGTTACCGGTTTTCTGTCTGCTTTTCCTACTGCCCGTATTTTATAGGCATACTGTGCTGTGGTCCACACATATGCTTTCAACAATTTATTTTTTGTTTCTATGTTTGTTGTCTTTGATCATAGGCGCTGTTCTTTCTTGTTAGGTGCAGTTCGGTCCTCTTTTATTGTTTTACAATCATATGCCCTATTTCTCCGATATTCAGTGGTTGCGAAAGGGGGTAAGCAGCCTGTGGCTGCCAAGTTCTCCCAGCACTTAAGCTACTGCCGGTTCAATATATTTCCAAATTATTTTTTCGCACAGTCAACATTAGTTGCAGATATTTCACAACCAACATCGGTAGGTGTTTATAATAAGCATCACATTTATCTGCGCTTATTTTTTTGTCATTAGGTTTTCCGTCTCAAAACTGGTTGGACACGTACCTCCTTATTTATATTCTGAGCTAACTTACACAGTTCCCTGAAATTCCCACACAGCCTATATACAGCTCGGTTTCCAGTCTATTGTTTTCTAATTACATGTTCTATTTCACCGACATTCAGTGGTATGTGCAGAGGGCGGTCCCGTGGCGTAGTTGGTATTGTCGGTTTGTATCAAAACAACATCTGCCAGGTGATATTGCGTTTCAAGCGGTGCACCTAAGACCACCAGTCAGTCGAGTCGTTGCTGTGCCTCCGATCAGTGGGGATGCGTGCAATATGCACATATATTATTTACTAATTCAACATTATGTTTTAAAAATAAATAAATGAGTTTTCGAAGTCATCCGTCAAATATGTTCACGTCACACATTGTCCAGGTATGTGTGTGACGGTCTACGCTCAAGGTCTCGGGTTCGAATCTCGACACGGTCCGGTTGAAAAATGTTAGTCGAGCATTTTCACAAAATACACCCTCGTTCACATGAGAAGTAAAATGGAGGTCCCGTATGTAAGTGTTGTCACGCACGTTTGAGATTCCTACCTTGGAAAATCACTTTGGAAAATCACATGTAAGGTATGTGCAGGAGGTTAAGCAGCCTGTGGCTGCCAAGATCCCCCAACACTTAGACATTTGCCGAACAATAGTTTTCCAGTATTCACACAATTAATATTATTCAAGAATATTGCTCAACCCAATACCTGTAGTTTCTTATAATAATCATCATGTTTAAATACAGTTATTCTTTTCGTCATTAGTTTATCCATCTTGCGACTGGTTGGATGCGTAACTCCAGTGGTTTCTATTCTGAGCTAGCCAACACATTTTCCTGAAATTCCTACTGCCTACATCTTTCACTATCTGTGTGCAAATGTGGCCTAGCATCCTATCTGTCCCATTTTTTACCGTTTCCACATATTTCTTTCTTCCCTTACCATTTTTAGTACCTCTTTATTCTTAACTTTGTCTGTCTATGATATCTTCATCATTCGTCTGTAGCACCACATTTCAAAGGCTTCTACCTTTTTCTTTTCTGTTTCTTTTACAGTCCAGGCTTCACAACCGTACAGTGCTGTGCTCCACACATATTTTTAAGCAATCTTTTCCTTGTTTCTATGTTTGTTGTCTTTGAACACAGTAGTTGCTTTTTCTTGTTAAATGTAGCACGACCTTGTGCTAATCTTTGTTTTATATCTTTTGTGCCTTTCCCATCTTGCGTTATTTGGCTTCCTAGGTAGCAGAAATCCTTAACCTCTTGCAAGTCCTTGTTACCTATTTGTATCCTTGTTTTTGATTTATTTTCCCCTCCTTTGCATACTAGTACTTTAGTTTTATTTTTGTTAACTTCTATACCATATCTCTCTGTTAAGACCGTTTCCATTTCATTAAGAGCAGCTTCTAACTATTCCTTGCTAGATGCTAATACCGCTATATCATCTGCAAATCTAAGCATATCAATATTCTCGCATAGTAGTTCCAAATGCCTTCATGCATTTGACAGTATTCATCGCCTCTTCAATGTACAAGTTAAAAATTAATGGGGATAGGGCACATCCCTGTTTCACCCCTTTCGTAATGATTACTTCTCTACATTCCTGCTCTAATTCTATTTCTGCTGTCTGCTTTATGTATAAGGTATGTATTATTTGTCTATCCCTATAACTCATTCTCATCTTTTTGAGTATTTTGAACATTTTTCTCCATTTTACATTATCGAATGCTTTTTCCAGATCTACAAACCCTATATACACGATTTCTTTTTTCTACTGTTTTCTCCATTATAACCTCAGAGCTATAATAGCCTCTCGTGTTCCCCTGTTTCTAAACCTAAATTGATCTTCTCCTAGTGTTTTTTCAGCTCGTCTTTGTGCAATTCTAGTTAATACTTTTGACACATGTACTGTCAAACTTATTGTTTGAAAATTTTCACATCTATCCACGCCTTTCTTTTTTGGTATAGTTACTATGATGATACGTTTCAAATCTGTGGGTATCTCGCCTGTTTCATACATGTAGCTTACAAATTGGAAGAGACGTTCTGTTACTGCTTGTCCAGCGGCTTTTAAAGTTTCTGCTTGCACCTTATCTGTACCCGGCGCCTTACCATTTTTCAGACACTTTAATGCTAATTCAAACTCATCTCTAAGTATAGGATATCCCAAGTCATCATTTTTAATGTCTGATTCCTGTTCCAATACAGTTAGTTCCTCTCCTGCATATAAATTCCGTATATATTCTTGCCATCTACCCACGTTCTCAACATTTTCTATAATGACGTTTCGTCCCGCGCCCTATATATTTTTGCTATACGGTTTTATATCCCTAAAATTGATTCTAATTAGTTTGTATGCTTCATCTGTCTTTCCTACCTCCATCTTAGTTTGTAGCTCTTTACACTTTTCATCAATCCATTGTTCTTTAGCTTTCCTGCATTTACGAATAATTTCCCATTTTATGGTTTTGTATCTCTGTTTTTTCTGTTTCGTCTGATTTATTTTTGTAGTTTCGTCCGTTTCTTTTTGTGTATACCACAGAATATCTCTCGCTGCCATGTCTAAGCTGGATTTAATATTATTCCATTCTGTTTCTACTTTCTTGGTATCAGACATTTTTCCGGTATCTTTCAACAATTCATTTGACTTTTTTTCGAATCTTTTTTGAATATCTCTTTCTTTTAGTTTCTCAAAGTCAAAGTGCCTTTTTCCGTTTCTTTTTTTCAAATTTTCAAATTTAAGTAGGGCCTTTATAATTACAATGTTGTGGTCAGTGTCTAAATCTGCTTCTGGGTAGCTTCTACAGCCTTTTACTTGATTCCTAAACCGTTGTCTAACAAGAATGTAATTTATTTGATATCTTCATATATCTCCTGGCATCTTCCACGTATATCGTTTTCTAGCATGATGTTGAAATAATGTGTTTGTGATGATTAAACTATTCTTGTCGCAAAATTCTACCAATCTATTTCCCCTGTCGTTTCTCATGCCTATACCAAATAAACCTACTATCACTCCTTCCCTACCCTCACCTACCATTGCATTAAAATCCCCCGTAATTATTAAATTTTCATGTCCTTTTACGTTTCGTAGTATGTCTTTGGTATCTTTGTAGATCGCTTCTATCTCTTCGTCACTGTGGTTAGCGGTGGGCATGTATACTAGTATTATTACTGTGTTTATCGGTTTAGATCCTAATCTAACCATGAGTACTCTTTCGTTCATTTGTAAGTAATTTTCTACACAGTGTCCTATCTTTTTTCGCATAACTATCCCCACACTCGAATTTCCTTCCTCTGCTCCTGTATGAATTACCCTGAAGTCTCCACTACCTTAAAGATTAAATCTTAAGAAAAGTGAAGGAGAAAAAAACGTTGACCTAAATATCCGTGACGTTCGTTCAGTGTGTTTGTCAATTCTAAATATAAATCCCTACCATAAAAATAAACAACTTAATCAAAATTACCAAACTCTCTTATTCTAAAAATTGTTTCCCGAACAAAGAGAAATTAAAATAAGCAATCTATTACCTTAGCTAACCTGTTTCACAACAAAACGTATATAATAAAAAAAATGTATATTTATTGTCCCGTTCGGCTTTAAATTTTCCGTCCCAAATTCCTCGGGATTGACCTATTTCATCCTAATTTATACATATCCGTGAAAACTTTATCAACAATTGTGAATAACCCTAAAAATATATATACATCCACTCAGTCCTAAAGAAATCCGTCGCGTCGCATTTGAGAAGAAAAATTGTCTCCAAAATTTATTTCCGACTCAATAACAAACTTCTTACCATCGTAAATTATACATTGTTATCGAAATTTTTCTTTTCAATTCAGTAACTCTCAGATCGTTATTCTCTTTTTACGTTCTAGCTCGTAGTTCATAACCTAATTTAATATTCACTAAAAAGTAAATTCCACCTCAATCTCAAATCCAAAAAAAATTTTTTTGTAAGAATCAGTCTATTTTTTTTCCTTAAAATCTATAAAAATAGTTTTTCGTAAAAAAAAGTTTTTCAAAAAAATATTCTACTCTGTTTTATCAAACTAAATTTAGAAACAACCAAACGATTAGAAAAAGACAAGAACCCTGAAGTTGTAAAGTGGTCCTATTAAGAAAAACACACCCATCCCCATATAAATACCCTACGTGTTAGCGTCAAATATATTATGTGGAAATAACTAAAAAAAGATGTGCCGTATACTAACCTAAACTAACACACGCAATATCTATTACTAGGTTAAATCTATATTATTATGTCTGCATGCATAAGCTGATGTGTTTTCAGGTATGACGTATTTCGAGTTAGCTTCAACAGGTAAGCAAATTTTCATAACGATCTATGTGTTCAGCTAGTGTTTCAATCTTTGTATGCATACCACCTTATGCATAAGGTCATTACCATCGCCGTCCGCCACATCCAACGTAAAAATCAATTCTATCGAGAAGTTGCGACAGAAAATAGATAAAGCAGCGTCATTCATCATTAAGTCTTGAGTTATGGAACTGGTTAGACGCGTACCTTCATTGTTTCCTATTCTGAGCTAATCTATACATTTCCCTGAAATTCTCACAGTCTGCATCTTTCATTATTTGCATGCAATAGTCTGATCTAGGTCTACATGCACCTCTCTTTTCCCTATGCCTGCTTGTAAAATAGCCCGCATTATTCTCCAAAAATTCCTTAGAACGTGCCCTGCCCATCTATTTCCCCTATTTTTTCTTTTCCAGAGATATCGTTATTCCCCTACTATTTCTATAACCTCTTTGTTATTTAACTTTGTCTGTCCATATATCTGAAGCATAACATTCCAAAAGGTTTCTTCTTTTTCCTGTCTGCTACTCTTACTGTTCCTAATTCATAGACGTACAGTACTGTGCTCCACACATAGCTTTCAACATTTTTTTCTTGTATCTATATTTGTTGTCTTCGAACATAACCGCTGCTTTCTCTTGTTAGCTCGCTTACCCTTCTGAGATTTAATAGTATGTGAAGGGGGTTAAGCAGCCTGTGGCTATCAAAATCCTTCAACACACATTTGCTGAATTAATAGTTTTCCAATAAATCCATTCGCATAATCAAAATTAGTGGAAAGTATTGCAAAATTAACACCTGTAGTTATTTATATTAATCATCAGGTTTAAGTACAATTATTTTTTCATCATTAGGTTTCCATCTTGGAACTGGATCAATACGTATCTCTACTGATTTCTCTTCTGAGCTAGCCTACAAAATTCCTTGAAATTCACACAGCCTAGATAGAGCTCGGTGTCTCTTCTATCGTTTTTTAATATATGCCCTATTTCACCGATAGTCAGAAGTTTGTGAAGAGGGGTTAAGCAGCCTTGTCTACCAAGATCCCCCGACACAGACATTTACCGAATTAATAGTTTTTCAGTAAATCTTTTCACACAATTAATATTAGTTGAGAATGTTGCAAAACCAATACCTGTGTGCAATAGTCTAACCTAGGTCTCCCTCTATCTATCTTTTTTCCTGTCTCCGCTTCTAATATATTCCGCATTATTTCTTCATGCTTTAGTATGTGACATAGCATCCTATTTCTTTTATTTTTTACTGTTTTCCACATATTCGTTTCTTCTCATACCATTTCTAGAACCTCTTTGTTCTTAGCTTTGTTTGTCCATGATATCTTCATCATGCGTCTGTAGCACCACGTTTCAAAGGCTTCTATCTTTTTTCTGTCAGCTTCTCTTACTGTCCAAGTTTCACAGCCATATAATGCTGTGTTTCTATGTTTGTTGTCTTTGAGCACAGTAATCGCTTTTTCTTATTAAATACGTACGCTAATCTTTGTTTTATATCTTTTGCACTTTTCCCATCTTGCGTTATTTGTATTTCTAGAAACCACGAATGTAATTAAAAATTATTTACGTCTTGTTTAATAGTCCAAGATCTTTAAGCAAGTGCATTGTAGAATGTATTGAGGAGGATTGAAATTTTTTATTATTATCCTTACTGATTGTTATATTGTTATTAGTTATTTCTTTGCTATTTTTACTCTGCATAATTTGTAATTTAAAAGAATAAAAATAAACCATTTAAAAGCAAATAACTCAAATCCAACAGAGCGACATAAATTAAACAACAGTAGGGTTTTTATGTAAAACATAACAAAGTTCAATATTTTTCATTTATTTCAATCGTAGTTCAACAAACAAAAAGTTGTATTTTAAAATTGTACAGAAGCAGACTGTAATTAGGGTCCTCTATGAGCAATGTCAAAGTAAACTTCAAATCCGTAATCCTCATGCCATGAAACGAAAGAATACAAATTTTCGGATTGATCCTTAAAACCTGAGCAAGTCCTCTGGACATATGAAGGTCCAACGCTACGCAATATATTGGAGAGTATTTTGATGGCACATCGAATAGATCACCCGGAATCTCTTCCGTGACTACAAATCTCGCTTTGCCTATGTCGCTGTGCAGCAACATGAACCAATCATAGGTCGGTCCAGACTTTCGGTCGCCCTTACGAACGTAACGGTGTGTTTGCCTAATTGGAATTTTATGGTTTACCAATAGTTCACACAACTGACACTTGCGGCGCCGCTCTTTAACATCGTCCTTGCAGCCTACATATTAAAATCTTACAAGGACTTTCTCCAGAGTCTTTTTAACACCGACGAGTTTCCATCAAAGTCCCACTTTGCAGACGTCCTAACTGATACTAGGTTTTCATGAACCACCAGTCGAAACGTACTCATTGATCCATCTGCATTTTCTAATGATTGCACCATTATCCTATTTTCTACTTTCAGAAAATCCGGTTATGTCCAGTATGACATCAAGGTACTACTCAACGGGTTATTGTCCTGCCAGGATAGACGTTATCCGGTGCTTTCCGATCCTCAATGATACCCAGGTGTTTATAATTTTTCTGCTCCGTTCGCAACTGTACTGGCTGCTAATCAACGTTGATGACTGTACAGCGATCAACAAGATCACATTTTTCCCGCGCGAAGCGGACTATCATTTTCAGGGCAGAATCTGTGTAGGCTGAGTTTCGCCCCGTTCCGTCGACCCCCTCAATTATTTTCGACTTCTCATATTTTTCTACAAGCCATTTACATCGATTCTGCCTGCGCCTACATATGTGGTTCCTCCGACTGCTCGTCACGCATTAGCTATCGAATCATCTCAACGTTTTATTGGCTCAGTTCCTCTCCAGAACGTCCTATCTTGCACAGATAACTGCGTCGCTTGTTTTGCCGCTTCAAACTCTAAAGCAACAGCCAACGCATCACGTGAAGTCTTAGCCGAGATCAGCCCTAGTACTTGCTCAACTTTCTCGTCTCGTATTCCATCGATGAACGTCTACACTGCCAGCAACTCTAGAATGCTATCCGGTGCTGCTGGGTAAGCTTGTCTCACCAGGCGAGCAATATCTGCTTTAAACTCTTGCAAATTTCCGTTAACCGGTTGGTAACCGTTACATAAACCTGGTGCACTAGATGAAAATCGCCGTACTTCATTTCTAGCCTTGATGTCTAGACACCGTAGCTTCCTTGGCGATGGTTTGGTATGGTTTGCAAAATACTTAAGGCCGCATCTCGTAACACGACGATCAATGCGGTTGCCAGTCGTTAGCTTTTGTGGCAGTCTCGAATTGTTTAAAATATGTCTGTCAAGGTAATTTTCCATTAAATGTGGGTCTTTACCCTGAACCTTGACGTCGGTTCGCATTCTTTGACACTTAAATTCTGGGGCGTGCTGTTGTATCACTTGAATTGTGGGCCTTGACGCTTGTACTGTTAGGATATTAATTCCTTCTTGTTTTTCAACATTTTCATTTAATTTTCTCGAAAATTCTTTTAATCTCGCTGCAAGTCTTGCAAAGTTTTGGTCTTGTTTCTCTGCACGTTCTTGAATGACTGACTTGAAGTCCTTCACGAAAGAAAGAATTTCGCCATCCATTTTGTGTTAGGCTTTGGTATGCAAATAAAAATCTTTCAAATGTTTCTTTTTTTACTTAAATCCCACCACTAGACACCAATGTAACGAAATCTCTATTTACACAAACAACAGTTCTTTATTTTTAAACTCCCAACGATTTATTTGCGAACTAATCGCTAACAGTACAAGTATTATGTTTTCAACACTACGATGCTAATCTTCTTAACTAACTTATATCGATGCACTGCGATTAATTTATATTAACACTACAATAAATTTATATCAATCTCTACAAATTATTTTATATACGGTAATTTAATTGTGTAACATACGCTCTAATAGTTCTATTATTTCTAAAAATAGTTATTTTCTAGTTTAATTTTAGCATTCTAATTATTAGAATGAAGGTCTTGTAGCATAAATATGTCTGCAATTGTAAGCGGCTGCAAGATCACCCAAGTAGCTTCCTAGAGAAGTTCCAGGAAGATATAATCCAAGAGTTAATTAATTTTTCTAAAGGCACTTTACTTCAAAGGCACTAAACATGTCAGATTAGTTGCTATCTATGATTAGATGTCAATCATGTTCTAGGATCCTATTTATGTCAGGGTGGTCGGAAGGAATTTTTCAATTAGCGGAGTACTCAACTAAAAATTAGTTCCGAGATCTACTTGTGTGGCTATCTTAGTGCAATTGGCAGTTTAATTATTCTTAAAGATTTACGACCGGCGTATCCTAAGTCGAGTATGAGAGCCAAGAAAGGGGTTATTTTTCAATTAACTTCAATGTATATAAGGATTCCAGCCGGTGGTAATCGGGGTTGTTTTATTTCCAGACGCGTTAGAGGTTGAAGCTGGCTGTTATTTGCCAGATTGAGTGAAGTGTTTTATTTCTCTGAAGTCAAGTGCGTGCCGTTATGTTCTAAGTTAATTATTTCTCTGAGTAAGTAATTAGTATATGTGGTATTACCATGAACTCAAGGCTGTTATGCAGCATAAGTCAGTTATTTGTTTAAATACAGTATTTGTCGACTTCCATAAAATACAACTTCGGGTTAAAGCTCAGTTCAAGTAAATTGATCCGTTAGATTATTGTTTTGGAGACCGCATTGTTTTAGAAGGGTCTTCTATTATATTGTGTTTCGACGGTGTCAGAGGCCGTTAATCACTAAGCCACGAGACTACCTGAGTATGCAAAGCTCAGGTTAGGAGTCACGTTACTGTACTATTTGACCCTTGAGAAGGTCGTATTTTTCGTGGTGTTGATGACCCCGTGGTTAAAGGAGGGTCGTCGCCATAAGCAAGTTAAGTAGACTACGGTAGAATTAATTTATTATTGTATTGGGGTGGTTTCACCCAGAACTGTTATTAATATTCATAAAATAAGGATCTTAGTTTAGTTTAGTTAAGTTGTGTTTGTGCTGCCCGGAGACTTTAAAAGATTAGCCCCTGTGAAGTGACTTATTTTCTGTCCTGCAATCTTGGTTCATCGCCCACGAACAAAATACGACGAGAGCTATTACCGCGATTGGTCCATGGGCCGTTTAATTCCCATGGTGGCGCCCTATTGTAAATAATGTTATTTACTGTATATTTTTGTTATGCATATGTAATTAGTTAAAGTTTTAGTTAGTAGCCTATTTAATAAAACAATCGGAATTTCGTCTCAGTGTATTTGTTTAATGGAACTCCCCCTCCCACCGACTGCTGCAGCTTGCGAGGCAACGTCCCGAAACGTGAGGGTACGATAGTGCTAGAGGTCCTGTCATTTATTATTTATTGTTAATTGGATACCCTCACGCGGTAGGTAAATATAATAAATTACACTGGCGCATTAACGTGGTTAAAATCTTAAATATGGTAAACAACACACGGACGAAGTTTTAGATTGTTTTATTTCTATATTACTATTTAGTGTTAGGCAGAATTACAGTTTAATATTAGTGATTTAGGAACAGGTTTCGCTATTGTTGACATTTACCTTTTATTTAATCATGTATGTAGTGGAAGCATTAAGAAGCGACGAGCTTAGTCATGAGCTTTTAATTAGGAACGTTGAACCAACAAAGTTAAGTGTGTTAGAAAAGCGAAAATTATTGCGAACAAAACTCATTGTTGAGAAAGTCGACAGTAATGTTTTTTCTGAGTATGAAAAAATTGAAATCGTTCAAAAGGACGAAATTGAATTATTGAAACTTAAGATTTTTGAATTAGAAAACATTTTAAATTTTTTACCATTCTTCCTAAAAGGAGAGATTATATTAAACTTAACACGAGGTTAATTCATGTAACAAAGAGACTAAATTATGTCAATTTCGATAGTGAATTTTTAGAGGTACACAAAGAACTGCATTCTAAGTGCATTAGAGCTTTTGAGATTTTAGAACAGGTAAACGGGAAAAATGAGATTAATGATAACCCTTCTTATTGTTCGGCTAGTGATAATAAAGATCCTACAATAACACCAACAGCAGAGGTTTTATGCCCTGGAGCATCAACGGTTTCTTCCATTAATACCCCATCGGTTTTGATTTTTAGTAATGATTTAGGTACTCTGATTAAGTCCTTGAATAAAACAACGATTTCAGTCCCGATCCACAAGTGGGGATTACAATTTTCGGGCGAGTCTGATTCTATATCGGTTTTAGATTTTATTCAACGCGTCAAGGAACTGCAAGTTGCAAGAAAAGTTTCGTCAGATGACCTTTTCGAAGGGGCTATTGATCTTTTTACCGGTTCAGCCTTGGATTGGTATAGAGCAACTCGATGTACAGTAAATTCATGGGAACAATTAATTTCTAAATTAAAACAAGATTTTCTTTCAGCCGATTACGCAGAGAATCTTTTAATGTTAATTAAATCTAGACGGCAAGGCACCGAGGAATCACCTACCATTTATATTTCAAAGATGGTAAATTTATTTTCTCAATTGGAAGATTCCGTTCCAGTCCGGGAACAAATAAAAATTATTAAAAGAAATTTACAGACCTTTTATGCCACGCAACTGGCGTTAGTTGAAGTGACTGACATTTCCCATTTGATTTCTCGTTGTAAGGTTTTAGAAGACATTAAGCCTCCAAATTTTATTAAACAGGAACATTCTGATTCTGCCAACGTACCAGTTATCTTAGAACGCCAAGTTCGACAGAGTTCATTTTCTAATAATAATTTACCACGGCCCGGCGTTTCGAATTATTTTAAAAACACAGCAAAATTTTCGACGATTTGTTTCAACTGTAAAAGACGGGGTCACGCGTTTCATACTTGTCCGGAGAAACGTGGAATATTTTGTTATTTTTGTGGGCAGCTGGAAGTTACGTCCACAAATTGTCCAAACTGCGCAAATAATTCAAAAAACTAAGGACAGGAAAGCGTGTAGTCAGCCGTTGCTTTTCTTTGTTTAATAATATTGCTGCTGACAAAAAGACGTGGTCGGATTGGTTAGTAAAAGTTAAAAAATTTTGTAAATCATCTAAGGTTTTTTCAAATTTTTATAAAGTAAAAGGTGATACAAGACCTTATATTAATATCGAGATATTTAAGGAAACTTATACCGTACTGTTGGATTCCGGGGCGAATACCTGTATTTTAGGCAGACATGGTCTGTGTTTATTGGATAAATATAAGTTAGAATTAATTAAAAATGTAAAAACGTCTATATTAACAACCGCAGATGGCACTTCACAATCAATTTTAGGATCAATTAATTTGCCCTTGACTATAAACGGGGTTACTCGGTCTTTAAATGTTTTAGTTTCCGACTCAATAGAGTGTACCTTAACGTTAGGGATTGATGTTTGTCAATTATTTGAATTGAAAGTAGATTTTTCAAAAAATGAATTTTATGCTCATTCTGCGGAAACGAATAAATTAAATTTCATTAAAGTTATGGCCGATTTAAATGAAGACCAGAAAATTGAATTAAACAATGTTATTTCTTTATTTCAATCCCTGGATCGTCCTACCTTAGGCCGAACCACAAAAATTTCACATCATATTACAACGGAAGACGTTGAACCAATTAAACAAAGGTATTACCCATTATCACCGGCGATGCTGGAACATGCTAATAAAGAAATTGATGCGATGCTAGAACAGGGCATTATTAGCCCAAGCAATAGCCCGTGGAACTCCCCCATGCTATTAGTAAAGAAAAAAGCAAAAGGTGAATTTCGTGTATGTTTTGACGCTAAACGACTAAATTCAATTACAAAAAAAGACGCGTATCCCATTCCGTTTGTAAATGACATTCTTGATAGATTACGCAATGCGAAATATCTCAGTTCAATCGATTTAAAAAAAGCCTTCTGGCAATTGCCCTTGAGTGACGAAAGCAAAGAAAAAACAGCCTTTACTGTCCCAAGGCGCGGATTATTTCAATATAATGTAATGCCGATGGGTTTGGCTAATGCTCCAGGCACATTACAGAGGCTCATGGACTCTATTTTTGATTTTTCATTATCCCAATCGGTATTTGTTTATTTAGATGATATAATTATTATTTCAAGCACATTTAAGGAACATATTAGAATTCTGAACGAAGTGTATGAGAAGTTGAAAGGCGCTAATTTAACTATTAACATTTCAAAATGTGAGTTTTGTAAACCAGAGTTACAATATCTGGGTTATATTGTGAATAAAGATGGTCTCCGAACTGACCCAGCAAAAATTGACGCAATTGTAAATTTTCCTCAACCCAAGACAGCCACTGAAATAAAACGTTTCACCGGTATGTGCTCTTGGTGTAGGCGTTTTGTTTTAGATTTTGCCACAATTATAGCACCTATCAATGATTTATTAAAGGGAAAGAGAAAATCGCAAGCGATTAAATGGAAGGACGAGGCTCTTATTTCGTTTGAAAAAATTAAAGATGTTCTTACAAAGGCTCCTGTATTAAGGAGTCCTGATTTTTCGAAAGTTTTTTCTTTACAATGTGACGCCTCAAATTACGGCGTTGGTTGCGTTTTAACTCAGAGAGAAGGAGACGAAGAACATGTAATTGCTTATGCTTCTCGCAGTTTAAATTCAGCAGAGAAAAATTATTCAGTCACAGAACGGGAACTTTTGGCGGTGTGTTTTGCTATTCAAAAATTCCGACCATATATTGAAGGAACTCATTTTAAGGTCATCACGGACCATCATTCTTTAATTTGGCTCCACAACTTAAAAGATCCTGCGGGACGTTTAGCTAGATGGAGTGTGAAACTCCAACAATTTGATTTCGAAGTTATCCACAGGAAGGGTAAATTTAATGTGGTACCAGATACATTATCCCGAGCTCCTAGTGGAGCCTATGCTATTAATTCTTTAAATTTTTCTTTAGACGAGGTCGAGGATTGGTACAAAAACATGTTAAATAATATTAAGGAAAAACCAGATCTATATCCCGATTGGAGAATAGAAAATGATAAAATGTATAAGTTTATTCCGAATAATTTGAATATCAAAGCCAATTTAATTGAGTGGAAATTAGTAGTGCCGAAATCATGCCGTGCACAAATTTTAAAAGAATGCCATGATGATCCAGTTTTGGCCCATTTGGGTGTATTTAAAACATACACAAAAATCAAAGAGCTCTATTACTGGCCCAAAATGCGGTCATATATTTCTAAATACATTAGTAAATGTGTTACGTGCTGCCAAAGCAAATCCAGCACGTTCAACCATTATGGTTTTATGGGCAAAGAGAAAAAAGTTTCATTTCCGTTTCAATGTTTGTCCATTGATTTAATGGGGCCCTTTCCGCGCTCGAAATTGGGGAATACTTACCTTTTAGTTGTTATTGACTGGTTTACAAAATTCACTTTATTACATCCCATGCGCAGCGCTTCAACAAAACAAATTTGTAATTACCTGGAAAATTTTGTATTTTTGGTATATGGGGTACCTCAAATTTGTATGATAGATAATGGCCCTCAATTTAAAAGTAATTTATTTTCTAATCTCATGACAAATTATAAAATACCTTCGGTTTGGTTTAACGCCAGCTACCATCCTCAAGTTAATTATGTAGAACGCGTTAACAAGGTAATTGGAGCTGCCATTCGCAGTTACATTCAAGATTCTCAGAAGAATTGGGACGATAATATTCACAAAATTGCCCATGCGCTTCGTAATGCTGTTCATGAATCCACAAAATATTCCCCAACATTTTTAGGTTTTGGACGCACGGTTCCTTTGACCGGGGAATTTTATAATAAGTTAAAGGATTTAAATCCAGAGGATCTGGCAATTGATACTCGTGAACAATTGGTTCAAGACCTCAATGAACTATCGCCCATCTTTAAAGAAGTTCAGAAAAACATACATTTGGCGTATGAACGTAATACGCACTCTTACAATGTAAGGCGCAGACCATTAAATTTCAAAGTAGGGGATTTAGTGTGGAAGCGCAATTTTATATTATCAGATGCTTCTAAACATTTCAATAAAAAATTAGCCCCGAAGTTCCTTGAAGCAAAGGTGATAGAAGTTTTAGGTTCTACCACTTATCGACTATCTTCCATGGACGGAAAACCGCTAGGGGTGTTCCACGTCCAAGACCTAAAACCTCACTAATATTTTATTTTCCTATTTTTTATTTTTTCTTCCGCCAATTTTCTGAAAAGACTCAGTTGTCTTAAACATAATTGCGGTTGGATGTGTTAATTTCTACATTTATTTTTTCAATTTTCTTGAAATTCCTAAGAGCAATTTCAATTTTTCGAGGGGGGCTGTGTAACATACTGTTTTAATACGCTCTAATAGTTCTATTATTTCTAAAAATAGTTATTTTCTAGTTTAATTTTAGCATTCTAATTATTAGAATGAAGGTCTTGTAGCATAAATATGTCTGCAATTGTAAGCGGCTGTAAGATCACCCAAGTAGCTTCCTAGCGAAGTTCCAGGAAGATATAATCCAAGAATTAATTAATTTTTCTAAAGGCACTTTACTTCAAAGGCACTAAACATGTCAGATTAGTTGCTATCTATGATTAGATGTCAATCATGTTCTAGGATCCTATTTATGTCAGGGTGGTCGGAAGGAATTTTTCAATTAGCGGAGTACTCAACTAAAAATTAGTTCCGAGATCTACTTGTGTGGCTATCTTAGTGCAATTGGCAGTTTAATTAATCTCAAAGATTTACGACCGGCGTATCCTAAGTCGAGTATGAGAGCCAAGAAAGGGGTTATTTTTCAATTAACTTCAATGTATATAAGGATTCCAGCCGGTGGTAATCGGGGTTGTTTTATTTCCAGACGCGTTAGAGGTTGAAACTGGCTGTTATTTGCCAGATTGAGTGAAGTGTTTTATTTCTCTGAAGTCAAGTGCGTGCCGTTATGTTCTAAGTTAATTATTTCTCTGAGTAAGTAATTAGTATATGTGGTATTACCATGAACTCAAGGCTGTTATGCAGCATAAGTCAGTTATTTGTTTAAATACAGTATTTGTCGACTTCCATAAAATACAACTTCGGGTTAAAGCTCAGTTCAAGTAAATTGATCCGTTAGATTATTGTTTTGGAGACCGCATCGTTTTAGAAGGGTCTTCTATTATATTGTGTTTCGACGGTGTCAGAGGCCGTTAATCACTAAGCCACGAGACTACCTGAGTATGCAAAGCTCAGGTTAGGAGTCACGTTACTGTACTATTTGACCCTTGAGAAGGTCGTATTTTTCGTGGTGTTGATGACCCCGTGGTTAAAGGAGGGTCGTCGCCATAAGCAAGTTAAGTAGACTACGGTAGAATTAATTTATTATTGTATTGGGGTGGTTTCACCCAGAACTGTTATTAATATTCATAAAATAAGGATCTTAGTTTAGTTTAGTTAAGTTGTGTTTGTGCTAGCCGGAGACTTTAAAGATTAGCCCCTGTGAAGTGACTTATTTTCTGTCCTGCAATCTTGGTTCATCGCCCACAAACAAAGTGCGACGAAAGCTATTACCGCGATTGGTCCATGGGCCGTTTAATTCCCATGGTGGCGCCCTATTGTAAATAATGTTATTTACTGTATATTTTTGTTATGCATATGTAATTAGTTGAAGTTTTAGTTAGTAGCCCATTTAATAAAACAATCGGAATTTCGTCTCAGTGTGTTTGTTTAATGGAACTCCTCCTCCCACCGACTGCTGCAGCTTGCGAGGCAACGTCCCGAAACGTGAGGGTACGATAGTGCTAGAGGTCCTGTCATTTATTATTTATTGTTAATTGGATACCCTTACGCGATAGGTAATAAATATAATAAATTACAATTGTACCACTAATTTATATCACATCACGATTTTCAAAGGTATAAACTAGACATATTGTAGTCAAATCTTTAATCTGAATTTAAATTCCGAACTAACATCGTGACCAAAGCTCGATCAGAACCGACTTGGAGTCTATATCCGCAATTTATTTACAATTCAATTTTACTATATTACTCTAACATATGCCACAATTATGCAATTCATACTTTAGCCTACTGTACTTTTAATAACTCTTAAATGTAAAACTCTTGAACCCATTAATCAAAATTCGTCCGAAAGGTGTAACGCCGCGGGAAGCCATCAATCATCTTTTGTGTACAAACGCCTGGCTGGGTTCCAATGTAATTATTCTGGCAACAGACAGACTGATAGGCGCTACAATATTAAATGTAGGATTTCTAAATAAATCCGATTTTCCTACGAGTTTTTAAAGTATGTTCTGCGTTTAAAAGTTAATGAAAATAAATTTGAAAGCTCTTCGCTTTATTAACAATTGCAGTAAGTGGTCTACGATTTTTAAAACGAAACGCGGCTGCACTGTTGCCAGTCAGCCCTTTATCTTACACATTTTCTGCTGGGTAGTGTACTTGAAAGCTTATGTCAGTATATCAGTGTAACGTATCAAGAGTAAAAGACAAGGGTCATAATTAGACTTTAAACTTATTTGTAGTTTTTTCTTAGCAATCATCGTTTTCGCTTTTTCATTTATTTTTAGTAATTGTAGGTACTCCAATAACCCAAGCAAGATATGTAAATTATTAAATTGATGTAAGTTATCTATCAGTCGCACTTTGAAATTAAAAACACAAGATTATATGTTATCATTTTAACCTTTAAGTGTGATGAATTTAGAAAAATGTGTACAGCAACAATAGGAAAATGTTTTCACGCTATTAGGTCATTATCGGTTGATGGTTCTAGAGTGGCTGGTATTTCGCGTATAAAATGAGTGAAATATAATAGAAGCATATCTGAATTTTCACAAAATTGGTAATTCGTCATCCGTATACGTGTTATAAGACTGATGGCTAGTTAATTACGTTAAACTACTAATTGTAAGTTATAAATTACATTCTTGTCGTGCCGTTCTTCGTATAATAGAGTGTTGTGCATACGCTTATTTGTATCCGTTACCAGTTCATACATTCATATCAACCGATTCAATTACAATATGCAATACAACGTTACTCTGCCTAATTACACCTACGTTTTTAATTTCGAAACGCATTTCAGTCATCCCAACACGCTCAAATGGATGCAAGACAATTGGAGAAATGGATTTTACTATTCGGCAATTTACTTAATTTTAATATTTGGAGTGCAATATGTTATGCAAAATCGACCGAAATTTGAACTAAAATGGTTGTTAGTGTTATGGAATACATCGCTGGCGATTTTTAGTACTGTTGGTGCAGTGAGAACGACTCCAGAATTTATCCATATTTTAACTAATTACGGTTTGTACCATTCTGTTTGTGTGCCATCCTATCTAGAACAAGATCGTGTTGCGGGATTCTGGACATGGGTGTTTGTCCTCAGCAAACTTCCAGAATTTGGGGATACGATCTTCGTGGTGCTTCGCAAACAACCATTAATATTCCTGCACTGGTACCACCACGTAACTGTGTTTCTATATTCGTGGTACTCCTACGCAGAGGCGTCAGCAAATGCCCGATGGTTTGTTTTTATGAATTATTATATCCATTCTATAATGTATTCATACTATGCGTTAAGAGCGTTGCGTTTTAAGCCACCGCGACAGATAGCAATGGTAATTACATCGCTACAGTTACTACAGATGGTAGTTGGATGCGCAGTAAATATCTGGATGTACCAGTTATTAAGTAGAAATGTCGAGTGCCAAATTACACCGCTTAATGTTAAGTTAGGTCTGTTGATGTACTTTACGTATGCCCTTCTATTTGCAAGATTTTTCTATCGCGCCTATCTTGGAGGTAGTCAACAGAAAACAATTACTAGCGAATATAAATCAAAATCAAAGGTTCAATAATGTGATAACTAGTGTCATTGTTATTTTGGACAAACGGAGTGGAGTTTGCAATTAATTGAGACTATTTTTATGAATCGATTTCAAAAGGTTTTTACTACATAAATGATTGTTAAGAGACAAGTATATGCATTTCATACATTAACTTATTATTGATTTTTTACAGTAATATTTTTTGAAAGCACTTAAACTATTTTTTACGGTAGTTGTTTGAAAGGTTTCAAGGGTTTTACTATATTTTATCAAATTAATACTTTGCTAGTCTTACAAAAAAGCTAGTACGATTATAAGAGAGTTAGTGACCTTTAGAAAATGTCGCGACGACGCAGCTTATACTTTAAGTGAAGCTTTTATATTAATTACAACTCCCTGAACACATTTTATACTTGGAATTACATTTCATATATATCCAAAGCATAAATGATGGATCAGGAGCACCTGATTTTGATAAAAACAATATTTTTATTATAAATCAGATTAAATTTACAAAAAATTATTCTAGGAAAGCAACTAATGTTTTTCGGAATACAAAAATTTATTAAAAACCAGTATTTCGATAAACAAAACATAAACGAAGCACATTTTTTTTGTTAATACAGAATAAAATGAACAAAGCTGCATTTTTATTGGAAAAAATCATGGAACTCTCATCTTCTCCCATTTTGTAATCTGGAAGCAAAGTCAACGACTATTTGGATGGAATTTTAGATACAGTTTAAGTGAGATGAACATTGTGAGAGGATTCCAGTTACCCTCCATAATGAAGTAATATGTGGAGAGGACTTGATTTTGAAAAGTCGTTTTAGTTACTATAACGTTAAAGGAGTGTTTTTAAGGGGCGATTACGAAAGGTAAAAAATTATGATTACGAAAGGTAAAAGATGTAGGAACGAGATTGAAAGATCGCGAGCAAGGGGATCTATCCGGAATAACCGTTTTCCGGGTAGCAAATATGTTAACGAAATGGCTAGAATACGATGGTTAGGCGCCTTTAATTTTGAATAATTAATAATACCCTTCGAGGTAAATAATATTATTAAGGTAGTTCTATATTTAGACCATATTACATTTTGGACTTTAATTATTTTTTATCATTTTGTCATATGAACCCCCTCTCCCCAAAGTTAACCGGTGCATTTTTAAAGCTGTTACGGGGTTCCCGCCTATTCTGGACAATGCGAAATTAATAACATAACGTCATATTACCCATAACAAAAATTTAAATATAATGTAATTAATTTTATATATTTGTATATTTAAATCTTTAATTGTTTACTAAGTTGTACAATAATCTAAAGGTTCTTAAAATTAAAAGTTCTTACGTTTATAAAGTTTTTACTACAACTAATACAATAAAAAATACATATTTACCGATTATTAATGGGTGGAGTGATCGTTCAAGAATAAAAAGATTGCCAGACAAAGAATTTAGGTAAAAAATGCTTTAAAGTCAGTTCAAACACGACTAGTTTAGCTCCATAAATATGAAGCTGTACCAGGTGGTGCAAAATTGAAAATATTAGAAATATACAGGGTATTTGAAAAACATACCTTAAAAATGGCGTCAGTGACGTCAACAAACATGTTACTAGTGGAAGTGATTATGTTTCGTAACTAAAATGGCGCCTGAGGAATAAAGGAACGACTGCTGTCATACTTTACTCCAAATAATATTCAAATTATTCGATAAAATAATTTAAATACCATACCTACTTTTCTTATTATAGTATGAACTCTGGAGCGTAGTGCTTAACGCATAAATCTAGCAATCAAGGCTCCCTAGTTCAAATCCCAGAAGTGCCGGCGTTTATCCCTACTAGAAATGTGTAACGTAATTTAAACGTAAACAGATAGGGCTGAATAATTGCACTCGAGACGGCACATTTTTCTGTTGCTTTCTCGATAAACATAAACGACATATACTGACAACAAAATGCCTGTGTCAGTGCATTCCTATTGGTTTTCCGCAAAACATGGCCGCCCTTCATTGACAACACGGCCAACTGACTGGAAGTATGATCTATTTTGGCAGGGTCTAAAAGTAAAGTGGTTGGAGGAGATAATGTAAGTTTTACACAGCATCCCTATGTGAGAAGACAGAGCCTATTTATATGGGTTCTTATAGGAAACAAACTTGTAGGAGGTAATTACTGAGTCAAAGGCCCTATACATACTCTACTAGTATATTTGATTGAACGAAAATATTAAATATCTCGAAATTGAGTTTTGGTTGGGGTAGACTTAAATTTTCTATTATTACAAGAGAGACAAATTAGCAAGTAGTAGATAGTTATGTATTCCGATCAATTGGGTTAGTTATGCCACACATCAGGAATAATAAACTAAAACTGGCTTTAAATGAATACCGATTGGTAACTATCTAAAAATAGTTTTTTATTATTCCAAATAGAGACGAACTTGATCGTGTAATTAAAACCGTTAGCGGTGATTCATCAGAAGCATTTCGACACAATATTTATTTTGGAATAACCAGAATTTATGTTTATTACTTACTATGTGTCCAGATATCGCTTAATTTAATTATTTCTTTGGGCATTATGGTTTTTATACTGCATTCACCTGCTGTTTTTAGCAAAATGTGGTATTCCCCAAACAACAAGTATTTCTAAATCGTTTAAAGATAGCATTTTTCTATTCTAAATTGCGTGGTTATGTATTCGGTGCGTTTTGTGCTTACTAATTGCGTTTATTCTTTCAGTTCGTATTGGATCGATGCATTTATGGGAACTGACTTGCGACTCGCAAGTCAGCCTTAGATATAAACTTTACCATCTTGACGTTTCAATTTTCAAAAGCCGACTGGCCGGCTCGTAGACAACAGTCTTAACAAGCGGTTGCGCGCAAACACGCTATAGATATCATCTTGGAGATACGTTGTAGAAGTTTTACAATACAGACTGGACATTTATAAGTATGCGCTTTATTTACTATATGATTAAAATTAAAAAAGAACAAATAATTAGGGTGTTCCAAAATTATGATACTTTGCTTTTAATTCCGTATTAATTGTTAAAGTATGATTTATACTAAACTATAAAAGCAAATCAAAAATTTTTATAACACAATACATAATTGTTAAGCGTTAATTTAGCATAGGACAAACGAACTGTTACAAGTTACAGTTTGATGTAGCCTCGCTAATCTGCACATTATTTAACTAAAACCTTAATCTCTATTGCTACAATTGTGTTTATTCAACTCAGCGTTTCTTGTTCACCAGCACCGTTGCTTTAATATTTTTGCCGGGTCTGGTATACAACGCGCGACCTGTTAAAAATTGACTAAGAATTATTAGAAATCATACAAAATCAGTTACATTTTCAAACACTAATTAAAAATTTGCGGGTTATTTAGAAAATATAGTTTAATGAAATTCCAAAATCTGGGACTACTTCTTACTAAATGTCAAACGACCGTAGATCGAGGATGAATATTCATTGCGCTCTCAATACTATTGGAACAATAACCTCACCTTGAGAAGATCGTTTAACACAATTGATACTATTTCAATCGGAAAAATAACATATTCCCTACAGTATAAAATTATAATTCAAATATTATGGCGCGAGATAGGTTTTGGGCTTTTGGAAGCTTCTTTTGAAAAACTCTTTATTTACAGAAAACACTCCTATCAACTGTATTTTAATTATACAGTAATTACAATAATGATTTGACAACTTGGACGTTATGTTCATTAACGTTTTAATTAACAAATATTCACAGTTACTAATTACTAATGAGTAGCTGAACAACCAACAATGTTAAAGTTATGAAGTTCGAGACTGGCTGGCCATCATGGACTCCTCAGGGTATTTACACGATCCCTGCTTTCGCATTGTCTTGTGGGAGGTGTAGATCTCATGTCTGCTACTTCTTGATAAAATATATTGTATTACTTCTTAGTAATTTTAATTCTAACAATTGTTTTCTTATAATCTATTGTGATCTGCACCTGCAGTATCATGTAATGCTTGAAATACAAAATAGTTGCTTCCGTTCTCACGTCTGATATGAACCTTCATTAACCTTTTGTAATGTGTCCTTCAATTATACAATGTAACATTCTATTCCTTAAGACATAATAATATTTGTATACATATTAATTGGGGATATGTAACTCCTCCCGACTTAGATGAAAATTAAGGATTGTACTTAATTTTTAAAACTCATTGTTCTTAAGGGTTCATTTATGATTTCTTTATTCACATTTGTTTCTTTGTTCTTATATCTAAAATACATTTTATACAATAAATATACAGTTAATAAAAATAGTACAATGATCAATAAAATTATCTAAACACTAATATTGTCATAATGTAATTTTGGTACTTTTAACTCACTTAAGTGTTCTTCTAAGTGTCCATTAATTTCACTGCGTGATTGAGATCGTCGAGGTCTAGATGTTCTAGTTGCATGGGTTTTTTGATAATTTCGTTGTCTTTGGTTTGAGAAATCTTGAACTGTAATTCGGGTAGATTTGCAAATTTCTTTGTCACGGTTGGATTTTGATATACTCAAATAATTTCACTTTTTAATTTTAAATAGCAATATTCCTTTATGGTGATCACTTTACTTCCGATCAGGACTAAATTGTTTTCGTCTTGGTTGCACTTGGCGGTTGTTATTACTTCTTGCGGAAATACAGCAATCCATTTGTTGTCCGTAACTTTATGAATTTTCATACCTGTAACTTGCACTGGTTTTGGCATACAATTCTCGTAATGATTAGTGAATCTTAATAATTGTACCTCACAAGGGCTATCTGTTTGAATAGCTGTTGTCGTTAATGATTGACATAAGTGTTGACTAGGTGCTACTTCTTTGCATTTTCCATTTGTGAATCCGTATCTAAATTCATTTAAGGATAGGAACTTGGATTTTGGGATAATAACTTGATACTGGCTAGTAACTTTCATAGGGAAAGCAAATAAATGATAACAATTGTAAGTGTTAATCTCCACAATGCAAATTTTTATTAAAAACGTAATTTTATGATTCTTTATACAACTTTTCACTGTGGCTATTTTTTCAAATACAAGTGTGTTAGATTCGGTTACTTCAAAGAATAGTTTACTATGAGTTATGAGTGATCTAATTTCTAATAATTCATTTAATAAATCAACTGGTTCGATAATACTAGCATTAAAATATTTAATTTAGCAATGTTACAGCATTTTCTAATGTAACTAAAGTTTGCTGTGAGGGTTGATATCATTTGACTGAATATCGTGTTAAATCTTATTAAAGCTCGCATTGTGGTTTGCATGTTACTTTCAAGAGTTAGTATTCTATTTGTTATACTGTCTTGGTTCTTTACTAATTTTCGGAGTGTATCGTGAAATTTTACTATGGTTGATTGAGTTAAGGAATTTGGTGTCTAACACTAGTTTTTATATCATGCTGGTTGTCATTGAATTCTCGTACTGCATTATGGTAGTCTAAATTGCCTGTGATAACTTTTATAATATTACCTAGTCCGTTAATAATTCCTTGTTTCTGTTTTGTAGTTTGGTCTATTGGTATTAATCGATTGAATTTATAGTTTGTGTTTTTTTAGGATATTTTCCATTATGCTTTTGTAATTAAGCATTTCTATCACATACTCTTTTCCGAATTTGGCTGTGTCCATTGATTTTTTCAGTCTGTCGTAATTGTCTCTAATTGTATAAAATTCTTGTTTTAATTCAGTTAAATCAAATTTCTGTGCGAAAGTCCAATAGTCCACTGTGTATTGCCTACTTCCCAATTTTACTGGTAGTATACTGGGGTTGTTTTTGTCTTCTACAATTATTTCGTTGTCGTCCGTCCTACCTGGGAGGGGGTTGACGGCAGGGGTGATGGCTATCCTTCAGAAATTACAGGATGTCTTAAATATTTTAAAAGATATATATAACGGTTTTTTCGTTGTCTACTACTGCTACATTTCTTTCTGAAATCTTTTTGATTTTAAACGGACCTAAATTTATAGCGGCCGTTTTGTATCGTTTACTTTTGAAATTTCTATCATACACGGTCTGTCCTACTGCGAATTTATTTATATTGGCATTTTCATTGCGGATTTTTGTATTACGTTCCTTATCTTAATTTTGACGTTATAAGTAATTTTTAATTTTTCTTTGAGGTCCTTGGCGTACTGTTGATATACTTCCTTATTATAGTGTATGTCATAGGTGTTGCGAAAATCTGAATGTCCCAATGTTAATTCGAGGGGTGTAAAGTTAATTGAAGAATGAATTGTGTTGTTATAAGCAATTAGGACGTATGACATTAAATTTGCGATATGTTTTTTCTTATAGGTTAATTTTAAAAGTCTAATCTGTTCTAATAACGTTAAGTGTAATCGTTCAATCAATCCGTTTGATTCCGGATGATTTTCTGTTATAAAATGAATATTCATTTTATGGAGTTCTATGGTATTTTGTATGGTGTCGTTCCTGAATTCGTTTCCATTATCTAAAGTTATTAATTCGGGTATACCGTAAAATGTGAAGTATTGTAAAAATCCTTGGGTTACATCAATACTGTTTTTTGAAGTGATGGCCTACCTTGGTGAATGCGTCTAGGATCGATAAAAAGTTTTGGGCTTCTATTACTAGAGTCTGCATGTAATTTTTGAAAGGGTTTGTCGAGTGGTTTGGTTAACATTAAGGGTAGTTTAATACGGCATTTGTTTTATCTGGGTTTGGCATAAGACCTTGTGGCGTTATAATGTGTCCTAAGAATACTACTTCCTTTTGCAAGAATTCGCTTTTGTCTAATTGAACCTTAAAGTGAGCTTTTCGTAAACGTTCAATAATTCTCTTAGTCTTTTGATGTGTTCATCGAGTGATATTGAATATGCGATTATGTTGTCCAGGTACACAAGACATTTTTCGTTGTGTATTCCTCTCAGAATATTGTCCATAACTCTCTAAAAAGTGGCGGGTGCGCTTTTTAAGCCAAACGGCATGCGTTTGTATTCATAGTGTCCTCTAGGTGTCTGAAAGATGTTTTGGTTGTGTCTTTCTCGTCCATTTCCACTTTGTGGTATCCCGAGGCGAGATCTAATGTCAAAAAATATTGACATTTTTCTAGTTTGTCCAATATTTCTGTAATATTCGGTAGTGGGTACTTTTCGTCCACAGTCTTCTCGTTGAGTTTTCTGTAATCGATAACCATTCAATATTTGCGTTTGCCTGAAGCATGTAATTTCTTTGGTACAATTAATACGGGGCTGCTCCATGGTGAATTCGAATGTTGAATGATATCTTACCTTAAAAGGTCTGCTACCTGTCTATCTGCTTTTTCTTGACTTGCTTGAGGTTAGTCTATATGCTTTGGTGAAAATCGGTTTATTATCTGTTAGTTCAATGTTATGTTTGATTGTGTTGGTGAAAGTTAAAGGTATTCCTTCACAATGGAATATATCTCGGTATTCGGAACATAATTCCTTAATTGCTCTCTCTTCTTCGGTGTTAATATTGTCGTTGAAACGAATGTTAGTTAGATTTTCTTTTACCATCTAATCATGATCTGTGGGGTTGGAATTGCTTTCAGAATCTTCGTCGATTTCTATTTCGCTGAAATTCACTTCTTCCACTTCTATCGGTGTGGTTAAAGATACTTTTATGGGGTAGTTGTTTGAGTTTAAAATTGTCATAGTGGCGTAATTGTTTTTTATTTGTACTAACGCGGTAGGTGTTTCTACTCCTTGTTGGAATGGCATGTGATTTACAATTCCTGTGTCGTTTTTTGAATTTACTAAGATTTTTATTTGCTTTTCTGTCCTAGGTTCGATTGTGTATTTTTGATTGGTTTGAATGTTGCTATTTTGGAATTTAATTGGAATCTGTCCGTATTTCGTTTTTAATAATCCGTCGTATTTGTTGTTAAATTCAAAAATGCAAAATTTATGTTTCATTTTTACGTTAAAAGTTTTTGGTATTGGTATGTTTGCAATAAATTACTGTAGTGTCGTTTTGTGTGCTGTCCTGATTTTAAAAGGTTCTCTTTCTACAAAATCTGAATAATGTTTCTGCACGATTTTGGGCCTATTTAAAGTTTTTGAAGATCCTGTTTTCGATTAATAATTTAATTTCCGCGTGAGGTATTTCTATATAGGGTAAAATTTGTTGATTAACAGTGTTTAAATTTATTATATCTGGTTGTATTTTATTTGACCCAACTGAAAATTTGAACACACATTTTCTTCATTGTCCTTTTCGTAATTTTCGTACGGATTGTTGCATTCATAGTTTTCTGAATAATTTGTTTCATCGTCTTTACTCGGATTCGCATAATTATCTGTGTCTTTATTGTTAAAATCTTCTTCTTCTTGGTTAAATAGTTCCTCGAAAGTGAAGTTTCGTTTTTGAGAATAATCGGGTCTAATTTGAGATATTTTAGTGTTCTGTATGGTGTTACCAGATCAAGTGTTCATAGGGGTTAGTTTGTAATAATTATTGGGGTTGTTATTACTCGTAATGAGTGCGTTTCTGTTATAATTTACTCCGAATGTTTGCCATGTGCGATTCGCATTCTGATTGAATTTTGATGTAAATTGTTTGAATTTACTGTTTGCTTTGCAAATTATCGAAATTGGTTGTTAAAATTTGTGTTATTAAAGTTTGGATTGTTAATTCTTGGTTGATTCATTGGTGCGTTAAATGATGTAAATTTGGTTGTGTTGGTATTTGTCTAGCGGTTGGTATCGTATTAATTGGTAAGTAATTTTTGTTTGCGTTAGGATTGTAAATTCTGTTTCTGCAGTACATCACGTTTTCTTTTTCCACAATCAATTCATCGCTTCTTTTAGATTTTGGAAATGTTGAAATCATATTTTGTCCGATAATCGTTTGGGTAAGGCGTTTATATAAGCGTCTAAAGCCATTTCGTCGACATATTTGTTTTTATTTAACGGATGTTTTGATCAGGTTCCTTGAGTTTCAATTTAGTTAGTAAGTTTATTAAGTCCCTAATTTTATACTACGTTGGTCTTCGAAATACGCTATCAATGGTTTTTTGTAGTCCTTTCATTCTCGTCGCAATAAGGGTCAAAGCTCTACCGATTAACTTACTTAGAATTAAACGTAATAGTTATACATTGCGGTCAACGTCGCTCTGTTTATAAAAAGACTAAAAATGTTTCACAAGCAATAATAAAGATACCTAATAGCGCTTGATTTCCGCCGCACATTGATATTGAGTCTAAATATAGTCTCAGGTTTTCAGTATTCATCTTCATAAATTTAATTTATTTTCAGTTACCTTAGTAAAGCTTGCATAAAAGTTATTTAAAGAATCACTTATTGTTACGTATTTGTGTGTAATTATAATCACCTTGATTATAATTACATCGGTTTCAGACTTTCCTGAATAATTGTTCATACAATTAATTGTTGCAATAATTGTACATAAATATGTATATTTATAAACCTTAGTTATAATTTCGTCACGTTTCATATTTTTCTGAATAAATTATTTCAATAATAATTGCTGCAATAAATTGTACAAAAAACTGTGTATAATTATACACCTTTGTTCTAATAAAGTTCAAACTTTGCTGAGTAAATTATTTCAGTAATAATAATAAATTGTCATAATAATTGTATATAAAATATAAATTCTCTTGTTTCAAATCTAATTTGCTAATATCAATATGCAATTGAAAATGGTTAGGAAAATGAACTTTTAGTACTCACAATAATTTGATCGCCACTTCCAGTAGCCTTCCTTCTTCATTGGATTCGGCCGATTTTGTATTTCGTCTAATTGTTTGGTTTTTGTTTCCAGTAAAGAATTGAGATTCACGGTCACCAGTTCCTCGATTTTGGATTTGCTAGTGCCCTTCTGAAATCCGTTCCGGCTGCACCAGATAAGTTTTAAGCTCCTTTTTAAAAAGACATTTATTTCCAAAAACACTTCTATCAAATTTATTTATACAGTAATTACAAAAATGGTTCAGCAACTTGTACGTTATGTTCATTAACGACTTCTTATTAAAATAATCAAAGTTAATAATTACTAATTGTAGTGAGTAGCTTGAACAAACCAACAATGTTAAAGTTAATAATCTATAGGAACACTGTGGCACGATTTAAATAAAATTAAATAAAAACCCTTAACCACAAAAATATTTAAATTACTAGATACGTATTTCGACCACTATGTGGTCATCATCAATAGGGAAAAAAAAAAAAAAAAAAAATATTAGCTGTATAATTTACTATATTGTTGCTTTAAACACTATCGAGGATATTCTCCTCACCCGCAGACTGGTGTTCTCAACAACAAACAAGTGGTGTGGAATTGTTTGTTGTTGAGAACACCAGCCTGCGGGTGAGGAGAATATCCTCGATAGTGTTTAAAGCAACAATATAGTAAATATACAGCTAATATTTTTTTTCTGATGATGACCACATAGTGGTCGAAATACGTATCTAGTAATTTAAATATTTTTGGTTAATTTTATTTTTATTTTAATGTTAAAGTTATGAAGTTCGAGACTAACTGGCCATCAGGGGCTCCTCGGGGTATTTATGTAATCCCTGCTCTCGCATCATCTTGTGGGAAGTGCAGCTCTTATGTCTGCTATTTTTTGATAACATACAATGTCTTAGTAATCTTAGTAATCTTAATTATAAAAATTGCTTTCTTATAGTTAATTGTGTCCTGCACATGCAGTATCATGTTGCGCCTGGAATACAAAGTAGTTGCTTCGGTTTTCACGTCTGATATAAACTTCCATTATCTTTTTATAATGTGTGCTTCAATTATACAATGTAACATTCTACAGTATTGCCCGAAATAAACAGTACTGAAATTGTAATTGTTTTGTATATTTAAAAAATACATATTATTGACACTTTATTATATGTTCTAAATGTGCACCTCTTCGTTCGAGACAGACTTCATAACGATGTTCTAAGTTTCTGGTCATGTTAATGAATAAGGGTTGTCTCAGGGCTGCGAAGAAGACTCTAACGGCATCCTTTAATTCATCGATGGTTTGTGGTGCCCGTTTGAAAACGGCATTTTTAGCCATGCCCCAAATGTATGCGTCTGGAGGTGTGAGGTCTGGAGAATGTGAAGGATAAGGGAAGTCAGTAAATCGTGATATGAATTTGCTTGGAAAATGTTCTTGAAGAAATTGACGAATTGCGGCAGCAGTATGGCAAGTTGCCCCGTCCTGCTGAAAAAATTGGTTTCGAAATGCCAAGTTACGTGCACGACAGAATTGACGTAGATCAGGGATAAATCGTGTTAAAATTTGTCTGTACCTCTGTTGATTAAGTGTGACTTGCCTACCATTCTCTTCGATAAAGTACGGACCAATGATTCCGTGTCCGGAAACAGCACACCAGACACTCACTTTTTCACTATGTAAAGGAACCTCTTGAACCTCATCGGGTCTGGCAAAGCCCAGAAATCGATTTGTGCGACGATTCACATAGCCTGACAAGTGAAAATGTGCTTCGTCTGAAAACCAAACATTTTCAAAAATTCAGGATTTTCATACTGTAACGCGAGAATTCTGGCGCAATATTCCACTCTACTGCGATAATCCCGAGGATGCAGTTGTTGATGTACCTGAATCACATACGAAAATGTACCCAGCTCCTTCAGGATTCTTTGAAAGGAAGTTCTTTTAAATCAAGTTGTAACGCTGTCCTTGCCTGGCTGACTTTCGGATTTTCTAAGATTTGCTCAAAAACACGTTCATGGTTATTGTTGTTGTTAACTGTCCTGGGACGCCCGAGTTTCCTTTTCGTTGGCACAATACACCACCTGTATTTCTAAACTTTTCAATAACCTTCAAAATTACAGCATTACTTGGAGAACGTTTATTAAACCTTTGTGTGAATTGATCAGACACGTATAGCAAACTTGCACCATTACGTCGGCCGATTCCGTATGATCGAAAATAATGCTCTACCAGAAACACTTTCTCCTCTGTACTTAACACCATTTTTAACAATTAGGCCCTACTAATTACTTGTTTGAGGTTTACTTGACAGGTCTATACTAGCTAACTTGAGTGTGACAGCGCACGCATAAAAACACCGCCAACTTAGTTTCAGTACTGTTTATTTCGGGCAATACTGTATTTCTTAAGACGTAATAATTATATTTATATTTGTATACATATTAATTGGGGGATATGTAACTCACGTTACAACAAAGAATGCTTTCAAGGAATGATTCATAAACACAGATTGTAAGTTTTCGTACAGGTCGTTGCTGTAGTATACTTTGTGGAAAATAATGGCTGCAATCAGTTCAATTTTCGTTTCGATATTGTCGATCCTTTTCGCAATTAATAATAAAATAGAATTTTTGCGGGTTTTTAAATGGAAATACAGACAACGCTTACAAGTTGAAAACAAATACAGCAGACCCTACAATAAAATGTTATTTAAAAACAGAAAGTTTTTGCAATTTCTTTCTTTAAAATAAATCGGTAGTTTTTATCGAACAATAGTGTTATTATTGTAACGTCAAACCTTCCCACTAACAACAACCATAGGTATATGACAAACTTGACAGTAATTAAATGTGAAACGTGCGAACTCGCACCACTTCCCAATTGTGTTGTAGTAAGTGTTGTGCTATATTGATGTCTCTTTCACAATTGCTTGTTTTCATTTAATATTTACTTATCTTATTAAGTAATCCAAACTCTTTTACAAAACAAATAAATTACAGACGTTGTTTTCGTGTGTGCTTTCCTTGTGCAAGTTCTCATCGACATTGATATTATATGAGTATTTTTATCAAAGAAACAAAGCCAGTATTATAAGAGATTACAAGGAGACAGCCTTATGCAGCATAATCGTAGATGTATCGCTAGGTTATGCTGCAGTACCCTGCGGTTGTTGAACCCATCTTCGATTATTTTGTCTTATTCGTGAAACATTTCACCTAGTAACCTAGATTGAAATCTCAACGCTATTTTCACACATGTACCCGTTCGATTATTTTATCTTAGGAGTAACACGTTACAACTACTAACATAAGTTGAAACCTCAACACTATTTTTGCACATATACAAAGCGATTATTTTGTCATAGTTGTAAAACGTTTCGATTACTAACCTAAGTAAAAACCTCAACATTACTTTCGCCTGAATAATGTTAGTGTAGTAATATTCAACAGTGTAATGTCTAATCATTGCACATCCATAATAATTATGCTTGTGTTCTGACATATCACAATGGAGCAATAATATAAATATACAATAATATGCTGTTGGCCTTCACAAAATAAAAATAGAGGCTATGTCTTTAGTATTAATGGTAATCAGCATTAATGGTAACCGAAAACGTAAGTATTTAATAGTTAATATATATTAATACCATTTCGAAAAGACCCGCACCTTGCCGAAGTTCTAGATTACTAGAACAGGTGAAATGGCTTGCGTGTTCTAAAGAGCTAAAGAGACATACTACAGGTCCAACCAAAATAGTAGGGTCGTTAGCGAGGAACCAGACTAAGACAGGTCTCCGAAAGAAGGTAGCGGTTCTCTCGGTACATAGATTGGCAGAAACCATAGGGGTCGGTATGGCAGTCTAAGACACACTACCGCGATGTGGAAGGCAACTGGCAACCACCACATTACCAAATACACAGCGTACCTAAATTATAATAAAATGATGACAATCTCTGGGGTAAAAGATTCCGGAGTTAAAATAGTCCCCCATTCGGATCTCCGGGAAGGTACTACTTCGGAGGATGCGAACGGAAAGTGCAGAATAACAGTCGGTTACATTTTGCGAGTCGGAGCGTGGAATGTAAGAAACATGAAGCAAGTAGGTAAGCTAGAGAACCTAAAAATCTAAATGAATAGGTTAGCACTAGACATAGTAGGGATCAGCGAAGTTGTGTGACCAGAGGCGGGGGATTTTTGGAGTGGAGACTTCAGGGTAATTCATACAGGAGCAGAGAAAGGAAATTTGGGGTCGGGATAGTTAAGAGGAAAAAGATAGGATACTGTATAGAAAATTACTTACTAAGGAACGAAAGAGTACTCATGGTTAGATTAGAATCTAAGCCGGTAAACACAGTAATTATACATGCCCACATCTAGCTACAGTGATGAAGAGGTAGAAGCAATCTACAAAGATATCGAAGACATATTAAGATACGTGAAAGGACATGAAAATTTAATAATTACGGGGGATTTTAATGCAGCAGTTGGGAAGGGAAGGGAAAGATCGGTAGTAGATTTATTTAATTTAGGCACGAGAAAGGCAGAGAAAATAGGCTGGTAGAATTTTGCAACAAGAACAATTTAATCATCACAAACACGTTATTTCAACATCATGCTAGAAGACGATATGCGTGGAAGATGCCAGGAGATATAGGAAGATATCAAATAGATTACATTCTTGTTAGACAACGGTTTAGAAATCAAGTAAAAGACTGTAGAAGCTACCCAGAAGCAGATATAGACACTAACCACAACATCGTAATTATGAAGGCCGCACTTAAATTTAAAAATTTGAAAAAAGAAATGGAAAAGGGCACTGACTTAGAGAAACTAAAAGATAAAAATATTCAAAAAAGATTCGAAAAAAATCAAGTGAATTGCTGAAAAATATCGGGAAAATATCTGATACTAAGGAAGTAGAAACAGAATGGAATAACATGAAATCCATCCTAGACATGGCGGCCAGAGATATTCTGGGGTATACACAAAAAGAAAATAAGAAACCATGGATAACAAAGAATATCCTGAATTTAATAGATTAAAGCCGAAAATACAAAAAAAAATCAGACGAAACAAGAAAACAGATACAAAGCCATTAAATGGGAAATTATTCGCAAATGCAGGAAAGCTAAAGAACCATGGATTGATGAAAAGTGCAAAGAGGAACAAACAAAAATGGAAGCAGGAAAGACAGATGAAGCATACAACCTAATTAGAATTAATTTTAGGAAAAATATAAGGGACGCAGGATAAAATGTCGAAAAAGTGGGTAGATGGCAAGAATATATAGGGAATTTATATGCAAGAGAAGAACTAACAGCATTAGAACAGGAATCAGACAGGCGCCGGGTACAGATAAGGTGCAAGCAGAAACTCTAAAAACCGCTGGAGAAGCAGTAACGGAACGTATCTTCCAACCTGTAAGCTATATGTACGAGATTTCAAACGTAACATCATAGTGACTATATCAAAAAAGAAAGGCGCGGATAGATATTAAAATTTTCGAACAATAAGTTTGACAGAACACGCATCAAAAATATTAACTAGAATTGTACAAAAGCGAATGGAAAAACGAACTGAAGAAATACTAGGAGAAGACCAATTTGGGTTTAAGCAAAAGAGGGGAACACTGGAGGCTATTTTAGCTCTGAGAGTGATAATGGAGAAAACATTAGAAAAAGGGGAAAGCGTGTATATAGGGTTTCTAGATCTGGAAAAACCATTCCACAATGGAAAATGGAAAAAATGTTCGAAATACTCAAAAAAATTGGATTGAGTTATCGGGATAGACGACTAGCACATAGCTTATACAAAAAGCAAACAGCAATAATAGAATTAGAGCAGGAACGTAGAGAAGTAAACATTAGGAAAAGGGTGAGACAGGGATATGCCCTATCTCCATTAATTTTTAACTTGTACATTGAGGAGGCAATAAATACTGTCAAATGTAGGAAGTCATTTGGACACCATGCAGGGACAAAAAATTGATATGCTTAGATTTGCAGATGATATAGCGGTATTAGCATCTGGAAAGGAAGAATTAGAAGCTGCTCTTAATGAAATGGAAACGGTTCTAACAAAGAGATACAATATGAAAATTAACAAAGCTAAAACTAAAGTACTTGTATGCAAAGGAGGGGAAAATAAATAAAAAACAAGAATACAAATATGTAACACGAACTTACAAGAGGTTAAGGATTTCTGCTACCTAGAAAGCCAAATAACACAAGATGGGAAAAGCGTAAAATATATAAAACAAAGATTAGCACAAAGCCGTGCTACATTAACAAGAAAAAGCAACTACTGTGTTCAAAGACAACATACATAGAAACAAGAAAAAGATTGTTTAAAACATATGTGTCGACCACAGCACTGTACGGCTGTGAAACCTGGACAGTACGAGAAGCGGACAAGAAAAAGGTAGAAGCCTCTGAAATGTGGTGCTACTGACGTATGATGAAGATATCGTGGGCAGACAAAGTTAAGAACGAAGAGGTACTAAAAATGTTAGGGGAAGAAAGAAATATCTGGAAAAAGGAAAAAATAGGAAAGATAGGGTGATAGGCCACATACTACGGCATTAGGAAATAGTGCGGAATATATTAGAAGCAGAGATAGGAAAAAAGAGAAGTAGAGGTAGACCTAGGTTAGACTGCTGCACACAGATAGTGAAAGATGTAGACTGTAGGAACTTCAGGAAAATGTGTAGGCTAGCTCAGAATAGAAATCAATGGAGGTACGCATCCAACCAGTCCCAAGGTGGATAAATTAATGACGAAAAAATAACTGTACTTAAACATGACTACAAGTATTGGTTGCACAGTTGAAAGAATTCACTGGAAAACTATTAATTTGGCAAATGTCTAAGTCTTGGGGGATCTTGACAGCCACAGGCTGTTTAACCCCCTTCACTGAATCTCGGTGAAATAGGGCGTAAAATTAGAAAACAATAAATGGGGAACCGAGCTATATACAGACTGTGCGAGATTTTCAGAGAACTATGTAGGCTAGCCCAGAATATAAATAAGTGCAGGTACGTGTCCAACCAGTTTTGAGACGGAAAACCTAATGACGAAAAAATAAGCGCAGATAAGTCTAATGATTATTATAAACAACTACAAGTGTTGGTTGTGAAAAATCTGCAACTAATGTTGACTGTGCGAAAAGATATATTGGAAAAAATATTAAATCGGTAAATGTTCAAAGGCTTGGGAAACTTGGCAACTTACCCCCTTCACAACCACTGAATGTCGGAGAAATAGGGTATCTAATTGTAAAACAATAGAAGGGGACCAAACTGCATCTAACAAGAAAGAACAGAGAACATAGAAACAAGAAGAAAATTGTTGAAAGCATATGTATGGAGCACAACACAGTATGCCTATGAAATACGGGCAGTAGGAAAACCAGACAGAAAACGGTAGCAGCCTTTTGGAATGTTGTGCTTCAGATGTATGAGGATGATAGCATGAACAAACAAAGTTAATAACAAATAGGTTATAGAAATAGTAGGGAAACACGGATATCTGTGGAAAAAGAATAGGAGAAATAGACGGGCAAAATACGTTCTAAGGTATTTTTGTGGAATAGTACGGGATATATTATAAGCAGAGATAGAAAAAAAGAGGTAGATGTAGACCTAGATCAGATAGTGATAGATGCAGACTGTGTAAATTTCAGAGAAACGTGTAGGTTAGTTCAGGATAGAACACAATAATGGTACGTGTCTAACCAGTTCCAGAACTGAAAGTGTAATGATGATGATTATGATGATAATGATGATATATTAATGGCAAAACAGAGAAACAGAAACCCCAGTATCTTTATCAGGGTGTGATTCAGTGGATTATAGTTGTGATAAAAGCAAAAAATAAAAATAACTGATTTGTATTCCTATTACACTAGAGAACGGTAAGCAAACATATTTTTCTCAATAATCAGGACAACCACTTATAATATAACAAAGTGCGAATACGCCACCTTTAATCCAAGTTGACTGTATGAGAATGATATAAAGCGTCTTCTTGAACGCTCTCATAATAGTTGAATAATAAATATTGAAAGCGAGCACTTACTCCAGGTCGATGTAAACAAGCCTACATTTGAAGTAGGACACGCAGCAGCTGGAATAGTTGTTCTTATGGGTCGTCACGTCGCCACCAGATTAAGTAGACGAAGACTTGTACCAGAAACCGCTACGGTAGTTCTTAGATGTTGCAGATAATACAAAATGCGAGTTAAGGTTCGGGCCTTGAAAGCTGCCTTTTTAAAAACCAGTTCCAAAATTTCTTAACAAATTTATTTTAAACAGACATTAATTATGGAATTTTACAGAACCTGATTTAGTTTACTCTAAGGTCGAAAATAACTATTAAATGTACTATTGTAAGTAGCCTAAGCAACTGCAATGTTAAAGCTGAATATTTTGAGTGACTGCCGGGTCCTTGAAGTCCCGGTCTTTTTATAATGTCCCTACTCCTCACATGGCTGTGGGAGCTTGCAAATCTCAAGTCTGCTTATTTCTTAATATTATTCATAAATACAATGTTGTAATCTTAATTTCTAAGTAATCACGGTATCTTGATCGTCTGTGAGTTGACATCTGCAATGTCACTATCGTCTCGGATACAAAATACTGCATCCGTTCTCATCAACTTTTTAAAAAACTTTATAAATTGTCCTTGTGTTACAATGTTGCACTTCACTTAGCGATTTCTTAACACTTTCTAATAATTTCCTAATTATTCTATTTTATAATACATATATCAATTGGGGGATATATAACTTGCGTTAAACGATGTAAACGGGTAGACAATCATTACCTACAAGTATACAAAGAAAAAAAAGGAAAAAAAGAGAAAAACCTTGTAATTGACCAAATTAGTATCAACAATATAAAAAAGCTTTTTCAATCTACATACCGTTCGAAAACGGGTTTGTTCAAACACATGCGGTATTACAAATTTAACTACGGATGATAAGAATAAATTTTAATCAAATCTACAAAGAAATAACGTTGTAATAAACTGCAGTTAATTGAGAAACTTACCGATTGTTGAAAATCCCAACACGGAAATATTAGGTGAAACTAAACATTCAAGTTTACACCAAAATTCATCCAAATAATTTACTAGCAGCCAAAATCCGCAGAAATTGCGAACGTCTAAACATTAGAGCAGCTAGAAGTCGAATCCGTGCGTGAAATCGCATCAAATACTTTGTTAACGAGGTGAAGCTAACCTTGGAAAGTAAACAAACGCTCTTAAAAAACAAAAAGCCAGCGTGCATAATAATAAAAATTACCATTTACTAGACCATAGTCGTCCCAAATGGGGGAGAAAATTAATACATGACGATTCAGAAATTTAAACTGTAACAACATATTCCATCCTTATGTTAGTCGTATTCCAAGTAGATTATCAGAAATAATTATTCAAATGTGTTCTATCCCTTTACTACATCACAATCAGTGGCGTGCCGAACCATTCGAGGCGGGAAGGGCATATAATTTTTGGGGGCACAACTCAAATCATAGTGCGTCGAAAGAAACATGATCTTAAATTAAACGTCCTTTAATATCGATGTAATAAAAACATACTACTAACAGAATTGCAAAACAACAACACAAAAAAATTATCTAATTAAACTGACAATGTCTTTCATAGTAACATTCTTCTTATTTTTATACTTTTAAATCTATTCAAAACTACTAAATTTATAATTTTAACGTAGTCAAATTCAAACTAAGCTATTCAGTTTTTCCTCGCCCATAGTTTTAATGAGCATCAGCCAACCGCATGTTCTTTCTGCAGAAGCTCTACTAATGTCTATGGTCAGGTAAATCCTAAAAAGAGTATCCATGTTCGGAAATACAGCCTCTTAAGATTTTAAAGTTAATCAGCGCTTTACCTACAAGAACATGGGAAGAGGGAATAACTTTAGCACTACTGAACATTAATTTAGAAGAGATTCAAAATGTGAATGCCGTTGAAAGCACTCTTACGAAGAACAATTTAGTCAAAGGACTTATTAATAAATATGATAATATTTATAAGCCTGGTGTAGGCACTATCGAATACAAGCTTCAGTTTACGTAAAAGAAAGTTTAAGATCGGTATTTATAAAGGCAAGGAGGGTCCCTTTTGCACTGCAAGATGCAGTGAGCAAAGAAATTGGTTCATTAGTAGAACATAACATTTTGGAAGAAGTTGAGAATTCTGAATGGTCTGTTCTCCCAGTAGTAAAAACAAACGCAAAAATTCGTTTGTGCGAGGATTATACAATAACGTTAAACTCACACATAATTCTCAATGACCACTTTTTACCGACTATTGATGAACTGTCTTCACAGATGGATAGAGACACAAAAGTTACCTAAATAGATCGCAATCATGCATACGTACATTTAGAAAGTAAACCGGAGATGAAGGATCTGTTGACATTAAATACACATAAAGGGTTGTATCGTCCTACGCGTTTAAAGTTAGGACTATACAGTGCACCTGTTATTTGGCAGCGGCTGATGGAACAGATATTACAGGGTATTTCTGGAGTATCCGTATTTCTTGATGACATTAAGGTCACTAGCAGAGATACGAAATCGTACTTACATACCTTAGACTCAGTGTTACAAAAATTAAAAGACTATAACTTAGAGTAAATACTAACAAACATGTTTTTCTACCGGATGAAGTAGATTACTGCGGTTATGTAATGAATAAAAACGGGTTACAAAAAGTAAAAAAAAAGTGGAGGCAATTCAAAGCGTGCCTGTACCGAACAATAAAACTCAATAAATGCTTTTATAGGACTTCTTAATTATTACAGGAAATTTCTTAAAGATGCAAGTACAATTTTACAACCTTACATACCTTTTTAACGGACGATGTCAGTTTTAATTGGACACTGGAGGTCGGAATGCTTTTAAAGATGTTAAACGCGAAATACAAACCGATAAAGTACTACGTCACTTTGGCCCTTCATTACCTCTCATTTAGAGTACTTACGCTTCACCGTATAAGGTCAGAGCAGTTTTTTGCCATATGTATCCGCATTGTACAGAGAGACCATTACAATTCGCAAGTCAGGCGCTAAAGACAGCAAGAATACGCTCAAAATTGACAAAAAAACTTATGGTATCCATTTATTTATACGGTAGAAAGTTCCTCTAACGTAAGGACCATAAACCCTTACTACAAATATTTTCATCTTCAAAGAGCACCTATTTTGAGTGCAACCAGAATGCAACATCATGATATATTTACAGCAATATGAATACGAAATAAAATACAAAAACGCGACTGTTGGATGCAAACGCGGATTCCATATCGGATTTACCACAAACATCTATACATTTGTGTATGTGTTCGATGAAGCGGATGTTTTAGAAATCGGTGAAATTGAAACGTTCCCTATAACCTTCGAAGACTTAGCTGTAGCTACTACTTTAGACAAATCTCTTAAAAAACTATTAGCAATATGTATATTTTATTAGCCAGACATTTACAGTAAAGGACATGTTACACAATATGGAATACATGAAACATTTAAGCAATATGTTCAGAGTTCCAATCGCTGCTTGGGCCTCCACTGTCAACATCATCAACATTAATGACGAAAGCTGCAACGTCTTCAGTATCATATTTTACCTCTCTACCCCAACATTCAGTAACTAATTTGTGACAATGAACTACAGCATTATTCCAAATTTGTGGTGTTACCGTCGATAACGCTTCGTGCCACATAGACAAACAATTTTCTGTAGATTTGCCGCCCCTGTGAATCTGGCGATTATAATAGTTTTTAGCAACACCCCAAGTATTTTCTATAGCATTAAAGTGACAGCGATGGGGGGGGGGCATCATAATATTTTATAACCATAGCTTTCTGCCAATTGATTCACCTTATTTGTTTTTTGTGGTTTATTTCTGAAAATTAATACACATTACTTTTCTACATTATGCTGTTTCTTACTTACGATTTAACTATTTTAAGTAGTTAAATCTTGATTGAATTGCCATCATATGGAATTCTACGTTCCCTAAGCCAGTTCTTACATGTGATTTTTTTCCATTGCTCCACCCGAAGGTACCACATTCGCCAGGAAGTAATTTTTTTTACCTGAAAAATTTGGGATTTTGCCGAACCCGAACCCAGCAAGGTAGGGATCTTTAACGTGCCTGACAACACTCACACCCGGGACCTCCATTTTACCTCTCAACCGAACGAGGGCGTATTTTTGTGAAAACTACTCGCCTAACATTTTTTAAACGGACCGTTTCGAAATTCGAACCCGGGACCTGGGGTGTAGTAGTCACACACATACCACTACGCCACGGAGCCGCCTCCCGAAGCCAGTCCGCAATGTCCTTCTTTTTCCAGCTGCTATTTGGAATTTTATGTACGGTTGTACTGTAGTAAGAAGCGTTATCTAAAATAATTACGGACGGTTCTTCCTACTTCTTCAACAATTGGTTTTCGAACCAGCGAAGAAAATTCATTTAATTCATTTCCTCGTGAATAGTTACTATCTTTTGTAGATGATGAAAATCCCAACTCACATTCGTCAATGAACCCATTTTTCTTACCTGCATGCAATACTATATATCTACAAAATAAAATTAGCTTTTACCATTAACAAAGTATAAGCAATAAACCTTTTTATCAACTTTAGTGTTTTTTACGGTTTTCAAATTGTCACCTTGCCACGAACGACTTACAGTACCATTTTGAAACAACCATGTTTCATCTAGATAAACATACATGATTTTAAGAATTGCACTCTTTTAAGAGCAACATCGGGCATCTCCATGAGATCTCTCCGTGAATTATTTTTCTTCCACGTGAATCCGATGCTGTGTAAAAATGCACTTACAGATCTTTCACAACCATTAAAGAAATCAACATCCTTCAACTTACACCACAGAGTAGAAACGTTCATCTGAAATCAAGTAATTTGATATCTAACCTAATAATTTTTATAATACAATATTCACTTACGACCTTCATACATTCTGTAAATTATATTTCGAATTGCAGATGCTGTAAAAATATCCACTTCAGTGACAGGTTTTGTGCGAACTCTTTTCTTATCAGACATAAAGGGTTTATTCGTTTTCATTGCTTGCGACACTGAACTAACTGTTGAAACGTTAATTTTAAAGCAGCTACCACCAGCTACAAAAAAGACAATATAATTAGAAATTCAGTTGTGAAGTGAATAATCACCTCTTGTACTGCAGCCACTGCTATAAGAAGTTAATTATGTTAGCAAGAAGTTGCTTTTCTGTTGTAGCGAACAATATAACACTAACATTAGTTCTGAAAAGAACTGTTGTTATAAGTTTTTTTTTGTTCTTAAATCCCACGTTTGCGCGCCTGTCTTACAAAATTTGACCCAAGGCGTCAAACTCTAATACAAACATTTGGGGTTCTTAACAATCCAAGGTTAGCCTATGTACGAAAAGTTTATGGGTGGCAACAAAATTATTGGAACACCTATAAGATGTGGGCTAAGCTTTACAATTACCTTATGCGGAGGGATAACAGCTAGGGTCATGAGCGATTTTGTTGACCAAAAATTTAGGCGCCACTGCGTTTATGATAATTCACAGAAAGTAGAAACCACAAGCGAACCGCAGAAACCTTTTGGTATAAACAAAAAATTGTAATTACTAAACCTCTTCATTAATGGACCCACGCCTAGAATACATCTAAAAACATATTTAAACCTGCAAAATAAAAAAAAAACATAATAAAACTATCAAAGAGCGAACACCTTTGCGTTCTGATAATAAATATTTTTTTTTAGAAATCATTCACACTCAGAAATAAAAATTAGAGATTTGTAAAGGAAGATATGTTTACTAAAATATCCCTTATATAAGCTTTTTTTTTATTTCAACAATAAGTTTAAGGATCAAAAGTCCTTCAATTTTCAAAACAATTAAGTTATTTACAACAAATGTTACTCCAATTAGACAGGTATGGCGCTTGGATTACACAAAGGTCAAGGACAAAGAACAGCACAAGCTGTTTACTACATGATAAAATTTAGCATTTAGACAACAAATCGAAATTTTTTCTTGTAGGCTTTTATGAAAAATGTGGCATATTTAACTTTGTAAATATTAAATTCTGCTTAGAGCAGCTGTGAAACTTCTAATTTTAAAACTTATTTCATTTGACTGAACAAAATACAAATTAACTCATAACAGGTAATAAACCTAAGACTTACTTATAGGTCAGTCTATCCTTCTAAAAAAACATTTGAATATTCAAGCAGCAAACCCAAGCACAGAACTCTTGGTAGTCTGTAAAACTAACAGCAACATAACTCAGTGTTGTTAATCATAAATCAACATTGAATAATCTGGTGTATCCCAGCACAACCACACGCCCATGACGATAACATTTTCCAAATGCACACGCCGCAATTACGAACATCCAACACGCGGCCAAGATGGTCGGACTTCCAGCCAAGTAGATTTATTACTTGTTTATTCAAGAGTAGATCCAGCAAAAATGCACCACAACTTAAATGGAGTCGCCTCGCCATTATGCACCAAAATCCAAATTAAAACCAAATTCAAAATCAATCGCACCATTCTGCTGTTCGTTGCCTTCTCTCTACAGGGTGTAACAAAATAAGTGTAAAACATTTCGGGGGTGATTCTTCATCGTAAAAGAGATAGGGTCTTTCATATAAAGAAACTTCATTGGAGCATCCCTTGTTAAGATACAGCCCCTTAAAAGGGGTACATAAATTTGTTTTTCATTTTTTTTACAAACACTAAAAAAGTTACAAAATTGAAATTAAGATGACATTTTTTTACTATCAAAAATACACTTACTCAGTAATTTATTTGGTTTACCCCATGGTTGTAAGGGGTGGAAAACGCAACCCCCAAAATTTATTTCCAATGTAACTTTTTGTCTTATTATTTGTTTGCCATTTAAAAATTTATTTCCAATAGCTTATTTCATTCTTAACAAAAAATGTCTCTTAAATTTTTTGCTCAAAATTAACCAGTTCGCAGAAAAAAATTATTTTACAAACAACTACAGAGATACATCGTCATAAGATGAAAATGCGAAACTAATTTATCTAGTAGGCCGCTATTAGTGATAGTGACAATCAAATTGTTATCACGATGTCAGTTTGTAAATTTTTGAAATTGAATTAATAATTGTGTGTCGTTGCTCTGTTCTTAATTTGCTAGTTCACTTGTTATTAAAATGGCATACACAAATGCGGAAATGGCTGATATGCATTACGTTTACGGTCCACAGCTTGAAGAAGCACTACTTAATTTGGTTGAAGAACAACCCACTAGCAGTACTAGAAAGATTGCTTTCGAGTTAAATGTTGATCATATGACGGTATTTCTAATTTTAAAGGAACAACTCTTATACCCCTACCATCTACAACGAGTACAGGCACTGTTACCGCGAGATTTTCCGAACCGTTTTGAATTTTCCAATTGGATGCTGGAAATGATTAAAGAAATCCTGACTTTCTGAAGACGATCGAATTCACAGACGAATGTACTTTTTCTCGGGACAAGATTATTAATTTTCATAATAACCACATATGGGCTGATGAAAACCCTCAAACTGTTGTCCAAGCTAACCATCAAGAACATTTTTGTCTTAACGTGTGGGTCGGAGTTATTGGGAATTATTTAATTAACCCTCATTTTCTACCTCCTCGATTAAATGGTGAAGCATACACTCAAGTTTTAAGAGAAGTGCATCCAGTACTGCAGGAGGAAGTTCCTTGTGGTATCAGAAGGGTTATGTTTTTTATGCATGATGGGGCTCCCGCCCATTTTAGTCAAGCAGCACGTCAGTATTTAACTCAAACATATCCAAATGATAGGATAGGTCGAGTAGGACCACAGAATTGGTCCGCTTGATCCCCGGATTTGAATGCTCTCGATTTCTCTACTTGGGGCCATTTACAGAGTTTGGTTTATTCTACTTCTGTTCGCGATGTAGAGGACTTAAGAAACCGCATCATCAATGCTCCAATGAAGTTTCTTTATATGAAAGATCCTATCTCTTTTACTATGAGGAATCACCCCCTGAAATGTTTTACACTTATTTCGTTACACCCTGTATAACACCACTTCTCGACGCTTGCCCTAATACCTGTCCGAACGTACAATTAAGAAGTGTTTGTGTACACTTTCAAATAGACCTGACTTGAAAAGTAATCAAAATGAACCAATCGCGAAACACGAATTGCTTATGACAAAATACATATTAAGGGAGAAATTAAAATTAAAATCAACAAACTCATCCAAAAAGAATGGGATATACCATTGCTGGATATATCTTCCAATAAGTTGCTAGAATCAGCTACCAATAATACACATAGGGCTCGTATTCTTGCAGTTTCTTCGAAATATGCCAGTGCATGGTTATTCGCTCTTCCAATAGCATCTCTGGGCACATTATTAGATAATCATTCGTTTAGAATTGCTTTAGGACTTCGGCTTGGTACTCGGTTGTGTACAGCACACTCGTGTATTTGTGGATCAGCTGCAGATGAGTTAGGTATACATGGATTAAGTTGCAGGCTTAGTGCGGGAAGGCATTCCAGGCACAAAGCAGTTAATGATTTAATTAAACGAGCTTTAGTCTCTGCCGATGTTCTTTCTATTCTGGAACCTACCTATTTAGTTATAGAAGATGGTAAAAAACCTGACGGCATTAGTTTAATTTCTTGGAAATACGGTAAAGCAGTAATGTGGGATTTTACATGCACCAACACTTTTGCTAGTTCTCATGTTACTGCTTGTTCCAACAAAACTGGAGCAGCACCAAAAGCTGGCGAAAAAATAAAAACAAAAAATATTCCTCTTTATCAGACCATTATATCTTTTATCCAGTTTCAATTGAAACCTAGGAGTTCTGAGTAGTCAAGGATTGGAATTCATAAAGGAAATTGGTAGACGAATCTATCATAATACCTTTGATCAAAGAGCCACTTCATTTTAATTACAAAGAATTGGCATAGCTATTCAAAGAGGTAATGCTACATCCATATTAGGAACCATTCCACCTTCCAAAGATTTAAGTGAAATTTTTGACCTGCTTTCAAAATGTTACAGTTTAGAAAACCAAAACATTCGATCATCTTGCACTGTTTTTAAGAAACAGCTAGATAATGTTGACATGGAAGAAAATAAAACACTGATCGCTTTTACAATAGAAGAAATTTAAAAAAAAACACTAATTGCTCTAACAGATTGAGTCACTCTTCAAATACATCTACTCATCTCCAACATACAATTAATGCATCACAACTCGATCCTTACTTTAAGAACTTAAATGATTTTTCAAATACAATTACAAATTTAGGCAAAAAAGGATTGGAAAATATTGGTAATACTTGCTTTATAAACTGTATAGTTCAGTGCCGTTCATTTACATTTCCAATGCTCCACCCGAAGGTACTACATTGGCCAGGAGGCGAGTTTTTTTGTTGCCTGGAAATTTAGAATTTTGCCGAACCCTTGCCGTTCCAGGCAAAGTAGGGATCTTTAACGTGCGTGACAACACTCACACACGGGCCCTCCATTTAACCTCTCATCCGAACGAGGGCGTAATATTTGTGAAAAATGCTCACCTGTCATTTTTCAAGCAGTCGGCCGTGTCGGGATTTGAACCCGGGACCTTGGGATCCGTAGTCTTACGCTTACTACATTGATCCACGGCGACGCCTTATAGTTCAGTGCCTCTCAAACACAAAATTATTACTTGAATATATTAAACATAATGCGTTTTCGAAGCATATCAATACTAGCACTTCAACCATGAAAGGAGCTTTAATTAAATCTTTTGCACAAGTAATAAAAGATCTATGGTCTGAAGACACTTGCGACAAAGTGGTAAATACTATTAACTTGAAATCACACTTTCATCGATTTGCACCTAGTTTTATGGGCTTCTATCAACAAAACGCACAAGAGTTTACGCGGTACTTGCTAGATGGTATTCATGAAGACCTTAATCAGGTTACCTACAATCAAATCCATATATTGTCAGAATTAAAAGAACCATTAAGTGACTCTGACAAACGTAATGAATCCTGGCAGCAATATTTAAGCAGTAATAATTCCAAAATTGTTAATATTTTCGCTGGACAGTTAAAATCAACAGTACGTTGCACACACTGTAATCATTCTGCTGTAACTTTCGAAGTCTTTTGGGATCTATCACTTGCTATACCTAAGCACACAGCTTTGTCTAGATCATTTTACTAGGCCTGAAACATTGTATGACGACGAAAAACCGGTATGTTTTAAGTGCAAAGAAAGAAGAAAATGCATCAAATCACTGTCCATACAGAGGTTTCCTAAAATATTGGTGATACACTTAAAACGGTTTTCACCTACAGCTACATATCAAAGAAAGCTATCTACGCCTATAGATTTTCCGTTAGAAAGTTTAGATATGCGACACTACGCTGCAAAAGCAAATCTTGGAAATTATCATTATAACCTGTATGCAATATCGAAACACAGTGGAACTACATTGATAGGCCATTACATCGCATACTGTCGACACCCGTACTCATTTGTATGGCATGAATATAACGATTCCAAGGTGTGCAGTATATCCCCTAAAACACTAGTAAAAGCAAAAGCATATGTTCTATTCTACGAAATGCATTCTGAAGAAATGAAACGACGTACCTTAGTTTCGAAAGTTTCTAGAAATACAATGCATGCAAGAAACCTATATCGGCTTAATTCTGAACTACATTGCGATTATCTGAAAAGACATAATAAACCTGCCAATAGACGAACAATCGATCCAATTGTTATACTATCTAGTATTCTTGAAGAAATCTTAAATTAACTACATGATATGCCAGATGTACAACCATTCTTATTTCCTGTTAATGCGATTTTAGTCGAACACTATCAAAATATTATCCAACGACCCATGGATTTATAGTCAATTCGAGATAACTTGCACCAAAAGAAATACCATAGTCGTGAAGAATTTTTGGTTGATATAGATAAAATTTTTAAAAATTCTGCTTGCTATAACGGTAAAAATAGTAGTGTAACTGTAGCCGCACAGCATATGTTAAATAAATGTATCGAAAGATTAGAAGAAAAAAAGGATAGACTAATACGACTGGAAAAAGCAATCAATCTTTTGTTAGATAGTGATCAAGTTGCGTTAACATACATTTTGGATAATGTACTTAATTATAAATTGAAAGCAATGTCGGAGTCATGGCCTTTCCTAAAACCCGTAAACAAAAAGTTAGTGAAAGATTATTATACAGGGATTAGAAGGCCAATGGATTTGCAGACGATATCTAAAAAAGTATCCATGCATAAATACCATAGCCGACATGAGTTTTTAAATGATGTACAACAGATTTTACAAAATTGCGTTTCGTATAATGGTAAAGATTCGCCAATTACTCAAAAAGCGAAAACATTAGTAAACATCTGTAAGTTTACATTATCTGAGCATGATGAACACCTAACTCAGTTAGAAGCAAAAATTGCTTTAGCTTCAGATCAAGCCTACCAAGATGATGACCACACGTGGCTTATTGTCGACGAAGAAAATTATACTATAGCTGAACCAGACCAAATGAGTTTTGCTAGTTCGCCAGCTAATCCATATTTTAGGGATCACATGCAAGATTATCATTACATTGATGTTCAAGGACCTGAGCAATTTTCAGATACTGGTTGCTCTTCTGTTAAAGTGAAAAGAGACAGGGGTAGCCCTAGGTCAAAGTCAGCAGCTACTTTAGAGGAAGATCTACAGTTTTCGAGTGAAGACGATCTAGATGACGTTCTTTTAAATGAATTTGAAGATAGCAATGCTGGAATTTTTATACCAGCAGAAATCTCTTGTAAATAATTCACTTTAAATTGAAAATTGTAATTTTAATTGTTATATTGTAACAGTTTTTTTGACCGCTACACTATATCAACGAATTTTAGTTTTAATAACTCAAGTAAAGTTATTAAATCATGCGAACCATTTTTAAACAAACAAGTATCGATATTGTATGCGCTAACCGCCATGTTAGTTTGGTTGCTAACATCAGGCGCAGAAAGTTAATACAACTATTATCAAAGCCAAACACCTTTCCTGTTTAGTGCATAGCACGTTTGCGCCCACTTTTGCCAGAGCTCTTGTAGAGAAAATAATGGAACCACTAAAGGTTCTGGCGTGTAACTTGCGCCTAGCTTTTTGTGCGGAGTACAGCCCTAGTGCGCTAAAACACTAGGCTTTGTGATTTTAACAATAGTAAGAATTAAAATAATAATTAATTAGATCAACTAAATAATTTGTTGTAGCGTTCCTTTGGTAATTGCTCTTTTGATAATTTAACTTATAGAAGATGTTCGTTTGACAAATTTCCCTTCTCATAATTACACTCTTCGTAATTTTATTTTTAATAATCCTCAATATTTTTGTTATAACGTTCCGTTTAAAAGTCGATTTTAAATGACTTCTAATAAATAACTTCGTTTCGATAATTACTGAGATAAACTCATTTAATAATTCTTTGGACATTTGTGTAAATAACACAGAAAACAATTCTTTAATGATTTCGTAAAGGTACGATAAGATATGTTTTTCAACGCTTCGTAGAATTCGTCAACTAGGTTTTTATATTATAATTAACAACTTTAAGAAGTCATTTTGTATTATCTGGTTTTACAAAACTAAAGCAGTGTATAGGCTGTGTTTAATGGAAGATAAAATTCTACTTTTACATCTGTGAATGTAAAATATGAACGTCCTTCAACCGTACGATGGATAGTTGGATTTTGTGTTATGTTGTGGAAAAGCAATAAGTTGGAATGTAAAAGAAACGTTTTACAAAGTAGGTAGAAATTTTTATGGTTTATAAATTAAGTCCGAAGATGCTTTTGAAAGTATTGGAATTTCGTTGGTCCAGTTCGTGCGTATAACAAAAATGCACGGAAGTTAGCATGGTCCAGTCCAAGGGTCACGCAGCTGTTCGTGTTCGGTAGAACATGTGGATTTGACGTCACTTGTTTTCTGAAAATGTATGTATAAACACCTGCCTAACATGTTGTGAAGACAACATGTAAAGAACACCTGCAGAGCCAAGGTAAGAGATTAAATTATTCTTGCATCATGTCTACATTTGGCGATCTTTAATACCAGGCTGCTTCAGAAAATATTTTTGTAACTATCTATTTTGACAAATCCATTTCGTATATTAAAAAGGACCTTAGTAAATTTTTGTTGACAATATTAGTTCAATACAATTACAGTTATTAAATTTTATAAAATAATGTAAACTTAAAGAGTTGTTATTGATGTTTCACTTACGCATGATTTCACTTACAATTTTTAAATAATGAATTAATAGAGAAGTAGTTAAAGTTTTATATAGTGTAAACAGAAAAAGCAGATCTGACATTTCTGGTATAAATTCAAATTAGATTTTTGTAACTAAAGTAACATTTGAAGTCTTGATATTTTTCTTTGTATATATAATTCTACCTTATGAGTAGATGAAGCTTGTATTATCTTTTCTTAAACATAAATTTTATATCTACAATTTTTATGAAAGTACCATTTTTAATTAAAGAAACAACATTTAATTTTTTTAATTAATTGTTTTATTCTGAACAAGTACGTTCAGAAGTAAGGTGACAAAGAATAAGACCAAATAGAGTAAAGTGGTAAACTCAATTTAATAAGGAGCTTAAATAGCCTTTTCAGTATTTGAAGCATAAAATCTGTGTTCATATTATTGTTACCTGATTAATCTTTGTTGTTTTTTTAGATGAGGTAGCAAGAGAAAACTACTTGTGTCCTCATTTTAGTATATTTAATTAAATTTTCTTTACAGCTCCTGCGTCAGCAGTTAATACGGTATTCCTCTTTAAGGACGTCCAAGTCCCCCTTAAGGAACCCTGTGTTTAAAATTACAGACTTGGTGGTGCCCTTTTTAAGCCCCTGTTTTGTCGAGAATCTAGCCTTAGTAATAAAATAATGCTTTGTAAAAAGAACCACGACCAATCCTCATAAGCTCTGCCCAAGGAATAGACCCCTAGCATAGTCGGAAGATAATTGCGTTCCATCATTTTAAGGGAATCCTTCCTTAAAGGTTACTGGTCACATTTGGGGATATAAAAATAACCCCTAACTATTTAACCCCTCCAGTAAGAAAAACAAGATTATAATATATTGTTATATCTGAATTAATAGTTTTCCAATATAATTGTTTTTATATTTTACAATGATATTAGAATTTACATTAACTATTTAATACTTAAAACTAACTGTAAAATCAAATTAGCAAAATTTTAATGTAGTGACAGCATAATTATGTATTAAAGTTTGGCCGTAGATTTTAACATATTATACTGTAATTCAAATGAAACGTAGTAAAGAAATATAGCCAAAACTAACGAGAACAGCACTAGACAAAACAAAAATTGTTTTTACTATAGCTGGGATAAGCACATAATAAATCGATCAATCTTTTCGATGTTTCATGTTTTCCCAATTTTCTTTTATTGATTTTAATTAATAGTGACGTTTTATAACATAGCTACAGGCCTATAATTAGTTGATTTAAGATCGGTAGTAATATGTACATATTTTAGTGTATTGTTCAATTACAGTACATCAAAAAACGAAACATCGATTTGAATATTCCTATTTTAATTGAAAACTAATTTGTTAGAGTACTCTGCAACGTTGAATTTTTGACTATTGCGTGAAATTTGTTGAAGATAGAAAAGGACAAAAATATTGGTTTATGTTTAATCACATCTATGACGTAAATCGGATTTTAGATTACTTGAACTATACAACTATACAACATACACAACAGTAGCCCATTCTTAGTAACAAAAACCCGCATGCAAATAGAGTGATTTTGTCATTCACTGCATGCTCTCTTTTCTATTTAAAAAAAATCAATACACATGAACAAATCTCAATAAATATACAAATGTACTTTTGCTTATCGTGCTGTTTAGATTTTAATATTAAATTATTTGAAAGTGAGGATTTATAATGCTCCTAACGTCCTTTCTCGTTAAAGGGCGGTTTAAGCATTTTATTAAATCTAATTATATTCAGTGATACAATTTTTATAGTTATTTAACACTATATAATAATAGATTTCCAGTGTTGGGAGCGAAGTACATTACAGTAAATAGTTATGCTCTTAAAAGCGACACGGTCGCTTTGTATGCGATTACATAATACATAATACCTACTTATAGATATTTCAAGTATCGTAAATAAAAGCATAGGTCAAAGTTTTAGAGTATTAGAAATTTATTGTATTTATTGTTTGCACCAAATATATTTGTTGAGGTTACTTGCCATACGATAACCAAAGCGTTAGTCCTAAAACATAACACTAAAGATTTAAAGTTATACCATGTCTTATTGTCACTGTAAAAATTTCTTAACACCTAAGAAATAAATGGGCTACAATACTAGTAAACTTTATTTGATCAAATATCTCAGTAATTACACTAAAAGAGCAATAAGCAATTTTTTAATTTTTAATGTCAACACACACAAGTACAAAGATCCATTTTTGGAGTCACAAATACATTGAATAGCAAGTAAATTATCAATGGAATAAAAAATAAACCAATAACAATACAGGACTACATATCGGCCTTAAAAACTTTCTGAGAATTAAACAATACAATACAACTACCCATACAATCAAAATGAAAGTGTACAACTAATCTATAGCCTTGGAGAGGGTCTAATAAAATAGGCGCAGTGAAAGTAAGTAAAAGATAAGGCTTGGACACGTGTCCATTCACCACAACAATTTCTAAAAACGATTTTACAAATATGAGTTGAAGAATGTTAACAAATTATGTGGAAAATTAAACTAGTTTAATTTGCGAATTAAAATATCTTAGTTAACCTGATCGATAGCTTTAGAAGAATCCATCTTACCGTGTGTGCGTAGACTATAGAGAAATAAATGCTCACACAATTAAGGATAAATATCCTCTTTCTCGTATGGACACTATATTTGATTTTCCAGTTTTCTACCCGAAGGTACTACATCGGCCAAAAAGATATTAACATAAAAAAATTTAATAATCTATTTATAGAGAAAAATAGTACGCAAACTAAAACGTTAGAAAACAGCAATACCACGCTAAACAGCGTCATCAATTTATCAAACAGAACTACTAACGACACAGAAAAACTAATTCTATCAAAAGACCTCAACTTTGCAGTAACACCAAAATCAATACTGTCATTTGAAATAATCAGCTGTATTGAGAAAACAGCAAACCAACTCGAAGAAGATCAACTCAATGTAAGTAGTAATGAAATAAAAGCAATTCGCAATCTAAAAAGCAATAACTCAATTATAATTCTACCTGCTGACAAAGGCAATGCAACAGTAATAATGAATAAAAACGATTACAACACAAAAGTCAACGAACTATTGAACACTGAGAATTACACCAGTTTAGAAACGGACCTAACAAAATCAATTGAAAATAAAATATACAAAACTCTATATAATTTTAAGAATGAATTCGAAAACAAAGAAAAAAACAAACTGGACCCACATTACAGCAAACCATCCCATTTTACGGACTACCAAAAATTCATAAAAGAGACCTTCCTTTGAGACCTATCGTAAGCTCCATAGATTCACCATGCCATAATTCACCACAATTTCTCCTAAAAATTATAAATCGATTAGCAAGCAAAACAGACTCTTTTATAAAAAACAACCAATACTTTTTAGAAAAATTATCAAACACCAAAATTGAAAATACACACACACAAAATGGTAAGTTTTGAGTTAATAAATCTTTTCGTAATTGTCATCGTAAGCAAAACGCTTAATATTATAAAAAACAATCTAGAAAAAAATGACAACCTTAAAGAAAATACAAAACTAAGTATATCATCAATCATGGAATTACTTGATGTATGCGTCAATACCACACATTCTCAAATAAGTGACCAATTCTACAAACAGAACTTCGGAATGGCGATCGGAAGTCCACTATAACAAATCGTTAGTAATATATTCATGGAGCAATTCGAAAAAGATGTAATATTCACACAAGAATTGAAACCACTAGTCTGATGGAGATTCATACGTAGATGATGCCTACTCTATTTGTAGATTCAATAAACAAAATAGATCCAACTATTAAATTCACATATGAATTATGACAACATGGAAAATTTCCATTTTTAAATATTCTAGTTAGCAAAAACGATACAAAAATTAATACATCGGTGTACAGAAACCAACACACACAAACAGATACTTAAACTTCGGCTCAAACCACCCACACTGTGTCAAACGAGGAATTATAAAAACCATATATGACAAAGCAAAATTAATTTCATCAAACGAAAAAATTTTAAAGAAAGAGAAAGACTTAATCAGATATACACTAATAAAAAACAAATCCTAGAAGAACACTAGAGAAAGAAATGAGTAAAGTCCTAAAAAATAAAGGAGAAGAAAACAGAAACAACGAAACGCATCAAAAAATGCTCTCAATACCATACATAAGAAGATTTTTCGAAAAAATCCAAAAATAGGAAACAAATTCAAAATCAAAAAAGAATACCGTGCAATTCTAACAAGTTTTATATGGAGGAAAGTTCCAGACTATTTGAAGTTCGATTAAAAGAACATAAATCATATATAAAGAATAGAAATTTGAAAAATCCATGATTTGCTAATATGCACGGGATTTCAGTCACAAAATAAAATGAAAGGGCGCAAAAATTATTGACAAAGAAGAAAACCAACAAAAGCGCAAATCAAAGAAGTTGCTTATATATAATCCTACATAAAAATATCTGTGTAACAAACGAATCTGTGACTTTTAGTAAACAGTGAATTCCATTACTAAAAGAAATAACAAATGAAAATCAAATGCCCCAATATATAAGTTTTTCTTGGATTATCCCTGCGATATTAACATGAAATGCAAGCTACATACCTGATTTTCATTTATACATATGTTCCGTTTATATTGTAAATAATTTACAGCTAAATTTATTTTCCGTTGAGTTTGTTGATTATTTACGTCCGCCTCGGTATATTTAAATTTCTTAGAGTAAATTTCCTTGTTTACTTCAAGCACGCCCCAACAAGTGCCGCGAGTGATAAAATTTGTTATTCCGCATGTGCAAGAATAGTGTATTAACTGGAAAACCCCCGAAGCAACAAGAGTATCGATTTGTCATTCTAGCAGACCGCATCACTGCTTACATGTTCTACGTAGAACTCTTAATTAGAAGAACCGCTTTCTTTCAGAACACCGCTGTCGACATAAATGTGCTTCGCTACACCCGCCAAAATAGGAGTAGATTTTACATCGTTTTTTTCGTTGGCACGGCTTCGTAAACAACAGGTGAGTGCTTGGAGTAACTGTTTGATCTGGTTAAAACCATTAATCATGTTATTTGTTAAATTTCATTTTTCTATCGTATACATGTCCATTTCTCTCTACCACAGAGCTATTCGAAATTCACCGCAAATTTTACAACATACGATAACTAATTACATAACAATAGGCATATTAACTGCCCATGGCTGCTTAGCAATACGGTAACGTAATCGCACACTTCTCTAATAATCATCCTCTCAATCGTATAAATAGAAATATGTTAAAAAATGTTTTCCAATCCTCAACTTATTAAATTTATATGAAATATAACTATATAAAAATTAATCAGTTTATTCACGGTAAGTATATTGGCTACCTCAAAGTCGCTCCCAGAACGCAACACAAATTGAAGGCACTCATTTTTCTAAACTTTAAAATTTTCACCTAATGTATGCAAGCCATCATACATTAATAAATCAAAGTAACCTTTAATTTATGTCATAAATGTCAAACTTGAAATTTTTATTATTTTGATAACGGTCCTAGGTCATGGATCGAAACGTAAATAAAGACAATTTTAACAACTATAAATGGTTTAATTCCCAAAGTAGATTAAGAAAAATACAAAACAAACCACATCAGACACACAGGGAGTGTATAGCATGTAATTCACACATAATTCAGTGAATTACTCAGCTAAAAATTGCGTACCAGTAAAATACCGAAAACCTCGACTGACTATACGAACAAAATGTGTTGTTCCACCGACTAACTCAGTGAGGAGGGAGGTGTAAGTGTTTGACTAAGGTTCCAAAAAGACATTTGCAATTACTTTACATGGACAAACGATTATTATGCTTAGGTTTGCAGATGATATAGAGGTATTAGCATCTAGTGAGGAAGAGTTAGAAGCAGCTCTTAATAAAATGGAAGCAGTTCTAACAAAGAAATTACGGTATTAGAATTAACAAAAATAAAACTAAAATAGTAGTATGCAAACTAGTATGCAAAACAGAATTCAAATAGAAAACGAAAACTTACAAGAGGCTAAAGATTTCTGCTACCTAGGAATTCAAATAACACAAGATAGGAAGAGCACAAAAGATATGAAACAAAGATTAGCGCAAGACTGTCAACTTTCTTAAAAAGACAAAAAATATAAAAACCACGAAAGGATTATTGAAAGCGTATATGCAGCACAACACTGTGCTGTGTAACGTGGCCAGTGGGAGAAGCGGACAGGAAAAAAGTAGAAGCCTGTACTATAAAATTATTTTTGTTATTTTATATTTCCTTATCCTCGTGACTATCAGCTATAAATCAAACCTCCCAATTTTTTTTAAACCTTAATCTGATATCACAGGGTCGAGAATTTCTTCTTTTTCTTTTAGGCCCAAGGTAATGTCGGATGGAAAATGGCTTGAGACAAAGAAAAACTCTTAAGATATAAACGGCTAGTCGCTGTTAGCTCTGGGTAGATCATGAGCTTGGGTCATGGGTGAATAAAAGACCAAAAATATATTTAATGAGCGCCGCCGTATTTTTTAATACAATAACCAACAAAATTTAACTGTGCTTGTATAAGGGGAATGCGGAAACCTTATCTTAACACCACTAACATAGCCATAAAACTTGAATTTCACTCTTTCGGACACACTAAGACCTCAACCACCAGATGTCATACAGATGTCTCAGCTTTACCTGTGAACAAACAAAAGCACAACATGGACACCATTTGTGTCCTCAAAAACATTTGCCAAAAATAGAATAATACAATTTAGGCATCTAAAATATACTGAGGGAATTCATTTTCATTACACACACTTTCTATTCCGGGAGGACTTGCACTTTTTTAAATGTTGAATAATAAAACGTCTTTCAAAGACAAAAGGGATTCTATTAGGATAAATTTCTGATTATATACATGTGACTGCAATATTTAAATTTGTATCTTTCTCATAATTTTTCATAATAATGCTAATGAAGTTTTACATTCAAAATTAAGATCTATGAGTAGATCATTTCTATAAGATTTAATTAGATAGACATATAATTTATTAATTGTTCATAACACATAAGTTTCTTTTAATCATTGAAGTACTTCCTTGATTATTACAACAAAAATTAATTATCAAAGAGCAGACATTGTAAAATGCAAATATTCTAATTTAATTGTAATCTACAAAAAACACGCGAATTTCCTACACCAATGAAAGTGCCTTTACATGACCTGAAAGTCTTTAAACATAATGTAAAATTAATCAAGACAGCATATGGCGTCTAGATTGGAAAACGGTATCTACAATATTTTTGTCTGACATAGGTTATCATTCAGAATTTCTTAAAATACACTGTTTGCAAACAAACTGGCAAACAAGATACTTATTCGTTAATGTTACTGACTTCTAAAAAAACTACTTTATATTTACGTTACTCAAATAATCAATGTTGGATAATTCATAATAATTTACTATAATTTCAAAGCTATCAAAAGTTATAAACACTCACGTGCATCAAAAATGTACAGCTGGTGCCAGACCTTGACGTCAGCTGTTGAACATTTCCATCGTAATATTAGTCATCGGTTTGAAATACCGAGATCCCATGTAGAATGAACGTTTACTTTACTGCGTATTAAATTGAATAGAACGAAACCATAAATCCTTGCTTTAAATTACTGCCATGAAAATTTGTTTTAGTTTATTATCGAAAATGTTGTTGAAGATATGTCCTTAAGATATTGCATGTCTCAAATGATGTCCAAAAGGGGTTCCATATTCTCAGGCCTGTCGGGATCAACTAAACTACTCGGTGCGAGGCTTATCGAAAATGATGCTCACGCAACCGTTGTTAGGCTCGACCTCCAGACACCAAGAATTTTCAATGCTCTACTTTTTCCTAACTTTGTTAGAAGCCATGTGTTTCGACAGGGCCATTTCGACTTCACCTCGTTTGCAAAAGCGGCTTGCACTTTCGAGCGTTAAGAATGAAGTGCCGACTGACAACTTGACAGCGCTTGGTAACAAACTTTAGAGTATATATATACGAGAATCTATGTGTTATTACGAATATTATATATTAATTTTTATTGGGTAATAATTCACAAATTAAATACTTTAAAATACAGCTGTTTTATTTTTATTTTATTGAACTAAATGTAACTAGGAAAAAAAATACGTTACAAGCCTTTAAAATGTAGTGCTATAGACATATGCTGAAGGTACCATGGATAGACAAACTAACGAACAAAGAAGCTCTCGAAATAATAGACAAAGAAAGAAATATGTGGAAAACTGCAAAAGATAAAAATGATTGGACTACAGGAAATATACTAAGGCATAAGGGAATAGTGCGAATATATATATATATATATATATATATATATATATATAATATATATATATATATATATATATATATATATATATGAAAAGCAGAGAAAGAAAGAAAAAAGGTAAATGTAGACCTAGATTAGACGGTTGCTCACAGAGAGTAAAAGATGTAGGCTGTGAAAATTTCAGAGAAATGTGTAGGTTAGCTCAGAATGGGAATTAATGCAATTACTCGTCTAACCAGTTCTAGAACTGAAAACCTATTGATGGTGAGTTGAGCACCATCATTAGGTCTTCAGTCCTGGAACTGGTTAGACGTGTACCCTCATTGCTTCCTATTTTGAACTAACTTACACATTTCCTTAAATTTGCACAATTTGCTTCTATCACTAATCTGATCTAGGTCTACATCTACCTGTTTTTCCTATCTCTGCTTGTAATGTATCCCATACTATTCCCCAAAAATGCCTTAGAACGTATTCTGCCCTTTTATTTTTTTTATTTTTTTCTCCCAAATATTCTTGTTCCCTTACTATTTTTATAACCTATTTGTTATTAACTTTGTTTGTCCGTGCTATCATCCTCATACTTCTGAGCGCGGCATTTCAAAAGGCTGCAACCGTTTTTCTGTCTGCTTTTCAGACTTCCCGTATTTCATAGGCATACTGTGCTGTGCTTCACACTTATACTTTCAACAATTTTCTTCTTGTTCTTTGTTTGTTGTCTTTCATCATAGGCCCTGTTCTTTCTTGTTATATGCAGTTCGGTCCCCTTCTATTATTTTACAATTATATACCCTATTTCTCCGATATTCAGTGGTTGTAAAGGGGAGTAAGCAGCCTGTGGCTGCCAAGTTTCCCCAGCACTTAAACATTTACCGATTTAATTTTTTTTTTTAAGTTTTTTTTTAATATATTTTTTTTTCAATATAACTTTTCGCACAGTCAACGCTAGTTGCAGTTATTTCACAACCAACACCTGTAGTTGTTTATAATAATCATCAGATTTATCTGCGCTTATTTTTTCTTCATTAAGTTTTCCGTTTCAAAACTGGTTGGACACGTATCTGCACTTATTTATATTCTCAACTAGCCTACACAGTTCCCTGAAATTCTCACACAGCATGTATACAGCTCGGTTCCCCTTTTATTGTTTTCTAATTTTATGCCCTATTTCACCGAGATGCAGTGACGGGGGTTAAGCAACCTGTGGCTACCAAGATCCCCCAACACTTAGACATTTGCCAAACTAATAGTTTTCCACTAAATCCTTTCACACAATTAACATTATTCGAGAATATTGCCCAACCAATTCTTGTAGTTGTTTATAATAATCATCATATTTAAGTACAGTTACTTTCTTCGTCATTAATTTATCCATTTTGGGACTGGTTGGATGCGTACCTCCGTTGATTTCTATTCTGACTATCCTACACATCTCCCTGAAACTCATACAGCCTATATCTTTCACTATCTGTGTGCAGTAGTCTAACCTAGGCCTACCTTTTCTTGTCATTTTTCCTATCTTTGCTTCTAATATATTCCGCACTATTTCCTCATACCGTAGTATGTGGCCTATCATCCTATCTCTCCTATTTTATACCGTTTTCCACATATTTCTTTCTTCCCCTACCATTTTTAGCACCTCTTCGTTCTTAACTTTGTCTGTCCATGATATTTTCATCATGCGTCTGTAGCACCACATTTTAAAGGCTTCTACCATTTTCTTGTCCGCTTCTCCTACTGTCCAGGCTTCACAGCCGTACAGTTTTGTGCTCCACACATATGTGTTAAGCAATCTTTTCCTTGTTTCTATGTTTGTTGTTTTTGAACACAGTAGTTGCTTTTTTTTGTTAAATGTAGCACGGCCTTGTGCTAATCTTTGTTTTATATCTTTTGTGCTTTCCCCATCTTGCGTTATTTGACTTCCTAGGTAGCAGAAATCCTTAACCTCTTGTAAGTTTTCGTTCCCTATTTGTATTCTTGTTTTCGATTTATTATTCCCTCTTTTGCATACTAGAACTTTAGTTTAATTTTTGTTAATTTTCATACCGTATCTCTCCGTTGGAACTGTTTCCATTTCGTTAAGAGCAGCTTCTAACTCTTCCTTGCTAGATGCTAATACTGCTATATCATATGCAAATCTAAGCATATCAATCTTTTGTCCCTGCATTGTAATGCCAAATGTCTTCCTGCATGTGACAGTATTTATTGCCTCTTCGATGTACAAGTTAAAAATTAATGGGTATAGGGCCAACTCTGTCTCACCCCTTTCCTGATATTTACTTCTCTACATTCCTGCTCTAATTCTGTTACCGCTGTTTGCTCTTTGTATAAGCATGTATCATCCGTCTATCCCTAAAACTCAATCCAAACTTTTTGAGTATTTCGAACATTTTTTTCCTTTTTACATTGTCGAATGCTTTTTCCAGATCTACAAACCCTATATACACGCTTTTCTCTTTTCCGTTGTTTTCTCCATTATCACCCTTAGGGCTAAAATAGTCACCCGTGTTCCTATGTTTCGCCTAAACTTAAATTTATTTTCTTCTAATATTTCTTCAGTTCGTTTTTCCATTCGTCTTTGGACAATTCTAGTTAATATTTTCAACACGTGTGATGTCAAACTTATTGTTCGAAAACTTTCACATGTATCCCCGCCTTTTTTTTGTATAGTTACCATGATGTTACGTTTGAAATGTTTGGGTATCTCGCCTATCTCATACATATAGCTTACAGGTTGGAAGAGACGTTCTGTTACTGCGGTATTAGCAAGGAAGAGTTAGAAGCTGCTCTTAATGAAATGGAAACAAAAAATAAAACTAAAGTACTCGTATGCAAAGGAAAAGAAAATAAATCAAAAACAAGAATACGAATAGTTTACGAAAACTTACAAGAGGTTAAGGATTTGTGCTACCTGGGAAGCCAAATAACGCGAGATGGAAAGAGTGCAAAGGATATAAAACAAAGATTAGCACAAGGTCGTACTACATTTAACAAGAAAAAGCAACTACTGTGTTAACAGACAACAAACATAGAAACATGAAGAAAATTGTTGAAAGCATATGTGGAAAACAAAAAAGTATATTAGAAATAGAAAGGCAGGATATGTTCTAAAGCATTTTTGGGTAAGTGCGAGATATATTACAAGCAGAGCTAGGAAAGACAGAGGTAGATATAAGCCTCGATCAGACTAATGTACGCAGATAATAAAATATGCAGACTGTGTAAGTTTCAGGGAAATGAGTAAGATAACTCAGAATTGGAAACAATGAAGGTACGCGTTTAACCAGTTCCAGAGCTGAAGACCTAATGATGATGATGATATGGGTTTCAATACAGTATACAGTACAGCGTATGCAATAGGTTAACAATGAGTGATAGCTACAAAGTAAAAAGTGGTCTAGATTAAACGAGTGGTTTGAAGTAAACTTTTCATGAACTTTGCGGGAGAATAGCTGAATGCAAAATAAGAAAAGAAAATGAATGGTACATAGTAATAATTAGGAATTGCAATTGTTAGCAATATCTCATATTTTGCAGCAAACAATAGAATCGCACAGTTTTATGTATTGTAGGTATGCACGGTAGCAAGCGTCAAAACAAACTGAAAACACCATATATTGTTTTACGGTGGGGACCAATGTCTCATTGACATCTGAAATATTAGAATAAGAAAGGCCAATGTCGACTTAGGCCATTTTATGATTTACGTTTCACAGTCGTTCTTATGCCTATATCCACATTGACCTTTTATATGTAAAACAAAAGCGTTTTTAGATTTGAACGTTAGCCCTACGCACTTTTATAGCACGATTGTTACTGTAAGCAGACATTGGTCCTTTCTACACATGAAACTTTTCTTTAAATGCAGATTGATAATGCACTTTAGCCGAAATCGCGAAAAATTGACATTGGGTCTTTTAGAACCAAGCCACAGAATATGGTTAAAAAAGTTAATATTTATCTTCGAAATTACGCATTTGCGGACATTGTTTATTCGGTCGTGTTTGTTTGCTTTTAACCCAAAAACGTGCCAGCACGTCAGTATGCAACTATGTGGAACATCCTGCATTTGCGCTTTGCACACATGCGAAAAATGCTATTCCAAGTGTGAAATGTATTCAGAATTTTATTTAATATAAAATTACATATAGTTCAAGCTGCCTCGTCGCATATTTGCATTTTTACTAACTTTTCTTGAAGATTAATAACCCTGTTATAATCGTGGAAGTGTTTTTATAAGGCTAGGGAAGAGCTCATTTTGATAAAATGTAGTAAAACTAGGGTAGTGGATAGCGTGAATTTTTTTCAAAGATTTTTGATGCAAGAAATAAATAACGAATTAATGTAAGAAAGGCATATAATTGTCTCTTAACAATCATTAATGTGGTAAAAAGCTTTTCAAATCGATTCACAAAAATAGCCTTAATTAAATCCAAACTCTAGTCCGTTTGTACGAAATAACAATTGAATTTGGTATCGTATTATTGAATCTTTGATTTTGATTTATAGTCGCTAGCAATTGTTTTCTGTCGACCACCTCCAAGATAAGTGCAATAGAAAAATCTTGCAAACAGAAGAGCATACGTAAAGTACATCAACAGACTTAACTTAACATTAAGCGGTGTAATTTGGCACTCGACATTTCTATTTAATAACTGGTACATCCAGATATTTACTGCGCATCCAAGTACCATCTGGAGTAACTGTAGCGATGTAATTACCATTGCTATCTGTCGCGGTGGCTTAAAACGCAACGCTCTTAACGCATAATATGAATACATTATAGAATGGACACAGTAATTCATAAAAACAAACCACCGTGCATTTGCTGACGTTTCTGCGTAGGAATACCACGAATACAGAAACACAGTTATGTGATGGTACCAGTGCAGGAAGATTAATGGTTGTTTGCGGAGCACCACGAAAATAGTATCCCCAAATTCTGGAAGCTTGCTGAGAACAAACACCCATGTCCAGAATCCCGCAACACGATCTTGTTCTATGTAGGACGGTACACAAACAGAATGGTACAAACCGTAATTAGTCAAAATATGGATAAACTCTGGAGCCATCCTCATTGCACCAACGGTACTAAAAATCGCCAGCGATGTATTCCATAACACTAATAGCCATTTTAATTCAAATTTCGGTCGATTTTGCATAACATATTGCACTCCAAATATTAAAATTAAGTAAATTGCCGAATAGTAAAATCCATTTCTCCAATTGTCTTGCATCCATTTGAGCGTGTTGGGATGACTGAAATGCGTTTCGAAATTAAAAACGTAGGTGTAATTAGGCAGAGTAACGTTGTACTGCATATTGCAATTGGATGAGTTGATGTAAATATATTAACTGGTAACAGATGCAAATAATAATTTACACACAACACTTGATTATACGAAGAACGTCACGATGAGAATGTAGTTTATAACTTACAATTACACAAGGTCGTAGTTTAACATAATTAACTTCACTATCGGATTTATAATACTTATACAGATTACGAACTGCAACTTTGTGAAAATTTAGCTGTACTTGTATTTATTTCACCCATTTCGTACGTGAAATACCATCCAGACTTGAACAACGAATCGATAACAACTTAATTGGTAAAAACATTTTTCTATTGTTGCTGTATACATTTCTCCAACTTCAAATTTCTTGCATAATACTTAAAGGTTCAAATGATAATATAATCTCGTCGTTGTGATTTCCCCATGCAACTGATAACTTGTATCAAAGTAATGATTCAAGTAGTTTGCTTGGATTATTGAAGTACTAACACAATCTCTAAGAATAAATTGAAGTTGGGAAAACTATGTTTGCTAAGGAAAATGTGCAAATATATTTAAAGAGCGATTATTACAGATATTATTTATTCTTGATAGTTTATAGTGACCTAATTAAGCTCTCTAGTACATTGCCGATCAGCCAGTGTGTAGGACCGAGAACTACCTGACAATAGCGCAGCGGCGTTATATTTTAAAAATTGTAGTCTACTTTAAATTGTTGCTATTTTATTACTGCTGTTATTAATAAATTAAAAAGTTGATGAATGTATTCTCACTCAGTTTAATACACAGATCATACTTTGAAAATCTTGTAGTTTTTAAAAATAATTTTTTATCAGTCAGGCTATTTGTTGTAGAGAAATTTTAATATAATAAAAAGTTCAACAACAATTAAAACCCCCATCATAAAAAATATTCTACGGGATCCTGTAATTGTTCTTTGACTTTTATTTCCAATGAATACAAGTTTAACCCATTTTGTACCGGTGTCATATATATATATATATATATATATATATATATATATATATTGCTGTGATATACTCCTTTGAATGCGGGAACTGGGTCCTTTCAACAAAAAAATTCTAGTCCCACCGATTGGGCGTCATAAACTGCTGTGATCCTGTTTTCGCCTCGGCTGCTCACCTAATTTTATAAACCTCCTCACTCCTAAAATTAAACAACACATTCCTACCACAAACATCAACGTTAACTCTATTTACATCAATATTCAGAATACATTAAATTTTCAAATTAAATTTCAGCATAAAATTCAGTTTTAAAAGAATTTCAAGATTAATTTTATTATCACTTTAACGTGCATCCAGAATTAAAGTCCTTGTTGGATGCCTACTAATTAATATAACAATATAAGCAGACCGGAGTCTGAGTATAAAGGAGCATCTACCACCCTTTACGTTAATTAACCAGGTTCGTCTAATTGAGCTCAAAGACATACCCAAAGTTTCATCATAATTCAGAACATCAATACAAAATACCCTTTCTACTTAAACAAGCAAATTTCATCTTAAAATTAAAATTTTACGGTTAGTACAATTTCACTAATGTCCATTTTAAATAAACAAATTAGAAAGTTATTCAACACACACAACATCTCAAAGTTCAAACAAAATAGTATAATTTACCTGAAGGTTACTTGCACTCGTAGCTTCAATGTACATCGTCCCTTTAGTTAATCACACCATTCCAACAGGATTATATTTACGGCTTCTAATTCTCAACGCTTTTAAAATTTTCTCCATCACCATTTATTTAAAGTTGTTTCTGGGCTTTTCCGGAACTCATCTGTGTATATCTGACCCTTGTTTCGTGGATCCAGACACGTATTTGAACCATTTAATTATTAACACCCCGAAAATAGCAAAGAAATTCATGCGTCTTTCACCAATATACGCCAAAACTGCCTACTTTTGTGTATACATTTGTCGTTGTAAATTTTGCTAATTGGTACAGTGATACTAAATTTTATTACCTTGTATCTAAGTGCACTGAAGTACATTCATGTTAGCACGTAAATAACAAACTATTTTGAATCACTAAAATATACGAGCAAAATTTTAAATTATTTTATCAAACTAAAATGCACTGTTTAACATCTTGAATCAAGTCGCGGATGTAAGAGCTTTTAACGCATCGAATAGTCAAAAGTCTAAGAGAGCTTGTTTATATTCACCTCGGTATATATAGCAAAAAGCCTGTCTGTCGGTCTGTTCCCCAAAACGGGTAATTCTAAAGAATTTCTCATGCCATGTTCCCAGTCCGTCGCTCGCGCGTCGGTTTTACGAATTTTCACTCGCCCTTTTAAATATCAGAAATTCTCACGGCACGCAAACATGTCCGAGAAAAACTAATTAATTTTGTACAGAAATTGTTGTTTCTACCTCTGATATTTGCATCCTATTTTCAACCAATAGTGACCCTCGTGACGTTGCTTAAATCACGCCTTTTACTATATGTGTCTTTGCTTGACGCATTTTCTCTTTCCTTTTCTAACCTGTTCGCATTGGTGCAAATTGATATTCTTTATTATCGATTTTATTTTAGTCCATGTGGAGTGTGAAATAACCCACCTTTAGCATTTCTCGTAACTATTATGCGACGGTTTCTACAAGATTCTCTGAACCATTAATTATCTGCAAAATTTTCGCCGTACGTGATATTTAAACTACGCAGGTGTTCAAAATAATATTAATTCTCAGAGCTTTATTTTCTGGTATTATAATCTTGGATTTTCACCGACTTTTATGCTTATTATTAATAATGGTTTAATTAACTCCAATTAAAATTGACTTCTATCCTTTCATATTTAGCGAATACAAGTTAAATATTAATTATTATGTGTACACTCTGTTTTACTACCGGTTACTTAAAATAGGGTTAATTAATATAAATTTTGCACGTAATTTCCATTTGTTTAGGAATAATTACATTACCCGTAGAGCTTGTTAATACTGTTTCTTTTGATATAAAGCGTCTTGTACATGATTTAAATTTATTATGTTTAATGAAACTAATAACCTTTTATGCTTCACGGTTTTAATAAAGCGTACCTCTTCCCACAGCTTCTACACGGTGATTAAAATTATTTGATGTGATTATTTAATTTTCTACCCTGGTCTAAATATGAGTAATATATATATATATATATATATATATATTGTTTCCTTCTGACCTTGTTTGAGTGGTAGAAATCGATATTACTGTCCGCGTTACAAACTAACCCATGTGGACTGAATACGTGCGTTTTGAAGTGAACTGTTATTATGCCCGTCTCATTCCGAAGCATTTCATTGATCGTCTATCCTTTCTGCGCTTTAAGAAAACTTTTAGTTAACATTTACGCGAACCGTCCGACTGTTTACCCGATATACTTTGAATACTGTCTTTTATCTACACAAATAAGAGGAACCTGACATTTCCAAAACTTGCAGGTGTTCAATTAACAAACGTTTTAACACAAAATTTCTAGGAGGTTGCGTTTTAAGGTATTTTATATTCAACGGCTGTTCGTTTGTTAGCAAGGCGTTTCACCTTGGTATTATCGATTTTTCAAGCTCTTATGCGTATTAAACTTAATAACCCTTTCAACTAAACTCAATTACATTAATTAATAATTTGCATTGGCTTCTACAATTATTTTCTTTACGAACCTAACTAAATTTCTATCACTACTTGTAAAATTATGGTAATACTTGTTACTTTAAATTCATTAAATAAAATTAATTTCGCACGTAAATTCTGCTTGTTTCCCCTATACAGGGTGTTTGAAATTGCCTTGTTTATACTTAAATTTAACCGTTTAAAACCACTACAATATATATATATTGCTGTGATAAGGGGTTGTTTAGGGGTGTTTTGAGTAGCAAGGGTCGTGTAGTAGCTATAAATAGCAATAGAAATCAGAAAACTACATTTATTTAGCAGAAAAATAAGTAATTCGTACATTATGTAAACAGCAAGGATTTAACATCCTGTATATAGACCGTAATTAACTTTAAGCGATGCCAGTAAGCATATCTTTCAACAATAGAACGCGTATTCAGCCGAGAAATATTCGTACATGTAATTAAACACACGTTGAGAAGTGTTCTACAAGTTTATAAAATAAATACGCAGAAGATAAAATGAAACCTAATAACTCTTCATTCAATTACGCTAGAAACAATGAGCGCTTTGATAAGAAAACGCACTTTCAAATAAATAAATACATGAACGAAAACAGCACTAGAGTTACATCATTTATTTTTGTACAATTATCCAAAAGCGTTATCTATTCAAAACAACATACGTAAGTTGAAAAGCTGACCGCGATAACAAATAATAAGGCAACCAAAGATCGTAAATAAACAACCATAACACTGAAATCCAAAAGAATTTCATCAGAAATACAAACCTGGTTGGTTGCGACAATCTGCAAAACTGCTTGAAAACCCAACCCAAAGGCCGTGGGAAAAGGCTATTTAACACCCATCGGTGATAAGACAGCTCAGTTTTCACTTAAAGCAGGTTGAATCCACATCACTTTTAACCAGAAACTTACGCGTCAAATAAATAAACTTTGTAATATAATAAAAATAGTGCTGTATAAAAATTGTATTTTTGCCGTTTTTTTAAGACAACGTGAGTAGAAATTGGTTAATTAATTTAAATTAAATATTTTATAATGATATAGGGCTTTTAATCTGCAAATATAAGAAATTTTAATTCTAATCAATTCTAATCAAATTATGGGACAATTATAATCGGCGTCTAGACTATTTCTGGGTCACTCATAAAACAATTCTAGTCAAATTCTGGACTATTTCAGGTAAATCATAAAGAGGACTCGAACCTTTCAGATTTTTTTGTAAAGACGTAGTTTTTGGTGACTTTATTTTAAACTAAAAGAATATGAATTTTGGGACAAACAATCCATACGATATTAATTGATTGAAGTGTGTATTTAAAGAATTTCAAAAATTGTAAATATTATTTTTTTTCATTATATGAATGTTGATTGACTTCGTTTTTTTCAAACAGGTAATCCCCTTTACGTTAATTAACCAGGTTCGTCTAATTGAGCTCAAAGACATACCCAAAGTTTCATCATAATTCAGAACATCAATACTAAATACCCCTTTCTACTTAAACAAGCAAATTTCATCTTAAAATTAAAATTTTATGGTTAGTACAATTTCACTAATGTCCATTTAAAGTAAATCAATTATAAAGTTATTCAACACACACAAAATGTCAAACAAAATAGTATAATTTACCTGAAGGTTACTGTCCTCGTAGCTTCAATGTACATCGTTCCTTTAGTTAATCACACCATTCCAACAGGATTATATTTACGGCTTCTAATTCTCAACGCTTTTAAAATTTTCTCCATCACCATTTATTTAAAGTTGTTTCTGGGCTTTTCCGGAACTCATCTGTGTATATCTGACCCTTGTTTCGTGGATCCAGACACGTATTTGAACCATTTAATTATTAACACCCCCGAAAAATAGCAGAGAAATTCATGCGTCTTTCACCAATATACGCCAAAACTGCCTACTTTTGTGTATACATTTGTCGTTGTAAATTTTGCTAATTGGTACAGTGATACGAAATTTTATTACCTTGTATCTAAGTGCACTGAAGTACATTCATGTTAGCACGTAAATAACAAACTATTTTGAATCACTAAAATATACGAGCAAACTTTAAATTATTTTATCAAACTAAAATGCACTGTTTAACATCTTCAATCAAGTCGCGGATCTAAGAGAGCTTTTAACGCATCGAATAGTCAAAAGTCTAAGAGGCCGAAATTCATATTACCACCGGTATATATAGCGAATAGCCGGCACGTCGCTTTTGTCTTCAAAACAGACAATTCTTAAGAATTTCTCATTCTATGTTCCCAGTCCGTCGCTCGCGCGTCGGTTTTACAATTTTCACTCGCCCCATTTAAATCTCAGAAATTCTCACGGCACGAAAACATGTCCGAGAAAAACTAATTAATTTTGTACAGAAATTGTTGTTTCTACCTCTGATATTTGCATCCTATTTTCAACCAATTGTGACCCTCGTGACGTTGCTTAAATCACGCCTTTTACTATATGTGTCTTTGCTTGACGCATTTTCTCTTTCCTTTTCTAACCTGTTCGTATTGGTGCAAATTGATATTCTTTATTGTCGATTATATTCCAGTCCATGTGGAGTATCTGGGTTAAATAACCCCGTATCGCACCTTCTCGTGAATATTAAGCCCCGGTTTCTCCAAGATTCTTTGTAAACATTAATTATCTGCAAAATTTTCGCCGAATGAGCTTTTTAAATAAACCCTGTTTTGTATTTCGTGCTAAAGCATCTGACCGTTTCCAATATCCTTAGAATCGACATGTTTATCTAACAAATTAAACTGAAATTGCCTTTTAAAATACGCCAGTGTGTTCAAACATCCTACTTCTAACTAACACTTCTAGGATTTGCATTTTATTGGGTTTTTACAAGTTTCTGTAGATATTATCTGTACGTTTTGTTCAATACCGGTTACTTGAAATAGAGTTAATTAAGATAAATTTTGCATGTAATTTCTCTTTGTTTCTTTATTAGGAATAAATAAATTACACGCAGAGCCTTTTTAATACTGTTTCTTTTGATATAAAGCGTCTTGTACATGATTTTAAATCTCTTATTTTTACTGAAACGACCGAATTTATTTATGCTTCATGGTTTTAATAAAGCGTATTATTTAATAAAATTCCTTATACACGGTGATTAAAATTATTTGATGTGATTATTTAATTTTCTATCCTGGTCTAAATATGAGTAATATATATATATATATATATATATATATATATATATATATATATTCTTCTGGCCACCCCCCCCCTTTTTTTATGTTTATTTATTTTTATTTTTTAATATACTCTTTTTCCGTCGCCCCTGTTTTTATTAAATGAATGACTTTTATATAATGTGCTTTAACAACGTTTGGTTGGTTATCTAATCAAAATGTTTATTACTATGCCTCGACTATTTAAAACTCCTTTCTCAGGGTGTCCACATACTTACCGTGGGTTCGGTGGTAAGTAGATGTGCAATGCCCAACCAAACTGCACTATCTTTTGTTTTACTACTTTTATATGAATTTACTACTGTATATGCCAAAATTTAATGATCAACGTAGTCTTGTGCCAAATTAATTAATAATACACAATTTCTGACTTTGACGTTATAAGATATTTCACAGCACTCACCTGGATTATACTTCGTTGCTGGCCTTTTTTTACTGCTGGCTCAAGATCTTTGTCGCCGTATGCGTCTTTACATGGATTCACTATCGTTGGAAACTTTCGTATCGCCTCCAGGTATCTTAGTATAATTTTGTTGATCCCCAATCTGAAATAAATAACCCGAATTTTAGAATTTAGAATAACCGTTTTGTTTACTTCCCCTGCGCTGATTCTTCCGTATTACTTTCTTCGTAGCCTTTAACTCTTCCAATTGCCGCTCTCAAATCGCTCAATCCAAATCTATTCTCGTGCCGCTCAATCCAAATCTACTTTCCGTTCAGCTCAATCCAAACCTATTCTTCGTTCAGCTCAATCCAAATCTATTCACGTTCCTTATCTTAAAAACCACTCAATGACCCGCTATACATAAATCTCTATCCAAATCAATCCAATCAATCCCTCAATAACCATAAATCCGTAACCAAATCAATCCAAATCTTATTCACGCTTACAAATTCCTCACCGATGCCTTCTGCCTTTATCAAATCCGTTCCTACACAATCTTTCTTTTCGCCGCTTCGCTATCTCACCAATACCAATCTTCACTTTAATTCGCCGTCGCTATTCTTTAACTAACCACTGATGCTTCTCGTTACTCCACTTTAATAAATTAAACTCTTCAAATTCAAACACATTTATTTCTTTTTCAAAATATTTAAACAATTTTAGCGCAGGTTTACAAAAATACGTCTTTATACAAAATTAAATCGAAAAAGATCTTCGTTGTTTACTTTCCAAGGCGATTACTACAACAAATCCTGCTTACTTAATCACATTTTACATAAATAAAAACATCCAATAACATTTTATCCCTTATTTTGTGTCACAAATACCTTCACTGGTGTCCTTTTACACTTTCCTAGTTTGTACATAATTCTATCATTGGTCCTAAATAATTCACAATTCTCCAATCACAACATTTGACACTGCTATAACTTATAATTTTGAGATTACATATTCGTCCAAAAGTTGATTCTATTTAAATAAAAAGCCAAAATAATTCACACATGACCTGGATGCGTGGTTGATAGTAGACATCCGTAGACGCATCCGGTTTTCGGATGGCAAATGTACTTTCAACGGCCTATTAAATTGTAACTCAGTATAAAACCTTGAGCACTGTGTATTTTATCAACGTCATCAAGTCATTTAATTTACCTTTTGGCACATACATTTCAAATTAACATTGTAAATACTTTAGCATATGTAAAGTACGGCAAAACATAATTTTTGAATTACGGGATCTGATATATGGATCATTCTATTTGGCATACCCCCCTTTAACCCAAAACTACCCTTAGAACCCTCGTAGCTTCTACCTGACACTACATATATATATATATATATATATATATATATATATATATTCTTGTATATCTATATTTACTATGTTTTTTTGTCTCTACTATTTTATATAATATAATTACTCCTCCTTTAAACAAGATTTTATTACACGACTTTTGTCGTCGTCACAATGATTTCAAATCGAGGTGCTTTAGCAAACGTTTGGTTGGTTTTTCTTTTACTAATTACTATATTTTATATGCCTCGACTATTTGAAACTTTAATCTCAGGGTTTTCTCACCTACTCACCGTGGGTTCAATCGTGAGTAGATGTGCAATACCAACCAAACTGCACCCTCGTTTGTTTTACCACTTTTGAAATGTACTAAATTTATTTTAATATGCCAAATCTTATTAGATCAACGATGCCTGATGTCAAATTAATTTATGTAACTTTTATGACTTTAATTTCTGACGTTCTAATATATTCACGGTACTTACCAGAAATATACTGCGCTGAAGGCCTTCCTTTGACTGCTGGCTCAAGTTCGAAATTGCCGTACGCACTTTTACACAAGATTCTCCAAAATTGTCCTCTTGCGCACTGCCTCCAGGTATTTGTAAAACAATTTTGATGCCCCAAACCTGAAATAATGTTACCCCAATTTAGAATTTAGTAAAACCTTTATCTACTTTCCTGCGTCAATTCTTCCTCGCCGTATTCCTATCTCCTGTTCCTCTGCTCCGTATCCCGCTTACTTCTCTCTTCGCACAACCAAATCAATCCCGCTGTCTTAATACAAATCACTCCTAATCCTGCTATACCAATTATCCATACGATGTCCTTCTGCCGTTATATCTTCTCAAATCAATCCCAAAATTCTTTACGTCGTCGATGCCTTCTTTATCCACTCCAATATCCTGCTGCCGTAATACCCAAATCTATCCCAAAACCAACACTAATCTTCTCAAATAATATACCGTCGCTTTCTCCTTTACATCAATGACCACTTCCACAATCTTCTTTACATACACGCTGACTTTCCCTTTTCACTTTTAAACACTTTATATACTTTCTTTTATACTTGGATTAAATAATACTCGATGAATACACAAATAAACTTTTATTTCAAAACTATTTTACAATTTTAACGCAGGTTTCATAAATAGGTCTGTATCTGAACAAATTTAAAAAAGAAGTCCCTTATTTATATTGCTTGGTTATTAAATAAACAAACTTAGCTTACTACAATAACATTTTTTTTTACATATATAACATCCAATAACAAATCTCATATCTTTCAGTGTCCAACATACCTTCGCTATAGTCTTTATAATAATTTTAAATTTCTACCATTGGTCCAAAACACTTCACTAAACTCCAATAACCTTTTACATTTTGATTCACTTTAAATTTTGATTTACAATTCGTCTAAAAGTTTGATTCTATAAAAAAGGAAAAGCCAAATAATTCATACACGACCTGGACGCTTTGTTATATTGCAGATATCCATAAATGCGTCCGGCTTTCCGACGGCAAATGTACTCTCAACTGGCTCATGAAATATCAACTCAGTATAAAACCTCAAGTACCGTGCATTATATCAACGTCATAAAGTCATGTTACTACCTTTTGGCATATAAGTTTCAATCTGAAATGGTACATACTTTAACGTATGTAAAATATAGCAAAATTTATAGTTTTTAAATTATTAAATCTGAAATATTGACCCTATCGTTTGGCATACACCCCTATTAGTACAAATATACCTTTAGAAACCTTCTATAACCCCCTCCCTTACACAATATTTGGCCCCACTGGTTTTTAATGAAATTGGAAATTTCATATGTTTTTCTCTTCCCCCTGGTGTGCAAAAATTTCTGATTTTCATTCAAAACCATCCTTTCGTTGTTTCTATTTTACCTTGGCAACCCGCATTCGCCTTTCTCTCACATCTATTACACTACGCTATTTTCTAACCTATACTATTACTACTATAACAAAAACAAAATAAAACTAAACTAAACTTTCCGTTGCATGAACCACATTTTAACCTATCCTATTAAACCCTCTTCCTGTACTACTCTATATGGGTACAAATTCTCCAAATGAAAACGCCCGCGATACCCCCCTGTCATATTCTCCAGCTCAAACGTATTGCCTTCAGCAAAACTACGCATGATCCTGTACGGCCCTTCATAAGGAAACAACAGCTTCGCGCAAATGTTTTTGTCGCGGTTTGAAACCCTTAATCGTTTGACGACTACCAAATCCCTATTCCAAAATCGTTCTTTTCTTAATTTTTCTACACCTTCGTTCGATGTCCCTACGCTGCATCCTTTCGATTCTGCGCCTGGCATTACTTAGCAACTCTGTTATGTCTTGTACCTCGACTTCCTCCTCCATGGTCTAGCTGGTATAATCCTTCGCATTAATGTTACCGGACATGTTTTCGTAACCGAACTCGGTACGCTGTTCATAAAATTTTCTATTTGTGGTAGATACCTAACCCATCTGTCGTGATGCTCCTGTGTCGCTAATCGTAAATATTTTATCACCTCTCGTATGTAACGTTCGCATGGATTAGCTTTTGGATGTCGTATGCTACTAAATGATACTTTAATATTTGCCCTTTTTAACCCGTTCCTGAATCTTTGATTGTTGAAATACGTTGCGTTGTCTACCAAAATTCTTTTTATCTTTCCGACTTGTCTTTCAAATTCTCCAATTGACTGCAATGCATGCACCGTGTTACTCCGTCTTGCAGGAAATAATTTTACAAATTTAGAAAAAACGTCGACCACCACCAAAATATGTCGATACCCTGTTCACTCGTGATCAGGTTGCTTAAATAATCAATCGCCACCAATTCCAATGGTCCATTTACGCTCACGCTCATCGGCATATTCTGCAGCACCACGTTCTTGTCTTTACCTAGAATGCAAATTTCACACCGATTTATCCTTTCCTTTATCACCGTTATATCATTTTTGCGTAAAACGCCTCTCTGAATACTAAAATGTTTTCTGATACCTATGTGTCCGAATTTTAAATGAATTTCGTTTATGATTTCAGCGGCAACGTCTCTTGATAGCACTACCAGCTCTGCATCCCTATTCTTTTCACCACAAACTGCCCTACGATGGTAAATCCCCTGTACTCTTCCATATTTTCTCTTGTAAGTTTCTCTCGTATCGAGCTCACCTCGCTGTGACACTGCGCCTCTATAAGTTAGGAGTTTGTCCATCGACCAACATCCTGAATTCCTGCAAAGCAATTAAACACCCTTTTATGTCCTGATTCGATTAGAAATGCGGTCTGCTCAGAAAATCCGCCGTCACATTCTCCTTTCCTGGCTTATGCTTAATTTCGAAGTCGTATTCCTGTAACACCAATGCCCATCTATACAACCTGCTGTTTAAAAACTCCTTTTTCTTCATGAACGTTACCACCGTGTTGTCGGATTCTATTAGAAATTTCTTACCTAACAAATAAAACGCAACTTCTTCACCGCGTATACTATGGCCAACATCTCCTTCTCTGCCGTCGCATACCTGGTTTCGCAGTCTTTCAACACCCTAGAAATGAAAACAATTGGTACTTCAACTCCATCCTGTATCTGCACCAACTCAGCCCCGATTGCATATTTCGACGCATCCGTCCTCAAAATAAAATCATCTTTAAAATTTGGATATTTTAATGCTAACTCCTTGTAAAATGCACCTTTTAAATCCTGGAACGCCTTCTCTCGTTCAGCAGTCCACTTCCATCTTTCCTTTTTCTTTAACAAACTCACCAACGGTACGCACACTTCAGAATACCTCGGTATAAACCGTTTGTAATAATTTAGCACCCTAAAATCCTCGCAGCCCTCTCACATTCTTTGGTCGCTGAATGTTTTCAACTCGTCCAATCTTTTATTGCAAATTTTCATCCCTTGTTCGCTAATTTCAAACCCTAAGTATGTAACCTTGCTTTTAAACAACTCGCATTTTTCTACGTTCAGCTTTAAACCTCCTTCGTCCAGTCGTTGGATCACCTTTTCTAAATGCTCCAGGTGTTTTGCTCGTCCCTTGAAAAAATTAACAAATCATCGACATAATGCGAACAGAAACCTTCATATTCATTAAACAACTTCTGCATCGCTCTTACAAGTGCTGCTGAAGAACTACTTAAACCAAATGGAACTACAGAAAACATATAAATCTCGCCTTCGATACTAAAACCTGTAAACTTCTTACTGTCTTCATGCAACGGAATTAACCAAAACGAATTCTTTAAATCTAATTTGCTGAAAACTTTCATTTCATATACTTTATACAATAAATTATCCAACCCTTGTGGTTGCTCATACTGCGGTTTTGTAATCGCATTCAATTTCCTCGCATCTAAACAAATCCTTATATCCCTTTTATTTGGTTTTGGTACTATAACTACTGGGTTCACATATTGAGTTCTCGCTGGTTCTATAATACCCTCTTTTAACATCCTGTCTATCTCTATTTTAACCCTATTTCTTATGGCAAACGGAATTGGATACACCCTAGTATTAAATCCGATGTCTTCCGTGACCTCCAACTTATGTGTGTACCGCCTCGCAAATCTTGGCTCTTCATTAAATAACCCTACATATTTATTAAATAATTCTCCTAGCTTCATCTTAGTATCAATACTCACTTTCCCTATCTGTTCATCATTAATTAATCTTACAAACATATTACATAATCGTACTTTAACCTGTCCATCATTATACTCTTTAATCATTCCTAATCCTGTACTATCTATATTATTTCCATTCCTATTTTCCTCACTAACCGTAGGTACCACCCATGACCTATCTTTATCAAATATCCTAATTGACCTATCCTTTCCATCTATATTCAATCCAAAATCCTCTATAAAATCCATACCCAATATGAAGTCTAACTGTAACCCTTTCGTAATTAAAAACTCTGCATTCCTGCTTCTTTATTTCCTATATATATCGGTACACGGATAACATTATAAATTGTCGTAAGCTTTTTGTTCATCGCTGACCATAAATTAATCCCTCAATTGTTCCTATTCTTTCCTTTAAAATTCTCCATGTTCGACTACTACCCTATCATTTACCAGCGACAACTGTGACCCACTATCCACTAAAGCAACATAAACACGGTCCCTTAAACTAATATTTATAAATAACAAATTCTTTTTATTAAAATGTAACTGTTTAACAACAAATCCCTTATACTATAGCAAACATCAATCTTAGCTCCTAAGCAGTCGGTCGTCCAAAAATTCGCGTTTTTTTTTCTTGAGGCGACTCGTGAATTTCCACCACCTCAATCCTATCCGGGTCCGTTGTACTTGCGCTCGTCGTCATATGTTGGACGTTTACGTCCCTGTCCGTCCGGCTATTTCCATTTTGTATTCCTCCCCCCTGTCGTCCGGCCGTCATCCTCGCCGTTGTCGTGCCGGTTTCTGTTCTGTCCATTGTAAGCGTTATCCCGGTGATCCCTATTGAAATACGGTCGTCTATGTGCCTCGTGTCCCCAATGATTCCTATGTCCGTAGTTAAAATTTTCCTGTCTATAATTTTGTCTGTTTTCGTGGTACGGTGGTCGTCGACTGTCTTCCCTGTAACCCCTGTTTTGTTCCCAATGGTGTGTCCGCGTTTTCGCTTCCAGTACTGTCGCTAGGTCAAAATTTCTCATTACTCCCAAGAATTCCCTCAATGTCTTGACATTTTGTACCACTACAACTCTGGTAACCTCCGGTTCCATATGACCTGCCAGTAGAAGTACGATGTCGTCCTCGCTCAGTTTCGGTGTTAAGTGTTGCGCCTGATTGAACTTGTCAATCGCGTATTCTTCGCGTGTACCGTGAGTCCTGCTATAATGTCCTGTAATTAGGTTCGTCCTTATGTCGGTCTGATGTAGTGTTCCAAAACTGTTCTATAAATAGTCGTTTGAAGTCCGCGTACGTGTCATACTGTTTACGAATAATGTTATGCCACTTTTCGGCGTTTCCTGTCAAACTCGCCCCCACAATCTGTAATTTTGTTCGTTCGTTTTCTGTCCCTACGATCTCGTCTAGTCGGTCCAGGAATCCCATGGGCTGTTCTGTCTTACGTCCCTCAAACTTCGGTAAAGCGTCCCGGTTTAATCGAAAGTGCGGTCCGTAGTCTAGTCCAATTCGCCTCCTTTCTATTTCGTCGAGTTTCTCGTAAATTTGTCTAACGTCATGTCCTACCCTGGTTTCTAATCCCGTAACTTTGTCGTCAAGTTTTTCGTCCAGTTTTGTCCTACCGTGTACGTTTTCGTTTTGTATGGTTTCTAATGTTTGTCCTAAATTTTTGTAGTTGGTCCCATGTCGTTTGTCACATATTTCTATTTCTGTGCTTAAATTTGAAAACCCGCTAATCATTGTTTCTTCCACTGTGTCGACCCGTGTCTTAATTTCAGTTCTTAAGTCAGTCCGTGTCGCGTTCAAGTCTCCTTGCAAGTGTGCCCGTGTGTGTTCTAACTTGTCGTCAACCCTGTCTATTTGTTGTTGGACCTCTGTCCGCACGTCGTCTTTGCAATCTGTATTTGCGTTAGTAAGTATTCCTGTGTGTGGTTCATTTTCGCCGTCAGGTCCGCGTGCGCTGTCCTAAATTCGTCCCTTAACTCGTTATGTGATTCCATAATTTTTATGGCTAACGCCGCATTTGCCTCTTTTTGTTCCGTGCGTGATTCATTAATTTTGTCTGTCAGTTCTGTATGTGATTCCACAATTTTTATGGCTAACGCCGCATTCGCCTCTTTTTGTTCCGTGCGTGCATCTTTTTGTTCCTTGCGTGCATCTTTTTGTTCCTTGCGTGATGCATTGAGATCGTCTTTCATGCTCATCAGAAATCTCATAATGTCCTGGGTTCCGTCGACTTCTGCTGCCTTCACCTCCGGTACCGTCGCCTGGTCCATGTCCGTGTCTGTCACCTCCAACTCTGTCTGTCTCGTGTCCGTCTCCTGCAGGTCGCCCCCTGCGTCTAGCTCTACGTCTTGTCTCCTTACATCCATTTCAACCCCGTATATTAGTCCCGATCTTGTGATTCTTTTTGTGTCCTCGTCCGTCATCTCTGTTTCCTTGTTTTGAACTCGTTTCCTGAAAAAATTTAAAAAAAACTTGCGGGCCCCACCTAACTCGGGCTCCCGGATTCTGCTCTCTTTCGCTCTAACACCTTTTTAACCTTTTTCTCGAGCCTCACGTTGGGTTTGCCACCTTCTTGTATATCTATATTTACTATGTTTTTTTGTCTCTACTATTTTATATAATATAATTACTCCTCCTTTAAACAAGATTTTATTACACGACTTTTGTCGTCGTCACAATGATTTCAAATCGAGGTGCTTTAGCAAACGTAATTATTTGTGAAATTTGTTATGATATTAGTGGTACGTGCAAGTAGAATGTCTTTTGATTTTTTAGAAAGTCAATTAAAATATTCCATAGCACAAGCAAAAAACCTATTACCAGATTTTATCACATTAGAATTTCAACAACGTATATCCGTACACTACAATAAAATATTTCTAAATATAAAGAACATAAACTTGAAGAAAATTAACAACCTCAAAGAAGCAATAGTAAATAAGATTAATTCACAAAATACATGGTTTACTAACCTTTCAAATATCAACGTACCACAAGAGATTCAACAGTTGATGGCATTAGGACCCAATTTTAGTGTAAATCCTATAATCGATGATATTAGTATACCAAAATTATTAGCAGATATAGAATCAATTGTGTCCAGTTCAAATACAGAATCAAAAGACATTCTACTTGCACGTACCACTAATATCATAACAAATTTCACAAATAATTCATTTAAATCTCTAACAGAATACAGAAAATTACTATTTAAAGCTTCTAAATTCCTAAAACCATAAAGAATTAATTTTAACCAAATCAGACAAAGGTAATGTAACAGTATTATTAACCACTACACAATACAAAGAAATGACAGACACAATTATCAAAGATCGTAAATATTACATTCCCATCAATAGAGATCCAACTAGTACTATACAACAAAAAGCAAATAAGATGATCAAAGAACTTAAAGATACCAAAAAATAAATCCAGAAGAAGCCACTAAATTAATGATCTATAATGCTACTCCACCAAAATTCTATGGCCTACCTAAAATTCATAAACCCACACTTTCCTTACGTCCAATAATTTCTTCAATATCAGCACCTAACTCTAAAATTTCTTAATTGATAACCAAAATTCTTACATCCACGTATAACACTAATAATCCATACTATGTCCAAGATTCATTCCATTTTGCAAATCTTATTAATGAATTTAAAATACCTCAAAATTACGTTATCATCAGCTTAGATGTCATATCTTTATTTAGTAACATTTCATTAAATCTAACCAAAAAAAGTATTGATTTACATTGGGATAATATACAAAAAAACTGTAAAATAAACAAAACTAACTTCTTAAAACTAATCGAATTCTTATTCGACACTACTTACTTTACTGTAAATAACAACTTCTATAAACAAATCCTAGGAACCCCTATGGGAGCCAGTGTATCACCTATCATCGCTCAATTTATTATAGACGATTTAATAGACAATTGCATCACGAAATTTGATTTTAGTTTTCCTTTCTTAAAAAAATATGTCGACGATTTAATCTGCTGCATACCATTAGACACTGAAAATCATATATTACAAATATTTAACAGTTACGATCCATCAATCCAATTCACAATAGAAAAAGAAACAAACTGTTCAGTTCCCTTTTTAGACATGAAAATAATAAGAAAAAATAACACTTTAATAACAGAATGGTATAATAAACCAATGTCATCTGGCAGATATTTAAACTACTATTCTTTCCATCCTATGCATATAAAAATAAATATAATCCTAGGCTTAAAGAAAAAAATAGAATCTGTGACACACCATACTTTAAAACATAAAAGTTACTTATACTTAAAGATCTACTATTAAAAACTCATACCCTAAAACTTTAGTTAATAAACTTCTTTCAATACTTCCAAAATAATTAAAAAAACTCCACCCAATTCTATAAACAATACCGACCAAAATGTTAATAATAATTCAATAACCTTTATCTCACTACCTTACATAGAAAAACTTACTACCAAATTCAAACATCTCTTCAAAAACAATAACAATGTAAAATTTTCAATAAAACCCATATTAACACTGAACAAAATTTATACACAAACTTAAAAGATCCTACTACAAAATTACAAAAATCGGGAATAGTTTATTGCATACCTTGTCAAGAATGTGATGGCAAATATATAGGTCACACATCTACTTGGCTCTCAACAAGACTAACCGCTCATAAAAGTAATTGTAGAAATAATAACAAAACATGCGCACTATCTTCCCATGCTATTGAAACTGGTCACAAAATCAATTATAATGACACTAAAATAATCTTCAATGAAAATAATTATAAAAAAAGAATATTCTTAGAAATGATTGCCATTTCCTTAACAAACACAGCTTTAAACAAAAAAACTGATACACAAAATCTCAACAACATTTATTCACATCTTCTAACCGTCATTCAAAAATCTAAAAAACATAAAAATCGATTTAACACTTAACATCAACTTAACATAATTTATAAAATCTTTTGATACTTGTACTCAGATACATAACTTAAACTGTACACAATTAATTTTAGTATAATCTAGGATACACTTACACACATATGTTATATTTCAAAATCCTGTCACATTAATTTTTAATCTAATAATTGTCACCTAGTTTATTTTATACATAATCGCACATAAAACTTTTAGATGCTACAACCTATTCTAAATTGTTAAAGCTTCATTATTCGTAAGTAATCTTAATATTAATTGTTAACATTCATATAATGTACCTTTAGTTTTCCTGACGAAGAAAATAATAAATTTTCGAAAGCTCGAATAGAAAAAAAAGAAGTTATAATTTCTAATAAATATAGACTGAATCCCCAATAACAACATATTCCAAAGTTATATATTTTACAGTCGATATTAACCTAATTATATATATATATATATATATATATATATATATATATATATATATAATATGGGTATAATAATCTTGGATTTAGGTCATTACTAAATCTTGGTATATTGGAAAACTTTTACATATAAGCCAAGTAATAACAAATGTAGTGATAATCTTTTATTTAACGCGTTTCGGTAACACCATAATCAATAAATTTATCTATAAATACTAAAACAATGTGTTAACAATTGTTAGATTTTTATATATATATACATACCTTTGTGCAATTTTAATTATAGTATAGTATAAGTCAAAACAAACAAATAATTCTACAAACTAACATTTTAACTTGTATCACAGTTTTGCTTGAAAAAATAGTATGAATAACAATAATATAATTGGTTGTATAATCTAATCACTCTGCAACATGGTGTATTCCAATATGTGGGAATTTTTAATAGTCTAAATAATGGTAGAATATTTTTGTTAATATTCAGAAGATTCATCTTTTACAAATTAAATTGTGGTAAATATTCATAGACCCATCTTGGTCAGTTTTTGAGTTTATGGTATTCGGATATTTATATATTTGTAAAGATTCCATTACGTTAAGAAGGTCAAGAACACATTCAAAATATTTATATATATATATATATATATATATATATATATATATATATATAGCTATGAAATGCGCCTTCGGTCACAGGAACTGGGACTTTCTGCTGATCATTCGAGCCCCACAGATTGGGCGTCATAGTTGCTGTGAATCCTACAAAAAGCCTCACCAGAGTAAAAAAAAATATTCGAACCTCTCGAATTTGGCACCAAGATTTGCTGTGGTTCTCGCCCTGTTGAATCTCTTCTGATAATCGCCTCTTTACTCTTTCCGCCTCGGCTGCTCACCTAGTTAAAACTTTCATCCTCATTCATACAAAAAAACAAACACATTCCTACCACAAACATCAACGTTAACTCTATTTACATCAATATTCATAATACATTAAAATTTCAAAATTAAATTGTAGCATAAATTTCAGTATCATAAAATTTCAAGATTAAATTTGTCCTCATTTTTTAATTTGCATCCAGAATTAAAGTCCTTGTAGGATGCCTACCAATTAATTTAACAATATGTGCAGACCTAAGTCTGAATACAAGGGAGCATCTCCCACCCCTTTACGTTAATTAAACAGGTTAGTCTAATTGAGGTCAAAGACAGACCCAAATTTTCATCATAATCAAGAACATAAACTGCTAAATACTCCTTTCTACTTAAACAAGAAAATTTCACCTTAAAATTAAAAATTTGTTGTTTATACAAATTCACCACTGTCCATTTTTTAGCAAACAAATTATAAAGTTATTCAACACACACCAAAACATCAAAAATCAAACAACAAAGCATAGGTTACCTGAAGGTTAATGCACTCGTGGCTCCAATGTACATCGTCCTTTGTTAATCACACCTTTCCAACTGGGTTATGTTTACGGCTTCTGATTCTGAACGCTTTTAAAATTTTCTACACCACCGTTCATCTAAAGTTGTTTCAGGGCTTCTCAGGACTCATCTAAGTATATCAAAATCTTGTTTTGTGGATCCAATCACGATTACGAATAACATTTAATTATTAACACCCCCGAAAAATAGCAAAGAAATTCATACTTCTTTCACGCTATACCCCAAAACTGCCTACTTTTGTTTATTCATTTATCGTTGCAAATTTGGATAATTGGTACAGTAATACTCGCAAATATAACTAGACTTTATTACCTTGTATCTTCTTTTCTAAGTGCACTAATGCATAATAACTTGTATCGTAGCACCTAAAGAGCAAACTGTTTTAAAGTATTCAATAATCACCAAAATATAAGAGCAAACTGTTTAAAGTATTGAATCAAAATCAAAAATCTAAGAGCAAAACTGTTTAAATTATCGAATACAATCAAAAATCAAAGAGCGAAACTGTTTAAAGTCCGGGTTTATATAATCGCCCGCCCGTATGTCGGTTTTGTCCCGCGACGGCCAGTTTTTAGAATTTCGCATACTATGTTCCCTTTTCGACAGTCCGGCATGCGATTCTATTAAATTTGCACACGCGCCAGTTGAAAATCTAAGAAATTTTTACACGGCTCGCAAACACGTCCGAGAATACTAATTAATTTTGTATAGAAATCGTTACGTTTACACCTCTCATATCTGCATCTTATTACAACCAATCATTTCCTCGTGACGTTGCTCAAATCACGCCTTTCGTTATCTGTGTCTCTGCCTCGCGCATTTTATCTGTCTTTTTCTAACTTGCTCCTAGTGGTGCAAATCGATACTCTTTACTATCGGTTATTTCAGTCCACGTGTATTCTTATTTGGGTTAAATAACCCCGTATCTAGCCTTCCCGTTAACATAAGCTACGGTTTATCCGACCGTTTCCAATATACGCAGAATTCTCACGTTTATCCAAACAAATTAAACTGAAATTGACTTTTAAAAATTCGCAGGTGTGTGCTCCTAATTAACGTTTTAATATAATTCTCAGAGCCTTTATTTCATGGTATTTTAACTTTGGATTTTCACAGGCTTTTATGCTTATTATATTCTTAATAATGGTTCAATTAACTCCAACTAAAATAATAATGAATGTCATTGACTTCTACCCTTTAATTTTTAGCGAATATTTATTATTTGTACACTTCGTTTAATACCCATTACTTAAAAATTGAATTAATTAATATAAATTTTGCACGTAATTTCTATTTGTTTCTTGGAACAATTAAATTAAATACAGGTTGAGCATTTTAATTCTGCTTCCTTTTATAGAAAGCGTTTAGTAAATAATTTAAATCCCTTATTTTTAATGAAACGAATAAATTTGTATGCTCCACGTTTTAATAACGCGTATTATCTAATAAAATTCCTTATACACGGTGATTAAAATTATTTGATGTCGTTAATTAATTTTCTACCCTGGTCTAAATTTGAGTAATATATATATATATATATATATATATATATATTGCCGTGGTACTCGGGTAAGATCCTCACCAACAAAATTATATTCGAAAATTTTATATATTTTTCAAAACGCGAAAATTCAAAAATTAAATAATACAAAAAAAATATCCTTACCCGTTTTCCTCTCTTCCTCGGTTGAATGGCCTTCTTCAACTGCTTCCGGTTAGCTCATTTGGACCTCCTTTTGGATATCTATATTCACTCTCAAATTCTATCATTCACGCACACTCCCAATAAATCCACAAAATACAACCAACATACAATCTTTTATTTATTCCTATTTACAAATGCAATTCAACACTGTCCATATTTTATTGTTCACAATACACTTTAGTAACTCTTATTTTGTAATGTCCTGTATTTAATTTTAAAATCATCAAACACATAAAATGTACTCGGAGTAAATGGACCTTGAATAATACCTTCTCTAAAATTCCTTCTTTATAATTTATTTATTTATTTTAATAATCTAAGTAAACTGTGGGGTATGATGAGCTCATAATAACCCAACTAATTCTGCATAATGTATGCCCTTCTACTTTGCATACTCTTAAAAAAAACAAAGTCATGTACTCTTCACAGAAATTTTCACGTTCTGATGGAACGTTTAAAAGCTTTATAAACACCTTCCAATTTCTAGTTGAATACCGCAATAAAGTTATTTACACATATTCTGTTCAATACGCAAATAATTCACACTACCTTGAAAAAACACTCTCATACGCCACCCCAATATTTACAGTTTATAGGAATCACAATTTTAAATCGTTACCTGGAAATTTTTAGAAGATCTCCGCTCTGTAGAGGATGCCATTTACTTTTCTCCCTGGTCTGCAGGTCGTTTCTCGCTATTACTCGACGAACTCCATCTAAGTTGATCCGCCAACGCCGCCTTCTCGGTGTAACCAAATTCCCAATTTCATTTCAATTATACTTCTTTCACAGTAATCTACGTTACTTAATGTCCCGACACGAGATGATAAAAATTATAGGTGATACCTCAATAAAAATTTCAATCTCGGCACACTAACCGCGTTTTTAATTAAGAGGCTACCACTAAGCAATACAATTTAAATAATTTGATAATACTTACAACTCGTGTTAACTTTCATACGTGCTTTTGGGACGATCGAAATAATAAGGGCTTTAATAATATTCTCCTAAACTATTTATATCTTTCCAATGTAACCTCTCCTGGCCACATTTATCCGAAATCCCCTGCTCACAACAACACATTCCCACAATTTTGCACTCAACCCCATTTTCAAATTCGCGAATTTCAGTACATTGTTATAATATTTTAAGAAAATTACGCTACTCTTGTAACGTATTTTTTTTCCTAGTTACATTTAGTTCAATAAAATAAAAATAAAACAGCTGTATTTTAAAGTATTTAATTTGTGAATTATCATCCAATAAAAATTAATATATAATATTCGTAATAACACATAGATTCTTGTATATATATATACTCTAAAGTTCGTTACCAAGCGCTGTCAAGTTGTCAGTCGACACTTTATTCTCAACGTCCGAGAGTGCAAGCCGCTTTTGCAGACGAGGTAAAGTCGAAATGGCCCTGTCGAAACACGTGGCTTCTAACAAAGTTAGAAAGAAGATTAATTGATTAATATGGAACCCCTTTGGACATCGTTTTAGACAGTTGGTATATATTAATACAGTAGATTATACTAATCTTTTTCATCTTAGTGCAATATCTTAAGGACATATCTTCAACAACATTTTCGATAATAAACTAAAACAAATTTTCATGGCAGTAATTTAAAGCAAGGATTTATGGTTTCGTTCTATTCAATTTAATACGCAGTAAAGTAAACGTTCATTCTACATGGGATCTCGGTATTTCAAACCGATGACTAATGTCACATACAGATATTACGATGGAAATGTTCAACAGCTGACGTCAAGGTCTGGCACCTGCTGTACATTTTTGATGCCCGTGAGTGTTTATAACTTTTGATAGCTTTGAAATTATAGTAAATTATTATGAATTATCCAACATTGATTATTTGAGTAACGAAAATATAAAGTAGTTTTTTTAAAAGTCAGTAACATTAACGAATAAGTATCTTGTTTGCCAGTTTGTTTGCACATGTACGCAAACAGTGTATTTTAAGAAATTCTGAATGACAACCTATGTCAGACAAAAAATATTGTAGATACCGTTTTCCAATCTAGACGCCATATGTTGTCTTGATTAATTTTACATTATGTTTAAAGACTTTCAGGTCATGTAAAGGCACTTTCATTGGTGTAGGAAATTTGCGTGTTTTTTGTAGATTACAATTAAATTAGAATATTTACATTTTACAATGTCTGCTCTTTGATAATTAATTTTTGTTGTAATAATCAAGGAAGTATTTCAATGATTAAAAGAAACTTATGTGTTATGAACAAGTAATAAATTATATATCTATCTAATTAAATCTTATAGAAATGATCTCCACATAGATCTTAATTTTGAATGTAAAACTTCATTAAAATTATTATGAAAAATTATGAGAAAGATACAAATTTAAATATTGCAGTCACATGTATATAATCAGAAATTTATCCTAATAGAATCCCTTTTGTTTTTGAAAGACGCAAGACACAAATGGTGTCCATGTTGTGCTTTTGTTTGTTCACGGGTGAAGCTGAGACATCTGTATGACATCTGGTGGTTGAGGTCTTGGTAAGTGTGTCCGAAAGAGTGAAATTCAAGTTTTATGTCTATGTTAGTGGTGTTAAGATAAGGTTTCCGCATTCCCCTTATACAAGCACAGTTAAATTTTGTTGGTTATTGTATTAAAAAATACGGTGGCGCTCATTAAATATATTTTTGGTCTTTTATTCACCCATGACCCAAGCTCATGATCTACCCAGAGCTAACACTCGACTAGCCGTTTATATCTTAAGAGTTTTTCTTTGTCTCAAGCCATTTTCCATCCGACATTACCTTGGGCTTAAAAGAAAAAGAAGAAATTCTCGACCCTGTGATATCAGATTAAGGTTTAGAAAATTGGGAGGTTTGATTTATAGCTGATAGTCACGAGGATAAAGAAATATAAAATAACAAAAATAATTTTATAGTACACTCTATCCTCGTGTTTATATCAAGTCAAACTAAACATATCGACCAATCGTAGACCGAATTACGTTTCTCAAATCCCTCCTATACTATTGTGGTCTCATGCTTATACGTTTTCTACGTCTCTTTCTAACCTGGTTTGAGTGGTAGAAAATCAATATCCTTGTTTGTGCGCTGTCTACTATACGTGGACTTTCTCATTAGCATTTCATGCTAAAACATCCGACCGTTTGAGCACTCCTTAGAATAATTTGTTCGTTATCTACAAATTAAACAGAACTTGACATTTAGAAAATACACAGGTGTTCAATGTTACACGAACGTTTTAAATGCATTTCCACGATTTAGAGTTCGGCGTATTTCTACCCCACTGATATATTTGTCAGATAGCAACGCGTTTTATCTTGGTATCATTGGGTTTTTACACGCTTTTATGCAAATTATACATCAATAATCGTTCAATTAAATTCAAATTAATTAATAAATTAATGGCATTGGCCACTTAATTTCTTTGCAAACCTACTTAAATTTTATTAATTATTTATAAAATTTCGTTAATACCTGATACTTAAAAATGAATTAACTAATATAAATTTCGCACGTAATTTCTGGTTGTTTCTTTATACAGGGTGTTTTGAAATTGCTTCGTTTATATTTATTTTTGATCTCTTTAAAACCACTATAATATATATATATATATACATATATATTGTTGTGGATTCAAAGGGGTAAATCAGTGTGAAACAATAAAATTTCAACAACCCTGTATATAGAAAACAGCAAATTGTTTACACGCAAAATTACTTTAAGTCATTTAGTGAAAACGGACGAATATTAGAGTATTTTAATATTTAATAATTGAAATGATAGGATCACAAGAAGGAAGAAAGCTTCAAAGCAAATAGAAGTTCAAGGATACGCATAATTAACCATAAGTTATTTTAATTAAACACATATAAGCATAAGGAAACGTGCTTGCGTAAGAAAATCAATAATCTCAAGGCAAATGTATTCGTTGAAGAAGCCAACGTCAGTTCTATCAGATACGAAGAAGTAGAAAGTCTAGGAATTGTGATGTTCAAAACGGTCGATAATTAACAGAAACACCTGCTTTTTAAAGGTTACGTTCAAAGAAGTCGAGCGTATGTTAAGATAGGATTTCATAGAAATTATTTTCAACCGTCAGTTTGGTGTTAACAACTAGGATAACAAACATCTTAAGGAGCGAGGGAAATGCACAATCGGTTATATTTAACAGATAGAGACAGATATAAAGCAAGCAAGGAATTGAAATGCACGTGCAATATACACGTGGAGTTGAGATAGGATGTCAACAATATCGATTTTCTGTAACTCAAGTGGGGTTTTGAACGAGACAACAAACATGCTTAGAACAAAGATAAATAGAGCTTAGGCGGAGTTTGTGACGGCAGAGAATTTTGTCATTGGTTGAAAGCAGACAGTTTTCTAAACGTACGCAAACGCGAAGGTTGAAAGCGAATTCGGGGTATACAGCACGTGGGACGGAACAAATTTTACGAATTTAGAGACTGAGCAGCATAGTAAATGGAGACATTAAGAGGGTGTTCTGGCACTTATCTACGACGGGTAGGAAGCCTGAAGAATTCCCCAGGTAATTTATTTGAAATTTCTGTTGTTTTATAAACATTTGTGAAATTTTGTGCTGTGTGGTTAACTTTTTTTGGTGGCATATTTATGGTTGTAGGAACTTATTGTAAAAGATGCATGTACTGGACAATTTATTGATGTTGAATATTGAAAAATGGTGTATTTAGAACATCCAAAATTTTATTCAGGATAAAAATTGAATTGCAAGAGGTAAACGGGTCTGTAAAATTTTGTTTTAATTTATGCAAGGTTTAAAAGGCATATACAAACTGGACTGAGTTATAATGAGCTCACCATACTCCAGTGTGAAGTCAATTTAGGGTAACATGTGGGGCCTTCTACTCATACCTCATTGAATTTGTTTAAAAATCATTAGAAAAATCAAGGACTTTAAAAACATACCATAATTTGAGTTTTATAATTATTGTATCAAACTGTTTTAACACATGTGAATATAATTTATCTGTTAATAGGTGTAAATAAAAGGTTGTATGGTTGTGGTATTATTTGGTAGTTTTATTGAATGGTGTGCGAGTGTGAAAGAGATATGTCTGTAAATTTAGGTATTCGAGAAGACACGGCTGAGCTAGCCAGGGAAGCTGAAAGAATTCGAAGGCGATTTCATTAAGAAAGGTAAGAAATTTTTAAAATTTTTATTTTTTTCGAAAACTTTTATGTTGACCCAGGTGAAGGATCGATGTTAAAGCTTCGTTCCTGACTTCCATGGCACTTTTATGACGCCCAATTCATGGGACTCGTATGATTTAGGTGAAGGCTCGATGTTAAAGCTTCGTTCCTGAGTCCACGGCAATTTTATGGCGACCCGAACGTGAGGCTCGAGTTCCAAATAATATTTTATCTTTTTATTCCAGGAAACTGGCGAGCTGAAAAAGAGAGTCTGTCTTGTATAAATTCATAAATAAATTTTGAGTATGTGTGGGAGTGATTTGAACGTATGCAGAGAAAGGAGTGGTTAAGAAGCCAAGGAGTGGAAATTGGAAGTGACGATAGTGCCTTATTTGAGAAAGCAGGAAAAATGGAGTAAGCTGGAGGTAGTAGGGATCAGTCGAGGACGGAATCAGGGGAACAAGGCAGTGAACTAATTTTGAGAGTGCTAGAAAGGATGAATGCAGAATTTAACAGGAAATTTGATCAGATGAGTGAGACATTAAGCGGGGTTAGAGAGGACTCGAATAGAAAGTTGGAACAAAGGAGTGCGGAATCGAACAGAAAGTTCGAGCAAATTAGTCAGAAAATTGATAATTCAACGAAAAAATTTTCAGAATTCAAAAATAGTTTAACGATAAAAATGGGGGAAGTAGAAAATAGGGTGGATAAAAATGAGCGTGATATTAGAGGTTTAAGTCAGGAAATGGGACAATTAAGGACGGAAGTAAGGATCTTCTGTGAGGACAAAATTAATGTTAAGATGACTGAGGTGACGGACTCATGTAGTGATCAGTTAGGTAGGGTAGAGAGAGAAGAGACCGGAATTAAACAAAACGTAGCGACTTTGAAGGGTGATGGTCCCAGATTCGTAACAGGAAACATGTGGCTGGATCAACAAATGAAATTTTATGGGGATAGTAAAGTAAATCCTCGGATATTTATTAACAACATTAGAGGTTTGGTTAGTAATTTGTATGATGAACAGGCGAAACTCAACATTGTTAAAGCATTGCTGAAAGACCATGCTGAAGCCTGGTATAACTTAATAGGACAGGAAATTGATACATAAAATGACTTTGAGGACCGATTTCTAAAACATTATTAGAGTGACCACCGACAGGACCAAGTACGAGACGACATAATAACAGGAAAATTTAAAGGGGAGTTTGCAGGAAGTAGGGAGCAATATGCTATAAGAAAGTATAGCATAGCGAAACAGTTAAATCCACCATTGACAGACAGACAGATAATCAAATATCTTTCAGGACATTTCGAGGTTGAGGTTAGGCAACATGTAGCGTTGCAAAACATTGTAGACAGGGAGATGTTTTTGGAGTATCTGCAAAGGTATGATGATGTAAGTAGTGGACGACCTTGGGAACCAAGGGAACGACAAGTAAACACGGTACGATTCGACAACTACACAAAACGGGGGACAAAGTTTGGATATAACAGACAAATTGGGAACCGAGACGGACATTTTTCAAGAGTAACAGTGTACGTAGCGGACTTGCACCTAGACAGGGGGTGACAAGACAAAGCAGTTCACCTGACATACGAGAGACACCGACGGTACTTAACAGAGAGAATGAAAACACTAACAGAGCGGAGACATCGCGGACATATGCTGAGGTGGTAGAGAGACCTGGACCAAGTAGGGAGACCAGACCGGGACAGAATTTTTAGACAAGGACTAACCACTAGAGATCACTGTGTACAAGTATGAACATGCGAAAGAATTTTTAAAGATAGAGGAAGAAGTTGAGCCAGAAGTAACAGAAAATTTTTGTTTGTCTATAATTGATATTAAAATTTTTGAAAAAAATTTAGGAGCCTGATTAGATTCAGGAGCTAAGGCGAGTTTAGTATCGGAGGAAATCGTCAATGAAATTAAGGATAAAGTGTGTGACAGGATAATGCCCGAATAAAAAGCGATTTGCCGTTGTGAATAGTGTGGTTATTTTGAAAGTAGAGTTAGGTTCAGGAAGCTGTGAGCAGGAATTTATAATTGTACCTGGGTTACAGTTTAAAGGGATATTAGGGGTCAATTGTATGACGAAGTTAGGAGTTGTAGTAGATATGGAGAGGAAAGTAGTTAGGATTAGGGATAGGGTATTGCCCTGGAAGGCAAGTTATGATGTCACAGAGGATGACGTGGGGTTATGTATTAATAGTATAGAGGTAGATGAAGAAGAGGTGAAAGAAATTGACACAGGTGAATATAATGAAGAAAAGTTAGAAGAGGTACAATTGGTAGTGAACGAAGAGGCTGAACTAGTAGAGGTGAAGTCGAGTGCAGCAATGTTAATGAATAAAGAGTCAGAATTAATAAAAGTAGAGGCGAACGTAGCATTATGGTACACGCAAGAAGTAAACATAGGTATAAGTGAGTTAAGTGGCAAAGATAATTTTGGTAATTTGAATTTAGGAGATTTTTACGGGGTGAATATTGTACATAAACAGTTTAGAAGAAGTAAAGAATTTTCTATAGAGGAAAAAGATGAATATGTTGAGGTAGTATCGTTTGATTTGTCCAAAGATAAGGGAATTATAGTGAATGAGAAACAGACAAGTGTAGAGACAGAAGAAGAAATATTTAAGAGTCAGGATAATAGGGATGATTTTATTTTATGTGAAGTAATAGAGGGAATAAGTATAGAAATAGAGGGAGGAAAGATAGTGTATTGGGATGTTGAGAAGAAAGACATGTAGGATTAAGAAAAGTGTCAGATTTAAATAAAGAGATGACTTAGTAGATAAAAATATAGAGATAGGTGAATAGTAGAGTAGAATTTAAATGGATAGAGATAGAGATAGGTGTATATAGAAAAGTAGAAGTAGGTATAGGATAAATAAGGGAGATAGCTAGAAATAAATAGAGTTAGGTGTGTTTAGTTAGAATAATAAATAGATAGTGATAGTAATATGTAAGGTAAATATAAAGTTGGACATAAATAGAAGAAACATAAATAAGAGTGAAGATAGGTAGAAAAATATAAAAGTGAGGTACTTAAAGAGTCAATAAATGACAAAAGGATAAAAACGAAATAGACAGAAACGGAGGGTGAAGAGTTAGTAATAGATAGAAAGAGTTAGTTAGAAGGTAGAGAATGTGTGAATAGTTAGTTATAAATAAAGATAAGTGTAGATAGATAGAAATAATTAGAGATAGATAGAAATAGGTAGATAAGTAGTAATAGGTTAGATAGATAGGTATAGGTAGTGTTACATGAGTAGATAGGTGTTTAGAAATATCAAGTAAGATTAGGTGGTAGGAATTAGTATATTTAAATTTAACAAAACATAGGTAAGTTTTCTTGAATTGAAATAGGGGGATTATGTTGTGGATTCAAAGGGGTAAATCAATGTGAAACAATAAAATTTCAACAACCCTGTATATAGAAAAGGGCAAATTATTTACGCGCAAGATTACTTTAAGTCATTTAGTGAAAACGGACGAATATTAGAGTATTTTTATATTTAATAATTGAAATGTTAGGATCATAGGAAGGAAGAAAGCTTCAAAGCAAATAGAAGTTCAAGGATACACATAATTAACCATAAGTTATTTTAATTAAACACATATAAGCATAAGGGAACGTGCTTGCGTAAGAAAATCAATAATCTCAAGGCAAATCTGAAAATTTTCAAGATTATTCGAACGGTTTCTAAACGTGACAGATCTTACTGGTGTAAAATTTCTTCAGTTATCTGAATAACTTCTACTCTCCGAATTGCGCGGTAAATACTATCTGCAATCTGCATAATGCTGCGTAGTGCTCAAAGTGATTGCAATTTAAGCATTTTGACCGGTTATTTGTTGCCCGTTGATTATAATAAAATTTAGGTTGTCGGCTGAGTGGTTTGGGTAGGTTGTATTGTTTATTTTGGCGAAAGGATGTATCTCTACCAGTCCGATTCGAATTAAAAGGCTTATGCATAGTATTATAGAAGTTACAGTTACTATTTCTGTACGGAGTGCTAAGTTCTCTAACCCGAAACTATACTTGGGGTTGCCTGTTCTGTGAGAATGTCAACAATGTAGTCTGTTTTGTTAATGTATCTTGCATGGCGTTGAAATGCATGTCTGAAAGATGATATCGAATGTCTTTTAATGTCTCCTCTGTAGTTTCTCTGCTTGCAGATACATAATGAAATTGTTTTGGAAACTCGTCAATAACCCTGCTTCAAAAAATTCCGTAATTCAATTGTTGTTAATACTGGTGTTGTTCTAGTACCCAAATTTGTAATTCATAACAATATTTAATTGCGGTTTCGTTTATAATTATCGTCAATTTTTCAATTTATTCTGTAATTGCTTTGCGATATTTGGACCTCCGTAGAACTTTAAAAACTATCCTAGATATGTGTCCATGTATTATTGGTCTTACCGGGATCCGCTTTAAATTTTTGAAACCCTTGTACTCTTTCCCGTAAGAAAATTGGAAAGTATTGAATTTTATTAGTTTCGTTCCAAGAACTGGCGTTAGAACAGTGTTCAAAGATTACCGATACAGATTACGAACTGCAACTTTGTAAAAATTTGGCTGTCCTTGTATTTATTTCACCCATTTCGTACATGAAACACCAGCCAAACTTGAACAACGAATCGATAACGACTTAATTAGTAAAAACATTTTTCTATTGTTGCTGTATACATTTTTCTAACTTCAAATTTCTTGCATAATACTTAAAGAATCAAATGATAATATAATCTCGTCGTTGTGATTTCCCCATGCAACTGATAACTTGTACCAAAGTAATGATTCAAGTATTTTGTTTGGATTATTGAAGTACTAACAATCTCTAAGAATAAATTGAAGTTGGGAAACTATGGTTGTTCAGGAAAACGTACAAAAAATTTTAAAGTGCGATTATTACGGATATAATTTATTCTCGATAGTTTATACTGACCTAATTAGGCTCTCTAATACATTGCCAATCAGCCAGTGTGTAGGATCGAGAACTACCCGACAATAGTGCAGCGGCGTTATATTTTAAAAATTGAAGTCTACTTTAAATTGTTGCTATTTTATTACTGCTGTTATTAATAATTTAAAAAGTTCATAAATGTATTCTCACTCAGTTTAATACACAGATCATAATTTGAAAATTTTGTAGTTTTTAAAACTATTTGTTGTGGGCAAATTTAAAAAAAAAGTTAAACAATAATTAAAACCTCCACCATAAAAAATATTGTACGAAATCTTCTAATTGTTCTTTGGCTTCTTAATCCATTTGGTACCGGTGTCATATATATATATATATATATATATATATATATATATATATATATATATATTATCGTGTAATTAAGAGGTCATTAGGTTATATAAGGGCACAAGTGAACTCATAGGTTGAGTATTTTGAATAAGGGAAGACAAATTTATTTAATTAGGGAGTTGGAATATTTTTAACAAATTACTTTTTTTTAAATTAAGAAGTGTATAATAATGTAGAATCAATGTAATTTAACCAAGGATAATGCAACATAATATTTGTATAAACATAGAGCAGAATAAATAATAATTGAGGTAAAGTCTTTCTAACGTATTTAAATTTGTAGTGAAATAATTATATGAAAGTCTTGAAACGTTCTTCGCCTCCACTCGTTGGATACAAGCGAAGCTTTATCTTTTTTTACTTGTTCGCGGCTAAGTCTGGGAACTACCCCAAGGGTGAGCAATGAGAATGGGCGTGGGGATGGTATAAACTCAACAATAAGCTAACATAGAAAGAAAAAAGGGAAATTGAGCGCCACTGTATCTATATGGCCAACACAAGAAATTCAATACTCCTATGAGAAGATACAGAAACTCATTGGATTTAAGCACCATAAAAAAACTTACAACTTAATGAACTAACACATCTGGAAACCTCTGGAACATACTTACAACCTCTTCAATCTCGATGATCCTGAAAGAAAAAGTACACAACAAATTTTCTATTAAAAAGACACTGTTTGTGCTTTTCAATAAAAGAGTATACTAATAATTATGAGTGGATAATCTTGAGATTACCACACCAAAGGTATTTTAATTAAAAATGGATATCTAGAATAAATCAATTGTAACATGTCTGAACTTTTATACTGTTTCAGCCTTCGTCTAATTTCGTTACTCAAAAAATTTATTTTTTCCAAGATATTTTTATTAAAATTAATTATGCATGGAATAAAAAAACTTGAGTCCAAAAATGTAATTTAATGTACTTTCTGTCTTTTCGTCTTTTTTTTAAATATGGTTACAAATACAAAATAATAAAATTGAATTCTGGTTTTTCTTATAAATCTGTCTTGACTTAACAAGACCTTCCTTTTAATAATATTTCAAAACAAGATTCCTGATACCCAACGGACAGATCTGTGTATTGGTTTACATGTATATCACATCAGTTTAGTTGATATTCTTTATAGAAAATTTAAATCACATGTAGCTAATTTGAGTAAATAAAATTTCAAACTTATTCAGATATAAAAATGATTAATGACCTTATTAAAGATTAGACATCTGCAATGAACTTTTTAAAAAACAGGAAGTGGACTTTAGAATCACAATACTTTAAACACATGTATATTCCACGTGTCTTACAAAATTACCTTACCAGTACTTCCTAAACAATCATATTTCACGTTATTATTCGTGCACAAAATTTAGCATGATTAAGCAATCCCCTATTAAAATTTTATGTGAACACTTTTAAAAGTCTGACAAACATAGGAACTGAAAGTTTTAATACCTGTGCTTAATGAAGAAGTTACCTCTTGCTATCGAACTGTGATGCACATGTTCCGGATCCTGCTTACAAATTTGATGCCAAGAAACATCGAACAAAAGCCTTACATACTTCGTTAACGACAGTTGCCCCAATTACTATATATATATATATATATATATATATATATATATATAACCATGGTTATTTCATGCGCTGAGGAATTAAAGATATTTTGTTTTAGTATAAAATTATTTAAATATTGTGGTCTCACCGTTAACAATCACCGACCTGTCTAACCATATTTAAGAGGAAGCGTGGTCTATTGCCTTGCCGGAGCTACAGGAATGACAGCTCTTCTGGGCCCCCAAGACGACCACCTCTCCCGCCCCTACCATGATATATTTATTCTCAGGCTCCGCTTGTCATGAGCCCGTGTCCTCATCTTTATAAGTTGCAGCTTCGCTTACATGTTAAACTACAATGGCCGGCTTGACTTTCCGTACCGTCCACGTAGAGAACAGCTCACACTATTTAGGCAAGCGTTATCTTAATTTTAACAACTGAAAGGATATAATTCGCCTATGGATTAGGCAACACAAATAACTTGTTCCTTTTTAAATACGTTTTCAGAGTGTATATTGTTATTAAATATTTCTTGGTAATGCATTTAAGCTAATTAAATGGTAATAATTACCTGTTCCATTGTGGAATTGTTTCTTTCAGATATAACTATATCGAATACAAAAATCAAATATCACAGATCTACAATGCATAGATGTAATTTCTTCAAAACCAGTGCCACAGAATATATATTCGTTACAGTCTAAAAGCGTGGAACAGATGTTAAAACAACATTTTTGTTTTAAAACGTAAAATGCGACACGTTAAAACAAAATAACGAGGGGGATAACAGTTCTTGATCAACTTGGCAACAAACAACCTTTAATGGGTTATTGGAAAAGAACAGCCGTTGGGATTAAGGTCGACGCGGTTTTGTGGTTAAAATATTAATTTCAATCTTGACGGTAATATGGCAAAGAGCCAACCAAAAGACCAACACAGAAAAAATTGTATTGAGTGCAAGAGGGATGCCTATATATAATTCAGGAGGCAGTATTGTTAGAATAATATTGTTCGATAATTTCAAGAATTTTTAAAAGCAAACACGAATCTGTTAAAAAGTGGGAAATGGAGCCAAGCGAGGTGATTGGTGTGAATTGTACATAAAGGGCAGAGATTCAGCTGGTGGAAGCGTACGTGTGAGATAAAACTATAAGTACAAGGTAGATGAGAGATGTTTGTTCAAGTTGAAGGCGTTGACATATAACGACGTAGAGGCTAAGATCGGACAACAGAGTGACAGTTTAAAGCGATTTTCCGAGTATTGTTACGTTTGTTATAAAAATTTATAAGAATCCGAGATACGCTAAAGCTTTTTCGCTGAAATGCATGACGGTTAAGAAACAATTTTCCGGAATTATAGGAGCGAGTATACAAGTGTACGTGCCAAGTTAAAACAGGGGAGGGGGCGAATTTTACTTATATAATCACTGGCAGAAAGGGTCTCGGTCTCTTTTGCTCTTTTGCTCTTTTGCTCTTGTTTTTCGTTGAGATTTCATCCAGCATTGGTAAACTACTGTAAGTTAATAAAATTTTATGTAGAAGCTAAAAGCATCTTTGTGGTAAAACGTTAAAGTGGTACGTAAGTACTAAGCTTGTTTAGTTGGTATTGGAATGCACGAAAATTAAAGTTTGAAAATGTTTGGATGATACAAAAAAGCGGTGTTTGAATAAAAAAAAAGTTAAGCTTGGAGATTGGAATTTTTGGTTTGGAAATTGAAAGCAGCGGTATGCATGGCGGAGATGTAATTGGACTAGGGAGTTAGCTGATGGACTGGGTAGCTACTAGACGGCAGCATGTTTAAGGAGCTAGATGGGGGAGCACACTTAGAAGTTAAAAACTAGGTTGGCGATAGAATAGAACATTGAGTGGTGAATATTTTTATGGTGTTTGTGATTATTTGGATTTGAATTTGATGTGTTTTATTATTAGTTGATATTTTATGAACAGAGACATTTATGGGACTTTAAAAGAAAATTGATCTTTGAAAATAATTAATGAATTTACAGATAATAACCAAATGTTGTAAAGAGGTATAGAGGGCTTATTGATATTTGGTAGTGCAGGAAATTTATATGCACAGTTGTAGAAGTTTTATTATGAGCTCATGCTAAGACAAAAAGATAACGTAAGGGATGAGGAACACCCTCTTACTTTATATAAAAATATCTGTTTAAAGGGTTATCAATTTGCATAATTATTATTATAAAATGATTGAACTTTATGGATGTACCTAAAGGAATGGTGTTTTAAAATGTATCTAATGTAAATAGAGTGTGATATATTTGGTCAATTAAGTTATTCTTGAGTGTGTGATTGGGGTGAATGTTCATTTAGGTTTCAGCCTAAGGATATGGACAGGAGGTTTGGGTGTAATAGGTAGGTGTCAATATTAATTTAGGTAATTAGATAAGAGGATTAAGTAAGAAACATTATTAGGAGCAGCCGTGGGCAAGATTCGAGCAAAAACATCATGATAAATTATGGCATCCAATTAGTGGGGCACAATTGTACAAGCTAAACAACACAATATTATGGCTTCCCAACGGAGGGGCTAGAGTAGTTAGAGTCTTAACCACAATAATATATATATATATATATATATATATATATATATTATGCTGTGGCAAGGGGTTGTTTAAGGGTGTGATTTAGAGTAAAGGTTGTGCAGGAATTAGAAATTATCATAAGAAGCAGAAAACTGCATTCATTTAGTAAAAGAATTGAGAAATGGAGATAGTTTGTAAATAGTAAGCAGTCAACACCCTGTATATAAAGTATAAGTAGTTTTAAGCGACGCAAATAGACACAGGAAGACGCATTTAGCGTAGAAACAAGGAAGACATGCATTAGGTAAATAGGAGATATTTAACACCATGTAGATAGAGTTTTAGGTAATTTAGGCAATGCAAATAATAATATTTTTCAGTGGAAGCACGCGTATTTTATAAGTAAACATAATAAAGTGTAATTAAACACGCATTTAAAAGAGTTCCATACAATTAGGCTAATACGGAGATAAGAAATAGAGCTTCAGGAAGCACAGTGTAAATGCCTACAAAATAGTTAACCATTTTTAATAAGAAAGGAGATTAAAAATTGCGTAAATAACATGCATATATGAAAATTAAAAGTCGAATTGCATCAGTTGTTTATGGAAAAGCGATTAGATTCGTCAAAACACCGCATGTTTGATAACAAGACAGCTGCGAGCAGGCCACAATTATTTGAAAGCATAGAAAATTACATCACAAACTACTTTAAATGCAAATATTTGATTGGTTAAAATGAGCGACGAGTTTGTAGACCATACCCACTGACGGAGTAGGAGGTCAATGATATATTAACAGGCACAGTGATAACGAAGTCAGTTTTCAACTCAACAAAGGCCGAGGTGCGCCACTATGAAATAAAGTGTGAGACGTAATAATAATTCAAAGTGAAAAATTGTATAAGTGCGAAGATGAAAATTATGATTGCTGATTAAACGGCTTCTGAGTCCGGGGAAGAATGACAATACAATTCTGAATCCGTGGAGAAAAAAATACAATTTCTAAGGCCGGGGAAAATAAACTACGATTTCCGAGTCCGGAGGATGATAATCCAATTCTAAGTTTAGGGAAATTGATAAGAAGTAATAAGTCTGAATGAGATGACAATAAATTGGGGTGCGTAGGCATAAGTTAATAATGGTAGTCCAGAGGGTGATGGAAATAATTTAAATGCAATGGTTCAAGCGTGTGGATAGACAATATTTCGAATGGGCATGTAATGATCCTGAATTGGGGGAAAATAATTTTTATTCAAATGGATGGCTTAATGCATGGGAAATATTAGCTGATTATGGATGCGTCAATGCGAAGAAAATAGACCAGGTTAGATTTTTAGTTACAAGACATTTTTTTCAATTTTTTTATTTTGAATATTGAATTTGCTTAATATAAATGAATGTGAAAAAGTCAACAAAAAGAGGACTTGCATACGTATAAACTGCGTGATATGATAAGAGGTTTTGAACGTTCCACACTTTTTTTTTTATAAAAATAATAGGTTTTTTTGTGACTTTGGGTTTGATTAAAAAGGTATATGATTTTTGATAAATGAGATTTACAACATTAATTAATTGAAAAGTGTATTTTACATAATTTACAAAAACTGTACATAATATTTGTTTCATTATATAGAATCGAATTAACTGAATTTTATAATTCCAAATAAATGCTAGTCGGGGTCATAAGATAACGTTAATGGGAGTGATTTGATGATTTAAACAATCAAGAAGGAGCTATAAGTTGAATACGAAATTGATAACGAGTAACACGGTAACATATCAAATTTTGTTATTGGTCGACAAGGTAAGTTCAAGATAAAATCCAGTTAAGTTCCTGGAGGGAGTGTATAGCAATATTAATAGGCGGCCTAACGTCGGAGAACGATAATTCCAATTCTTGTTTATACATAGCACATATATATATATATATATATATAGTTTATATATATATATATATATATATATATATAGTTTAAATGTTTCTTGTGGTTTATATTTGTTATCATCTGAGCCTTTAAAAAAATTTTTCTTTTAACTGTACTATATATATATAGTACATATATATACATATATATAGTATATATGGTACATATATATATGTATATATATATAGTACAGTTAAAAGAAAAAAAATTTAAAGGCTCAGATGATAACAAATTACTTGTGTCTATGTGCTATCCAATTTTCCAAAGTTTTGTCTGTTACGTTGCGATGTACATTTGTTTTAACTATTAGTTGATCATCATCATTAGGTCTTCAGTCCCGGAACTGGTTAGACGCGTACCCTCATTGATTGTTTCCTATTCTAACCTACACATTTCCCTGAAATTTGCACAGTCTGCATCTAGGTCTTTGTTTACCTCGTTTTTCCTATCTCTGCTTGTAATATATCTTGTACTATTCCCGAAAAATGCCTTAAAACGTATTCTGCCCTTCTATTTCTCCTCTTTTTTTTTCACAGATATTTTTATTCACCTACTACTTCTATAATCTATTTGTTATTAACTTTGTCTGTCCATGCTATCATCCTCAGACATCTGAAACAAAACATTCTAAAAGGCTGCTGCCGTTTTTCTGTCTGCTTTTCCTACTGCCCGTATTTCATAGGCATACTGTTCTGTGCTCCATACAATTGCTTTCAAAAATTTTTTTCTTGTTTCTACGTTTGTTGTCTTTGATCATAGGCGCGGTTCTTTTTTGTTAGATGCAATTCGGTTCCCTTCTATTGTTTTACAATTATATACCCTATTTCTTCGACATTTATTGGTTGTGAAGAAAGGTAAGCAACACTTAAGCATTTGTCTAATTAATAGTTTTCCAGTAAATCCTTTCGCACAATTAACATTATTCGAGAAACTTGCACAACCAATACCTCTAGTTGCTTATAATAATCATCATGTTTAAGTACAGTTATTTCTTTCGTCAATAGTTTATTCATGTTGGAACTGGTTGAATGCGTACCTCCATTGATTTCTATTCTGAGCTAACCTACACATACCCCTGAAATTCCTACAGCCTACATCTTTCACTATCTGTGTGCAATAGTCTAACCTAGGTCTACCTCTACTTCTCTTTTTTCCTATCTATGCTTCTTCCAGACGTTATGCCATGAGTGATACTTTTCATCATTTATGATGGCTTGAAAAGTCCTTGCTTTTTTTCTAAAAAAACGTCTTTCCGGACTACATATCACGACCAGAATAATCGTTTCCCTGTCTGATGGGTGCGCTCGAGTATTCATCCCACGGCTGCGCAGACTCACTAATACTTTGGCAAAGATTGTTTCGCTTTAACTCCGGCAAACCACATAGCATAGAACGGATTCCGCACTTGCCTAAAACTAAAGTGTTACACTGCCTCTTTCCTAAAGAAAAAAAATAAGAGGTTAACAACATCTAAATAACCAAAACCGACGAAAACCGTATCACTCAATTAATTTTTTTTGTATATTAATTTTCGTCTAATATAACCCTTTCAATTAATTCCTTACGTTTTTATTTTTTTTTTGATGCCAAGTCATACTTCGAGTTAAGTTTAATTTTTGTTTTTTGCAAATCTATTTAATTGAATTCTTAAATCTTTAATGAAGTTAAAATAAAAAAAAGTGTCGGTTTTGGTTGCTTAGATTTCATTAAACCTCACACATTTTCTTTTCGAAAAGAGGCAGTGGAACACTTTAGTTTTAGGAAAATACATGATGCACTTCCTGCTATGTGGGTTGCCGAAATTTAGGCGATAAAGTCATTGCTAACGTATTTAAAAACTCGCGCAGTCGTAGTTGGATAATCATGCGCATTCAAAGGTCAACTTCAAACATCATTCTTGTCGTTGGCATGTAGTTACTAGACACGTTTTTTTTAAAAGGTGGTGTGTGAGTTTTTGAGCCATCATGGGCCCAAGAAAGCACCACTCATGGCAATTGCACTTAGCTTGGCGTTGGGGCCATAGCACCAAGCTATGTTAGAACGCAGTTCTAATTAAGATTGAGTATTTATAGAACGCAAGCAGCTTTAGATTATATAGTTTATGGAAAAATAAAACAGAAACCCATTTCAATACCAATCATTGTAACTCAAAATGTAGTTCTTAGTTTTTGTAAAGAAGTTTTCGTGGATCGTAGAGAAGATGGCGGACACATGATGCTCTGATTAGACAGGTGTTTTGTATTTTATTGTTAGCACTTAATGCCGTCAAGCTTTGGTGAGTACATTTCTTTTTTTACGATCCAGAGGAATCAACACGTAAGTGATGAACGTTTTGTTTGGGAAGCCGAGTTAGTTAAACTGAAAAGTAATTAGTTAGCAAATACGAGATTCAGCATTTTTTATTTACAAGTTTGAAAGGTATCTTTTTAAAACAAATCATATTTTTATTTGGTGTAGTTAAGCTGATTTGGCAATTTTTTATGTAGCCGTATTCTTATGTTAAATATTCGTCAAGAACAACACTTCAAAACAGCATATGCAATGATAAAAATCTAGTCTTCCGTGTTTGTTTAGAACAGATGACACTTCTGTTATTAAGTAAGTTTTATATTGAGATAATTCATGATATAGAGAAAAACCAGTAAAACCTTAGAAAGAATAAAGTATAAACTAAAGACACTTTTTGTGAGCTATGGCAAAGACCTCTGATTACAGCATGTGACTAATGTAATAAGATATTGAGTAATTTTTATGGCAGGCCTAGCTTGTTAATAACTGTGATTTTTGTCCACTTAACATTTTCATCAGCATTCACTTTCGTGTCATGGTATTTACACTAAATTTTTATAATTTTTTTTGTACAAAGATGAAGAGAAACAAATTTTATTAGGTACTAGTCAAAACTCATAATCGTTTTATTTCTAACAGTTCAATAAAGGGAATAAGTAATCTATTCATTTTGAATAAGATACTTAAAAATAAAGAAAATATGACAGATATCATTCCCTGTTACGTGCCGAAAATCGACCGTAAACATTTCCAATTTTAGTTTTAATTTGTAAGCGATTTCGCGCCAACAATTTTAAAAGACTTGTGCGCGTATTTCCGTCACTTCAGACAGTGCGTTTGTGCAAAGGATTACGCAGACGCGGAGTGTGGGAGAAGGGTGGTGATTTCCGATACGTCGAGGACTAGTGAGCCAGACGTCGTGCCTAGTGGTTTATCTTTGTGTCGTTTTTCTTGTTTTCTTTTTCAAGGAATGTAGGTTTCCTTTTATCTACCTGATCATCGTACCTTTTCCTGTATTCCTGTCGCTCTCTACACAAGGAAGAAGAAGACAAATTAAATTTGGATTTAACCGGGGGCGGCAAGAATACCCACGCCCGAAATGCTCAACGAAGCCCAGCTGCCGCCATAAGAACGTAATGCTGTAAGGAGTCCTTAAGTTACGTAAGTACCTTTCTCGTTTATTTGCATGTGATGTAGTAATTTAAAACATTTATATGACGTAATACCTTAATTGCGCGTCATTATGCAAATATTTATTTGTGCTACCAACTGACGTAGTGGCTCGCGTACCTTACCGCCGGGGCTATAATATCCCCTAAGGTTTATTTGCGTCTATCCTTAGGATGAATTTTTGTGTTAGCTTTATTGACGTAGTGGCGCCCAAGTTTATTTATATTTCAGGTTTTGTCTCAAAAAATACCCCGACCATCTCATGACTCCGCAGGAATAGACTCCGAGTATAGACCGAGAGCATCCTACTTTTCTTTCGCAACACAGTTTGCCCTACTACATCCTCAATAAAGGCTATCCTCAGAAAATCTACATCTAGCAAAAGAAAAAAACATTACAATACTACTCTACAAATAATAAAGTATATCGTTGTACTTTGAAATTTATAAATAATTTTATTAATATGTTACATATATGTCAAATTATTTAACTTCTTGTAGACAAATTTATAAGGACCAAGACTATACAAAATTTTAAATTAAAGTTTTACCATTTATTATTGAATCTTTGATTTTAATGCAAATTCTGTTGCAACCAGCTTTTGACGTCTTCCTTGGATATAACTGGTATAAAACAATTTTGCAAATAGTAGAAAGTATGTAAAGTACATAATTAATGATATTTGAATATTGATGAGCGTAATTTGACACTCGACGCCACTATTTAATACCTGTTTCAACCAAATATTGATGACACACCCAACTATCATTTGCATTATTTGCAGTGTTGTTATTACCATTGCAATTCTTCGCGGTGGACTGAACCCCATCGCTCTCAATGTGTAATACGAATACATAATTGCATGCACATTGTAATTCATAAAAAGGAACCATCTTCCGTTCGCTATTACTTCTGTATAAGAAAACCACGTATAAAATAATACTGTTATGTGATGATACCAATGAAGAAAAATCAGTGGTTGTTTTCTAAGTACTATAAAAAGTGTATCCCCTAATTCTGGTAACTTACTGAGTGCAAAAAGCGTTGCCCAACAACCTGCAACGCGATCTTGTTCTATGTAAGAAGGCACGCACACCGAATGGTACAAACTGTAATTTTTTATAATGTGTATAAAATCTGGTGTAACTCTCATAACTCCAAGAATACTAAACATTGCTAGTGCGCTGTTCCATAGCACTAAGAGCCACCTCAGTTCAAATTTGGGTCGATTTCGCATCAAGTATTGACCACCAAATATTGAAATTAAGTAAAGTGCCGAGTAATAAAATACATATGTCCAGTTGGAGCTCATCCAATGGAGAGCTTCTTTGTGCACAAATTTCTCTTCAAAATAAAAAATGTAGGTGTAATTTGGTAAAGTTACGTTATACTTCATGGTATTGGCAATAAATGCACTGCCTTCAACGATATTTTGCATGACTGCTTCATGCGAGTATAATGAATGAGTTTTAAAATAATTGATTAGTAAACCTACGGAAATTACCTATCGGCGTTTTTATCACGCAATTATGTGCAATTAGGTTTTATACCGTGATACTAAAAATTTGCTTGATCAAAGTTTTATACAGATTTAAGTCATGCGGTTAAAATTTTAAGAAATAATATATGCTAATGCAACCGCTTTCAATTTCACGGTCAAGGTTCGCGCCGAGCGCTTATTGCGTCCTTGTGCTAATGTGCTTCTGGTGTCTCCAATTTTCATTACAGAATACGCAACAGAGTACAACTGATAAAAAAATTAGACACACTTTTCTTTGTTGTTTAAAACACTTTCATCATCATCATTGGGTCTTCAGTCCTGAAACTGGTTAGACGCACGTACCATCATTGTTTCCTATTCTGAACTAACCTACAGATTTCCCCGAAATTTACACAGTCTGCATCTATCACTATCTGATCTAGGTCTACATCCGCCTCTTTTTTCCTATCTCTGCTTGTCATATATCCCATACTATTACCCAAAAATACCTTGGAATATATTCTGCCCTTCTATTTCTCATATTTTTTTCCCAAAGATATCCTTGTTCCCTTACTGTTTCTATAACCTATTTGATATTAACTTTGTCTGTCCATCTTCAAACGTCTGAAGCACGGAATTTCAAAGGCCGCTACTGTTCTTCTGTCGGCTTTTCAGACTGCTCGTATTTCGTAGGCATATTGTCTGTGCTGTGCTCCACACATACGCTTTCAACAACTTTTTGTTCTATGTTTGTTGTCTTTCATCATAGGCGCCGTTCTTTCTTGTTAGATGCAGTTCGGTCGCTTTCTATTGTTTTACAATTATATACCCTATTTCTCCGACATTCAGTGGTTGCGAAAGGGGGTAAGCAGCCTGTGGCTGCCAAGTTCCCCCAGCACTTGAACATTTACTGATTTAATATTTTTTCCAATATGTCTTTTCGCACAGTCAACATTAGTTGCAGATATTTCACAACAAACAACTAGTTGTTTATAATAATCATCAGATTTGTCTGCGCTTATTTTTTCGTCATTGGGTTTCCCGTCTCAAAACTAGTTGGACATGTACCTGCACTTATTTCTTTTCTAAACTAACCTACATGGTTCCCAGAAATTCTCACACAGCAATACAGCTCGGTTCCCTTTATATTGTTTTCTAATATTATGCCCTATTTCACAGAGATTTATTGAAGGGGGTTAAGCAACCTGTGGCTGCTAAGATCCCCCAACACTTAGACATTTGCCGAAATAATAGTTTTCCAGTAAATGCTTTCACGCAATTACTATTATTCGAGAATATTGCCTCTCCAATGCTTGTTGTTGCGTATAATAAATATCATGTTTAAGTGCAGCTACTTTCTTCGTCACTAATTTATCCATCTTGGGACTGATTGGATGCGTACCTCCATTGATTTCTCTTCTGAGCTAGCCTACACATTTCCCTGAAACTCCTACAGCCTACATCTTTCACTATCTGTGTGCAGTAGTCTAACCTAGGTCTACCTCTTCTTCTCTTTTTTCCTATCTATGCTTCTAGTATATTCCGCACTATTACTTCATGCCGTAGTATGTGGCCTATTATCCTATCTCTCCTATTTTTTACCGTTTTCCACATATTCCTTTCTTCCCCTACCATTTTTAGTACATCTTCGTTCTTAACTTTGTCTGTCCATGATATCTTCATCATACGTCTGTAGCACCACATTTCATAGGCTTCTACCTTTTTTTTGTCCGCTTCTCCCACTGTCCAGGGTTCACAGCCATACAGTGCTGTGCTCCACACATATGTTTTGAGCAATGTTTTCCTTGTTTCTATGTTTGTGGTCTTTGAGCACAGTAGTTGCTTTTTCTTGTTAAATGTAGCACGACCTTGTGCTAATCTTTGTTTTATATCTTTTGTGCTTTTCCTATTTTGCGTTATTTGGCTTCCTAGGTAGCAGAAATCCTTAACCTCTTGTAAGTTCGTGTTACATATTTGTATTCTTGTTTTGATTTATTTTTCCCTCCTTTGCATACTAGTACTTTAGTTTTACTTTTGTTAATTTTCATACCGTATCTCTCTGTTAGAACCGTTTCCATTTCATTGAGAGCAGCTTCTAACTCTTCTTTGCTAGATGCTAATACCGCTATATCATCTGCAAATCGAAGCATATCAATTTTTTGTCCCTGCATAGTAATTCCAAATGTCTTCCTGCATTTGACAGTATTCATTGCCTCCCCAATGTACAAGTTAAAAATTAGTGGGGATAGGGAACATCCCTGTCTTGCCCCTTTCCTGATGTTTACTTCTCTACGTTCCTGCTCTAATTCTATTACTCCTGTTTGTTCTTTGTATAAGCTATGTACTATCCGTCTATTCCTATAACTCATTCCAATCTTTTTGAGTATTTCGAACATTTTTTTCCATTTTACATTGTCAAATGCTCTTTCCAGATCTACAAACCCTATATACACGCTTTCCCCTTTTTCTATTGTTTTCTCCATTATCACCCTCAGAGCTAAGATAGCCTCCCGTGTTCCCCTGTTTCGCCTAAACCCAAATTGGTCTTCTCCTAGTATTTCTTCAGCCCGTTTTTCCATTCATGTTTGTACAATTTTAGTTAATATTTTTGATACGTGTGCTGTCAAGCTTATTGTTTGAAAATTTTCACATCTATCTGCGCCTTTCTTTTTTGGTATAGTTACTATGATGTTATGTTTGAAATCTTTGGATATCTCGCCTGTCTCATACATATAGCTTACAAGTTGGAAGAGACGTTCTGTTACTGCTTGACCCGCGGCTTTTAGAGTCTCCGCTTGCACCTTATCTGTACCCGGCACCTTACCATTTTTCAGACCCTTTAATGCTATTTCAAATTCATCTCTAAGTATAGGATATCCCAACTCATCATTTTCAATGTCTGATTCCTTTTCTAATGCAGTTAGTTCTTTTCCTGCATATAAATTCCCTATATATTCTTGCCATCTATTCACTTTCTCGACATTTTCTATAATGACATTTCCTCCCGCGTCCCTTATATTTTTGCTATACGGTTCTATATCCCTAAAATTGATTCTAATTAGTTTGTATGCTTCGTCTGTTTTTCCTATTTCCATCTTAGTTTGTACCTCTTTGCACTTTTCATCAATCCATTGTTCTTTAGCTTTCCTGTATTTTCGAATAATTTCCCATTTTATGGCTTTGTATCTCTGTTTTCCTGTTTCGTCTGATTTATTTTGGTATTTTCGTCTTTCTTCTATTAAAATCAGGATATCCTTTGTTATCCATGGTTTCTTATTTACTGTTTGTGTATACCCCAGAATATCTCTGGCCGCCATGTCGAGGCTGGATTTAATGTTATTCCATTCTGTTTCTACTTCCTTAGTATCAGATATTTTCCCGATATCTTTGAGCAATTCATTTGACCTTTTTCGAATCTTTCTTGAATATCTTTCTCTTTTAGTTTCTGTAGGTCCAAGTGCCTTTTTCCGTTTCTTTTTTTCAAATTTTTAAATTTAAGTGCGGCCTTCATAATTACGATGTTGTGGTGAGTGTCTATATCTGCTTCTGGGTAGCTTCTTTTACTTGATTCCTAAACCGTTATCTAACAAGAATGTAATCTATTTGATATCTTCCTATATCTCCTGGCATCTTCCACGTACATCGTCTTCTAGCATGATGTTGAAATAATGTGTTTGTGATAATTAAATTGTTCTTGTCGCAAAATTCTACCAGCCTATTTCCTCTGTCGTTTCTAGTACCTAAACCAAATAAACCTACTATCGCTCCTTCCCTACCCTCACCTACCACTGCATTAAAATTCCCCGTAATTATTAAATTTTCATGTCCTTTTACGTGTCTTAATATGTCTTCGATATCTTTGTAGATCGCTTCTACCTCTTCGTCACTGTAGCTAGAGGTGGGCATGTATACTTGTATTATTACTGTGTTTACCGGTTTAGATTCTAATCTAACCATGAGTACTCTTTCATTCTTTTGTAAGTAATTTTCTACACAGTATCCTATCTTTTTCCGCATAACTATCCCCTCACCCAAATTTCCTTCCTCGGCTCCTGTATAAATTAATCTGAAGTCTCCACTCCAAAAATCCCCCGCCTCTGGCCACCGAACTTCGCTAATCCCTACTATGTCTAATGATAACCTATTCATTTCGATTTTTAGGTTCTCTAGCTTACCCACTAGCTTCATAGTTCTAACATTCCACGCTCCGACTCGCAAAATGTTCCCGACTCTTATTCTTAACTTTCCGATCGCATCCTCCGAAGTAGTCCCCTCCCGGAAATCCGAATTGGGGACTATTTTAACTCCGGAATTTTTTACCCCAGAGAATGCCATCATTTTATTGTAATTTAGGTACGCTGTGTACTTGGGAGGTAATGTGGTGGTTTCCCGTTGCCTTCCACATTGCGGTAGTGTGTCTTAGACTGCCATACCGACCACTATGGTCTCTGCCAATCTAAGTACCGAAAGAGCCGCTGCCCTCTTTGTTACGTTTTTTTGTCGTGGCAGCCACGTTGGGCACCAAATCGATGTTACGTAACACAAATAAAGTCAAGCAATGACCCGGCTCAATCGGAGAGTAGGGGGGGTTATAGACAGCAGACTGACATATGGTGTACGCGGCGGTAAGGAGTTAGTCACAGTACCTGCAATAAAAGAAATTAGAATAGTATACCTGCAAAAAAAAAAGATTAGTCCTGCAAACCTGAAATAAAGAAACAGCAATACAAAAATTTTTAGTACTATGTAGAATGGAAAAAAAGAAACTGTTTAGATAATCTATATAATATAACAACTGTAAAAGCAATACAAAAAAATATTTAGTACAAAGTGAGGTAATATTGGGGAGTAGCAGAAACGTTTCCTCACACATCAATTCAACATAAATCAGACAAAATATTTAAAAAAAAAATAAATAGGTAAGACACAATTGATATGAGTAATTCAGTAAATAAATAGGTAAGACACAATTGATATGAGTAATTCAGTAAATAAATAGGTAAGACACAATTAATATGAGTAGTCCAGTGGTATTGAGTTTTCTCTTTCTTTTTCTTTTATTTAAAATAGCATGCAAGTCTATGGTAAAAGGTCTCAGAACGCCAAAGGTATGGCAAAGCAACGGACAGGTATTTAAAGTAAAAATAAGTATGAAATAGTTCAACTTACAGAAAGTCCTTCAGGAACGCTTCCTTGTAACGGAAGGGTGGGATTCAACGATGTTCTGCACTAACGAAGCACTTCACCCTTGACTGTAAGGGTGTTGATGGAATTTCCTACACTCCACACTAATCACTAATCACTGGGGTTAGCAGCAGACATTATCACGCTGATGGAACTATGTAGCCTTGGTAAATTTCTTGTTAATTCTATTTCCTGAGACAATAATTTTGAAAGATTTTGTAACACAAATTGTAAAGAAAAATAGTAATAAAAATTTAGAGTCACGAGCTTTCAAGGCACGACGTAATGCATTAAACTAACAGTAACGTGAAGCGTTTTATTGGCTACCGATGGTAACAAAGAAAAATCTAATGTTTCTGAATAACGAAATTTGCACAAACAGTTCCAATTTAAAAAGATAAATCAACAAAAACACCATTAGTAAAGCACGTGCAAACACTAAGCAAGTCCGTCAAATGTTCTTCGTCCAACATTATACAAGAATTAAACACCTAGGAATATAATTGAATAGGTTATGATTACCAATTCAAACTCCGCGCCAACCACATAGACATTTAGAACGACCTCGTAAAAACGAAGATAGGTTCACAATAAAAAGAGCGATTTTGCAGATTTCACCTTGGATACCCCGAATGAGTAAATATTACTAATACGCAAAATCACTTTAAATCCACATTAAAAGCACGTTATAACAGATCATATACCGTTCTTTTGTATTTTATCACAGTTTATTTAGTGAAAAACGAGCTTGGGTTCAACAAACAACATCGCATTTTTCCACACTATCTTCAAAGCAAAAGCAAACAGTAAACAAACCACAGCATAATAAACATTATAGTAAAGACAGCGAATACCATTAAGTCACAGTTTTTCAAGGCAACAAGTAAACAGTATTTTTAACGTAAAACAATCGCTAGGAACCAAGCACGAAACTCAAACTCAACGTCACGTAATTAACCTATCGTAACAAAAGACAAACGCGAACTCTACAGTTAATCAGAACGTGTTTCTATCACAACCGCTTATCGACCATCAACTAGACTGGTATAATAACATCAGGAATATCTAAAACGTGAATGTAACAATCGTTGTTACCATAAACTCTTATCATTTTCGAGAAGTTGGAATTTATTTATTAATTGAAAATCAAATATAGACATTATCTACTTTTAAAGTAATACCCACGAGTTAATAAATATAAAACCTAGAGATAGTAGTTGCAGCAATGTATTTACAAACTGGGATAACAGCGTAAAATGTTTAGCTATTAAAAAATGCCCGTTACATCTTTATAAACTTATAATTCAGAATGGTTTCAGAACGGGCGTCGTAACTTTTTTTGTGTATTGTTTATTGTTTTTACTGTTTTTGTATTGTTTCGTATGCGTGTGTAGATGGCAATAGTCAAACTGAATTTTTGAAAATGTCTTTAGCAGCTAAAATATACTTTTATATTATTATTTAATAAAGCATTCTTCTTTACGAAACAGTATTGTGGCTGCCAATTGAGCATTTTCAAAAATTCAGCTTATCCATTCTCTCCCGCACACACCCACGAATACAATACATAAAGAATTAGAACAAAAACCAAAACACAAATAGTTTCAACGCCCGCAAATAAGAAACAATTTTTATAAGACTGATTTTTTTCTGTGCCAGCGCTGTAACTTTTTCTTCATAGTTCTTTGTTCTGATACCCCTTGTATTCTATTCCTGGATGTCTAAATGAAAATGGACAAGTTAAATATTTGAAAAATGTTTTATTTTGACGTCTGTATGAATTTTTGTATGTTGGACAAGTTTTTGAGAAATATTTTTTTTCGTGCGGGCGCTATAATCCTTTTCCTGTATTGTTTATTGTTTAATTCTTTTTGAATCGCGTTCCTGTAAGGGTTTATGGATAGACAAAATTTTTGAAAATACCCTCAGCAGCGAAATTTTTGTCTTTTATTATTTTTTAAGAATGCTTTCTTCTGTGCGGAACAGTATAATTGCTACCAAGGGGGCATTTTCATAAATTCAGCCTGTCCGTTCTCATCCGCACACATCCAGGTATACTATACACAAAAAAATTAGAACAAAAAACACAACACAAAAAGTTGTCGACGTTGCCGACTTCTACAGCTGGTAAAATATAAAGGTAGTCTTATACAAGAAAATTTCAAATAGAAACATATTGGACAATATATTAAACAAAGTATTTATAGTACAACTTGGAGGACAAAGTATCCTAGTCCCGTGGGGAAAATGGTCAAAAAGTTGATTTCTGCTCCGTGCAGCGCAGCGAACTGTATTTTTTGAACTGGGTGTGTTAAAGCTCAGATATCGAAGGACCATTAGATTTTTAGCTTGTGATAAAACTCCAGAAATTAGGTATAAACACGGTCTAATTTAAACCGAAAATGTCTACAAGGCAACGGCGTGCTTACATATATAATTTTGTGTACAACGCTCAAGTTCACACGTGTTTTCAATAAAAAAAAATTTATAGGTTTAATACTTATAAATACTCCCTGTATGTTTGTTGTGGTTTGTTTAGTATTCTTCTTAATCTTCTTTGGGGATTAAACCACTCATAGTTTTTAAAATTATCTTTATTAACGTTTCGATCCATAACCTAGGATCGTTTTCAAAATAATAAAAACTTCAAGTTTGACATTTATGACATAAATTGAAGGTGACTTTGATTTATTGATGTTCGAAATATTTGGTTTGAGTACACTAAGTAAAAATTTTTAAAGTTTAAATAAATGATTGCCTTCAATTTGTGTTACGGCCTGGGACCGACTTTTTTAGGTAGCCAATACGCTTAACGTGAAATTAGCTGATTAATTTTTATTGTAAAAATTCAATAACTTGGGAAACGTTAATAAAGATAATTTTAAAAACTATGAGTGGTTTAATCCCCAAAGAAGATTAAGAAGTTTAATACTTAATTGTACCTACTAGAAAAAGCAATCCCAAGTCCGGAAAAATAATTAAAATCATTGTTTTATGATAAAAGACGTAGAACCTTACACTTTAAAAGTAAAACCCGGACTACCAACCGAATGATTTTATTTTTACTTGTAAAATTTACTTCTGTTCATACGGAAGCACGAAATGATATGAAAACTATAAAAAATTCGTGCAAGGGCGGTTTAGAAACAAAGAATAAAAGGAAGTACCAATGAGAACTGCAACTTCGGGTTTAGTATAAATAAATTAATATCGAATAGCTGTCGTTCAAGATTAAATGACTGTAAATTATTTTTGAAATAAAGGAATGTGTGAGAAACTCGATCATGCTCTCCCACTTTGAGGCAACTGCTTCAAAAAAGGAAATAATGCGAACAACACAAAATAGGAAGAAATGAGAAGGATGCAGAAATTATATATTTAGTTTAATGAAGAGTCATCTTGATTTAGCAGACGACACAATTTAGTTATCGGCCTAATAAGTACGCCATGAGAAGTTCGAATTTTGTCTTTACTTGGAATAATCTCCGAAACTCTGGCAAGAGGCTATTGAAAAGGAGTACCATTGCATTCTTTGATCAATAAATACCACATCATTAATTCTTAAATTACTTTTTAATTGAAGACATCTTTGTTTATTCTGGAGATTGCTACGTACCTACACGTAGTCGGAAGAAACGTAAATACCAGACAACTTCCAAAAAAAAACAAAAAAAGCACGTCGCCCACGACTATTTATTAACAATAGAAATATATTAAAATTTCTTGTCTACATGCACAAAGAAAAGTATTAAATTTAGGTTATATTGTATAGTACAAATTTTATAAAGGATCCACGAAGTGCGCATTTCGTAGCAAACATGTAATAAGATTCATTGGGAAAAAGTAATGCTAAGATTTTCTCAATAGCAAGTGTGTTAAATCAAAGTAATAAATGTAGAACAAGTTGTAGTAAGAATTAAAGAAATATAACCAGAAGCTCTAGTGAAGTTAGCTTTTAAACATGTATGGTGAACTGGTTTCACAACATCAACCGCTGATAAATAATAATCCTCGATGTGCATAAAAGAAAACGAGTCACTTACCTCAATGCATCGGGATGCTTATCTTGAAAGTCGTCGGGGGTGAGTCAGCACGGCAAAGCCACGGTAGTCAAGATCCATTCGCCCTGCCACCGTAACCGCAGCAGCGGTCCACAGACAAAAGCTGTTGGTCTACGTCAAAGAACAGTTGGACCTACATAAAGAATGAACCAATTTGGCCTCCAGCTAAGAACGATACACGCAATATACCTACTACTTGTCGAACAAAAAAGGGTGCACCGCTTTGAAGTACTGGAACGAGTAATATAGAAAATATTTCAACGCCAAAGCTGCAGAATCAAATTAAAAATCGGTTAAAATAACACGAGTTCGAACTGCAATCCTCGCGTTATCGAAAACGCAATTAGCAAACTGGAAAACACGCTATCAAATAATAGTAGGATCTATTATTTAGAAAAGTCCGTAAATGGAAAACACAAGAGAAAGCAATGGTACGTTATCGGAATGTTTAACAAATTAACGGATACCTAAAACAAGGTATTGACTATTTAACGTATCGAATAAATTTTCGTTTTAAAAGCAAAATGGATTTGAGTTAAAATTATGTTAAAACGGGCTTATTCTAAACAGATACACTATATAGTGTATTGTTGGAGAATTTAAGAATAGAAATGGATATTCGAGCGGGTAATGACTTAATCAAGGGAAAAAAGGGTATTTAATTTATGTTGAAAGATCCACGTAACAAATCCCCGCCCCCCAGGAAAATTAACAGGTCGGAGTAGGAAGCCAAACTCCGGGAATGGGCAGGACCCAAAAAAAGCGAAAAGGAAAGAAAATTCGTTTCAAACTTAAAGAACATTCGTTACGAAAACAACAAAATCACACAGAAAGAAAAAGAAACCCCAAAATAACAACAAGACCGACCACAACAGATTCCGGATAGAAAAGAAAACAAAAACAGATACCAAACAAAATCCAGCTCGAAGGGTCAATAATAGAAAGAGAGAAAGAGAGAACAAAAAAGAAGGAAGGACAGGAAGACGGGTAATAAGCAATCAAGAAGGACTAAGGAGGAACGGCCTCGGCATTACGGAGTCGTCAAGGACGGATGTTTCTCAGAAGAAACAGTAAGGTTATCAAACTCAAGAGAAGAAAAGAAACGAGAAAGAAAACCAACAGTGCAAACCAAAACAGGACACAAAGGTTAAGCCTCAAGTAAACAAAAAGGACAACAACTGAGAACGAGAGGAAGAGAGGGAGAGCGCTGGTAGAAAGAAACGGTGTACTACTAACTGTGGTAACCAAAACGGAAGAACCAAAGAAAAGAAATGCTAACTAATCCTAAAGAGGAGTGTGGAACGAAAGGAACGAGAAAAAAGGAAAAAAGCAAAAAGAGTAACACCGACAACTGCAAGTACCAGAACCAACAAAAAGCCTAAGAATCGTACAAAAGAAAATAAAACAGAATCCCAGTGTAACTATGTATGAGTAGGTTTGTGCGTGTGCGTGCGTGTGTGTAAGAAAGGTGTGTGTATGTGTTGGACTGCTCTAGTCACCTCTTACGACAGGGAGGTCGTACCATGGGGCTATTCTATTCCCGGACCCACACGGGTTAATAAGAAGCAAGAAAACGAAAGAAAACCTAGCAAAACAGGGAAGTAAAACGAAATCGTAACGTCCAAAAATCAAGTCCGAAGGAGAACAAAGTCGGCATAAGAATCTGGGGCGCGAGGACTAGATATTGGGCTTAAGGCGTTTACGCCGCCAGAAAGAGAACGAAACAAGATCAAGGACATTAGGACTTCGCCGACATACATCTTCCGGTTCGGAAAGACCATAGAATAATGTCCGCCTCTGTTAGGCAGTTTTCTGCCATACAGGAACAGCAGGGGTGTAGGAGTTGTAGCACTAACTTGAGAAAGTGGTGCCGAGGGTGGAGATAGTAGTGGTTGTCGTAATTTATGAAACTCAAAACACGTTATGGAAGAATGTTGTTTGTTTTTAGAATTGGTGGTAAGAATGTGAACGGTAGAAAAGGAAAAAAAAGTATGAGCTGTACGAGAATCAACCTTACAAAAATAAACACAAGCAGAGCACATTTCAGTTACGTTAACTACAGGGGCAGAAGTGGATAAAATTTCAACGACATTAGATAGAGGACTAGAAGTATCACATTTAGGGAAAAAACAGCATTGGCTGTAGGAATATCAACCCTAAGAAACGGAGCAAAATACGATAACACTTTAACCATATTACAGAAAGGAACAGAATCATGTAGAAGTTCATCAACGTTACAAGAACAAACATTATCGGGAAGAACTTCATCCCCAATAGATGAGAAAGCAGAATCAGGATAACCTTCGTTAACATTAGATAACAGGACATCAGCTAAGATTTCACCGACTTCAGCTAAAAGAACAGAAGCAAGTAGCATTTTGTCAGCATGAGAAAAATGAGTAAGAAGAGGTATCGTTTCATCAACGTCCGATAAAGGAATAGAATCAAGTAAGACTTCATTACTGTTAGACAACAGAGTAGGAACAGACCAAACTTCAACCAGCCTTTAGATGGGAAACACGCGAGAAAGCAATTATACGTTATCGGAATGTTTTACAAATTAACGGATACCTAAAACAAGGTATTGACTTTTAATTTATCGAATAAATGTTTATTTAAAAGCAGAATGGATTTGAGTTAAGCTTATATTAAAGCGGGTTTATTCTGAACAGGTACACTATATAGGGTATTGTTGAAGAATTTAAGAATAGAAATGGAATTTATTCGAGCGAGTAATGATTTAACTAGGGGAAAAAAAGGGTATTTAATTTATGTTGAAAATTAAACGTAACAAGATGATTTAGATATCCTATAGACCAGTATTTCCAAAACGATTGCCGGATCTTAGATATCTGTTGATAGACAGAGAGTGTATTTTCTGACAGATGAGGGACGACCTTTTCAGGATCAGCGGTTAATCAAGAACCAGCAAGGCTATTGCTTTAAGCAGTCTAAATCTGAAGCATCCTTGGACAAAAGACTTAATGGTCTTGAATTCATTATAGCTTCGTTTGACATAATATTGTGAGGAATCTTTTTTAAGAAAATGTATGATTACCAATTATTCTTTTCGTGTAGTATTTTGCACTTTAAATTACGGATTCCTAAATCTCCTCCACAATTGGGAGATACCGGAAGAATAAACTTCCATGAAGTCTCGTTTTGAGATAAAAACTCGATAAAAAAATTGCTTTTATTTTTAATTTTGAAAATCGTAAAGGTGTGTTGGTGTCTTGAGCCAGAACAATGTATAACGTAATTGCTGTGGACTACCACGTCGAGAATAAATCGCTTTAACGTTAAAATAAAAGCTTCAATAGAGAGACTTGGCACTGCTTTAATATGTACTGCTTTCGTAACCATACAGACAAAAACAGCAATGTATGCCTTCATTTCAGAAAATTTATTTAGCTTGGACAGTTTTATTAGAAAACGACCGCCAAAGTCAACTCTCCCTTTTTGAAAGAGTTTGGTAACCACGACTATGTCTTCTGAAAGACTAGCCACGATTTGTTCTGAAGTTTAACCTGAAACAACTCGCACAATTTCGAATAATCTTCTTAGTTTCACTTAATTCATTAAGTGGCTAAAATCTTAGACGAATATTTCTTGAGTTGTTTGAGCACCAGCGTGTCCCAATCATTTATGCTCATAGATAAGGATCAATTTTGTTATATGATTTTTAAGAAGCAACAACCGTAGATGCTTTTGTTGGTAGGAGATATTAGCGTTTCCCAAACGACCTCCGGCCCACAGAAATCCGGAATCATCTATAAAGAGAGTTAATGAGCGCAATTGCTTATTTGACAAATGTTTATTCAACGAAAGTTCCTCTATTTCTTTTGAGATATATTTATTCTGCGTGTGTTTAATTATAAAACTTAACGAGGACTCATGTTCCTAAATAACGAGTGGACCAGAAGTTCTATTGCCTTTAGCAATATTGATGAAACGGAAAACATACGCAAATATTCGCTTCAAACGAGATAAACTTGATACGTCGTGTAAGAATTTTTCGTCGACATAAGTAAAAGTCTGCGAGTTATTGTGAGTTGCAAGATTATTATTATTTTTTTACAAGTTTTGAAAGAAGTAGCATGGCACAAAGTTCAAGTCTTGGAGAGTTATTGATTTGACGGCAGCTACACTTGATTTAAAAAAAATTAATGTAGGGGAAACTATACCGTTCTGGTGTATAGCTCTAAAATATATACAACTGTCATATGCTGCCAAGCTTGCATCAATAAACCCATGAAGCTCAATTCTAACATGTTTTTACTCAGAAAATAGAACTTCGGAATGTGTTGTTCTTTTAACACTGAACGAGTTTTAACAAAATTGTTAAAGTCGTCAAGAATATTTTGATCTGAAATAACGATAATCCCAATCTAGCTTCAGAATCCATAATTTTTGGATGAGAATTTTTCTTTTATAGTAATAGGGTTTGTCAAACCGAGCGGATCGTAACATTAAGCAATAATAGAAAAGTTTTTCTTTTGGTTACAGGAAATATTTGCATACAGTCTGGTACTGAAATGCAAAAGGTATCTTTTGTTGAGTTCCATTCTTGTCCTAGAACTTTATTAGGAACACCGTCGAAATTATATCATACTCCGCAGGAGATGATATCTCAAAAATATTTCTTGGAAATTGTTCTGAATTAGAACAATATTTATGAAGTTGAAAAACATGTTTGTTTAACACAATATTTAACTCCGAGTGAAGTTTTAGAAAAGAATCTAGATCGTGTGTTTCGCATAGTTCATAATCCATGTAGAATTGAGAAAGTATTTTCACAGAAGCAAGAGGATAATCATCCTTGTTGCGAAAAGCTATTTTCTTTGGTACTCTTATAGCGAGAATTGAAGCGCTGTTAGTGCCATACGTAACAGTGTCCAACTGAATGCACCTTAAGTTATCATGGGTGTTTTAACACCATAAAATATTTTATAGGAGGGTTTGTTCATGATTAATTAGGATTTATTTAAACATTTTTTGTATATTGGTAGTAAAGGCAAAAGAAAACATTCTGTATCTACAAAAGATGTCAAAAGGGTCTGATTGAATTTGATAGCCTTTGAAACAAATGTCATTCAGAGAATAACCGGAAGAGATTTTACAACTGACATCAAACAACACGCAGTTTTGTAGATACGCTAGAGACGCGAACAACGCATAAATGCGGACTGAAATATTTATTTTCAAGATTATACTTCTGGTGTATCATGGGGACATAATAAGGATGCTCTAGATGAAACATACTCTTGTATAAGTTTGTTTTATTTATGAAGTAAGTCGTGACTTTTTTAATCTTTTTTCAAAGTTTAGGAAACGTTGTTTGGTTACAATGAAAGAGTCACCAAGTTTTCTTGGTTCTGTAGAAGATTTAAGTGGGAGGTCAACTTGTAACCTACCATCTTTAGAATTTTTGTTGTATTTTTGTAAATATTTTTGGTTAATTGCTTATCTTCTGAAGGAGTGGCGCTCTCGGACAGTTCTTCTATCTTCCAGAATTTTTTAAGAAAATTATTAACTTTAAAAATTGCGCTAAAGGAAAAACTAGAATTATTTTTAGAATATGTCTTCAGACACGGATGTATTTGTACCAGTGCCTTTTTGGTAGTGTACTTGCAACTATCCGACCCAAATGAGATATTTTCAGTACAAGAAGATTTTTGCCGATGATTATATCATAATAATAATCTAACCGTATCAAAATGTCATCATCTGCCAAGAAGACATTTTTATGGATGTCTATTTCATGTGTCCTAATTTGACATTGACCTAACTTAAAAGTAATGTTAGGAAGACTACACATTAAATTTTAAAATTTTTGGATAAATTCCAATTTGAATAGATTTTAATGTTTGCAATTTTCCTATAATACCGTCGCACGCCGATGTGATTAACGATCCGTATCCTGCTAAATGCCACCGCTCTGTGTTTTTAAATAACCTCAACTTTAAATTTTAGATATACCTCTTTTTATATGCCTCGACTAGCTCAGTTTAATCTACATAGAGTGCACGACGATACGATAACAAAGAAAGTTTAACCCACCCTTTTACTTTAGCTCCTTTCTACTTGAATAATATAAACGAAACAAACCAAAATTTGTATATTGACCAAGAATATATACACTTTACAGTTTAATAACTTTGATAATTTGATTTGCTCTTCATAAATTAACCCTTAATCAATTAATCAATGTAATAATATCAATCTGATTATGCCCAAATTATAACTCTCTTAAAGTCAGCAAAAATAACACTGTATACACTGTACCTTTTGAACATTCAAACGATCTGCTTTCTCTCTACGTAAATTTTTAAAAGATTTTGATGGCCCTTTACAAATTAAATACTTCAATATATGCAAAAATGTAAACATTAAAAATTGAAATAAAGCCTTTTGCTAATAAAGAATATTTTTATTTCTGACCTGCGTTTTCCTTGCTTGTTTCCAATTCTTAGAACTACCTCTACATATGATTGACCAGTACCTCTGGATTGTTTCCATTTAAACTCTCTTGTTTACTGCGTAGTACAACTCGTCCAGTCTAACCCTTAGTTCTCCCTTCAATGCTCATCTGCTTATGTAGACCACTGCTTAATTATATATTTTCGCTAAAGCAATTCTTTAAATCCGTTTCTTAGAGTAGTTATTTAAATTAGTTCAATATAGTAGTTAATTAGAGTTGTTCATTAGATTCGTTCTCCAGAGTAGTTACTTAGAATTCATTGGAGTACACTATTTAAATTCGTTCGCCAGAGTAGTTACTTAGAATCCTAAATTATTAAATATTAAAATTAAGTTTAATTAATAATTCTAACTTACGCTTTTCAAAGTTAACAACAACTTTTATCGTATATCGGCACTAGAATTATCCTTTTAAAATTTTTCTATCTCGACTTTCACTAAATAATCTTTTAATTTTTACTATTTTCCCTCCGCATGATATTATACTTTGAACTGTTATAGATTCTGCCTTAGTCGAAGAAAGACTGATTGGTTACTAAGTCCGTGTTCTATATAAAGGCTCCTCTCTTCACCTGTACCATTGGTTTTCCAACCGTACTTTGTTAATTGAGGCGTTGTACTTTGCCTTATCTTGCAAAGTGTTGTAACCAACCATTGTTGGGCATTCCTAACAGTTTTCAATCTTTATTTCTGACGAAATTATTCTGCAGTTACATGCTATGCTTGTATTTCCATTATTTTACGATCTTTGACCGCTTGTTTTGTTATTATTATTGGACTTTAATTTAGCTTATGTCTGTTGTCTGTGTAGATAAAGCTTTTTGGAGAATTGAATAAATAACTGGTGTAATATGAGTGATGTAAATCCACGTGTTCCTGTTTACGTCTCGTATTTAAAACTTATATTTGAAAGTGCGTCTCTTATCAAAGCGCTTTATTATTTTTCTTTATTCCATACGTAATTGTATGAAGACTTACTGTTTTATCTTATTTCATGCGTATCTATTTTATAAACTTATTGAACGCTTCTTGAAATAGTTTAATTGCATGTATAATTATTAATCTGCTAAATATGTGTTCTGTTATTGAAAGATATGCTTACTGGCATTGATTAAAGTTAATTGCAGTTTTTATACAGGGTGTTAAATGTGATCATATGTGAATTATTTATTTTCATGCTAAATAAATGCAGTTTTCTGATTCCTATTGCTATTTACATTTACTACGCGACCCTTACGACTCAATGCAAGGGTGCATTGAGTCCCCTTATCACAGCAATATATATATATATATATATAATATATATATATATATATATATATATATATATTATATATTACAAAAATATATTTACACTTTTGAATTAATTTGTACGAGAAATTAAGATCTCTAATCGTTCAGTGCAAACGGCTACCTGTTAACCTGACCTTAGTTTATCACTTGTCTCAAAGATATCCACCTCTTTTAAATTTTACTTGTCCATGGCTTTCAATAAGACTCTTTAATCTCAGGGTTCCATTTGTATATCTACAAATCACCACGCATCTTTACTGCATCAAGGATTCGGTACCACAATAAAGACCCGATAAACAAGTTACTTGATTTGTGCTCCGATATCAATACTTCTGTGAAATTATTAAATTGGTATACTACTGAATGATTAACTTTAACAAATACCCGTTGTCAATTATGATGCTAATTTTGAAAGTGTCAATATTCAAACCTGTGAACGCAGCGTGATCGGTACAAATACGTAGGTACAAGTCTACAAATAAATTACTTATTAAAAATCCTTCTCGCTGTAGACACCTTTACAAATACTCACATGAAAACATCCACGTAAATCAGTCCCACATCGTTCTCTTGTGATTCTTTTCCATCTTCTACGTCGCCTTCCAACTACAATCTAATTATGTCCTCCCCTGCTTCCTTCTATATGCCAAGGGTGTGTATTTCTGGTCTCAAAATCCACGCCGTTATCTCTACTTATTTTTTTAACTTTTACCTGTACCACTACTTCTAATATATTACTTCAGTTAAATACAGTGAACACGCCTTTTTGAAAAACCTTTTCTATTAATATACCACATTTCTGGTTGGCAATATCCTCAACCACCATACAATATTTCATTTCATGTACCTCGTTAATAAACCTTTATGCACCTGGCTAATACTGCCTTTTACTATAATAATTAACGATTCCGCAGTACACACGGATTTATTCTTTTTATTCTGACCTATTATTCCCTAAGCTTCACAATTATAATACACTATTACTAACATACTAACTAAATTTCAACCCCGGAACTAAACACGCCCTTTTTCTTTCTAAACAGAAATTGGAATCTCTGTTTCAAATTTATCAATTAACTACCGTTTCCTAGTGAAATCAGCCTTTGGCTTCCTTAATATATTAGATTTCTCTTTAATTCCTGCAATAACTAAGCTTTATACAGTATCTATGTATACAATTACTACTTCCAGAATTTTACTGCCCCATTCATGTTTGCCTACCCTACAAGGTATATTCTAATTTTTCAAACTATTTACAAAATCAATCTTTAACTAAATGAACAACTACTTCTAATATAACTTTAAATATAAACTCCCTTGTCTGTAACTACTACTTTAACCCCAATTAACTACAATAACACCCCAAATAAATACAAGACTACCCCAATTAAATAACTAAGCAACCCAAATAAATAACTAGCATTGTTTTTCATGCCAGAATTCCTTAGTAAAATATATACAGTCCTTAGTAAATCTAGCTGAAGGACTGGTTCAACAAAATTTCTAAGAGTGTTTCTGAAATCCAAATCCTTGCTGTTACCTATGCTCAAGACTGATCCACCGTATTCACACATTGTACAAACTTATTCCCATGATTGAAATATCACCCAGTGATTCATGTATGTATGTACACGGTCCCAAATTGCATATATATATATATATATATATATATATATATATATATATATTGCTATGATAATAGGGTAGTTTAAGGGTAGATTAAGTCATAAGGGTCGTAGGATAAAATAAGCAACTTTAATTTTAAGAAAATCAAATAATTCCAGAAATTATAAGAGTAAATCGGTCATTCTACATATTGTCAATTAAAAGGACACTGTATATAAAATATACGGAAATAAATGCATGAGAACATAAATATGTCTAAGTATAGTGTACAAGTAAAGATAAGATTTTAAAACTCAATAAATTGCATCAAAATTAAATTACCGGGAAACATAGATAAATTGGCATTACAAATATTTAACAATTGCGTCGAAAATATCAACGTAAACGCATCGTAAATAATCCATTATTAAAAAATCGTTACGTGACTAGAGAAGAACACATTTCTTCAGAAAACCAACATTCTGTGGAAAACAAATAAACACCAGGCGGTTCAATTATATGATAAACTAACAAACATCGAATACGTGAGTTAATGAAAAGCCAAAAATTGGAAATCCTAGGATAATACTGCAATATACTGAATGCGGACATGATGAACAGAGCATTCGTCGAATATTTAAACTAGGTAATTTGTAAAAATTCCGAGTTCTGCTACATAAGGCAAAAGTACCAGCCTTGATTGTAAACACGCCAATGAAAACAATTTGAAGAAGGGCTTGTATATACGATAGAAACTGAACGACATTTTAATCTATATTTAACTGAACAACAACTATGTTTGAAGGTGTTAAAACTCACGTAATTAGTGAAGTAAAAATTAAACAAATGAGATTTAAAAGTGCGAAAATTTTGTGCAACGAAATATTAGTCGATCTATAGATAGACGTAAGTTAAACAACTTAATTAAATTCATTTCTAATATTAACAAAACAGAGCTCTGATTTGGGACGTTTAATTTTGGTGATATTTTAATTTGGACACATTCTGATTTGGGACGTTTAATTTTGGTGATATTCTAATTTGGTGATATTCTAATTTTGGACATATTTTAATTTGGACATATTCTAATTTTGGACATACTTTAATTTTGGACGTTTAATTTTGGATGTACTTTAATTTGGTACGATTTTAATTGGAAGCGATTTATGGGAGGCGATTCTTATATGGGGACGGCATTTTGTTGATGTTTTAACGCAAAACAAAAATTACCAATAAGCAAAGCGGACACAGCAATGGGATGCAGATCATAGACTAGGATGGAACTCCAGAACCCATTCCAGGTTAGCAATTTTAATACACTTTATTATTGAAAGACTGTTTTTGATTTAATGTTTGCCATACATTGTATATTTGTAAGAGTCATCAAAAAGGTCACTTAAAAATATGAAAACAAGGGAAGGTATCTTGGAACGTTCAAAGGTCCCTAAATGTAATTAAAAGATATTTTTGCTGGCTTTCAGAAAAGCATAAATGTGGTATATGTAGATATTTTGTACAAAAAAATTTTGAGTGTTGTAAATATTATCAATTATTATATTGTGTGTTCTAGAATTGCTTTATTTGATCCAATAAGGTTTATTCAGTAAGCTCGTCGGGGTAAAATCCTAATTTAACATTTCATATCAAATGGGGCGAATAGTACAGCAATAAAAGGAATATCACAGCAATAAATATGACACTCACCGTAGGGACTTAATAAATTCATTCCATAGCAATAAATATGACGCCCAACATTGGGGCTTAAAATAAAATAGGGCATATCATAGCAATAAATATGGTACGCCCAATCGTGGGGCGAATATCACAGCAATAAACATATATATATATATTGCTGTGATAAGGGGTTGTTTGAGGGTGTACTTTATAGTAAAAGTCATTTAGAAAAGAGAAATTACCATAGGCAGCAGAAAACGGCACTTATTTAGTGGAGAATTGAGAAATAGACATAGTTTGTAAATAGTAGGCAGTCAACACCCTGTATATAAAGTATAAATAGTTTTAAGCGACGCAGATAAACATAGGAAGACGCATAGTTAGCGTAGGAATGAGAAATACATGCATTAAGTAGATAGTAAATATTAAATACCCTGTGGATAAAGTTTTAGTTAATTTAGGTATAGCAAGTAATAATATTTTTCAGTGGAAGCACGCGTATATTTATAAATAAACGATAAAGTGTAATTAGACACGCATTCAAAAAGGAGTTCCAGACGATTAGATTAATACGGAGATAGAAATAGAGCTTCAAGTAGCTAATATAAATGCGTACAAATATCTAACCATTTTTGATAAGAAAAAACGATTAAAAATTGCGTGAAAATTAAAAGTCGAGTTGCATCAGTTGTTTATGGAAAAGCAATTAGATCTATCAAAACACAGCATGTTGATAACGAAAGACAGCTGCAAGCAGGTTACGATTATTGAGAATCGTGGTGAATTACATCAGAAACTGCTTTAAATGTAATTATTAAATTGGTCACAAATAAGCGACGAGTTCTAGACCATACCCACTGACGGAGGGGGAACGGGATAATATATTAGCAGGCACACTGATAACGAAGACAGTTTTGAACTCAACAAAGGTCGAAGTGCGCCGTTATGAAATAAAGTAACACGTAAATTTTAAAAGTGAAAGACAAAATAAGTGCCAAGATGAAAACTATAATTGCCGATTAAACGTAAATACATTTTTAATGAATTTATTTTAAACTAAAACATAAAAATAATAGGGCTCTGAAGTCCGGGGGGAAAATACAGTAATACAATTCTATGTCTGGGGAAAATAAACTACAATTTTTGAAGTACGGGGAAAATAGAGTAATACAATTTCTAAGTCTGGGGAAAGAATAATACAATTCGAAGTTAGAGAAAATTGATTGATAAGAAGAAATAAATCTGAAATGGAACGACAATAAATTGGGGTGCATAAATGAATAATGGTAGTCCATAGTGTAATGGAAATAATTGAAATGTAATCCTGAATTGGGGAAGATAATTTTTATGCAAATGGAAGCGTCGATGTGAAGAAATAGACCAGGTCAGATTTTTTAGTTATAAGACATTTTGTTTTTCTATATATTTTTATTTTGAATATTGAATTTGCTTAATATAATATGATTGTGAAAAAGTCAACAAAAGAAGTTGCATAAGTATAAAATGAGTAATATGATAACAGGTTTAGAATATTCTACACTTCGTTGATAAAGATAAGAGGTTTTTTTTGGTGACTTTGGGTTTTGGAGTAAATAGGATATGATGTTTAATAAATGAAATTTACAACATTAACTAATTGAAAAGTGTATTTCAAATAATTTACAAAAGCTGTACATAATATATTGGTTTCATTATATAAAATCGAAATTAACTGAATTTTATAATTCCAAATAAATGCTAGCCGAGGTCATAAGATAAAGTCAATGGGAGTAATTTGTTAATTTATATATAGTTCAAGGCGGAGCTACGAGTTGAATAGGAAATTGATAACTAAGTAAGGCGGTAACGTATCGAATTTTGCTATTGGCAGACAAAGTTGCTTCAAGATAAAATCCAGTTAAGTTTCTGGAGGGAATTGATAGCAATATTAATAAGACAGTCGGAGCAGGAGATAATTACAATCTTGTTTATTCATAGTAAATATTAAAATGGTCGTCCAAATGATGGAACGCGAATAATTTAGAGTACATCGCAAAATTAATAAGGCGTACAACATAGGGGTTTGATAATAGAGGGTGTTCATCTACAAATAGCTGGGGGCGGCGAGCAGAGCAGGGCGAAACAACTTAACGGCATCGTCAACGGAGTAGGGATCTTCAAGAAATTCCAGGTAACGCTTTAGAATTTGTTTTTTTTTGATAAACTATGAAAATTCTTGTGATGTGTGAGAGTGAACTATGAAGGTACTTTGCATTATTTGGCGTATTAAAAATAATACGCATAACTAACTTTTATTATGGTATTTAAATATAAATCTAAAGGTGTATATAAAGCTTATTAACGTTCCATCAGGTATTTAAATTTTTATTGTTATGAGTACATGGGTTTTTTGTTTGCAGTAAGCGTATGCTAAGTAAAAAGCATACATTAAGCATAAAAAACTGGCTTATCATGAGCTCACCATACTCCAGAGTGTCCTAATTAAAATTAATTACAAATAAAGAACGAAAAATAAGGTATTATTCAGGTCCCATTTACTCCGGTTACATTCGATGTGTTTTATATTTCTAGTTAAATTTCTAGACTTTACAAAAATAGAATTTATTGAGGTGTAACTTGAACACTGAAATGTAAATAATCTTGAATTTTTATTTGTAAATAGTGGTAAATAAATATTGTATGATTGTTGTATTATTTTGTGGTTTTATTGAGAGTGTGCGTGAACGATAAAGAGTATGATACTGAATCTAGGTATCCAATAGGAGGCCCAACTGAGCTAGCCAGGGAAGCGGTTGAAGAATTAAGGTGATGAAGAGAGGAATCTGGGTAAGAAATTTTTTTTTTTGAAAAATTTTTCTATTGTGTGAAATTTATGACGATTTTTGGATAAATTAATAAAATTTGCGAATATTTTTGTTACTGAAGTTCGATTTAGAGAGGTTACACGGCAATATATATACGTGATAATGAGATCACAAAAGGTCATTCAGCACCAAATTCCATGAAAAACGCTCAAAGGGAAGAAAACTGAGAACAATTAAAATTTTCCAATATTTAAGTTTCGCGCTATATACACGCATAAGCATATTCCATTAGCACGGGAAATAATATTTCCGTGTAAAATAACACACTTTAAAAAACATATAAAACAAATTTTTGCGTGTATGCAAACTGAAAAACATTCATTTTAAGAGTAGTAAATAATATAAATACAAAAACATTTGTTGGAAATCCCTGTTTAAATATTCGCTAGAACACTTTCATTTACCGTAAAATAAATATTATTGCAGACTGAAAATGAATCGCACATATCGTTTAAAACAAAAATAATTTATTAATTCTCGTTAAAAATACCATATGAGTTTTAAATAAAACGTATCTTTGTTTAAAAAAAGTTACTTTCGAATTAATTCCCGAATTTTCGAATATTTAAGATATTTAATAAGAGAATGCGGCAATTCTACTTGAGAGAAATCAAAAAGTCGTAAGTCATATATATCATTTTACTAGAAATGTTGTAAAAGCCATTAAATAAGCTGATCATCTTGTATCAATGAATAAACGACCCAAATTTGAAGAAACGCTACTGACGGAAAAAGCTATAAAAATTAGATAAGAACGATTTTAATAGCTTTACATATTACAGAAACAAAAATATAGCAGCGGTCCCTGTCGTTTATTAACAAAAAATAGCAACGTTTTACAATTGCCATAAATAATTCTGACAGCTCAATTAGTTAGAGATAAGAAAGTGAACGCGAGGTAATTATTACATCATCCGGGTGTGTCGTGCTTCAAAATAAAGCCAGAAGAATCGATAAAATTACGTATTGATTATATTTTAGTATATAAGATGGAAGTAATTCGAACGGGAATTCATTTATTTTACGAACATGTAAGTTTTGAGTAATGATTAATTCTTAAATTTATTTTAAGGATTGAACGTGTAAGTTTCGAGTAATTTATAATTCATTCTACGATATGCAATATCTAACATAGAACTTTGAATTATGGAGCATAATTATTGTTAAGAATATTACGAAAATTAAACGATCTTGATGTAAATACTACTGATATTGCTAATTTCAATAGATTAAAAATAAATTCACTTTGCTAACTGATATTTCTACATCTAGATTGGTTGGAAATGGAAATTTGAAATGGTTAATACTGTCAATTACAATGAAAACGACAGTTTTATAAGCGCTATTTGACAATATCAATTACAAGTATAATTTGTGGTTTTTTATTTTCTAACCTAATGATAACGAGTAAATTACTAGAATATGATTTTAATTTATGAAAACTTATTCGTCAAGGGGGATAATTTCCAACAATTTTTGAGGTCAGAATTCGAAGCATTTTGACCTTTACTAAAGTATCTGTCTGACGTTATTGGACAATAAACTGATAAACAGGGAATAGAAGGATAAGTAAATTATCCATAGAAAAATTAAAGAGAATTTTGTACCTCACATAGGAGATGTTTGGATTCTGTTTTTGTTAACAAGGATTAGGTGAGAATTATTTTAGTAAGTAATCAGTAGATCAAAATTTCTGCCTAAGTTTAAGCTGTAAATTATTTTTATAAGCGTTATTTATATCTGAATACGTAAAAGACCTTTAGATAATGTGTATAAAAGAAAGATGTTCTTGAATGCTTAGAAGACCGTTCATAGATGTTTCTTACAATTTCTATTTTTTTTTTAAGGAAATTTACAACATATTTTCCGCTGGACTAGCCGGGCAAACAAACGGAAACGGTAAGATAGTAATTTCATATTTTCTATTGCATCCTCACTAATATAATTCGGCTATACTCGAGTCACATCATAATTTGTGGTTCACAACGTGTAGGAGTGTCATAGCTATATATATATATATATATATATATATATATATATATATATATATTCTACTGTCTAATCCCCCTACTTTTATATATTTATATTTATTTAAATTACAAATTATTATACACTACTTTTGTCGTCGCCCCTATTTTTATTATTAAATGAATGACTTTTATATAATGTGCTTTAGCAACGTTTGGTTGGATATCTAATTAAAATTGTTTACTATTATTATGCCTCGACTATATGAACTCTTTTATCTCAGGGTGTTCACCTACTTACCGTGGGTTCAGTCGTAAGTAGATGTGCAATGCCCAACCAAACTGCACACTCTTTTGTTTTACTACTTTTATATGAATTTATTACTGTATATACCAAATTTTACTGATCAACGTAGCTTTGTGCCAAATTAATTAATGTACACAATTTCTGACTTTTGACGTTTTATGATATTGCACGGTACTCACCTGAATTATACTTCGCTGATGCCCTTTTTTAATGCTGCTGGCTCACGATCTTAGTCGCCGTATGCGTCTTTACATGGACTCACAATCACTATTGAAACTTTCGTATCGCCTCCAGGTGTCTTAGTACAATTTTGATAACCCCAAATCTGAAATGAATAACCCGAATTTTAGAATTTTGACAAACCGTTGTAATTACTTCCCCTGCGCTAATCCTTCCGTGTTCCTTTTTTTGCGTTAAATCTTCCCCTGCAATTGCTGCTCTCCTAATTTCCCTCTTCGTGCTCCAATTAATCCGTCCGCCTTTTCGTATTCAACCCAAATCTAACCGCCGTCCTGTTCCAAATCACTCAATGCCCTGCTATAAATTCGATGTCCTGCTACCTTCCAATCTCTATCCAAATCGATCCTCGTTCCTTTATATAACCACTCTATGTCCTACTGCCTTCAAATCTCTATCCAAATCAATCCCAAATCTATTTAAATATTCGTTGCTTCGCCGTCGCTTGTATAACCACTCTATGTCCTTCTGCCTTTTAAACCTCTATCCAAATCCAACTTCGTCCCTTTGTATAACCACTCGAATGTCCTACTACCTTTCCCAATATCGTTCCAAATCAAATTAAATATTCGTCGCTTTCCCGTCGCACTATTTACTAATCTTTACACTTCTTTTATCGTCGCTGTTGCTTATTTAACCACCGATGCTTCTTGTACCTCCACTTTAATAAATCAAACTATTTAAATTCAAACACATTTATTTTTTCAAAATATTTAACAACTTTTACGCAGGTTTGCAAAACACGTCTTTATACAAAATTTAATCGAAAAGAATCATCTTGTTTACTCTCCTAGGCAATAAGCACAACAAAACTAGCTTACTTAATTACATTTTACATACATAAAAATATCCAATAACAATTTGTCCTTTTTTTGGTGTCACAAATACCTTCACTATTGTCTTTATACACATTCCTAAATTCTATCATTGGTCCTAAATACTTCACAATTCTCCAATTATATTTGATACTGCTATTAACTTATAATTTTGAATTTACAAATTCGTCCAAAAGTTGATTCTATTTAAATAAAAAGCCAAAATAATTCACACATGACCTGGATGCTTGGTTGATAGTAGACATCCGTAGACGCATCCGGTTTTCAGACGGCAAATGTACTTTCAATGGCCTATTAAATTGCAACTTAGTATAAAACCTTGAGCACTGTGCATTTTATCAACGTCATCAAGTCATTTAGTTTACCTTTTGGCACATACGTATCAAACTAACATGGTAAATACTTTAGCATATGTAAAGTACGGCAAAATATAGTTTTTGGAATTACTGGATCTGATATATGAATCATTTTATTTGGCATACACCCCTTTTAACACAAATCTACCCTTAGAAGCCTTGTACCTCCCCCTGACATTACAATATATATATATATATATATATATATATATATTCCTCTGTCCTATGGGATTAAATTCGAGCCCGACTGTTGGGAGCCATAAAATTGCTCTGTATTACAGTGTTTGGTAATCACGCCCCACGAATTGGTGCCATAAAATTGTTGTGTAACCTGAAAAATATCGTGCCCCAATGTTGGGCTGTCATATATTTGCTGTGAAGTCCTATTGAAAAACAAAGTTAACACCTACAAAATTTTATTTTTGGGAAAAAAAATTTAATTCCAAAATCTCTTGAAAAGCTCCCCCAAATCAGCAGACCACGGCTAGCTCTGCTTGCAGCTTCTTCAGAGATACTTACCCATTCTATACATACTCTCTATCACTTAGACTACCAACAAAAAAATTACCAAACCAAATAATTCAACAAAACATACAACCTTTTTATTTATACAAGTCAAAAATTACGTCACACCAGCTCAATACTTACAAAATGGACATAAAACATCTCTATAAAATTTCACAATATCAACAATTAAATCCTTCTAAATTTCATAAATTTAATTTATTTAAACTTTTTTATATTCAGTTCAAGTAGATGGGCCTATCTTGAAACCCTAAATTGAAATTTACCCTGGTCTATGGTGAGCTCAATATAAACCTTCTTACTCTGAATGCATAAAAAATTGCATTTTTTTAACTAAAGACCCGTTTACTCTTTACATCAGAATTATACGTCATGCATTTATACCTTCAAATAATAAAATCAAATTGTCTTTTTCATATAACCCACAAAATAAATTTTATGTTCATAAAATATTCACCAAATATGTCAAATCACTCTAACACAAAATACCAGCACAAATGTTCAAACAATAACAAAAACAACAAATTTTTTTACCTGGTGTATGCTCTTAAACCATTCCCTCTGTAGACGTCGTCCACCAAATTCTCGTCGTTGAATTACATCAAACTTCCCTCTGCTACATGGACAGCAAGCTCATTTCCACTCGTTCATCCAATCCTAAGTAGTCGCCTTCAGTACAGCTACCCATATAATCGTCCAACTATGTTTGTCGGTTTCTGGATATCCCATACAACCAGAACCCTCGTTCCGAAAAATAACTTGGTTCGTTTACCTTTGTAACATCTCTTGTTCTTTATGAGTATTTAAACTTACAGTCCCATTCATGAAATAGCACCAACTCGTGCTTTTAATCACTTGTAAATTAAATAAAAGCCTGCAATATCGCCCGATCCACAAATTTTCAGCTTTGATGTTACATGTAGGTCTGAAGCGAACAAAAGAAATAGAAGAGCCTCACTACGTCTCCTAGTGTATTTATAAGCCTCCAAGCCTACTCCCTGTTACTTATTTTTACAGAAATTCACCTCCACCTTAACCGATTCTTGAAGTTGCCTCGCTTCAAAACACAACGATTTTTCGAAACTACGAATTTTCTCACCCCATCGTAGCTTTAGTCCGAAATACTGATTAGAATCCTCAACGGTTGCAATTCTCTCAGAAAAGTTTCTCACCCCAATCGCTTTCACCCAATTAAAACACATTTCCCCCGTTCAGGTCTATCTTCCAATTCTATTATCTTCGTCTATCCCATATTTGCAGTCTTTGTTAAAATCTGTAGCAACTTAAAATCAATATTGTCTATACAAATTATCGCGTGCTTTAAACGGCTGTTTTGTACAACGTCTGTTATCTTTCATCTTCCTCTACTTTGTACTACTTATATTCTGTCTCCGAAATATATTGCTTTGCTTTGCAATAACCTGATGTATCTCAACCTTCGCTTCGGTCGTTAGCTCAAATTTCTAAAGAATTATGTTTCAACGTACATTATGATTTCTCAATTTGTTTATTTATGTGACAGTCCTTTCTATGAATTGCTTGCCAGTTTGAAATTGTATTTTCCCAGGTTGTTTAAGCTGTAGACTTCCTAGAAATTTGTTTTTAACGGACACTTTGTTCGTTAAATGAATATACGCGTTTACATTATCGATTTTATATACTGCAAAGCTTTTCATACTACACGTTACTTATATGGCATTAAACCACGCTTAAATTATTGATTTCATACTCTGTAAACAAAAGCTTTCCCCCTATTATTTGATGTGCTCGATTTACAACCTAAGAATACCAAAGCTACTTGTCCTCGCATTATTCTTGAGTTTTTATGCACTACAAAGCTTCCACACTATGCAACTTTAAAATTACGACTTATTGATACAGATGTATGCTACTATACGTTTGTTTTAAAGTCAAAACTAATTAATTTGAAGCGTCAATAATATATTCTTGTCTTCTATATACAAGGTCCTTACAAAATTACTTTCTTGACTTATTTATCCATTTTTACATATAACCTACACGATAGTATATATATTACTCATATTTAGACCAGGGTGGAAAATTAAATAATCACATCAAATAATTTTAATCACCGTGTAGAAGCTTTGGGAAAAAGTACGCTGTATTAAAACCATGAAGCATAAATAAATTCGGTCGTTTCAGTAAAAATAAGAGATTTAAATCATGTACAAGACGCTTTATATCAAAAGAAACAGTATTAACAAGCTCTACGTGTAATGTATTTATTCCGAGGAAAGAAACAAATGGAAATTACGTGCAAAATTTATATTAATTAACTCTATTTCAAGTAACCGGTATTAAACAAAACGTACAGATAATAATTGAACATTTAATTTGTATTCGCTAAAAATGAAAGGATAGAAGTCAATTTTAGTTGGAGTTAATTAAACCATTATTAATAATAAGCATAAAAGTCTGTGAAAATCCAAGATTATAATACCAGAAAATAAATCTCTGAGAATTAATATTATGTTTGAACACCTGCGTAGTTTAAATGTCATGTACGGCGAAAATTTTGTAGATAACAAATGGTTTCAAAGAATCTTGGAGAAACCGTGGCTTAATATTCACGAGAAGGTGCGATACGGGGTTATTTAACCCAGATAGTCCACATGGACTGAAATAATCGATAATAAGGAATATCAATTTGCACTAATAAGAACAGGGTAGATAGAGACAGATAATATGCGCAAGACCGAGACACATATAGTAAAAAGGCGTGAGTAGAGCAACGTCATGGGGTTGCGATTGGTTGAAAGTAAAAGGCAAAATTTGAGAGGTAGAAATAACATTTCTGTATAAAATTTAATTAGGTATTCTCAGACGTTGCGTGCCGTGTGGAAATTTTCTGAGATTTAACTGGGGCGAGTACAAAATTCGTAAAAACCGACGCGCGAGCTACGGACTGGGAACAGAGCATGCGAAATTCTAGAAACTGGCCGTTTTGAGGACTCGACCGACAGACAGGCTAACTGCTATATATACCCAGGTGAATATAAACAAGCTCTCTTAGATCTTCGACTTCATTGAATGCGTTAAACAGTGCTTTTTAGTTTTCCGGTTTTAATATTAAATAATTTAAACAGTTTGCTCGAATATTATGTGATTTAAAACAGCTTGTTCTTTACGTGCTACAATGAATGTACGTTAGTGCACTTAGAAAAGAAGATACAAGGTAATAAAGTTTAGTATCACTGTACCAATTGGTAAAAATTTACAACGACAAATATATACACAAAAGTAGGCAGTTTTGGCGTATATTGGTGAAAGAAGTATGAAGTTCTTTGTTATTTTTCGGGGTATTAATACTTAAATGGTGCATAAACGTGTCTGGATCCACGAAACAAGGGTCAGATATACACAGATTAGTTCCGGAAAAGCCCTGAAACAACTTTAAATAAATGGTGATGGAGAAAATTTTAAAGCGTTGAGAATCAGAAGCCGTAAATATAACCCAGTTGGAATGGTGTGATTAACAAAGGGACGATGTACATTGAAGCTACGAGTGCAAGTAACCTTCAGGTAAATTATACTATTTTGTTTGAACTTTGATATTGTTGTGTGTGTTGAATAACTTTATAATTGATTTACTCAAAATGGACAGTAGTGAAATGGTACTAACAATAATATTTTAATTTTAAGGTGAAATTTGCTTGTTTAAGTAGAAAGGGTATTTAGTATTGATGTTCTGGATTATGATGAAAATTTAGGGTATGTCTTTGAGCTCAATTAGACGAACCTGATTAATTAACGTAAAGGGGTGGTAGATGCTCCTTTGTACTCTGCATATATTGTTATAGTAATTAGTAGGCATCCTACAAGGACTTTAATTCTGGATGCACATTAAAATGATAATAAATTTAATTTTGAAATTTTCCGATATTAAAATTTATGCTGAATATTAATTTTGAAATTTTAATGTATTGTGAATATTGATGTAAATAGAGTTGACGTTGATGTTTGTGGTAGGAATGTGTTTGTTTTTATGTATGAGGATGAAAGCTATCTAGAGGAGCAGTCGAGGCGATTAACAGAAGAAAGTCAATGGACCAACACAGTTAAGGTAATGAATAGCTTTTGTAGGATTCACAGCATTCTTGACATCCAATTCGTAGGGTCTCGATTCGAAAAGCGGAGTACCCGGATTTTGTAGGTTTCACAGCAATATATATATATATATATATATATATATATATATATATATATATATATATAATATATATATATATATACATATAAATATATATATATATATACATAATTATATATATATATATATTGCTGTGGCAACGCCTTGCGTTGGATGCGCCACAGATACAGCACGTCTCAAATCGCGGCGTACCTCGTGACCTCTTTCACTTATTAGTAACGTGCGCTGCCTCGTCCTACTTTAACACATATACGATTGTTATGGCATCGCATACTAATGCGAAAGATAATCAATTTTTATCGGTTATTTTATGGGTTTTTTCAATGTGGACTTAAGCGTATGTTATATCAGACCGAAAGACTACAACCGTCGCAGACACGAGTATTTTTGGCGTTTTGAAACTTCTATGCACGCCGATCAGGATAGAAGTTTTGAGTTAGCGTTATTCTAAGGAGTTTTCCAATTGCTGGGGATGAGGACTCGAACAACAGCATTACACACACAAGCGAATGGTATGGTTAAACGTATTAACCGCAAATTGGGCAACCACATTTCCAAAATGGTCTCCCAACACCAGAGAGACTGGGATCAATATTTACATTTATTTTTATTGGCTTATTGGTCTCTGTTTATAAGAGCACTAGACGGACACCTGTATATACTATGTCAGGACGTTTACCATGTGACCTTGGGTTTGAGTGTTAGTTCAGGCATGACATCGTGGTCGAGAGCTACGTCGTGAAGCTCAAGCGCATGGTAAATAGCATCCTTGGTGACGTTAGAAATATTGCTCAGACTACACGTGATAGGATGTGGACCCGGTAAGACATCAGGGCTCAGTTCTTTAGTTTGCAAGCAGGTAACCGCGTATAGCTACGCAATCCCAAACGGAGACTTGTACTGTCGTCAAAATTACAAAGATAATGCAAAGTTTCCTACAAAGCTGTAAATAGATTCAGCGATGTAGTATATCGGATTTGTGAACCCCAAAGAGAAGAACAATAGTGGTGCACGTAAACTGACTTTCATCCTACGACAGTGATGACGTCTGCAATGTCGAAAAACGGCAAGCGAAGACGCCTACAAGCAGTTCCACTCGTGAAGATAAACAACAGTCTGAATCAAGCTATGATTGGTTCGTGTTTCTGTACAGCGACACAGACAAAGAGAGATTTGAGATTGCGAAAAAGATTTAAGGTGATTTATGTACTATCGGTATACTCCCTGGTTCATTGCGTGGCGGCAGACCCTGATATGACCATAAGACTTGCTTGTGGGTTTAAAACTATTTGGTGGTCTGGCTCAACTTTACCGACAACTATCAGAGGTTGGAAATGCCATATGGCTAAAAGATCGACTACATGGCATCTATCATCTGGCGACTAACCACATGTCTTCTGGTAAATTGAATTACTAGGATGTGTGGAGGGAGTTAGTGGACGTCAAAGGCCAGCTAATCAAGTTTGGATACAGGAAGTTGGCTATATCCGTGATTGGTTGTAGACTGGATAAATTGGACTGGCGGGTGATACGAAATATGCTAGAGGTACTCAGAAAATCGGAGTCCAGGTCTTGGTATGTGGCTACGATCCAAACGGTACGGCGCTTGCTATGAAAAGTATTGATTGCTACATTCATCAACATGGGAACTGCAGAAATGGCTCCGACTGTCCTTACCTCCACAGGGACCTCGGTCAGAGAGTGATCTGGAACAGCACAACTTTAAGACGGGGTAGTGTAACAGGCGTCGCACCGTCTTGACCAGAATAATACAGCTAAACGTAAACGAGGCACCTGTACACAAAGAATAGGTGGTAGTCAACCTGTGGCGAGATATCTTCAGATCGACTTAATTGACAGTTTACAAGAGGTTGCACTTAAAGACTTTATTAAACTTTCAACAGAGTGCATTCTAGTTTTTATTGGCATAATTCTGATACGTTCTTAGAATAGCCCAAAATTATTGATTGTACATATAAATCGCCCGTCCAGGGGTTTTGAGTTTAGTTCTAAATCAAGTTTTGATTCTATTGCTAGTTTTTATTTGAGTCTTGGCCTATAAAGTCGTGATTTGAATAAATTAGTGGTAACATACTGTTAAAATAAATAGCTTTATAGGCTATAATTGTAGTGATCCATATAAATTAACAATTCGTGCTTCAATAGTTAATTACAAGTGTCTTGTATAATAATTAAGAAAATAGTTTCCTAGTTTAAGAAGTTAGTATTTGTACTGTTACCGACTAGTTGGAAATAAATTGTCGTGGGTGCTTTAGAATGTCACCATAGCTCCGTGTAGTCGAAAAGGCTTGTGTAATCAGATGATAATAAAGAACAGTTGCTATTGTAAAACAGATTTCGTTACACTATATAGTATAGTTGTGGTATTTGTATTCTGAGACTGATTGTAGCATTAGTTTAAAATGTTAACGTATAAACAGATTAACTAATTAATTAAATTTCACTAACTTGTATAACTTATAGGCAGAATTCCATAATAAATTACCGTAATATTTTAGTAAGCATCCCTTATAATAAATACCAGGTTTAGAAATAGCTGTACCCTTAAATATTATAAATTCCAGCGGCTGTCATCATAATTTAAAGCTTCAACCTTGCAAACCGAATACAATAACCCTTTTAAAACTTATGTCGGTTATAGATTGACGAATCTGATAAATTTAAAAGGAATAGTACGTTCTAACGTAAACAAAGAAAAGCAATTTTCAGTTGTAAAACTTAATTTTCTTAATATTTTTGTGATTGACAGCGGGTTACAGAAAACGAAACATTACAAATAGCCAAACTATTTTCCAATTTAATTTGTTCAAAAATTGCAAGTAATTTTAAGTAGTCTGGAGACAACCATTTTATTTGAATCCATTTCGGCACGGGTTTGGCTATCCGGTCTTTTGTCAATGGCAGACAACTGTTGCCAATAGACATGGTCAACAATTTCAGTACTTAAAATTCCAAGAATGTACAACATATGTAAACCGTATGAAAAATAATTGCTATCCGTGACCCTCATCTTGAAAGGGGTTAGATTTGGTTTCTTAAATATTGTTTTGGGAGGTTCTGTTAATAGTCATTAGATAACAGAAATATGACGTAAAATAATGGTTTAGGGTAGGATTAATATATAACTTAAGGCTTTAGTCAAAAGACAGAGATTCCAATGGGGTTGTCCGTTGTCAAAAGGTAGAAAAAACCGTAGCCAGAAAAGTTCGCTGGTAGCGTTCTCCTGCATCACAGATATGATATCGAACTTAGTATCACGTTAGTAAAAATGGCTAGGAGTAGGTAACTCATCCAGTTCGCTAGGGTTGATGCCCGTGTGTTCGCGGAGTTATAAGTGATATTAAAGTATATAATAAAAAGCTTGTGGGTGTGTGGCGCACAAGTTAAGTTTAGCTCAACAAGATCCTGCCGGGTTCGTGTGCCCTTGAAGTATTTGAATAGTTGCGAAGAACAAGTACAACAAGCGAGATTCTCTCCCACAATTTAAGAGCTGTTCTGAGTTGAAAGGCAAGCTATTAACCAATTGACGATTTTTAGTAAGTAAGTTTTATAGTTAAGCTAGCATGGCGAATTTTAAGCCAGTTTATTTGTTAGGACATTTTGGCCATAAACCGTAGGAATAATTTGGTGTAAAATTTATAAGATAAGTTTTCTTCTATATAAAGTACGTGGGAATTACTTATGTACGTAAAATTATCATAATTCCATATCAACCCTCCAATTAAATTTCTAAATTAAAATCCATGAATTTCCTAATGTAAGAGGTTCACGTTTATTGCTCTGTTAATTAAATAGTTTTTGTTTGCCGTTGATTAAGTCAATAGTTTTTTTATTTTTTTGATCATGAAAGTTGCATAAGTAGTCAAAAAGATAAGAATTGATTAAAGCAAACAATTGTCCTCCTTGGGATGACAAGTTTCTCAAGGTTTTGCATGAACATTTGGACATTCTCGACTGGTCTGGCGCCCTTGGTAATTGTCATTAAGCCACAATATTTATGAAAAGTAAGTGCCAAATTCTTTTGTTGTAAATTTTAACCCTCTATATGATCCACGACCTTCCGCTAGTTAGTGCCGGTGACCCCCCTTTAATTTTTGTTTTACAGGCCGCACCCATTTTATAATTTTAATGAAAATAATATACTTAGTAGCTTTTCCGCCTGTAACATGATATAGTGCCTGGTTTAAGCAATAAAAAGCTGATAAATAATAGATTTCTAATTACCCTGCCCGTGACAACAACTCGCTATAATTCACTTAAAGCAGAAGTGTCTGATACGAAGGTGGTGGCAGTCCTAAATAGAGATAAGGCAAATATACTTAAAAATTGGAATTAATTCAAATTAGCACCGCATCTAATAAGACCGAGGCTATCAACAATTGCACAACAAACCACCGACCAAAATTAGTAGGTGTTTTAGAGAATTAACAATTTAATCATATCAAGCCTGCCTTGATTACTTTTAAGAAAATTAGTTTTAATTATTCGATATCTAAATTATAAATACAACCTTGAAATTATTATTAAAAGCAATATGTGCTGTATATTGGCTAACTTTTACCTTCGTTCTCTCTTTCCTACTAATCTTAATGAATTGTACTGTCGTTCATAGTAAGATCTGCTCTCTATCAACTAAAGTAACTAAACTTACATTATATAGACAAAAAGTTAAATTATTTTGAGGCGTTAAGAAAAACACTTTGGTATCTGCTGTTTTTGATTAGGTAGTTTATTTGAAAGTTTTGATCGTACGAATTTAAGGCAGGATAAGAACAAACCATTCTTTGGTCGTGAAATTGCAGTATACTATAATTCCAGGCTAAGAATGTCACAAATAAGGTGAAGTAGTCGATTATTGGCACTTTAAAGACTTTCCAATTTTATAACTTTTCTATTTCCTTCAATTCAATATATGTCGAGCTATTTATTGTTTTCTGTGTAATGCTTCCATTCTGAACGGACCTGCACCTTGACGTTCTAAAATACTAGAACAGGTAGAATGGATTGCGCGTTTCAATGAGCTAAAGAGCCGAATTATAGGTTTAACTAAATTAGTGGGGTCTTTAGTGAGGAACCAGACTAAGACAGGTCCCCGAAAAAGGGCCGCAGATTTTTCTGTACTTAGAGTGGCAGAGACCATAGGGGTCGGTATGACATTCTAAGACACACTACTGCGATGTGGAAAGCATTGCATTTACATTTCCAATGCTCCACCCGAAGGTACTACATTGGCCAGGAGGCGAGTTTTTGTTGCCTGGAAATTTAGAATTTTGCCGAACCCTTGCCGTTCCAGGCAAACTAGGAATCTTTAACGTGCGTGACAACACTCACACACGGGATCTCCATTTAACCTCTCATCCGAACGAGGGCGTAATTTTTGTGAAAAATGCTCACCTGCCATTTTTCAAGCAGTCGGCCGTGTCGGGATTTGAACCCAGGACCTTGGGATCCGTAGTCTTACGCTTACTACATTGATCCACGGCGACGCCGTGTGGAAGGCAACAGGAAACCACCACATTACCTCCCAAGTACACTGCATACAGAAATTGTTAAGCATGTTGGCATCCTCTGGGGTAAAAAATTCCGGAGGTAAAATAGTTCCCCATTCGGATCTCCAGCAGGGTACTACTTGGGGGATGTGATCCGAAAGAATAGAAAAAGATCCGTGAACATTTTGCGAGTCGGAGCGTGGAATGTCAGACGTATGAAACATAGTAGGAATTAGCGAAGTCCGCTGCCAGACGCGGGGGATTTTTGGAGTGGAGACTTCAAGGTAATTCATACAGGATCAGAGAAAGGAAATTTGGGTGTGGGGATAGCTATGCGAAGAAAGATAGGTCGACGTGTAGAAAACTACTTACAAAAGAACGAAAGGGTACTCGTGGTTAGATTTGAATCTAATCCAGTAAATACAGTAAAAATTCAAGTATACATTCCCACCTATAGCTACAGTGAGTAAGAGCTGGAGGCGATCTACAAAGATATCGAAGACATATTAAGATACGTAAAAGGACTGAAAATTTAATAATTACGGAGGATTTAATGCAGTGGTAGGTGAGGGTAGGAAAGGAGCGATAGTAGGTTTATTTGGTTTAAGAACAAGAAATGACAGGGGAAATATGCTGGTAAAATTTTGCGACAAGAACAACTTAACCATCACAAATACATTATTTCAACATCATGCTAGAAGATGATACACGTGGAAGATGCCAGGAGATATAGGAAGATATCAAATAGATTACATTATTGTTAAACAACGGTAAAAGACTGTAGAAGCTACCCGTAAGCAGAAATAGTCACTGACCACAACATCGTAATTAAGAAGGCCGCACTTAAATTTAAAAATCTGAAAAAAAGAAACGGAAAAAAGCACTTTGACTTTGAGAAGTTAAAGATAAAGGTATCCACGAAAGATTTGAGGAAAAGTCAAATGAATTGCTGAAAGATATCGGGAAAATTTCTGATACTAAGGAAGTAGAAACAGAATGGAATAACATTAAATCCAGCTTAGACGTGGCAGTCAGAGTTATTTTGGGGTATACACAAAAGAAAATAAAAAACCATGGATAACAAAGGCTATCCTGAATTTAATAGAAGAAAGACGAAAATATAAAAATAGAAACAAAGATACAAAGCCATAAAATGGGTAAATTATTCGCAAACACAGGAAAGTTAAAGAACAATGGATTGGTAAAAAGTGCAACGAGATACAAACTAAGATGGAAATAAAAAAGACAGACAAAGTATACAAATTAATTAGAATGAATTTTAGGGATATAAAATTATATAGCAAAAATATAAGGGATGCGGGAGGAAACGTCATTATAGAAAATGTAGAGAAAGTAGCTATATGGCAGGAATATATAGGGAATCTATATTCAAGAGAAGAATTAACAGCATTAGAACAGAAATCAGACATTGAAAATGATGACCTGGGATATCCTATACTTAGAGATGAGTTTGAATTAGCATTAAAGGGTCTGAAAAATGGCAAGGCGCTGGGAACTGATAAGGTGCAGGCGGAAACTTTATAAGCCGCTGGACAAGCAGTAACAGAACGTCCCTTCCGACTTGTAAGCTATATTGTTACACAGGCGAGAAACCCAAAGATTTCAAACGTACATTAACTATACCAAAAAGAAAAAAAGCGCCGATAGATGTGAAAATTTTTGAACAATAAGCTTAACAGCATACGCTTCAAAAATATTAACTAGAATTGTACAAAGATGAATAGAAAAACGAGCTGAAGGAATACTGGGAGCAGATGAATTTGGGTTTAAGCGAAACAGGGGAACACGGAAGGCTATTTTAGCTCTGAGGGTGATAATGGAGAAAACAATAGAGAAGGTGGAAAACGTATATATAGGGTTTGTAGATCTAAAAAAAGGCATTTGATAATGTAAAATGGAAAAAATGTTCGAAATACTCAAAAAGATTTGAATGAGTTTTAGGGATAGACGGATAGTACATTGCTTATACAAAGAGCAAACAGCGGTAATAGAATTAGAGCAAAAAAGTAGAGAAGTAAATATTAGGAAAGGGGTGAGACAGGGATGTACCCTATCCCCATTAATTTTTAATTTGTACATAGAAGAGGCAATGAATGCTGTCAAATGCCGGAAGACATTTGGAATTAATATGCAGAGACAAAAGATTGATATGTTTAGATTTGCAGATGATATAGCGGTATTAGTATCTTGCATAGATGAGTTAGAAACTGCTCTTAATAAAATGGAAACAGTTCTAACAGAGAGATATGGTATGATAATTAACAAAAATAAAACTAAAGTTCTAGTATGCAAAAGACGGGAAAATAAATCAAAAACAAGAATACAAATAGGTAACGAGAACGTACAAGAGGTTAAAAGTTCTGCTACCTAGGAAGTCAAATAACGCAAGATGGGAAAAGCACAAAAGATATAAAACAAAGATTAGCACAAGGTCGTGCTACATTTAACAGGAAAAAGCAACTATTGTGTTCAAAGACCACAAACATAGAAACAAGAAAAAGATTGCTTAAAACATATGTGTGGAGCACAGCACTGTATGGCTGTGAAGCCTGGACAGTAGGAGAAGCAGACAAGAAAAAGGTAGAAGCTTTTGAAATGTGGTGCTACAGACGTATGATGAAGATACCATGGACAGAAAAAGTTAAGAACAAAGAGGTACTAGAAATGGTAGAGGAAGAAAGAACTATGTGGAAAACACAAAAAAAGGGAGAGATAGGATAATAGACCACATACTAAGACATGAGGGAATATGGCGTAATATATTAGAAGCAGCGATAGGAAAAAAGAAAAGTAGAGGAAGACCTAGGTTAGACTACTTCACACAGATAGTGAAAGATGTAGGCTGTGAGAATTTCATGGAAATGTGTGAGCTAGCTCAGAATAGAAATCAATGGAGGTACGCTTCCAACCAGTCGCAAGATGGAAAAACTAATGACAAAAATAATAGCTGTACTTAAACATGGTGATTATTATAAATAACTACAGATATTGGTTTTGCAATACTCTCAACTAATTTTAGTTATGCGAAAGGATTCACTTGAAAACTATTAATACGGTAAATGTCTGTGTTGGGGAATCCTTGGCAGTCACAGACTGCTTAACCCTCTTCACATACCACTGAATCTCGGTGAAATAGGGCATATAATTATAAAACAATAGAAGGAAATCGAATTGTATATAGGCTGTTGTGAGAATTGCAGGAAACGGTGTAGGCTAGCTCAAAACATAAATAAGCTGAGGTACAAGTCCGACCAGTTTCAAGATGTAAAACCCAATGACAAATAAATAAGTGCTCTTAAATCTGATGATTATTATAAACATCTACAGGTGTTGGTTGTGAAATATTTTCAACTAATGTTAATTGTGCGAAAGAATAAATTGGAAAAACTATTAATTCGACAAAGGTTCAGGTGCTGGGGGAACTTGGCAGCCAAAGGCGCTTACCCCTCTTCACATACAACTGAATATCGGGGAAATAGGGTATATAACTGTGAAACAATAGAAGGTGACCGAACTGCATCAAACAAGAAAGAACAGAAGCTATGTTCAAAGACAACGAACATAGATACAAGAAGAAAACTGCTCAAAGCATAGTATGGAGCACAGCACAGTTCATCTATGAAATAGGAGCAGTCGAAAAGCAGACAGAAAGAGATAGAAACTTACTGGAATGTTGTGCTTCAGATGTATGAGGATAGTAGCATGGACAGACAAAGTTAATAACAAATAGATTGTAGCAATAGTAGAAGAATAAAGATATCTGTGGAAAATGAAAGAAATAGGAAAAATAGAAGGAAGGATGCGTTCTAAGGCATTTCTGGGAAATAGTACGGGATATACTACAAGCAGAGATAGGAAAAGAGAGGTAGAGATAGACCGAGATCAGACTTTCGCACACAGATAGTGATAGTGATAGATGCAAATTTCAGGCAATCGTGTAGTTTGGTTGTAACGTGCATTTTTGTAGTTTAACATGTTACACTATACTCAATTCGTAAATACATTTCTGCAACTACTATCTCTATGTTTTATATTTATTAACTCGTTTGCGAATAATCCCTTTATATTATGTTACGCGATTATCGACTTTCACTCTCTACAATTCGATAGTGTGGTTAGGTGATCGAGTTTGAAACATATCCTTGGGCGAATGCGTCGTATTATAATAAGTGGATTGCATCGTTCTTGTCTAACCGCTGATATAAATTTTGTTCCTTATGTGGATATACCAGTCTAGATAGAGAGTCGACAAGAGTTTATGGTAACAACGGGTTTAGATAAACAGATGAGCAGTTGTAGTTTGTTCTTCGCTCCTATGTATTGTAACAATTTTATTTTTGCAGTAGGAGAATCCATTCATTAAACGTACAATGAATAGTAAAATACCTTTATTAATTAAAATAAATATTCAAGTAACAATCAAACTTTTATAGTATTATAATATCAAGGATTATTAGTCGAGTTGTTTCCGAGTTCGGTGTAATTTCACAGCCACTGGCGCGCGCGTGAGAGGTTCGAGAACTAAAATCCGGAACCTCCCACCATACAAGAAAGCAGCGAGCGCACTCGTCGATAGTTAAAAGTAGCGTCAAGATGCATTCTAAGAGAATGGCGAGTGACCTCCGAGTCGCTCTATGTTTGTGAAACACTTCCTGAGTAACGGTTAGTACCTAATCCACATTTTGTATATTCGTTGTCATATTAGCTAATTTACAAAATTTATTTAGCGCAACGACCCATTTGAACTCGCAACGACCTATTTGAACTCGCAACGACACATTTGAAATCCCAATGAGAAATTAGAAAACTGCATGGATAACGTATATATCGCACACCACGTCGAAAATCGCAACTGTAAAATTTGAGACAACATGATCCCTTTGAAGTTACAATTTAGAAAGCTTAATTTGTTGGCTACGCAATGAAAAATTATTTTAGTAAATAAATTTAGACAACGGAAGATTACGTTACAAAGTAATGCTGCCGTGATCCAAGTAAGGAACCCGCTTTGCTCCTACACCTGTGTTAAAGCATGGAAAGCAAGTATAATTAGTTGCTGTTCCCGCGCTGCGAGGTAATTTCCATTACATCAAGGGACAACTGCTGCTCTTGGGTTCGTAATAGAATTAAGGATTTCCTGAGTACTTTCCTTCTGAAAGTACATTATTTCATTTTGTTTGTTAGACGTACAAAAATTGTTATTCAGTTTACCTGTAAATAAGCTGGTTTTCCCCAGTATTAAATTTGCTTTCACTTAGCTTCGTAAATACGTGATCACACGTGGCTTCAACGTAATTTAACAGCTGCTATTACATCACCTGTTTGTTTGTTCACTATTGTCAACAATTGCCCAATGGCTAACACATGTTTAGCATTTTAGTACAACCACTATAGATAACATTAGAGAATATCTTGGTGATTATTTTGACTTCAAACTAAATTTAAGTTTGTTAACCTAAAGAGAAAATTTCGTATATTCATTTGTAAATGACTCACACAGATCTGATTGGGTTATAAAGAAACTCTAGCATTTTTAGTTACATAGAATTATAAAATATTTGAGTAAGGATTAGTTGATAACCTTTACTACCAGTTTTGCAAGTACTTCAAATTTTTATTTTTATTTAATTACAATGATACTTTATTTACTGAAACCAAGAAAATTCTTATTAGTAAATTAATATTCTTCATTTAAAGTTTTTTATTCTGATCTAGTCTGATCAGACTTGGTAAACAAAAAGCAATAAGAACTAAAATTTTATGATCCCATTATGCAGAAAATATTCTCTATACTTTTAGGTATACTTGAGGGACGCAAATAGTGTTCCCATTTTTATGTGACTTAATTATTATTCTTTCTTACAGGAACAGCGTCTTATTCTGTTAAGACAAGTTTGTGTATCAACGAAGGCGATCTCTTTTTTGGGTCTCCAAGTCCGCCCTTAAAAATAGCTATGCCCCTAAAATAAATCAATTTGGACTTGGTGGCGCCTGTTTGTTTTTTGTTAAGTGTAACCCTCCATAGATTTCGACTTACCCCCATTGCTCATAGCTCTACCCAAGGAATAGACCCTAGTTACGTCGGAAGACTTTGTTTTGCTGACCCCAACTTCTAGAGTCAGATGTATGTATTAAGAAGAGAGCATTAGTTAAGCTCAATTTAGGAAAGAATGTGACCGTTTGGGGTTAGCGATCAAGAAAATATAATACGTTTCACTAGCGCCCAACGCTTGGGGCTTCGAAATTTGTTTGATCAAAATTTATTTGGGGCTCGAAATTTGTTTGTTCAACGAGTAATTTGTTGAAATTCGTTCGTTCATAATTTAATTTAGCTCGAAAGTTGTTTGTTCATAATTTGATTTACCTTAAAATTTATTTGTTAAAAATTGATTTGCTTCGAAATTTATTTGTTCTAAATTTAATTTGATTCGAAGTTTGTTAGCTCTAAATTTATTTTCCTTTGAAGTCCATTTGTCCAAAAATTATTTTGCTCGAAATTTGTTTGCTTAAGGTTTATTTGACACTTAGATTTGTTTGTTTGCTTTTGATAAAAGATTGGTTGTAACGGTAATCCCCATACACTCAATTCGTTAATTTGGTCAAATTTACTTTTGACTTTAGTTCTGTTTTGACCCCTTAAATTTTTTGATATTGCTTTGGCAAAATAATTTTACCAAAAACATTTTTGATTTTTACCTTTAGTAGTACGAATTTGTTTTGATAGCTTTTGTAAGATTCGGATTAGTTAGATTTATCGGTTTGATTCCATTAGGTTGTAGTAACCATGTCGGAAAAATTCCAAATTGTTTGTCTACTTAAAGAAGAATTGGAGTATGAACTAAGAATCAGAGGAGTGGTAAGTGAGAGGCCAGTGTTGGAGAAACGGAAAATTTTAGGTAGATTGTTAGCTAAAGAAATAGATAAGCCTGGTTGTTTGGTTGACCTTTCGTGTTATGAAGTAGATTTTGCAACGGAAAGTAAAGAAATTTCAGTTTCAGTCGAGTCAGTTCGTAATATTGTGTCCGAGTTTGAGGGCGACTCATCAGACTCAATTTTAGAAGAGCTTGTTCAAGGATAAACCACCTTTCGGGACGAGCTAAGCGTATGAAAATCCTTCAATAAATCCCGATGAAGCAATTAAGTTTAGAAATGAGACCGTAGCAACGATATTAACTCTTGAAGCTGAGTTGTACGATAAAATCAATAAAAGTACAGAGTCCACCTATTTAGATCGGTCCGTTGTAGTATCTCCTTTAGTTAGTGCACCTATCCATTCGACTTCGTATGTAACACCTTCAGTACCTATAGGTTCATGGCCTGTAAAATTCTCAGGTGACCCCAAACAACTACATTCATTTTAGATAGAGTTAGTGATTTAGCACAATCTCGTAAGGTATCCGAAGCTGACTTATTTGGATCAGCATGTGAACTTTTGTGGGTGACGCTTTGGTTTGGTTTAGAACAGTGAAAAATTCTTTGCGAGACTGGAACTCCTTGTTAGAACGTTTAAGGGAAGATTTTCTACCTGGTTCTTCGGATGATGACATTTGGGAAAAGATCAGAAATCGTCGTCAAGGTAAAGACGAAAGGATTATTTTATTTGTCGCGCATATGCAAACCCTCTTTAGTAGACTGACCAACGAGCCAGCAGAAGTTACTAAAGTTAAAATGATTAGAAGAAATTTGGTTCCTGAATATATTTCGGCACTTGCATTGTCGGACATTCAAGATTTGTCGACCCTAGTAAATTTGTGTAAAGGTTAGAAGAAGCTTCTTTGATGAAACTAAACTCGGTTTTGGCGTCTTCTAATAAACCTAATAAGATTTGCAACCTCTAAGCATCCATATGAGAACAAACATCCTGGGTTGAATGAGAAAGTTTATGCTGTTAAGAGTAGGGTGTTTCAGAATAAATTAGTCAATCCTCAAGTAACAGTAGCGGATAAGAGCTCTTTAGAGTCCTCGGTTTGTAATTCCTTTAGTCCCGATAAGAGGAATCATTTTGTTTGTTGGAATTGCTCCCGTAGTGGACATTGGTTTAGAGATTGTAGAGCAACAAAAAATTTTTGTTTTGGATGTGGTCGAAAAGGCGTTAAGGCAACGTCATGTCCACATTGTTCAAAAACCAGTAAGGCGGCAGGTACATAGTGGTCGGTATCCTGTTCCGCGTCATAAGGCTACAGTTATGATTTGTAAACAAGAAAAATACTTTAGTAAAGACGAGTGGTCGAGATGGCTTACAGTTGTTAAAATTTTGTCAGGACTCTTCGAAGCCTAAGAATAATACTCTGTTCATTGAGAAGCAGTGTGATAATCGACCCTACATTATGGTGAAATTAATAGATAGAGACATTACCGGTCTTCTGGATTCGGGATGCACTACCTCAGTAGTAGGATCCTTAGCACTTTCAATTGTTAGAGAATTAGACTTGAAAATTTTAGTTCAGCAAAACAGGTATCACTACAGCTGATGGTTCAATAAAGTCTGTTGTAGGCTCAGTAGATTTGCCAATTTGTATAGGTAATGATTGCCGCATCCTTAATGCATTAGTGGTTCCGTCCCTACCGCATACATTTATTTTCGGTAGTGACTTTGCAAAATTATTTGGTGTAGTTGCTGACTTTAGAAGTAATAATTGGTTTATCCAAAGCAATGTTGGGAACGACATAGGGTATATAGGTCCGTCTTCCATCCCTTTGAACACTGAAGATTCTTTATGTGGTTTACATGACCTCTCAGATGCTCAAAGTGCGCAAGCACAAGAGTTAATAAATTCATTTAGTGAGATTAGCAGCGACGATAGATTAGGACGAACTCACCTAATCGAATTGGACATAGACACAGGCAATGCCAAACCCTTCCACAAGAAACCATATGTCATGTCACCATATATGGGTAAGATATTGAATGAGGAATTGGACGACATGCTTAGACTTAAAGTTATAGAACCGTGTACTAGTCCGTGGTCCTCTCCAGTTTTGTTGGTTAAGAAGGCAGATGGAGAATATCGCTTCTGTTTTGATGGTAGAACCCTGAACGACTTAACTGTTCATGATTCGTACCCCTTGCGAACGTAGATAGAATTCTCAATATGTTGAGAGGAGCGAACTACATTTCGTCTCTGGATTTGAGAAAATCGTTTTGGCAAATCCTCTTAGTGAATCGTCTAAGGATAAGACTGCCTTCAGTGTTATCTCACGAGGACAATATAGATTTACATGCATGCCATTTGGGTTGAAGAATGCTGCGCAGACGCAACAGCGTTTAGTAGATGCAATTTTGGTCCACGTTTTGAACCCCATGTATTTTGCTATTTGGACGACATAATATTATGTTCGTCATCTTTGAAGATCATCTAAAGTTATTAGTAGAGGTTAAGCAACGTTTAAAAGAAGCTAACCTTACCATAAATATAAGTAAATGTGAATTTTTAAAAAACACTTAAATTTTGGGTTATATAGTAGGTTCGAACTCACTTCGTACAGATCCCGATAAGGTGTCGGCGATGGTTAACTTTCCCCGTCCGAAAACCACAACGGAAATTAAAAGGTTTATAGGAATGTGCAGCTGGTACAGGCGCTTTATAAAGAATTTTTCGTCTTTAGTTTCGCCTATTAATGACCTCATTAAAAGTAAGAAAAAAGGTCAAACTGTAAAATGGAGTGCGGAAGCAGAAAATTCATTTGTGCTAATCAAGCAAGCATTAGTTTCTGCACCTCTTCTTTCGCAGCCAGACTACTCGGCACCCTTTATCGTTGAGTGTGACGCAAGCAACACTGGGTTAGGAGCTGTGTTGATTCAGAATGTAAACGGAGAAGAGCGTGTAATTTCGTACGCAAGCAAAACCCTGAGCCGTACTGAGCGCAATTATTCCACCACTGAAAGAGAGTGTTTAGCGGTTATTTTGCAGTTGAGAAATTTCGTCCGTGGGTAGAAGGAGTTCGATTCACCGTTGTCACCGATCATTTTCGTTACTTTGGTTGAGTAATCTTCAGAATCCAACTGGAAAACTCGCCAGATGGTCAGTTCGATTAAGGCAACACTCATTTGATTTGGTGCATAGAAAAGGAAAGTTCAATATAGTTCCAGATTGTCTTAGTCGTGGTGTTCCTTTAGAAAATCCAGAAGTTAACTTAGTAGAGATTAAACTTGATGCAGTAGACTTGTGGTATGAGTCTTTGAGAAAGAAAATTTTGTTGTCACCGAAAAGCTACCCACAATGGAAAGTAGAAGATGGGTTTATTTATAAGTTTATCCCTTCCTTATTACCGCATTCGGCGAATGTTGTAGAGTGGAAATATTTGGTGCCAAAGTCTCAGCGCGTAGATGTCATTAAATCATGTCATGACCCCTTCAGCAGGACATTTTGGTTCCTTAAAACTTTGTCTCGAGTCCAAGAATTGTATTATTGGCCAAAGATGATCTTTGACGTACGTAAATTTTGTAGGAAATGTTTGATTTGTGGTGCTCAAAAACCACCCAATAGAGGTCCCCTTGGAATGATGGGAAAGGAGAAAGAAGTTGGACTACCATTCCAAACCATTGCATTAGATTTGATGGGTCCGTTTCCTCGTTCCAAACGCGGACATAAATGGCTCTTAGTTGTTGGTGATTGGTTCTCGAAGTATTCGATTTTGCAACCTTTACGTAGTGCTACCGCACATTTGATCGAGAAGTTTTTGGAAGAAAAGGTATTTCTTGTCTACGGAGTACCACAATTTGTTATTTGTGATAATGGTCCACAATTAGTTGGACGTATTTTTAAAGCTTTGTGTGCAAGGTACGAAATTCAAAAATTTGGTATAACGCTGTTTATGCTCCCCAATGCAATTTTGTGGAAAGAATCAATAAGACAGTTGGTACAGCAATCCGTACATACGTAGAAGAACATGATACGTGGGATGTAGATATATCAAAGATCCCAAACGAGATCAACTCAGCAAAACAAGAGTCCACCAACTATTCACCAAATTTTTAGTTTTTGGTCGTCAGGTACCTTTAAGTGGAAAAGCTTATAAGGATAATTTTATACCTGGTGAGGATGTTGATGTCGTCTCCAGTAGTAGACCTTCTTATGTTTTGGATCGTCAACTTTTGTTTGATATTTTGGAAGTGTCCGTGAAAATTTGCATGTAGCTTATCAACGTTCGTGTAAACGCTACAATCTTCGGAGAAGAGACATTTCTTTCCGAGTCGGAGAGTATGTTTGGAGAACTAATAAGGTCCTCTCGAGTGCTAGTGATAAATTTTCCGCTAAGTTAGCTCCTAAGTTCGTTATGAGTAAAATTCGGAAAAACATTCCAGTTTAGTATATGAGTTAGAAAACGAAGATGGAACAAGAGCAGGAAATGGCACATAAAGGACTTGAAACCAATTGGAGTATCAGATCCAAATGAAAATGATGATTTTGACGATTAATTCCGGTCCGGTCATCTCTTTGATATTAAGTAATGACGTAGTGGTCTGTTTTGTTTTGTTCCAATTCTTGATCTAGTGTCGGTCCACTAATATTGAGTATTTTGTTTGAGGAGTGAAATAAGTGGTTTGAGATTTTGTAAGTTTTGTAAGTTGAGGTGTGCCTTGGTGCACGCTGGTCGTTTTGCTCGCGCGTTGCTCGGAGATGTGTTTGGAGGATGTCTTTGACAGATATCCTTACAATGTAGAAGTAGGTGGGCTATTTAACTATTGGTCCTGATTTCTACATGTCAAGGTGGAAGAATGAATTGTTCTTTCCTTGTTCCTTTTGACCGTTAGAAGTTCTTAGATTTGATAAGGTCAAAGTTGACTTGGTGATTTTCACCGTTTGGTCCATCACTAATGAGATCAGTTGTTCGTTAGCAATTAGTGATAGGATGATCAGTAGGGTGTAGGATTCTACAACCCTAACTGGGTTATTTTGGGTTTGAAATTTGATGAGTAACCTGATGGTCAGGTTACCTTTGTTTTGATTATCTCTTTGTAATAAAGTGATAATATTTTGTATTTGAATTTGTTAAGTAACCGTATGGTCAGGTTACCTTTGTTTTGATTATCTCTTTGTAATAAAGTGATAATACTTTGTATTTGAATTTGATAAGTAACCTTTGATTAGGTCACTTTTGTTTTGGTTATCACCTTGTGATGATGCTTAAATTTAGACCTATTAGTAGGGTATTTCTTTTGATTCTCACCTTATAGTGATGATATTTTGAATGGTAATGCTGTTCTGATGAGGAAGCATTCCTGTTTTTTTGTAAATAGAGCTAAATGAGCTCCTGGAAGTGAAGTTTTTTGAAATTAGAAGTAAATTGTAAGTGTTTGATTTTAGGTCAGAAATATTAGCCTTATTAGAAGTAGGAATCTCAAGTCAAGAAATTTTGTAAATTTAAATTCTTTTGTCCCGTGGAGTGTTTGACTCTCTAATTTGACCCCTCCCAATTTTGATTATTACCGATTGTGACTCCCCGATTTTGTCTCCCGATGGACGTCAGGTACACGTAGTTACCAACACACTCTCAATTATAAATGAAGGTCCCCCATTTGAGTAAATTTATAAAATTGCATAGTTGGTTAGGAAGATAGGAAAGGCTAGTATTGTTGTAAAAAAATTTTTTGTATTAGTTATATTTGAAGTTTTTTAAGAAAAATTTTTTTCTTTTAGGAAAGAGGTAGTGTAACAATTTTATTTTTGCAGTAGGAGAATCCATTCATTAAACGTACAATGAATAGTAAAATACCTTTATTAATTAAAATAAATATTCAAGTAACAATCAAACTTTTATAGTATTATAATATCAAGGATTATTAGTCGAGTTGTTTCCGAGTTCGGTGTAATTTCACAGCCACTGGCGCGCGTGAGAGGTTCGAGAACTAAAATCCGGAACCTCCCACCATACAAGAAAGCAGCGAGCGCACTCGTCGATAGTTAAAAGTAGCGTCAAGATGCATTCTAAGAGAATGGCGAGTGACCTCCGAGTCGCTCTATGTTTGTGAAACACTTCCTGAGTAACGGTTAGTACCTAATCCACATTTTGTATATTCGTTGTCATATTAGCTAATTTACAAAATTTATTTAGCGCAACGACCCATTTGAACTCGCAACGACCTATTTGAACTCGCAACGACACATTTGAAATCCCAATGAGAAATTAGAAAACTGCATGGATAACGTATATATCGCACACCACGTCGAAAATCGCAACTGTAAAATTTGAGACAACATGATCCCTTTGAAGTTACAATTTAGAAAGCTTAATTTGTTGGCTACGCAATGAAAAATTATTTTAGTAAATAAATTTAGACAACGGAAGATTACGTTACAAAGTAATGCTGCCGTGATCCAAGTAAGGAACCCGCTTTGCTCCTACACCTGTGTTAAAGCATGGAAAGCAAGTATAATTAGTTGCTGTTCCCGCGCTGCGAGGTAATTTCCATTACATCAAGGGACAACTGCTGCTCTTGGGTTCGTAATAGAATTAGATTTCCTGAGTACTTTCCTTCTGAAAGTACATTATTTCATTTTGTTTGTTAGACGTACAAAATTGTTATTCAGTTTACCTGTAAATAAGCTGGTTTTCCCAGTATTAAATTTGCTTTCACTTAGCTTCGTAAATACGTGATCACACGTGGCTTCAACGTAATTTAACAGCTGCTATTACATCACCTGTTTGTTTGTTCACTATTGTCAACAATTGCCCAATGGCTAACACATGTTTAGCATTTTAGTACAACCACTATAGATAACATTAGAGAATATCTTGGTGATTATTTTGACTTCAAACTAAATTTAAGTTTGTTAACCTAAAGAGAAAATTTCGTATATTCATTTGTAAATGACTCACACAGATCTGATTGGGTTATAAAGAAACTCTAGCATTTTTAGTTACATAGAATTATAAAATATTTGAGTAAGGATTAGTTGATAACCTTTACTACCAGTTTTGCAAGTACTTCAAATTTTATTTTATTTAATTACAATGATACTTTATTTACTGAAACCAAGAAAATTCTTATTAGTAAATTAATATTCTTCATTTAAAGTTTTTTATTCTGATCTAGTCTGATCAGACTTGGTAAACAAAAAGCAATAAGAACTAAAATTTTATGATCCCATTATGCAGAAAATATTCTCTATACTTTTAGGTATACTTGAGGGACGCAAATAGTGTTCCCATTTTTATGTGACTTAATTATTATTCTTTCTTACAGGAACAGCGTCTTATTCTGTTAAGACAAGTTTGTGTATCAACGAAGGCGATCTCTTTTTTGGGTCTCCAAGTCCGCCCTTAAAAATAGCTATGCCCTAAAATAAATCAATTTGGACTTGGTGGCGCCTGTTTGTTTTTTTGTTAAGTGTAACCCTCCATAGATTTCGACTTACCCCCCCATTGCTCATAGCTCTACCCAAGGAATAGACCCCTAGTTACGTCGGAAGACTTTGTTTTGCTGACCCCCAACTTCTAGAGTCAGATGTATGTATTAAGAAGAGAGCATTAGTTAAGCTCAATTTAGGAAAGAATGTGACCGTTTGGGGTTAGCGATCAAGAAAATATAATACGTTTCAGTATTAATTACGTTAAAAATACTGCTTTCCGGTTGCTTTGAAAATAGTGAGAATGAATGCGAGATAAATTTTAAAATTGGTCATGAACAAGCACGACACGGTTTTAGTTGATTTTCTGTTGGAAAAAAAAGTGGTAGAATTTGTTGGACTCAACCTGCACGCGTGTTGTTTACGGAACATTTGACGGACTTACTATAGTGGTACACGTGCTTTACTCATTGTGTTTTTTTTTGTTGGTGCTTTGTCTTTTGATATTTAAACTGTGTGTGCGATCTAGTGTCGCGGTCTTTTTCTTTTTTATCAGAGTAGTGCATACTTTGGATTATCCAAATACAGTTGATACCGTAGTTACTGAATTTTCCAACCCCAAAGTATCTAAAATAGATCATTGCTTGCGTTATTTGCGAAATATAACCGATTACCGGTTTACAAAGGTATTGGTTGAAGTTCCTCTCTGCTTTTTGGATGTTTGAGAAAATAATATACATTTGGTTCCAGTTGAAATTAAACTAGGGCTACAAAATATTTCGAAATTATTGTCTCAGGAAATAGAATTAACAAGAAATTTATCAATGCTACATAGTTCCGTCGCGTGATAATGTCTGCTGCTAACACCAGTGAAATACGTAGGTGTGATTAGGGTAAAGTGTAAGAAATTCAATCAACACCCTCACAGTCAAGGGTGAAGTGCTTCGGTAGTGCAGGACATCGTGAATCCCACCCTTCAATTGCAAGGAAGCGTTACTGAAGGACTTTTTGTAAGTTGAACTATTTCCTACTTGTTATTACTTTAAATATCTATCCGTTGTTTTGCCATATCTTTGTCGTTTTGATACCTTTTACAATAGAATTGCATGCTATTATTAAAAAAAAAAAAAAAGAAAAATCAACAATACTGGACTACTCATATCAATTGTGTTTACCTATTTATCTTTTGTTAAAATTTTGTCTGATTTATGTTTAATTGGTGTGTGAGGAAACGTTTCTGCTACTCCCCAATATTACCTCACTTTGTACTAAAAATTTTTGTATTGGTTTTACCGTTGTTACATTATATAGATTATCCAAACAGTTTTTCTTTACATTCTACAAAGTACTGAATAACTTAGACTTTTCATTGCTGCTATGTTTATTTTTTTTTTTATTTCAGGTTTGCTTAACTAATTTTCTTGCAGGTATTGTCACTAACTCCTTACCGCCGCATACATCATATGTCAGTCTGCTTTCTACAACCCCTCCTAATCTCCGATTGAGCCCGGTCATTTCTTTGATTTTCTTTGGGTTACGCACGGCTACGAGCCAACGTAGCAGAAATTTGGCGCCCAACGTGCTGCCACGAATTAACGTAACAGAATTTTTGCGTCCTACGTGGCTGCCACGAATAAACGTAACATGGTTCGGACTAGGAAACAATTATGGTATGCGTCCAACCAGTTCTAGGACTGAAGACTTAATGATGATAATGATAATGATGTGTAATGCTTAGACAATGTAGAATCTTAAAAATGTCCAAATAAAATTTGAAATTTACATTCAGATTAAAATATCATTATAAAAAAACAAGTGCCGTTTTTGTAGTTATTGGCACTTGTAAGTAGTTGTTGACACAAACATATTTCTAGTTATTGGCATTTTAAATAAGCTTGGAAAAGAACATCTAGGTACTTTCTTAGGTGAATATTTTGTATTAAACAAAAAAATATATAAAGCAGAACTAAACAGTCTTACATAAACAGTAAGTTTTCTATAATTTGCTACGTTCATTGACGTAGTCTAACACCAAAAAAAAAACAAAGAAAGAATGATCGGGCTCAATCGGTGAGTAGGCGGGGTTTTACACATACCAAAAAGAAATCTAATGGAAGCCTGCAATAAACGAAATTAACAAGAGTTAGTACTAATTATAATTAATTGAAGTGACATTTTGGAGAGACATAACAGTGTAGTATAACCAAACAACACTAAAAAAAATCAAATCATTACTAAATACAATGTCAGCAAAAACCCAAAAGAAATCATTTGTTTATAAATGGCGAGCTGCAGTTTTAGGTTACTCCCCTATATTAATTACCAAACACATCACTAAAACCAAGCGGTCTAAATAATCATGGTAAATCTACAATTAAATAAGCAATTAAATAGATAAAATGGCCACAGTAAATACAATATTAATACTCAATATCGTCGTAAGCATAAGCTTAACTACATCAAATTGTCCCCAATAGAGAAGTCACCACAAGTTACAATATTAATAATAAATATCCTCTCGCACAACGACAATATTGTAATATTTAATATTTACTACAAACACCTTTTCTGTTGTTGAAAACCTGCGATGTCAGGTGAAACAACACAAAGACACAAATTGTGAGGTAGGTGATGCTGTACTTCCCATAAGGTGTTTGTATTAAATATTACAACTTTGCTACTCCTGTCCTGATAAGCCCCAATTAGGGCGAAGCGCGTCGACAGGATGCCCTCGTGGCTAAATTTGAGTCACTTGCCAATAATTCCTTTTTACTTTGTATATATATATATATATATATATATATATATATATATTTACAAGCTATAAAGCCTAAATGATTACTGAGTTAAGTTTTTACTGTTACAATTGCTTGTATAGACTTAGATTAAAAGGCGATTTTTCACTCCAGGCCGATATTAATTATAAATGCAAAAGTACATGCATAAGTGTAAATTCCAAAGCGTCATTATATTTTTAGTAATAGTATGGTATGCGGATATAATTATATGTATATATATATATATATATATATATATATATATATTGCTGTGATAAGGAGTAGTTTAGGGGTGTATTGAGTCGCAAGGGTCGCGTAATAAAGATAAATAGCAATAGGAATCAGAAAACTGCATTTATTTAGCATGAAAATAAACAGTTCTTATATTATGCAAATAACAAACATTTAGCACCCTGTATAATTACCGTAATTAACTTTAATCAATGCCAGTAAACATATCTTTCAATAATAGAACACATATTTAGCAGAGAAATATCTATACATGCAATTAAACTACTTCAAGAGGCGTTCAATAAGTTTATAAAATAGATACGCATGAGATAAGATAAAACCTAGTAAGTCTTCATGCAATTACGCATGGGATAAGGAAAGAATAATAAAGCGCTTTCATAAGAAACGCACTTTCAAAGATAAGTTTTAAATACGAGACGTAAACAGGAATACGTGAATATACATTACTCATTACATCAGTTATTTATTCAATTCCCCAAAAAGCTTTATCTACACAAACAACAGACATAAGCTAAATTAAAGTCCAACAATAATAACAAAACAGGCGGTCAAAGATCGTAAAATAATGGGAATACAAGCATAGCATGCAAGTACAGAATAATTTCGTCAGAATCGGCTTGAAAACTCCTAGGACTGTCCAAAACACCCATGGTTGGTTACAACACTTTGTAAGACTGTTTGGACAAATCAATCAAAAAAGTAGATAGCGAAAGCTATATAACGCCCAGACTTGATAAGGAGAGGCAGTCTCAATGTGAAGCACGTCGAACCTGCATCACTCTTACTCGAATATTTACGCATTAAATAAATAAATTTTAAATTAAAGTTCTTGTGAAAGTAGTGTTGTATAATAATAGTTGATGACAAATTGCGTTGAAAAAATGAAAAAGCTTTTGCCGTTTTGCTAAAAACGTGAGTAGAAATTTGTTAATTAATTTAAATTAAATGTTTATAACAATGTAGGGCTTCTAAGTGTGATATTAAGAAGGATCTAAAAAATCTAATTCAGGAATCTAAGAAATCCAAGAAATCCAATCTAATTCACAATTCTAAGTTTGGTATTCAGAACTTCTTAGTATCGAGAAATCTAAGGGTGGTATTCAGAAATACAAGTTGTATCTAAATTGAGATAGCTAAGTTGAAAAATCCAAGTAAAGCACGAGGTGAATTTGGGAGACAAGGAGTAACAAAACTATTGGTTCAAAGCACGTGAAGGAGCACAAAGCAGGGCAATGTTTTTCGATTAAAGATAATAAAAGGGGTGTTGATCCAACATACGCAACAGCAGACCAAAGGGGAAAAAGACTCATCAGAAAATTACAGGTCAGGGCTAACTAGTATAAGGAATCATTTCATATTTAAATTTAAACACTGAATATATTTTTTCTCTAATTTGTAAGGAGTCAAAAATATTTAATATGTTGAAATTTACGCGATAAGGGTAAAAAGTCTTAAACGTTCTAGATTTTTTTAGTAGAAGGTGTCGTTTTTGGTGACTTTAAATTAAATTAAAGGGATATAATTTTTGGGATAACTGATCCAAAAAATATTAATTGATTGAAGGGTTTATTTGTCAGTTTACCAAATTGTGAAGTGTAGATATTATTTCCTTTCATTATACGAATATTGATTGACTTAATTTTATGATTCCAAACAGGTAAGGTTTGAAGGGGTAAATTAATTTGATCATCGTAACTGTGCACTCTGTGTAAATTAAACTGGACTAGCCGTGGCATAATTAAAATCAGAATATTAAAAAAACACAGAGCGGTGGTGTTCAGCAGGAAACTGGACGTTCATTACATCCGGCTGCACAAGCGTGGGGGAGTACTTTATAGCAATATATATATTATATATATATATATATTGCTGTGTTAATAAGGTCATTTAGGGGTAGTTAGGACCAATAGTATAATGCACTTTATAAAAATTATATAAGGGCTCAGAAAACGAGACAGTGTTCTGAAGAAAACAAGAAATACGACGATTAGGCTGGAAAGTAAATGACAACGCCCTTTATATAAACCATATACATAATTAATTTAGCTAATGAAAAATATTTTAGAAGATTTAATTAAACAAACAAATTCGCAAATCGTAAAACAACGTGAACGAAAGCTGAAACACGATACGCATGAATAATGCATCACATTACGCCAAGAATCCCAATTAAAACAACCAGGTTTAAAAACGCGTAAGATAGAAAACACATATAATTTAATACAGAAATTGTATTAAGTCTACGTGACTAGTAAGCTAAAATCAAACACCTGAAAAAATGGAAACAAACACGACATGGTGTTAAAACCAAAGTTCTTTAAATTTATTGTATAAACAATGGTCTACGTGACTTAAAAATTTGAAAATCCAAGAGAATGAGTGCAATAAATAGAAATACTACGTACCGGAATTAGCCCGTCAATTTCAATATACAGCAAAATTCCATAGGAATATCCAAAACTTTATATGCAAGAATCACGTACAACGAAGCGCAATTGTTGAACTATGCGCTTGTCAACAGATAGGCGACGCTTTTAAATACGACCGGATTTGTTTACCATGAATTGATGTATAGTACACATCACCCAGAACAAAGTATTTACGTGAATGAATTTGAAATGATTAATAAATTATATGATAGTACAACATTGAAAGAGGTTTTGTCGTTTTAAGTAATAAAAGGTTGTTTATAAATTAAATTCTAATTTCTACATTAAAAAGGACTTCAATTAATTACTGGATTCGATGTGGAAATCCTAAATAATTACTGCATCCAATGTGAGAATTGAACAAAAGGGATTCTGAGTAATTACTGGATCCGATGTGGGAATTCTAATTAATTACTGGATTCGATGTGGAAATGTAGTAAAGATGGGAGCGCACATGAATTTTCAAGAAACTCTTAGAAGATGCTGAATAATTACATAAATTGCATGCGTAACTCTATTATTTATCATTGGATTCGACCAAGAAGTTTGGTAAAGACGCTAAAATAATTCATGAAGAAGAAGCAGTACTAAGAAAATGCAGACGTTGGGACTATATAAAAATCATTAATACAGAAGCGGTTGGAGCAAGAACCAGTTCAAACTGGAGATAGCAGAATAGCGAATATAAATAATTTTTTGTAATTTGTTTGGGAATATTTCGTAGAATTTTTATTTATTTGAATATTTTTGCTTTCATGAATCTCTATGTTAGGGTCAACAAAGATCATTATTAATACACCTTATAAATTACGTAAATAATGAAAGAAGTTTACTGAACGTTCATGTGGCTTCAAGTAATAACTAAAAGTGAAATTTTTGCTGACTTTTTGATTACTCTTGGAAATTATAAGAATTAAAAGAATTTAATTCATTTATTAAAAACAAGTTCTATTAAACGTTCTATACATTGTAAATATTTTTTGAAAACATTATAGTAATTGTGTTTAATAGTGTTTTGACTTAAAGTAACAGGAAGTAGAAGAAAAGCTTAAAGGCTTTGTTGTGGTATTGTCGCAAGCTCCGTGTGTAATTAAAAACTAAGCTAGCCGAGGTAATTAAAATTAAATTAAAAATCAAAAATTGACAAAATAAAAATTTTAACCCTTTTGTTTCACAAAAGGGCGCACCAGATTATTGCTACCGTATCACAACAATATATATCTTAGTGAATACTTGGCATCGCTTGTATTACTGTTTCATAAAAAACCAAATTTCTTGTTGTTTATTATTTAATATTTTGTTAAAAATTACAACACTCTTGATTTAATTAGTCTCTCACTAAATTTTGAAGCTGATGGAAGAAGTGCATTAGGTCTATAATTACGGGCACTATTATTATCTCACACTTTGTAAAGTGATGTTATAATAAACATTGTGGGAAAATTCCCTCTCAGAAGTGAGTCGTTAATTAACGAAGTGAGTGTTCTTATTGTTTTAGTTGGTAAATGAAAATATTTTTTAAGGTAGGTGATTATCACGGTAGGATGGTGTGCTTTTATCTGTAGGATTGTGTCGATTATTTCTTGTTCTGTCACCGGTGGCGGCGTTAAGAAGAAACAGTTATGATTTTTGAAATTATTTTAAACTGCTGGTAGTGTAGCAGTATTCGCGTTGCTACTAGCAATTAAATTTTTCGCTACATTTACGAAGTAGTCGTTAAGTCTCTCAGAACTGGGAGCTATTTTTGGAGCAGCATTCTTGTTCCTTATTTTGTTAACGATGGACCAAGTTTCTTTAAATAGATTATTTGACTTTATTATTTGATCTTGAAAATATTTTTTGGCGATCAATATAGTGTTAATATAGATACTTATGTATATTTTAAAGTAATTTAAGAAAGCTGAATTATCCGTAAATTTTTTATATACATATATATATATATATATATATATATATATATTGTAGTGGTTTTAAAGGGCTAAATTTAAGTATAAACAAGGCAATTTTAAACACCCTGTATAGAGGAAACAACCAGAATTTACGTGCAAAATTTATTTCATTTAGTTCATTTTAAAGTAACAAGTATTAACAAAATTTTACAAGTAGTGATTAAAATTTAGTTAAGAAAATAAGTTGTAGAAGCCAATGCAAATTAATAATTAATTTAATTGAGTTTAGTTGAAAGGGTTATTACGTTTAATACGCATAAGAGCTTGAAAATCGATAATATCAAGATGAAACGCTGTGCTAATACAAAAACAACCGTTGAATATAAAATACCTTGAAAAGCCAACTCTTAAAAATGTTGTGTTAAAACGTTTGTTAATTGAACACTTGCAGGTTTTGGAAATGTCAGGTTTCTTTTATTTGTGTAGATAAAAGACAGAATTCAAAGTATATCGGGTAAACGGTCGGACGGTTCGCGTAAATGTTAACTAAAAGTTTCCTTAAAGCGCAGAAAGGATAGACGATCAATGAAATACGTCGGAATGAGACAGGCATAATAACAGTCCACTTCAAAACGCACGTATTCAGTCCACATGGGTTAGTTTGTAACGCGGACAGTAATATCGATTTCTACCACTCAAAACAAGGTTAGAAGGAAACATAGAATATGCATAAGAGATGAATAACGTTAATACAGGCGGGATTTCAAGACGTCATTGAATATCTTATTGGTCGATATAGTTAGTAGTATAACAGACAAACACGAGAATATTGAATGTTAATTTTTCGGAAAATATAATAACGACGAGTTAAATTTTGAAGATTTCGAAAACGGTTGAACCAAAATTTTAAGAACGTATTAGTTTAAATTAAATGTTTCGCGTTAGGAGGGTCTGGAGAGGTTACATTTGAAGTGTATAAATACTCTAAAAGATTTAGCATCGCTCTCTTTTAACTTCGTTCTTTTAACTCCGTTCTTTTAGTACTTTCATCGCTTGAGACTACGAACAGAAATTTACCACGAGCTTGTAAGTATACAAAATTATTTTAAATTAAATAGTACAGTGTTGGCCTCATAATTTTGAACCGCGAATAGTGTCGAGTCTAAATTTTATAGAGGTGCAACATTTATTTTAAACAAGCTCGTTAAGTGAAGTAATGAAACGTAAATTAAATTAAATTAAACTAAAGTACGCAATTATGACAGAAGTGTAATAAATTTCGATTTGGATTTGGATGCATTGTGAAGGCAGAGCATGCAGCACAACTTAGATGGTGTTCATATCCAAATAACTAGAAGCGGCCAGCAGAGCAGAACCACGAAACCGAGAGCGAAAACAACTTAACGGCTTTGTCAACGGACTAGGGTAACGCTTTAGAATTTGTTGTTTTTGATAAACTATGAAAATTGTTGTGATGTGTGAGAAGTGAACTATGAAGGTATTTTGCATTATTTTGCGTATTGAAAATAATACGTATAACTAACTTTTAGTATGGTATTTAAATAGAAATCTAAAGGTGTATAAAGCTTATTAACGTTCCATCAGGAATTTAAATTTTTATTGTTACGAGTACATGGGTTTTTTGTTTGCAGTAAGCGCATAATTAACTGGGTTATCATGAGCTCACTATACTCCAGAGTGTACTAATTAAAATTAATTATAAATAAAGAAAGAAAAATAAGGTATTAGTCAGGGCCCATTTACTCCAGTTACTGTCAATGTGTTTGATATTTCTAGTTAAAATTCTGGACTTTACACTAATAGAATTTATTGAGGTGTAACTTGAGCACCGAAATGTAAATAGTGGTAAATAAATATTGTATGATTGTTGTATTATTTTGTGGTTTTATTGGGAGTGTGCGTGAACGATAAAGAGTATGATAGTGAATCTAGATATCCAAGAGGAGGTCCAACTGAGCTAGCCAGGGAAGCGGTTGAAGAATTAAGGTGATAAGGAAGCAGAATCTGGGTAGGAAATTATATTATTTTTTTTTGAAATTTATGAAGATTTTTGGGTAAATTAATAAAATCCTCGAATGTAATTTTCTTACTCTATCGATTTAGACAGGATACACGGCAAATTTATGACGGCCCAACGTCGGGGCTCGAATGTTTTGTCTTACTCTGACGATTTTAGAGGGTTCCACGGAAATATATATATATATATATATATATATATATATATATATATATATGTTTTATAAATTATTATTATGAAAATTGGGATGATGTGGTCAATCAAAATGCAATATTGTATTTAGCACAACATTTAATTAAGACCTTACGTTTCGGCAAGGTTTTGCCTTTTCAGTACTGCAAAAATTGACATACAGAATGACATTAGTGAAATATTAATGTCATTCTGTATGTCAATTTTGCAGTACCTTTGAAAAGGCAAAACCTTGCCGAAACGTAAGGTCTTAATTAAATGTTGTGCTAAATACAATATTGCATTTTGATTTGACACATCATCCCAATTTTTCATCAATAAAATAATTTATAAAACATAAAATATTAGACCAGTCCATTAACTAAGAGTGAAGCTTATATTTATATATATATATATATATATATATATATATATATATCCCAGGTAGTGCAAATTTCTTGTGGATATTCTGATAAATTTTTTGTGGATGTTCTGATCTCGTTCGTAGACCAAGGTCGATTTTTTTAATTTTAGCCTTTCTTATTATTACATTTACAAATTATTCTCATTAAAAGTATATACGTGTGTTAGTTAATTTATTCATACTAAACAGATCCAACAAATATAAAACACAATTATCGTAAAATAACATAATAAAATGTGCTATTCATTCTTCGATTTTATTTCCACTTCATTTGTAATTATTTTTTGTGTTCTGCGATTCACGTAACTATTATAAAACAATCTTGTAAATAGAAGAAAATAAGTAAAATACATAATCAGTGACAATTTAATAGTATATGGCGAATTTTGACACGCTACGCCATTATTTAATAACTGTTGCACCCAAATATTAATTGCGCACCCAATTGCCATTTGTAGCAATTGCAGTATTGTTATTACCATTGCTATTTTTTGCGGTAGTCTGAACCTCATCGCCCTCAATGTATAATATGAATACATTAATGCGTGAACGTTATAGTTCATATAAACGAACCATCGTCCAGCTGCTGAAGTGTCTATATAAGAGTACCACGAATATAACACTACTGTTATGTGATGGTACCAATGCAAAAAGATCAGTGGTCGTTTTCGAAGGACTATAAAGAATGTATCTCCTAATTCTGGTAACTTACTAATGACAAAAAGCGTCGACCAAAAGCTTGAAACGCAATCTTGTTCTAAATACGAAGGCACGCAGACAGAATGATATAAACCGTAGTTTGCTAAAATGTGTGTGAACTCTGGAGTCACTCTTATAGTCCCAACAATACTAAAAATTGCTAGTACGCTGTTCCATAGCACTAACGGCAATCTCAATTCAAATTTGGATCGATTTCGCATTAGGTACTGACCTCCAAATATTAAAATCACATACAGAGCTAGGCAATTCAATACATATATCCAGCTGTCGCGCATCCATTGAAGACTATCTTTGTGCACAAATTTTTTTTCGAAATCAAAAACGTAAGTGTAATTTGGTGAAGTTACATTATACCACATCTTTTCGTGTTAGTAAGGACGATATTCATCGACACGGTTTTATTTTTAAAGTGTGATTTTGAATGGAACTAGCTTTGACGATCACGCTACTAATAGTTTAAAAACTGGTTGATAAGAAAAATTTCTAAACCTCTAGGCGTTCGTATTGAAACCGCATAATTATGTGCTGCTGGAATTTTATTAAATTATTTATTTAGTGTACTCTGATTGCTAAACCGAAAGGAAACCGTGCAATTGGGAATCGTGATAAAAATAAAAATAACCACACAGGTTTGCGATAAAAATTAATTATCCCAAATGTTATCACAGATAATTATATAGTTTATAGTTCAAAATACAAGAAATAATCAGAAGTTCTATTACGTACAGCAACAGTTCTCAAACTGCACAGCGCCTGTTTAGCGTTGTACAAAGATGTGTCAAATAAATGAACGAGTCGTCAAAATTTTGATTTTAAATTCAAAGTCCGTGGTATATAGTCACTAAGGTTAAAGTAAAACATTTCTGATGCATAGATCTAATAACGGTTTTAAGGGTTGATTTGATATTCTAAATCAGTTCGTATCCAAATACGTGTTTATGAATTTTTTATAACAAAAATCTGACCATGAACGTTCTCAAATGAAATAACTGCTCTAAAAATCCAAAAACTTGAGAGCGAAATAATATGCTAGTTATTGGCAATGTGTTTTTTTTTATTTAATCTGGTTTTAAATAACTAAAAGGATTGACTGTTTACAAATTACGAGTATAATATACATTAACAATCTATAAATTCCTTTAGTTTTTCTGAATTCCTACCTTTATACTTATGTCACAGAAATGCAAACACAAGTTACCTATAAATTTATACAAAATTAGCAATATAATTCCCGATATACATATACACAACATGCTAACTATTACATAGCTAGTAATAAATAATTTTGTCTGGCATTGGGAAAGTAATTCGAGTATAGTGAACGAAATTTAATTAAATTGTTGGTTATTTTGCAGCTCATCAGATTGGCGCACAATTTAAGTAATTTTCATTCGCTATACTTGAATTACTTTCCCAATGTCAGACAATAGAAATTTACGTAACCAGTTATAAAAGGACTAATTTTATTTGACGAATGTAATATTTGCTAAAACGAGCGAACGCAGTGAGCGAGTTTTACAAATTACACGAGTCAAATAAAATTAAGATTTCATAACGTGCAAAGTACAATATTTTATCTAACCCCACTTTAAAATATATTGGATATAGAGAAAATTTAATTGATATTGTTCGAAAATACGTCAACCTTTGATCACAAATTTCAAAGCATAACCGTTTTTTTGTTAAATATTATAGTAGCAAATGAAGAGTGCAGCCTGTAGGTGTAAATGCATTTAGCAATTGACGAACATTAATTGCTCAACATATTGGTTTATCAAATGCTGCTGCTTATACAGGACATTGATTCCGGCGTTCATCTGCATCATTGCTCGTAGATACAGGGTCTGGCATTTTAAAAATTAAGCAACATGGAGGTTGGAACTCCGATACCGTGGCAGATGGCTACGCCGAAAAATCTTTGGCCAATAAAATTTGAATTGCAAGTAGTATATTAGTAGAAAATTCCGAAGTAGCTGTTTCAACCCACGTAAATCTATTGGGTCTATCGGGTTTAGTGTCTAAAGGAGCATAACATTCTCAAGTAGACATTTCGAAGAATGAAATAAATGTGCCGTCAGGTTCAGGGCTTGGTTTTACTAACAATATTTGTAATAATTTTGTCGTTAACGTATATACAAACAAATCTATTAACTATTTTGTAAGTTCTAATTAATATATATATATATATATATATATATATATATATATATATTATGCTGTGTAAGGGGTTGTTTAAGGGTGTACTTTATAGGAAAGGTCATTTAAAAATGAGAAATTACCATAGGCAGCAGAAAACTGCATTTATTTAGTGAAGAATTGAGAAATGGAGATAGTTTGTAAATAGTAAGCAGTCAACACCCTGTATATAAAGTATAAATAGTTTTAAGCGACGCAGATAAACATAGGAAGACGCATAGTTGGCGTAGGAAAAAGAAATACATGCAGTAGATAAAATGGAAAATATTTAATACCCTGTAGATAAAGTTTTAGGTAATTTAGGCAATGTAAATAATAATATTTTTCAGTGGAAGCACGCGTATATTTATTAGTAAACGATAAAGTGTAATTAGACACGCATTCAAAAGAGTACCAAACAATTAGATTAATACGGAGATGGAAATAGAGCTTCAGGTAGCATAGGTAAATGCGTGCAAATAGCTAACCATTTTTGATAAGAAAGAAGATTAAAAATTGCGTGAATAACATGTAAATATGAAAATTAAAAGTCGAGTTGCATCAGTTGTTTATGGAAAAGCAATTAGATCTATCAAAACAGCATGTTGATAACGAAGACAGCTGGAACCAGCTTACAATTATTGGGAATCGTGGAGAATTACATCAGAAACTACTTTGAATGTAATTATTTGATTGGTCACAAATAAGCGACGAGTTCTAGACCATACCCACAGACGGAGTGGGAACGGAATAATATATTAGCAGGCACAGTGATAACGAAGACAGTTTGCAACTCAACAAAGGCCGAAGTGCGTCGATATGAAATAAAGTAATACGTAATAATTTTAAAAGTGAAAGATAAAATAAGTGCTAAGATGAAAACTATAATTGCCGATTATAAGGGCTTTGAAGTCTGGGGAAAGAATAATACAATTTTAAGTTTGACAATTTCTATGTCCGGGGGAAACAAACGACAATTTCGAAGTACGGGGAAAAGAAGAGTAATACAATTTTGAAGTCTGGGGGAACAGTAATACAATTTCGAAGTACGGGGAAACAAACTACAATTTCTAAGTCTGGGGGAAGAATAATACAATTCGAAGTTTGAAGAAATTGATTGATAAGAAGTAATAAGTCTGAAATGAAACGACAATAAATTGGGGTGCATAAATGAATAATGGTAGTCCATAGGGTAATGGCAATAATTTAAATGTAATCCTGAATTGGGGGAAGATAATTTTTATGCAAATGGAAGCGTCGATGTGAAGAAAATAGACCAGGTCAGATTTTTAGTTATAAGACATTTTATTTTTCTAAATATTTTTTTATTTTGAATATTGAATTTCCTTAATATAATATGAATGTGAAAAAGTCAACAAAAGTAGTTGCATAAGTATAAAATGAGTAATATGATAACAGGTTTAGAACGTTCTACGCTTTGTTGATAAGGATAATAGGTTTTTTTTGGTGACTTTGGGTTATGAGTAAATAGTATATGATGTTTAATAAATGAAATTTACAACATTAACTAATTGAAAAGTGTATTACAAATAATTTACAAAAGCTGTACATGATATATTGGTTTCATTATATAAAATCGAAATTAACTGAATTTTATAATTCCAAATAAATGCTAGCCGAGGTCATAAGATTTAAATAGTTCAAGGAGGAGCTACAAGTTGAATAGGAAATTGATAACAAGTAAGGCGGTAACGTATCGAATTTTGCTATTGGCAGACAAGGTTGCTTCAAGATAAAATCCAGTTAAGTTTCTGGAGGGAATTGATAGGAATATAAATAAGACCAACGTCAAAGCAGATAATTACAATCTTGTTTATTCATAGTAAATATTAAAATGGTCGTCCAAATGATGGAGCGCAAATAATTTAGAGTACATAGCAAAATTAATAAGGCGCACAACATAGGGGTTCGATAATTTAGAGAATATCATAGCAATATGTATATATATATATATATATATATATATATATATATATAGTTCCTAAATATAGGCTTAAGTATTCAGTTACGTAAAATTTCATTACATCACTAGTGATGTAATGGACTGACAGTTATAAATGATGTTACATAACGTCAAAAATACATTTAAAGTTTGACATTTCGTAACGAGGTTAGATAAAATTACTTATTACTCTTTATCTAACAACACATTAGTTTCTGTGGATCAACTTTGTTACGGTATTCCGTGCTCTTAAGAAAGAAAAGTAAGCAAAGAAAATAACCCACCCCGAGTACCGTAACAGAAAAAAAAATCCAAAGAATGCCGTGCTAGCTAGAAGGTCGCAGAATGGGCTAGATCACAAAGAAAGAAAAAGAAAACCTCGAGCAAGTAATTTTATTTACAAACCCTCTAACAAAAGCACGTTACTAAAAGGAGAACCACAACCCGCGTAGAAAACAACATTTAGCCAAAACATGTCTTGGAGGATTTACACAGCACAAAAATCGACGCAAAAATAGTTAATTCATTCTTGACTTACCTCACATTAATATTTACCCTCAACTGTAATATTACTTATAACAAAATTAAACAATACAACAAAAAATATAGAGTGGATTGTTTTCAGCCCACTTGTTTACCACAATTTTTAAATATTTAACATTCCCTTTATTAAAAACATTGCTGTGATAATTCGCGTTGGGGCGCCACTAAAAGAGTGCTGTGGTAAGCCACGCGTTGGAGCGTCACTAAGAGAGTGCTGTGACAACGCCACCCATTGAATGCGCCGCTAAAAGAATGCTGCTATACCGATACAGCAAATTGTAAAATTTGAAACTATTTACTCGCCTTGCTTTCTAACTTTGCCTGGCTAGCTCAACGGAAGTGTTGGAGTTTTCAAAAATGAAATCAGACACGGCAATATTATAAAGCATTTATACAGTATGAAATATTTTCTTTCATACGAAAGCATATAGGACATTTACAATATCGTTCCTTTCAAACATAAAATAACTTCTAAGTACTTAGCATAAAAGAGTATTCGTTACCTTATTTTAAATTTACAGAACTAAATTTCTTCTTTTATAGATATTTTACCTAACTTTGTTTATAAGTAAGGTAAGGTTTGTTTGGCCAAAACATCCTTGACAGATAATCTATTAAAAGATGAGAGTGTTTCGAACTCTGAACACAAACTTTCCTGGTAAAAATCGTCTACAAAAAATTATTAGGACTATCTTAAACTAAACGACAAAATTCACATATCAGTTACAAAAAATTATACTTGCAAAAATCCACGAAGCGTTTTTTATCCAGCTTGTAATTAAATATCTTCTTTTTTTAAATTGTTGTCCAAATCAGCTTACAAGGTTTTCCATATTTAAAATCCGCGTTTTAAACAGCAGTTACCAAAGTATATTTTTGGTTAAATCTTCTTTTCATTATTTAATAAATTTTTTTAAAATATCCTTATATTAAAGAATTTTCTCTCTTCATTGTAATTTAATAATTTCCATGTTTTTATGTAATTTGCGTTTAAAGCATCAATGTAATTATTAAATTACAGAATGCTTACTGCATACTTCAAATATTATCTTCGCAAAGCAACAGCTCGCGACGTATATCAAAACAACATTTCGCGATTGAATTTAAGAATCGAATGAATGAATTTATTTAATAAACGCTGCATTACGCATACAAATTATTTATTTCCAGAATGTTGTAGAATAGTATGGAACATTATGATACAAAGTTTCCCAGAGAATCTCGTTTGCGTCTAAAATCGCGACGTTTATTACCTCGTAATCTCTGCCACTTATTAGTGATGTGCATGGTTTGTCCTACTCTCACACATATACGATTATTGTGGCGTCGCATACTAAAGAAGTAATTTTGAAAGGTAATAAATAACTTTTATCAGTTATTTTATAAATTTCATGGGTTTTCCATTGATCGAGCCGCTTCTTAGAATAAACATTTATTTATTAATCACTACATAGGAATTGACGTATTTTCTTTAATTCCTCTCGAAAATTCTTTCTTAATTTCGTCTATTCTAGAAAATTCTCTATTTAAAATAAATTTATGTAATCCACAGAGTAATTAATTTAAAGTTTAATTGCTTTTTAATGCAAAAGGGGTTGCATTTATAGAAATATTTGCTTTTTACACAAAATTAATATTAAAATTGGGGTTTTTAACAAGATTGTAGTTTCTTAAGCAAATTGCATAAAGCTTGGGTTATTACTTCGCGGTTGATTCGTTTGTGCGATAAATGGTGTAAATTTTGATTGTGTGGATATTTGTCTCGCGGCTTGTATGGTTTTCATCGGTGAGTAGTTTTTATTTGCGTTAGGGTTATATAGTCTGTTTCGGTAATACATAACGTTTTCTTCTTCTATACTCATGTTCACTACCTCCTCTAAATTTTGGAGATGTTGGAATCTTATTTGTCTGATAACCGTTGAGATAATGCGTTTATGTAGGTGTCTAGTGCCATTTTGTCGTACATTTTTATTTTCAATAAGCGAATGTTTTGGTTGGGTTCTTTGATTTATAGTTTCGTTAGAATTAAACTTCGTACGTCTTGACATTTCATGCCGAATTGATAGGGTAATTGCAATTAGGATACGTTTGAATTCCTCCTACTCGGTCAAATGTTTTCGACTGGCAATCAGTGTTAGTGCCCTTTTGGTCTGTTTACTGATTACAGGTGTAAAAGTAAAACATTGCGTTCGTTGTCTCCTGGTTTATAAAAGTTGTTTAAAATATCTCGCATGCGGTAATAAAAATCCTAATAGTGCTTGATCTCCGTTATATTGCGGAATACTCTCAAGATAAATCTTCATGTCTGAATTCATGGTTGTTCTAGTAATTAATGGTCGCTTTCAGTTATAATTTGTATCAGGTTTTTGTATAAATTGAGAATTACTTTTCGGTTTGGTTTGTTTATGGTTATTTAAAGAATCGCTTTACGTATATTTTGTATTATAGTTACATTATAATTACATTAATGAATTTCTGATTGGTAATGTCTCATCAATTACTGTCGCATCAAGTGAGTTTTCGGTTTTCTGAATGGTTTCGTGTAATAACTGCTCTATAATTATACGCTTATATTTCAGACCTGCTGAGTAATTAAGTGTTGCAGTAATGCTTCTTTATAATTACACAATTAAGTTGCCTTAAAAACGTCTAATTATAAAGCTTTAAGTTTTCTGAATGATGTTATTTTAGTGATGTGATGAGGGAATCGTTTAGTTACAATAAAGTGCATAAACGTTTTTTATAATTATATACTTCCGTTAATTTATTGTGATGAAGTATTTAATTATAGAGCTTTAATAAAAAATGTGATGAGTATTGAATTGTTTGAGTAATAATTGCTGTTAAAAGAATTGTGTTTTATTTATATATTAAAGTTTTTAGACTTGTTGATTAAATCTTTTAATTTGTCGTGGTAGTTTGTAATAATTTGTGCATGTCAATGCGTCTATATAGTTCTCTTGTTAAAATTAAGTTCTCTGAGTAAATTCTTTCAGAATTGGTAAAATAAAAAATTGCCATAATAATAATAAAGTTGTACATAAAAAATTCTAGCTAATATCAATAATTGAAAAAGAAAAATGGTTAGGATAAATAAACTTACATAATTTTCATTGCCAAATTTATCAGTTTTCCTTCTTTGGACTTGGTCGATTTTGTACCTTGTCCAAATTTGGTTGTTTGTTCTTTCAGATTAAGAATTGATATTCTAGATCACGAGTTTCTCGAATTTGGATTTCTTAGTGCCCTTATGGATACTACTGACTGCGCCAGTTAGGTTTTGGGCCTTATAGTTTGAGCTGTTAATTCGTGGTTGATTCACTTGCGATTTTGGTTGTGTGGATACTTGTCTAGCGGCTTGTATGATTTTCATAGGTGAATAGTTTTTATTTGCGTTAGGGTTATATAGTCTGTTTTGGTAATACATAACATTTTCTTCCTCTGTAATCATGTTCATTGCCTCCTCTAGATTTTGGGGATGTTGGAATCTTATTTTGTCTGATAACCGTTCGGGTAATGCTATTTCGTCGTACATTTTTGTTTTCAATAAACGGATATTTTGGTCGGGTTCTTCGATTTTTAGTTTTGTTAAGATCAAGCTCTTTACATCTTGGCATCTCATACCGAATTGGTAGGGTGATTGGTTGGGTTCCGTTCAAAGGTTTATTAAATCGCGGACCAGATATTTGATGTTTTTCTGGTCACCGAAATACGTTATAAGTAACCGCTTGAAGTCCTACCATTGTTCAAAGTCATCGCGACTTCTAATTAATGTTAAAGCTCTTCCTGTTAGTTTACTGATAATTAGGCGTAAAAGCATGACATTACGATCAATGTCGCCCACTTTATAAAAAGACTGTAAGAATGTTTCACAAGCAGTAATAAAAATACCTAGTATTGTTTGATTCTCCATATTCCGTGTTTTTAATGTAAATTAATGATATAATTACTTTCTAGTCGAGTTTGTATTGCTATTAAATTAAAGTTGGTATTTAGTTATTTAAAGAATCACTTATCTTTTACGTATATGCAATTACAAAGTGCTATAATTGTATTCAAGAATTTATGCTTGGTAATTGTCTCATCAATTGCTGTTGCATTAATTGTATGCTTTTAACTTTACAGAGGTTACAGATTGTTGCGAGTTGAGTTTCTATTTTCGGAATGGTTTCTCAAAATGATTGCGCTATAATTATACGCTTTTATTCAGATTTGCGATGATTAATTAAATGTTGCAATAATAAGTGCGTGAAGTACTTTTTTACAATTACACACCTCTGTTGCCTTGAAAATGTCTAATTATAAAGTTTCAGGTTTTTTGAATGATTTTTATTTTAGTGATAAGTTATTCGTTTTGTTACAATAAAGTGCATAAACGTTTATAATTATATACTTTCGTTAATTTGCTGTGCTGAAAGTATTTAATTATAGAGCTTTGTAAAAATGTGATGAGTATCGAATCCTTTCAGTAATAATTGGTGTAGTAAAAAAATTGCGTTCTATATTTATATACTAAAGATTCAGAATTGCTGAATAAATGTTATTATTTATCGTGATAGATTGTTATACGCCTTTATAATTTCTCAGCTAAAATAGGTTTCCTGAGTAAATTCTTTCAGAAATGGTAAATAATAAATTGCGATAATAAAAATTGTACATAAAAAATTCTTACTAGCTAATATCAATAATTTGAAAAAGAAAATGGTTAGGATAAATGAACTTACATAATTTTCATTGCCAATTTCATCTGTTTTCCTTCTTTGGGCTTGGTCGATTTTGTATCTTGTCCAAGTTTTTGTTTTTTTGGGCTTGGTAAATTTTGTACCTTGTCCAAATTGTCTTGTTTATTCTTCCAGATTAAGAATTGATATTCCATACCACCAGTTCCTCGAATTTCGATTTCCTAGTGCTCTTCTGGATCGGATCCGACTGCGCTAGTTAGGTTTTGGCCTTTGGGAGCTGCTTTTTTAAAAAGTCTTCTTCCAAAACTCTTCTAACAATATTTATTTAAACTGAATTACAATTAAAATTTAATTTACAAGTACTGTTTCAAAAATATTCTAAGTTGAAATTACTATTAAATGAACTAAATTAGGGCTAGTAGCCTGAACAACCAACAATGCAAAAGTTGTGAGGCTCAAGACTGACTGACTATTTTGGGCTCTCCAGGGTATTTATGTTGTCCCTGCCGCTCACATTGTTCGTGTGAACTGCAGAGCTCATGTCTGCTTATTTCTTTATTCCTTTATACAATACAAAGTAACAATCTTAATTCTAGTAATTGCGGTTTTATAACCTACTGTGACCTGCACCTGCAGTGTCACGTTGCGTCTGGAATACATTGTATTCACATCCATTCTCATGTCTTCTGTCTGACTTCTATTAACCTTTTATTATCTATCCTTGAATTATACAATGTTGCAAGTTAACTTAAGATTCAATAATTTCATTTAATCATGCATATATTTGATTTGGGGGATATGTAACTCACGTATCATCGAGGTTCAGTAGAAACTGCTCCATTTTTACTCCAATTTTGTACGCATTAACTCTTATAAACTCTCCTATTTTTAGAATGTGCAACTCCTTCAATAAGTATTCTGCCGATTTTGATTTCCCACTTCTTTCCTCACATTTTCGTCAAGCTATCTTAGATGCTCTCTACTAACATCATCACTGTTTTCTTATTTTCCTTTCTTCTGTTTGCTAATAATAATATTATCCATTCCTTCTTGTTTTTATTTATATTTTATTTATATTGTTTTACTATTGTAATATTATTTTTCTGTGACTCCATAATTGGATCTGGTTACCTGTGTGAGTCGTTAATAAATAAATAACAAAGAAATAAATAAATTACATCGTTTCACATCGTTTCATATTTGTTTATTTTTTCAACAATATGAACTGTTTTCATGTAAATGTCAGTTGGCAAGAATTCATTCTGTATTTTAATTTTCTTGATCAAACTCTCCATCACTTTTCTCTGTTAAACCTATGATTTTAATCTGAGGATTCTTTTTTGCTAAAACTTTGATTCCATAATCAGATTCTAATTTCTTTTCTGCTTCATCTTTTAGTTTATTCATTTAATAAAACAGTGGTATTTTATTATGAAGGGTACTTTATCACAATTTATTAATCTTGAAAATTAATGGGGTTTCTATTGCATGAACACTGATGAATAATTGAATTAAATACCACTGTTTACTAGAGTTTTTAAATAATATTTTATCACAACCAATGCACCACAACTTGATTAAGAGTAAGAGAGTAACAGCTAGAATATCAACAATAGAAGCAGTTCATCCCTCACTTTATTTAAATACCCCTTATAAGTAGTTTCTCTATTTTTTACAATTTATGCTCAAATTCAACGTATGCATAGATAGCTAAAGCCACGATATTAATTTTTTCAGGAGAAATTTTACTTGAAAATACTCAGGGTTGTACAGTTTGTAACGATGCACTCAAAAGAAAATAATGATTATTTATTTCACTCAGAGGAACTGGAGAACAGAGAATGTTTAGAACTTATGCCCGCTTCCACTTCGGAATAATTGGCAGTTTCACCTGTGGGTTAGTTAAATAAATTTAATATTATGATAGAAAAAATCCCTTAAGAAGGATTCTAATTTTGCATTTTCTCAAAAATGTTTAATCATCGGTAATTTAACAGTTTTGATTTCAGATTCTGATGAAGAATATTATAATAGTAGTGGCTCTGAATACGTACCATCTGAATATGTGCCAGTTGAACATAATTCTAAAGATGAGAACAGGGAAGATGTAAAAATATCCAATATCCTACCTAACGACAAAGTCGCATTTTCTAATTCTAAACCAAAAAAAAAACAGAAAAGGGCATGCTATATCCTCTAAGTGAACTGTCAATGTTAATAAAAACAACAGAGAACACGGTTTAAATTATTTTGGCACGAGGAAAAGGTAAGTGGACGTATTCAAACGAAAAACCAGCAAGATATCTTAAGCCGCCATGTAACTGCTCCTTAAGTAAAAAAGCATCAAGTGTTTGACAATCACAGAGACATAGAGATTAAACATTTTTAATCAGTTTTGGAAATTAGAATGAAAAAAAAAATTTTTTGTGCAAGATCTAATTATTGTCAAAGTTGCGAAAGATACTAAAAACAGAAAACAAGAAGATTTTCTAGAAGGCAGCAATCCTTGCTCTTGTTACACTATTTTTTTATAGTGTCTTTACTCTACCTTATAGGCGGCAGAGCCTCAGTAAATTATGAGGGGTTCCTGTCTAAGGTTTAAGCCCAGGGTAAAAAGGACGGGAAATGGCCTTGAGTATAATAGGACCCTCTAAAGAGATCTTCCAGCCAACTAAGCTTCTTCAACTTAGGGCAGAGCTATGAGCCAGGGTCGTAGGATGGTATACAATAATAAAAGAATTTTTAATGGACGCCACCGTATCTTAATAATAGCTATAATGAGAAACAATCCGAAGATAAGATACGGAAATCTTAGAAAAGAAAAAATATCCTTAACGAGCAAAACATAGAAATATAATACTTACTTGTGACTCTGCAAACTGGAATTGGAACGACGATCTCATACTATCTGAAAATTTAATCACTTCTTGACATTTTAAAACTAGGGCTACATTAGAGCCTAGTCGCTTTATCCAAAAAAAATAAATTCCAAAAAGATTAACTAGTCAAGATTATACCTCAAAAAAAGTTTTTAAACACAATACCAATAATCTATCCTACTTCACTACAAAAATTTTATAAATATGGTTGCTTGCTTTTATAAAAAAATTATTGTTGATTTCAATGAAAGAACGCCTTAAAACAACTTATTGCACTTTCTACTGATTTACAAAAAAATATATACATCATTTGTACAATTTTTATACGTACTGAAGCTTTTTAGATATCTACTTTTAATAATGTCTACAAGTAGTCCCTTATTATTTGTATAAATTTTGCAAGTGTAAATTTATTATAGTTCTTTAGGAGAATTAAAGAGTTTTTGCTAATATTCTACAACTTGTGTTTGATACCTAAATAGGATCCTGTTTTGGCTTACATATAATTGATTAAATACATTGATTTTTCTTAAATTGCAGAACTACATTTTTAATTAATTTAATTTCTTAAATCAAAGGTCAAAAATACTTATGGTTTTAACTAATCTGTACTTCAATAGTACTGTGAAAAAATACATTTTATAATGTGACAAACAAATATTAACGTGTCACGTGCTTAGTTACGAGTACATTTTAGTGTAACCTTGTAAATTCAAATAAAGTTATCTTATACAAATTTTATTGTGTTCATTAGAACATTTATGCAATATTCAACTATTAAATTCTGAACAAAAAATTACGTGTACCAATTTAAATCACTATATAAAATTAACAAAAATTATTATTAGATTTCCAGTAGTGGTTCCATGAAACAAAAATTGAATTAGAATTGGAGACGACTCACCACAAATAATCCACTAGACATCAGCCTTCGTCAACCATCGTGTGTAGTTACGACAACAGGTGCGCGCGGTTCACACGTGCACGGCTCTACAGCTTGACTTCTATACAACACAAAATTTACAAAAAATTCCACCATACTCCATAGCAACACTTGAGAATTTAAACTTTCAATACTGCATAACAAAAAAATTGTGCTTCAGTGTTCCATAACGATTAGATACATAAAATTTAGTGTTTCAATATTCTATAACAATTAGCTACATACTAGAGTTTTACTACTGTATCTACATAAAATTTGCGTTTCGGTACTCCATAGCACTTACACTAGAACTTGCGTTGATAGGAAACGAGAAAATGATTTGAATGCAAAATTGAAATTTATTCACCTACCGTAGATGATGTTCATTTTACAGCAACAATAGGTCGATTAAACTATAAATCGGTGTAACGGTGTACGTTGACATTATTTCACCTGCCTTTGGGACTGCATGTTTTTAAAACCTGCTGGCCCACATTTCGACAAACTTGTTTATCTGATCACATTCGGACGTTAAATGATGAACCTTGACCACGAGGCAATTTAATATTCAAGCACGAGCAGAATTGGATTGTTGCATCAACACACAGATAAAAGAAAACCTAAAATCTATTTCGAGTCCATAGACATAGGTGGAGTTCTAAGTAACAAATAGATACTATTGCTAAAATAGGAATTTGATATTTTCTGTATAATAAAGCATTTTTGTTAAATAAATATTTAGAACAAAATCGTACATTAATGAAGCAGGTAATCGTATTCGTTACACTCTTCCATTTGAAAAAGCAAAATTGCGGAGAACCAATTTGCGTGTGCAAAAAAATGTTCTTAAACACTCTGGGCATAAACGAATAGTTTGCTGTAAACTGCTTAAAAACCACTAATACGAAGCATGCTATACCCAGTTAAAAATAAGCGAGTTCTAGACGCAAAAAAAGAATAGAGAATTTGCAAAAGAATTTTTAACACCGCTTGCAAAAGTTGAATCGCATTATTGCAGGAAGGATACCAGTAAATTGTACTTAGAACCTATTTGGATATCTAAAGCAAGTGTTTTTAGAGCTTATGTTGAATATTGCGCAAATAAAAGCGTTTCTCCTTTAAAAACAGACACGTTTTATGATGTAATGGAAGAAATTAATATTAGGTTATACCATCCAAAAAAAGATCAATGCGATACATGTGTTAGTTTTAAAGTGGGAGGTGTTTCAGAAGAATATTACAAAATCCATCAGGAAAAGAAAGTCCAAGCAAGAAATGAAAAATCTTCTGACAAAAGTAGTAGCAAATTAGTGTATACAATGGATCTACAAGCAGTTTTATTAACATCACGTTTAAAAGCATCTGCTCTATATTACAAAACTAAATTGGTAGTGCATGACATGCCATTTTTTAATTTAGACACCAGGGATGGTTATTGCTTTCTTTGGGATGAAACAGAAGAAGGTATTACAGGCAACGAGTTTGCATCTATAATTGCATCTTTTATAGCTACTAAAGTTTCCTGTTCACCTAATGATGAAGTAATTTTGTGGAGCGACGGTTGCACATACCAAAATCAAAACGTTTCAGTTTCAAATGCTTTGCTTAAAACTGCAATCGAGAATAAAATAACAATAACGCAAAAGTATTTAGAGAAGGGGCACCCTCAAATGCAATGTGACTTCGTAATCAAGACATCTGTTCACCTGGAGGATACGTTGATGCATGTAAGCATGCACGTATGAAATCTAAACCATATCAAGTTGAATACCTTGATTATCATTTTTTTAAAGAGTATGCCAACTATGGTCCTTACAAATCTATACGACCAGGACATAAGAAAGGTGATCCTAGTTACCGATATTCGAAAGTAGAGGGTTTTGGGGGCTCCTGCCGCCACATTTCCACTAGCATCCACATTTCCACACACATTTTACATGTAAATTCCCATAAGGAGCAAATGAGGAGATTCATCTCCACATTTCCACACACATCTGGACCAAATAGTTGTCTTCGACTAACCAATTTTCATCTTTCGAGATAAATATATCTTGCATTTTTCATCTTAGTATCCTCATTTGCTCCCATATCTGAACCAAATAGTTTTCTTCGACTAGCCATTGCATCTTTCGACATAAACCTATTTTGTTTGGTATCAATTAATATTAAAAATTTCTCAGCTACCCGAATCTCTAGGAATTTCTTAGATTGCATCATGCCCCAGGAGCTACCCTCCATTTAAGATTTTTTGCTGGTAGCGATTTTATGGTCGTCCCTATAAATTTTTTAACCATGTGACACGTCAAATTAGTCTAGAATTTTACGCAGAATCCGAATCCGCAAACAGATTTAAAATCAGACCACTCCTTACAAAGTTACACTTTCAAAGGCTCCGAGCCTCTAAATTTTTTTTGCTCTATAAGCAAACCTATCGAATAGTTTTCTTCGACTATCCATTGCATTTTTCGAGATAAACCTATCTTGTTTGGTGTCAATTAATATTAGATTTTTTTCAGCTACCTGAATTTCTTGAAGTTTCTTAGATTGCAACATCCCCTAGGAAGCTACCCCAATTTTAAGATTTTTTTGCTGATAGCGATTTCTAACTGTCCTTATAAATTTTTTAGCCATGCAACACTTCAAATCAGTCTAGAATTTTATGCAGAATCCGAATCAGCAAACAGATTTAAAATAGGATTACCCCTTACAAAGTTACACTTTTAAAGTCCTAAACCTCTAAATTTTGCTCTTTGCTCTATAACCTAACAAATAGTTTTCTTCGGCTAGCCATTTCCACCCGCGAGATAAACCTATCTTGCTTGGTATCAGTTAATATTAGATTTTTCTCAGCTACCCGAATCTCTAGGAATTTCCTAGATTGCATCGTCCCCCAGAGAGCTACCCCAATTTTAAGATTTTTTGCCGGTAGCGATTTTATGGTCGTCCTTATAAATTTTTTATACATGCAATGCATCAAACTAGTCTAGAATTTTATGCAGAATTTGAATCTGCAAACAGATTTAAAATCGGCCCACCCCTTACAAAGTTACACTTTTAAAGTCCTGAACCGCTAAATTTTGCTCTTTACTCTATAACCTAACAAATAGTTTTCTTTGACTATTCATTACATCTTTCGAGATAAACCTATTTTGTTTGGTATCAATTAATATTAGAATTTTCTCAGCTACCCGAATCTCTAGGAATTTTTTAGATAGCATCATCCCCCAGGGAACTACCCCAATTTTAAGACTTTTTTATCAGTGTCGATTTCTAATCATTTATCCTTTTTAATATCTAGAATCCTTTAACCAAACACTTAGCGGTATTAACACAAAAAAATTAAGCACGCAAAAGTTTAATAATTTATTTTAGCCGATTTACAGTTTAATAAACTAATTGAATACAATATTTACAAAGTATAACATTATCTTCTTAGTGTAGCCGAATCCAAGCAGGTTAAAGTAACCTGTAACAAAAAAGACATTAATGTGTTTAAAAATACCTATAACAAAATAGAGATTAATGTGCTGTTTAAAAGGAAACGTGTTTCGGTCAACAAGACATATCGTCGTTAATCAAACAATATGAGAATAATGTAAAAACTTTCCAATGTAATGTGTTTTTAATATATAAATGGGAAGGTCGAGTTTAACGTCATCATAGCCCCGAATTACATGTGAAAGCGGTGTATAATAATTTTTACTAATACAGTTTAAATCTTGTAAATCACATTTCTACATATATATTCACAATTTTTTATTCTTAACCTAAGCCTACCTCTTTCTCGGTTCGGACACTCCATCGTCGACACTGGTGTTCTTTATGCGATAGCTAGCCATACGGTTGTTAAACGCTATGCTAACCATTTCTACACTATCTTTGCCAGTAGCGCTTTTCGAGGTATAGAAAGCACCGCAAGGGTTGCATTTAAAAACGTTACCATTTTAGTACAAAACAAAATCCGCACTATAGGACTTTGGTTAAACTTGTAAACGAACTAACTTATAACTAAAGAGTTTACTCTTGCGTAGCTGCTTTATGCTCCCTATAGAATGCAAACCGAAGATTGCCGAAGACATTCGAAAAGTGCACAAGCGCGATCACTAAACCAATTAGCATTAATACCAAGTATTCCGTACTTTCGTAGGTTGTTCATTTCCTAGAACCAAATCTTCCGCATAGCGGTCGGTAGCACGTAACGATTTCTAGAACCGGCAGGTACTCGATATCGTCCAAATAAAGAATTAGATGCTCGATGTTTGTCAACTTCCGATTCCCTCGTAAAAGGTAGAAAAACTCAGTCAATCATCCATTATACTTCGACTCGCCTCCGTTCTGATAATTTCCAAACATTTTTCAAACGACAATGGTCTCAGAATTTTTAAACCTCCGAGTGATCTTTAAGTCGTGATCAATTACACATCCGAGCTACCCGTAAACTAACAGTGCGCTGTATAATACATGCATACCCCTTCTCTGCGCTACAGTGTGGACTTAGGTTAGATAAAAGAAAAAAAATTTCTTTTTATTTAACCTAAGTCCACACAAATCCAAAACCTAACATCCTACATATATCCCAGTTCGACCTAAGTCAAAATAAATCCAACCTAAACAAGAGAATGTAAGCGATATGGCGGTGTCCAACATATTCAGGTATCTTCGGCAATATTTGCCCCACTCTGTAGGGTACATAAGGGCAATTTTCGTATTCAATTTAGTATTCGACAGTAGCTAGAACGATAAACATGGGCGTCTCCAAGGTGATTAACGTTTCTCAACTTCTTGGGAATAAAGTGAAACCAACAAATGATTCTTTATTTGGTGTGGGGTACTTGCCGGTGTATGTATCCGGAGTAAAAAACACGATTTGTTCACGTAGATAATTAATAAAATTATTTTATCGAGCGAAGATGACAAGCGTAACGTCATTCCTAATAGTACAGCAATCTACGCATGGGGGCATAAAGATATAGATCTAAGATAGTTGTTTATATTATTATAGATTTTATAAATCTATTGTGTATATTAGTTTTCAAATTCCATAATTTTTAAGTTCTTCGCCCACCTTCTAAATCCTTCCTGCTTCTATCCTGGTTGACAGAGTATACGTGTTACCTCCACGTGGTGTTCGCGGGACACAGCGGTTTTAGATTTCTAGGGGAATGGTTGGTTAAAGCATATGTCTTGGGTAGCAAAAAAAGGGTTTTAAAGATGGAGTTAAATAAATATGAGCAAAAATTATAGGTTTGGGTCTTTAAAAGGCGTGACTTTGTAAGGGGTGGTTCTATTTAAAATCTATTTGCAGATTTGGGTTCCCTAGAAAAATTTAATGTTAGTTGATACCAAAAAAAGATATAATTATCTTAAAAGAGTGACTACCCCGCGGTTAATAAATACAATATACCGCTTATCAACAAAAAAGTTGTAGGGAAATTCAAAGACGAATTTAATGGGGGTCCAGTATTAGAATTTGTTGGTAGTAGGGCTAAGTCCTACTGTACTGTAAGCGAGAAAGACACGATTAAAAAATTAAAGGGGTCTCACAAAGTGTAGTTAAGTAAAACCGAGGGTCCTACAACCTACAACGAGCATATATTCGCAAAAGGGGTGGGCATGCAACAAGGCAACAGTGCGTGGAGGCATAAAGATTCTCTCCAATAAGAAATTAAAGTTTCCATGTACGTAGCACCAGTCATTGGGAAATGGTAGAAATGTTAAACCTACAAAGACGATTAGTAATTGTGGTTTAGAAAAATAATAGTTTTCTTGGACTAAATAAAATAGCTTAGACTGATTAATGTATATGGTTGCATATTCTCGTACATATCCACAAACATCTGCTTACGTCCACGTACGGACATGGCGATGCCGGTAGTTTTTATTTAACAAATAGTAGGAAAGATACGTTAGGTGTTAGTGTGGAAGCTCATCGGATCGTTGGATTTAAAAAGAACGGTGCGGCGGAATGTATGGTGGTTCCCGTTAGAATAATCGAAAGTGGTAATCGATCGTATTAAATGTTTAAATATGCGAAAGTGTAAAGACCTACATAAACAAAATTTAATTATCTGACAAAAAAAAAAGTGCGCGATGTACTATACCTTTAAAGAAAGTATAGAATGGTGCGTTGCAGCGGTGCTAACAGTAACTACAACTACAAGAATAGCTGTAGCGCAGAGAAGGGGTATGCATGTATTATACAGCGCACTGTTAGTTTATGGGTAGCTCGGATGTGTAATTGATCACGACTTAAAGATCCCTCGGAGGTTTATAAATTCTGAGACCATTGTCGTTTGAAAAATGTTTGGAAATTATCAGAACGGGGGTGAGTCAAAGTATAATGGATGATTGACTGAGTTTTTTCTACCTTTTACGAGGGAATTGGATGTTGACAAACATCGAGCATCTAATTCTCTATTTGGACTATATCGAGTACCTGCCGGTTCTAGAAATCATTACGTGCTACCGACCGCTATGCGGAAGATTTGGTTCTAGGAAATGAACAACCTACGAAAGTACGGAATATTTAGTATTAATGCTAATTGGTTTAGTGATCGCGCTTGTGCACTCTTCGAGTGTCTTCGGCAATCTTCGGTTTGCATTCTATAGGGAGCATAAAGCAGCTACGCAAGAGTAAACTCTTTAGTTATAAGTTAGTTCGCTTACAAGTTTAACCAAAGTCCTATAGTGCGGATTTTGTTTTGTACTAAAATGGTACCTTCAAACGTTTTTAAATGCAACCCTTGCGGTGCTTCCTATACCTGGAAAACCGCTACTGGCGAAGATAGTGTAGAAATGGTAAGCATAGCGTTTAACAACCGTATGGCTAGCTATCGCATAAAGAACACCAGTGTCGACGATGGAGTGTCCGAACCGAGTAAGAGGTAGACCTAGGTTAAGAATAAAAAATTGTGAATATGTATTTAAAAATGTGGTTTACAAAATTTAAACTGTATTAGTAAAAATTATTATACACCGCTTTCACATGTAATTCGGGGTTATGATGACGTTAAACTCGACCTTCCCATTTACATATTAAAAACACATTACATTGGAATGTTTTTACATTATTCTCAAACTGTTAGATTAACGACGATATGTCTTATTGACTGAAACACGTTTCCTCTTTTTTAAATAGCACATTAATCTCTATTTTGTTATAGGTATTTTTAAACACATTAATGTCTTTTTTGTTACATTGTTACTTTAACCTGCTTGGATTCGGCTATACTAAGAAGATAATGTTATACTTTATAAATATTGTATTCAATTAGTTTATTAAACTGTAAATCGGATAAAATAAATTATTAAACTTTTGCGTGCTTAATTTCTTTGGCTTAATACCGCTAAGTTATTATCTATATTTTTTCTATTAATCTATTCCACAATGAATTGTGGTAGATTAACATTACCTATCGAGAATTCTTATGTACTTGTATCAAGCCCAGGGTAAGGTTTGGATGGAAATTGACTTATAGTAAAAGAACATTCATAAGACATTTAGCTAACTGGGTTTTTTGGCCCACGGTCGCATGAGATTGGGTCAGTGGGTATATTTGAATTGAAAGAAACAGAATAAAGGACGCCACTTAAATTTTTTATAAAGCAAGTGACTAAATGAATTTGCTTAAAGGAAAATTTGGAAACCTATATTATTATAAACCACTTTAAATACAAAGTTTGATAGTCACACATATCATACTACATCTGTTGGTCTTCTTCAAAGATCTAACGATGAGTGGGGTGACTCTGAAACATAGTTTCTACCAACATAGACACCCTATATATATATATATATATATATATATATATATATATATATATATATATATATATATATATATATATCAATATGAATATAGTATCTTTGAATTAAGTTCAATTGTCTCTACTATCTTGATACTTTTTCGGATAAGTTTACTTTGTAAACACCGTACAAAATTTGGAGAATTTAATATTATTGAAAAATGAACTGAAGTCCAACAAAAATAATTCTGTATTCTCTTTAAAGAAAAGTAAATAACATCATGATAAATAACATTACTAAAAAAAATCAATTCTTATGAAAATGATTTGTAAGTCAGAAATTTAATTATGGACATTTTATATTTTTTTAAGATAGTCATTGTAGCGCTACGCGACCTCACAATGTTTAAATATTCCTTATTAAACTTTTAGAAAAAATCAAAAATTGACAGATTACTTTAAATTCCAATTTACATCATATAGGTTTCAAGTGTTATAATTTAACATATTAATATTTTAATTCGTCATAAACAAGATAACTGACGAAGTATATCCACACCTGTACAATCGGTGAGATATGATATTTTAAGTTGAACACACTATTAATTAGAAATAGGTTTTGGTACTCATTGTACTTTATACTTTACAAAGGGATTTTTGAAAATTAATTGACAAAACATTTATACAAGTCATAATAAGTTGCATACAGCAACGTAATCTAAAACAAGTTTCAAAAGCATATCATTGCATGCAAAATTTACGTAATGGACTTTGTAACGTCAGCATTACTTAATAAACTAATACTTTCTTACCGACAGCGGCAATGACCTGTAACCTTGAAACCACCTGTGCATCAGTAGAACACGCTGGTTACAAGCGACGTCGGCCACGTGTGGATCACAGTAGTTTACAGCTTTGCCTCCTAAACGAGTTTCATAAATTTAACTAAATCATACCAAATAAAATATTTTCCTTCATCTAAGACTGCATCGAAATTACGTGAAATCACTTTAAAATTATTACAAAACCATCCATATTTCCAGAGTTACAGAAATTTTAAAATTCAAAGTTTCATAATTTTGTGGTTGCAAAGTTGTACCGAATCAAAGTTGCACGTTTGCCAAGGGATTTGTACACTACATTACTACAATAGTTGTCATGGACAACTTTTAAGTCTGCTCGTCTTTTACGACGTCTTCGCCAAGAAAACTTGATTTTCCTGCACATGTTGAATGTTTTCAACACGGAGCAACCTTCCAGTTCAACTAAGAAACAAAAAGTACCAAACGATCGCCAATCGTCGGAACAATTTAAAATCTTAGATACTTTAAGATGTAGGAACACGTTAACAAGTTTGTATATATAAATGTTATCAAAAAGGAATATGTAGTATGTATATTTTAATTGTAATTAGGATTAAAATGTGCTTTGTGAGTTTATTGGTTATTAAATATGCTATAATGACTGAATGAAGTATATAAATGTTGTTAGCTAACAACTAAAATAATAGATACACCGCGCTAAAGTCAATGAACAAATTTACCGAAATTTTATATGTTACAAAGTGTTTGGTTAAAGGATTCTAGATATTAAAAAGGATAGATGATTAGAAATCGACATTGATAAAAAAATCTTAAAATTGGGGTAGTTTCCTGGTAGTAGTAGTTTCCTAAAAAATTCTTAGAGATTCGGGTAGCTGAGAAAACTCTAATTTTAATTGATACCAAACAAGATAGGTTTATCTCAAAAGATGCAATGAATAGTCAAAGAAAACTTGTTGTTAGGTTATAGAGTAGAGCAAAATTTAGCGGTTCAGGACTTTAAAAGTGTAACTTTGTAAGGGGTGGGCCAATTTTAAATCTGTTTGCAGATTCAAATTCTGCATAAAATTCTAGACTAATTTGATGTTTTGCATGTAAAAAATTTATAAGGACGACCATAAAATCGTTACCGGTAAAAAATCTTAAAATTGGGGTAGCTCCCTAGGGGATGATGCAATCTAAGAAATTCCTAGAGATTCGGGTAGCTGAGAAAAATCTAATATTAATTGATACCAAACAAGATAGGTTTATCTCGAAAAATGCAATGAATAGTCAAAGAAAACTATTTGATAGGTTTGGTTATAGAGCAAAAAAAATTAGAGGCTCGGAGCCTTTAAAAGTGTAACTTTGTAAAAAGTGGTCTGATTTTAAATCTTGTTGCGGATTCGAATTCTGCATAAAATTTTAGACTAATTTGATGTTGCACATGGTTAAAAAATTTATAAGGACGATCATAAAATCGCTACCAGCAAAAAATCTTAAAATGAGGGTAGCTCTCTATGGGATGATGCAATCTGAAAAATTCTAAGAGATTCGGGTAGCTGAGAAAAATCTAATATTAATTGATACCAAACAAAATAGGTTTATCTCGAAAGATGCAATGAATAGTCGAAGAAAACTATTTGGTTCAGATGTAGGAGCAAATGAGGATGCTAAGATGAAAAATGCAAGATATATTTATCTCGAAAGATGAAAATTGGTTAGTCGAAGAAAACTATTTGGTCCAGATGTGTGTGGAGATGAATCTCCTCATTTCCTCCTTATGGGAATTTACATGTAAATGTGTGTGGAAATGTGGATGCTGGTGGAAATGTGGCAGCAGAAGCCCCCAAAACCCTCTACTTTCGAGTATTAAGTCATTGTCCAGACAATTTCTTAAAATACAAATTGAAATTTGCCGATCCCTATTGTGAGATTCCACAAAAAAAATACAAAACTTTCAAATGTATTACAACTTCATGAAACAAAAATAAAAATAAAGAAAGAAAATTTAAAGATTTGCAGGATCTAAAAAAGTATTGCCCAAGGAGTATCGCCACTTTTATGATAATCTACCTCATTCTTAAATTTGTAATTTGTTGTAATTTACTAGTTATTATCATGTACTTTTATATCCCATTTGTAATTTTCTATGAAATGCCAATAAAAATAGTTTCTTTAATCAAAATTTAAATAATTATTTAACAATAAGTTATAAAACTACGTAAGTCCCATAATGTTGGGCACCTAAGCAAAATAAAAACTCGTAAGTCTATTTTTATATTGAAATCTATTCGGCAAAAGGTTAAAACTATTTAAAATTTTGATGCTGTACGTTGTTTCTAGTTGTGTACTATCACTAGGTAAAAATTGAAAACAAAATGCTAAGATTTAAACATTTTATGTAGTTTTTTCTATCTCCTGTAAAATTACTCTAAATAGACATGCGTGGTTTTAGAATCTGACCATGCCTTAATCGGTGAACGTAATTAACTAACTAGTCTAGTACAAATAAATTATGTAAATTGTTACTTTGATATTCTATTTAATGATTTCTTTGACATCATTAACACGTATATTAAATTAGATTGTTTCTACATTAGAAATAAAACGTTATTATTTCAAATTAACGTTATTCAACCTTTGACTGTAATACTATTTCTGTTCTTATTGTTTGTTTTTCACGATATACGTACCTACTATAAAACAGTCTTGCAAATAGAAGAAAGTAAGTAAAGTACAAAATTAACGATAATTTAATATTAAACCGCGAATTTTGACACGCAACGCCATTATTTAATAACTGTTGCAACCAAATATTAATTGCGCACCCAACTGCCATTTGTAGTAATTGTAATATTGTTATTACCATCGCTATTTTATACGGTAATCTGATACCCATCGTTCTCAATGTATAATACGAATACATTAATGCGTGTACATTATAGTTCATAAAAACGAACCATCTTCCAGCCGCTAATGCTTCAGTATAAGAGTACCACGAATATAAGAGTACTGTTATGTGATGATACCAATGCAAGAAGATCAGTGGTTGTTTTCGAAGCACTATAAAGAATGAATCTCCTAATTCTGGTAATTTACTAAGCATAAAGAGCATCGACCAAAACCCGGTAACGTGATCTTGTTCTAAATAAGAAGGCACGCAGACAGAATGATATAAACTATACTTTGTTAAAATGTGTATGAACTCTGGAGTCACTCTAATAGCCCCAAGAATACTGAAAATTGCTAGTACACTGTTCCATATCACTAACGGCAATCTCAATTCAAATTTAGGCCGCTTTCGCATCAAGTGCTGACCTCCAAATATTAAAATTAGGTAAAATGCCGAGTAATAGAATCCATTTGTCCAATAAGTGCACATCCATTGAAGACTATCTTTGTGTACGAATTTTTTTTCAAAATCGAAAACGTAAGTGTAGTTTGGTGAAGTTACATTATACCACATTTCTTTATGTTAGGAAGCACGACCTTTATCAATACGATTGTATTTTAAGACTGTGGTTTTAAATGGAACTAGTTTCGACAATCATTGTACTAATAGTTTAAAACTGGTTGATAAACAAAACTTCTAAAACTCTAAATGTTTGTAGTTAAACCACGTAATGACGTACTCTTGAAATTTTATGTAATCACTCCTTCATTACGCTCTGATTGCTTAACGTAAAAATATAATGACAAGTACGCAGGTCTGCGATTAAAAAATTAATTTTCTCAAATGGTATCACAGATTATTACGGTGTTCATAGTGAATAATACAATTTCTATCACATCCAGCAACGAGTCTCAAACTGTTTGGCACCTAGCGTTGGTGGCGATGAATTTGTACGGAAAAGGGGCTCGACTACCCGCATAAGACTTTGAAATTAATTTCAAACATATTGAAACGTTTTTTTATATATGGCTGGCCCCACGTTGTGAGCCAGTGAAACGTGTTTTTCTTTGCGTAGGTTGTGGCGCAATTAATACTTATTGTTCCAAAAATTTTCCGACACAACTAGGGGTCTATTCCTGGGTAGAGCAATGAGAAGTTGAAGGGGGGGGGAGTCGAATTCTGTTTGCAGATCAAACTTAAGCTAAATCAAATAGGCGCCACCAAGTCCTGATGTAATCACGATAATTGCATAGCATAGTTCTAAGGGCGGACGTGGAGACCCAAAAAAAAAAGATCGCCTTCGCTGACAAAAACCTGTCTTAATAAAATAAGACGCAGCTCCTGTAAGAAATTGTAATAGTTAAATAAATAAAAAAGCGGAACACCATTCGTGCCCTGCAAAAATACATAAAGAAATAATAAAAAAAGTATTTCCAATATAACATTGGCATCAATTTATTACTTAGAAGGGTTTTAGCTTTATGTAATAAGATTTGATCACGCTTGATCAAAATAAAGAACCTTTAATCTTGAACCAATTGTTTACTAAAAGATCTCTTTTAAAATAATATAATTTGTAACAAAAAATTTAATCATTAACTGCATCAATCTTAAACTTTTAACTTTCATGTTTGTCTTTATTATTTTCAATCAAACACTTTACTTTAAAACATGAACTTGTTGTACAAATAGGGTTCTAACCTGGGCAGATCTTTTCAGGTAAATAACAAATTAATAGCTCCTAACAATATTAGCATTTGAGCTTTCAAAAGTATGTATACTAATTTTAATGTAGATAAAGCTGATCACAAAAATGGACATGTTTACATATATTGTACTAAAGCTGTTCAAAGCATTTGCTTTTAAAATAACATCTGTCAGCTATACAAAGTAGAAAAATATGACGTCAGTAACACCTGTTGACATTACCGACGATTCATATGGAACAAAGCATGTTGTTTTTAGAACATTAAATCAATGAACTTTCGTTTTACTACTGGTAAATCCAGCTCAACAATTAGTTGGAACTTTTTCAGTGTAAATGTATTACGCATCAAAGCAAGTTAACGTGTTCCAAATTTTGAAACACAGAAAAAGAACTTATAGCTATCTACGAACCAAAACTGCAGTTGTCGCATTGTGACAAAGGAAGACCGGGGTCCCCGTTTTTCAAGCAACGATAACAGCGTTTGCAATTTGAAACCAATTCATCCAAACCAACTTCTATAATTCCTTCGTTCCACGTGTCGAATCATATCCTGTCGCCTTACATTCAGCAGCAATCGTACTCTCAAAGTTGAATTACGTCATCTTCCAAAGGTTGCGTCTTACATGTGTTTTACTGAGTCCTAGTGTGTTTTTAAAGTTGCATCCTACTTGTCGCGCTATATAAATTATCTCAAATTATACAAGTTCGCACAATATATACATTACCGACCGTTATTCGAAGATATCCTCACTATTTGAAATGAATTCGCAGATTGCCGGCCTCCAGCCAAGGGAACATGTTGATATCTTTATCACCTGTGGCCGACTATCTTATAACCAGCTCAGGCGGTCGCGCCGTCAGGAGGGGAACAATCAAACAGAGATGTGCTTGTAAATAGCTGTATACGACACAGATATCTGAATATAACTAGATTATTAAAGGACGATGCAGGCTTAGCGTATTACTTTTGAAATTGAATGCAAATTATTATTGTTATTAATAAAATTGTTACATTATTCTTGAAATTATATGCAAAGAATTATTATCGAAAATAAAATTGTTACAATATTCATGTGAAAATTAAATTTGCAATTAACGGTAGTGCTGTAATTAAGCAAAAATTAGTGAGTAGAAAAAGCATTTATTAGTTTAAGTTAGTAAAATGAGCTTCATGTAAAAATACCCTGAAAATTTTATACAAGCTTGAGTGATTTACAGCTATTTTTTGTAATGCTGAAATAGGATATATATAGTAAAGCAGCTAGTACATTTCTTTACAATCAACAATAAAAACCAGGACTTCACATTCTGCATATTAAACTAGAAAAATATCGGCATGTTTCATCAAATTCCCAACCTTGGAATGTGTTTGTAAACATTAACACGAATTGAAAGAAGCCAAAAGCATTGTAAATTACTCCAATAAACAGGAACCCATAAAACAGCATAATTTAAGGCGAGTTACGTTTCGGGCCTTGGGAGCGGTGTTTTTAGAAACTACTTCCAAAAACTTCGTAACAATTTATTTATTCTTCAAATAGATATTAAATATGGAATTTTGACAATCTTTATTTAATATTCTAAGTCGAGAAATAATTACTAATTGAACTAATATTAGGGTGAGTAGCCTAAGCAAACTGCAATGTTAAAGCTGAAACACTTTGACTGACTGACTGGCCTTGGGACTCCCGGGGTATTTATGTTGTCCCTGTCGCTCTCAATTCTGTGGGAACTTGCAGAGCTCATATCTGCTTATTCTTAATTCTATTCATTAATCCATTGTAACAATCTTACTTTCTAGGTAATCGCGGTATCTTAACCGTCTGTGACCTGCCACCTGCAGTATCACTATCGTCTGGAATACATTATATTGCATCTGTTTTCATGAACTGTTAATAACCTTTTTATATATATATCCTTGAATTACAATATTGTACTTGACTTAATAATTTCTTAATGATTTCTAATAATTTTCTATTAGATTCTATTTTATAATACATATAAAGATTGGGGAATACATAACTCTTCCCAACGTAAATGAAAAATTAAGGGTTTCTTTGCTTAATTTTTAAATTCATAATATTCATAGTTTAAAATTTATTGTACCTAAGGGTATGTTTGTTCCTTTATTTACCTTTGCTTCCTTAAATCTAAAACTGTTTTCTTTATTCTTATATCTAAGATACATTTTGTAAAATACATATATGATCAATAAAAAAATTAAAATAATTAATACAATTGTCCAAACGCTTATATTGTCATAGTGTAACTTTGGCACTTTTAATTCACTTAAGTGTTCGTTATAGTTTTCCATTAGTCATATGGCGTGGTTGAGTTCGTCTAAGTTTAGATGTTCTAGATACATGGGTTTCTTGATTATTTCTTCATCTTCTGGTTGTTGTATATTCAATTGTAATTCCGGTATATTTGCGAATTTCTTGGTTACTGTAGAGTTTTGATAAACTCTGATTATTTCGTTTTTAATTTTAAATAAGTCTTCCTTAAGGATGATTAATTTACTTCCGGTCAGTGCTAAATTATTTTCGTCTTAATTGCAGTGAACGGTTGCGATTACTTCTGTTGGGAAAATGGCAATCCATTTGTTTTCTGTAAATTTTTGAATATTCGTGTAGGTGATTTGTACGGGATTGGCTTCACAGTTTTTGTAATGATTTGAAAATTTTAATTGTTGTACTTCTCAAGGGCTGTCTTCTTGAATAGTTGTTATTATCAATGATTGGCATACATATTTATTGTGTTACTGCGGTACATTTTTCGTTTGTATAACCATATCTTAGTTCATTTAAGGATAGGAACTTGGTTTTGGGTATAATAACTTGATACATGCTAGTAACTTTCATTGGAAAAGCAAATAAATGATAATAATTATAATTGTTACTCTGCACTATTGGGATTTCTATTAAAAATGTTATTTCGTTATTAGTTATAAATGATCTGATTCTTAATAATCCTTTTAATAAATCAGTTGGTTCTATGATACTAGAGTGTAAGGTATTTAGTTTTGCAAATGTTACTGCGTTTTCTAAAGTTGCTAAAATTTGTTGAATTAAAGTAAGGGTTGATATTATTTGAGTGAATATTGTATTGGATCTAATTAAATCTCGCATTCCTAGCATGGTAGTTTGCGTGTTAGTTTCAAGGGTTTGTATTCTATTGGCTATACTATATTGGTTTCTTACTAGCTTTTTTAATGTGTCGTTGAATTTTATAATTGTTGATTAAGTTAGAGATATTTGATTGCTAATAATGGTTTTTATATCGTTTTGATTTTCAATTAGTTGTTGTATTGCGTTGTCATATCGTTCTGCGTCTTGATTATCTAAATTGCCTGTGATAGCTTTTATTATGTTACTTAGTCTGTTAAATAGTCCTCTTTTCGTATTGTACTTTGTTCTGTGGGTATTAATCTGTTAAATTTGTCTTCTATATTTCTTAAAATACTCTCTATTATACTGTTATAATTCATCATTTCTATGGCGTCTACCTTTTCGAATTTTGCTGTGTCCATTGATTGTTTTTATCGATAATAATTGTCTTTGATTGTTTAAAATTCTTGTTTTAGTTTCGTTAAATCGAATTTTTATGCAAATCTCCAGTAGTCTATTGTATTTTGCATACTGCCTCATTTTATTGGTAGTATACTGGGGTTGTTTTTTATATCTTCAATTATTATTTCGTTGTCCGTTCTACCTGGGCGAAGGTTGACGGTAAGGGTGATGATTGTCCATCTGAAATTACAGGGTGTCTTAAATTTTTCAAGTGAATATATTTTGTTATCTTGCCGTTGTCTACTACGGCTATGTTTTTGTCCGATATTCACTTAATTTTAAATGTGCCCAAATTTCTGAGTGCCGTTTCGTGTCGTTTACTTTGAAAATTTTTTTCGTATACGGTTTGTCCTATTGAAAATTTATTTGCGTCGGTATTCTTATTGCGGATTGTGGTGATACGTTCTTTGTCGTTATCTAATTTATCTTTTACTTTATCATAAGTTATTTTTAGTTTCTCTTTGTGATCTTTGGCATATTGTTGATATATTTCCTTGTTATAATGTATGTCATAAGGGTTGCGTGAATTTGAATGTCCTAATGTTAATTCTTTCATATCTTTAAAATAGTTTCGTCTTATAAGTTGCTTTATTGTTTCATTAATTCCACGATGGTTGGTTTTGCCTTCGTGTTGGTTTCTTATTACGTCGTTTACTTCATCAGGATCGTCTTAAGTTTATTAATTTTCGTGTGCATCTGATGAGTTCAGGGCCAGAGTTATTGAATAATTTAACATATAATTCTAAGAATGGTTTATACAAATGATTCTTCATCGTTGTAATTTTGAATTTGGTTCTTTCAGTTTGCATAGAGCCATGAAAACAAAAAATTTGTTTTTATCTTCGTGACTATCAGATAACAAATTGCACCTTTATATTTCCCAAAGCCTTACCTGATATCACAAGGTCGAGAATTTCTTATTAACAATGAAAGCCCAAGGTAAAGTTGGATGGAAAACGGCTTGAGGAAAAGAAAAACTCTTTAGACATAAACGGGTAGTAGAGTTTTAGCTCTGGGTAGATCATGAGCTGGGGTCATGGGTTGTCAAATGACCAAAAATATATATAATGAGCGCCACCGTATTTTTCAATACAACAACCTACAAAAATTAACTGTGCTTGTATTAGGGGAATGCGGAAACCTTATATGAACACCACTAATGTAGCCATAAAACTTGAATTTCACTCTTTTAAAACACTTACCAGAATCTCAAACACCAGATGTTATACAGATGTCTCGACTTGACCTGTGAACAAACAAACGCACAACATGGACAACGTTTGTGTCCTCAAAAATATTTACCAAAAGTTTCAGAAGTATACACTCAGGGTATTTGTTATCATTACACACAATTTCTGATCAAGGATGACTTGTAAATTTTACTTGTATTTTAAATAATAAAAGAGTCATGCAAAAAAAAATAGATTCTATTTGATTAAATTTCTTGATTCGTTTTACTATAATATTTTCAACTAATAATTTTTTATAAAACAGAAATATAATAAGGATTTGTATTCAGTAACATAAAGATCTCTAAATAAATCTTTTTTAATAAATCTTATGTAAAGTTTGAGTTCTCTTAATTATTCATATTACACATTCTTCAAGTCATAGTAGTACTACGTTGACTTTAACAATCAAATTTAATTACCTAAGTCGAGATAAAATAGCATGTATCAACCTAAAGTTACTTTTACTTAATAGGTATTTAAAGAATTCTTCATGTTGATTAAAAATCAAAGTACATGACCTCAAAAATATTAAACATATTTTAAATTAGCGTAAAATGACATGTGAGGTTTAAACTGGACAGCTGAATATATTTTTTATTCGACATAATATGTCACTAACAACTTTTTAGCTTAGTTAACGTTATCTGTATGTGCAATCATTCTGACAAGCAATGAATTTATTACGTAATTCTTTCTTTCCTTAAACGATTTTTACCTGACTAAAGTTCAATCTTATATTTTCTTATTGCAATTTAAATAATAATGAAAGTGATTAAATGCTAAAAACACTCACGTGTGGAAATACTGCTGCGAACAATAGAAATCGGACTATAACCTGAGCTGTCGGAAATTTCATTAACATCTGCATTCTGCAATGCACAAATAGAAGCCATGTGAATACGTACGAAATTATTGCTGGAATTTTGACAACTCTTTTGAATAAAAACAGTATTTAACGAAACCAACTTCTCCTTGATTTTACATCGTATAAAATTTAGTATTCCAAATCCCAAACTAAATTTTCTTGAAATTAATTCTTTGATATTACTGATATGATAATCTTATAGGATATTGTATATGATATTCTCATATCATATGATTATGTGATATTGCATGTTTTAATGATGAGGGGGCGCTTCCATCTCCTTAGGCCTGCAGGGATCAACTGAACTGCTCTAGGTGGAACATATAAAAGAATACCATCACGCTAAAGCCGCTAGGAACAACCTCCAGACACCAAGATTCAATCAATTCTAATTCTTTTTCGAATCGTGTTACTGGCCGCGTGTTTAGACACGACCATCTTGACTTTACTACGCCGCCTATCGCAACTTGTCTCTTCAAACGTCGATAGCAAAGTCATCGAATTGACAACTCGACGAAGCTTAGTAACGAATCTTAGACTTCAAAGATAAAGGAGTCTATATGCTATTATAAATTTTATGTATTATTTTTATTGTACGGAATTTTACAAATTATATTTTTATATTATTGCTGTTTTATTTTATATTAATGGACGAAGTGTAACTACGAAAAAAAATACGTTACAGCCATACTAATGGTCTATGGTCGGTGTATATATAAAATTTTCGTTCGTAAAGGTATGGTCTAAAATATTTTGTTGCCCAAATTATGGCTAATAATTCTTTCCCTACGGTACTACATTTTTGTTCTGTCTCGTTTAGGGTTCTGAATGCGTAGCTGTTGGATTTATAGCTACCTACTTTTCCTTGGCTTAGTACTGCGCCTAATGCTACATTTGATGCGTTTGTCGTTAATATAAATGGTTTTGAAAAGTCTGGGTATTCTAATACAAGGTGATTCGTTAGTATACTTTTAATTTTGTCTACGGCTTTAATGAATTCCGGGGTGTGTTCAATTTTGTTTCCTTTCTTTAAACAATTTGTCAGGGGTTTGGTCATCTGAGCGTAACTTTTAATGAATTTGCAGAAATAACCACAAAGTCCTAAAAATCCTTTAATTTCTTTGTTAGTTTTTGGTAGGGGGTAATTTAGTACTGCGTTCGTTTTATCGGGGTTTGGCATTACTCCTTGAGGTGTTATTATATGTCCTAAAAATGATACTTCCTTTTGTAAATATTCGCGCTTATCTAATTGTACTTTAAAATGTGCTTTTCTCAGTCTTTCAAATACTTTTCTTAGTCTTTCTATATGTTCTACCAATGATGTTGAATAAACTATGATGGCGTCTAGGTACACAAGACATTTTTCGTTGTGTATTCCACGTAGTATATTGTCCATGACTTGTTGAAAAGTAGCGGGTACGTTTTTAGTCCAAATGGCATTCGTTTATATTCACAATGTCCTCTAGGTGTGCTGAGTGCTGTTTTCGGTGTATCTTTGTCGTCCATTTCTACTTGATGATATCCTGAGGCGAGGTCTAGTGTTGAAAAATATTGACATTTGCCTAATTTGTCTAAAATTTCGGTTATATTGGGTAGTGGATGTTGGTCATCTGCCGTTTTTTCGTTTAACTTTCTGTAATCTGTTACCATTCGATATTTTCTCTTGCCTGAGACGTCTAACTTCTTGGGTACTATTAATACTGGGCTTCTCCATAATGAGTTGGAGTGTTGTATGATATCCTGTTCTAATAAGTCTGCTACTTGTCTGTCAGCTTCTTCTAAGCTTGCCTGAGGTAGTTTGTACGCTTTTGTAAAAATTGGTTTGTTGTCTGTCAGTTCTATGTCGTGTTTAACCGTATTAGTGAATGTTAGGAGTATTCCTTCACAATGGAATATGTCGCGGTATTCAAAACATAAATTCCTAATTGCTCTCTGCTCTTCTTTGTTGATGTCGGTGTTAAAGCGAATGTTACTTAAATTTTCTCTTAACATTTTGTCGTGTTCTATGGGGTTGTGATCCTTTTCTAAATTTTCATCTATTTCCATTTCATTAAAATTTAACTCCTCTGCGTTAATTGGATTTGCTGGTGATAATTCTACGGGATAGTCATTAGTCACTTGAGTTTTAAATAGTCGTAGTGGCATAATCATCCTTTATTTGTACTAATGCGGTTAGGGTTTCTACTCCTGCTTGGAATGTTATGTGGTTTATTATTCCTACATTATTTTTGAATTTTCTGGGATTTTTCTGTTCGAGGTTCTATCGTGTATTTTTGTTCGGTTTGGGTATTTTGAAATTTAATGGGGATTCGTCCGTGTTATGTTCTCAATAAACGGTTTTTCAACGAACTTCGTTCGTTTATGAAATCGATTTGTCGTCCGTCTGTCTGTCCGTCTGTCCGTCCGAGGCCTTTCTAATAGTCGGACATCAATGTGTGATACATCAATCGATTCAGCTCGGTGTCCTGCGCTTAAGTTTTGATGTCAGTTGAAATCGGGCCACGGGGACGCCGTGCCCCCGCGATTTTCCGTCGGGAAAATTAAAATATCAAATAGGTCCAAAATTAATGTGCGATACATATTTGGACTCCCCTAACATAGCTGAGTCGAAATATGGTACCCCCCACAAAATCTGACCACGGATACCCGACCCCCCCGGGGAATTAATTTTTATTTGATCTGAATACTTATAATTATTACAACATAATAATTTTAATTTCTTTAAATTGTTTTAAAGTAAGTCTACATTTGGAAGTTCGTTGCGACAATGCCTTGCATTTTCAACTTGTTATGTCTATATTGGCTCCTAATTTTCTTAGATATAGTGCGTCGTATTTATCGTTGAATTTGAAAATACAAAATTTGTGTTTCATTTTACATTGAATGTTCTGGGTAAGGGTATATTAGCCACGAATTGGTGTAGGGTCGTTTGATGGGCTGTTTTAATTTTAAATGGTTCTCTCTCTACACAATCTAAATAATGCTTTTTACGGTTCGGGGCCTAATTAATATTTTCGAGGATCCGGTATCGATTAATAGTTTAAGTTCGGCATTGGGTATTTCTATATATGGTAGTACTAGGTGAAAATTTGAGCACGCGTTTTCTTCATTGTCCTCCTCGTAATTTTCGCATGGTTCGTCACGTTCGTAATTTTCTGAATGGTTTGATTCATCGTTTGTACTGGGGTGAATGTAATTACTCTGGTCATCGTCAAATTCTTCTACTTCTTGTTGAAATAGTTCTTCTGAGGTAAAGTTTCGTTTTTTATTGTGACTTGGTCGGATGTGAGTTATTTTTGTATTTTGTCTGGTGTTACCAGATGAGGTTGGTTTATAATAACTGTTAAGGTTGTTACTGTTATTTGTTGTATAACTAATAGGATTCGCGTTGAATGCTGGTCTTTGTTGGTTCATATTTTGATTGAATCTGGGTGAATGCGGTTTTGTAAAATTTGTGTTAAATGTTGGTTTTGGAAATTGTTTGGATTGATTATTAAATTTTGTGTTATTAAAATTTGGGTAATTAATTCGCGGTTGATTTGTTTGTGCGCTAAATGGAGTAAATTTTGGTTGGTTGGTTGGTTGGTTGTTTGTCTTGCGACTTGTATGGTTTTTATTGGTGAATAACTTTTATTCGCGTTGTTTCTGTAATACATTACGTTTTCTTCCTCTATTATCTTGTTCAGTTTCTTCTAAATTTTAGGGACGTTGGAATCTGATTTTATCTGATAGTCGTTCTGGTAATGCGTTTATTTAGGTGTCCAGTGCCATTTCATCATACATTTTTGTTTTTAACAGTCGGATATTTTGGTAGGGTTCTTCGATTTTTAATTTTGTTAAGATTAAACTTCTCACGTCTTGGCATTCCGAATTGGTACGGGGATTGGTTATTTTCCATTCTTAGGTTTATCAGGTCGCGTATAAGGCATTGTATGTTCCTTTGATCGCCAAAATATGCGATTAGTATCCGTTTAAAGTCTTCCCACTGTTCTAAGTTATCTTGGCTGGCTATTAGTGTTACTACCCGTCCGGTGAGTTTGCTTATTACCAGGCGTAAAAGTAATACATTTCTTCGTTATCTCCGGGTTTGTAGAATGTTTCCAAAAATATTGCGCATGCTGTAATGAAAATTCTTTAGCAAACCTTGATCTCCGTTAAAGGTGGGGATGGTTTCGAAATAAATTTTCATATCTGAACCCATGATTGTTAAGGGGTGCTTTTGCTTTTAATTAATTTTAAATTCTATAAAATTGAGATTCACTTCACGGTTTGTATTATTACTTTTTAGTTTGGTTCGTTAATTTTCAGCTTGAAGTGTGTTGAGTTATTTAAAGAATCGAGTTGTTTGTATTTATACTTAGTTATACGGTGCTGTAATTTGAATTGAGAGATTTATTTTCGATGTCTGGTTGCTTGCTGTAGTCTTAATTTCGTTTATTTATACTTCGCGGATGTTAAGTTGTCGTGAGTTTTTAGTTTTCTGAAAGGTTTCTATGGAATTAATATTCTTGCAATAATTTGCGTTGTACTTTGTACGTTTTGTTGCGCCAGTTATGATTTTATTTTATTTCTGTCCTGCTGATTAACTGAGTCTGTCTTAATTATCTTTTTTCCGTGGGTGTATAAAATGTTTCTCTGTAATTGTATTGTCTAGTTACCTTGAGTTTTAAATATAGAATTGCAAGTTTTTAGTTTACCGTTTTGTTACAGTAATTGCATCAAAATTTTTCTTTATAATTTGTACAATAAACTTGTTTTAATTACAAAGTTTTAAGTCTGCTAAAGATGTAATTTCAGCCTCTGTGAATAGTTTTGAATAAATTGCGTAATGCTTTTGTTTAATCAAATATCTTCGTAATGAACGTATGCAATTATACTTTATAAAGTTGTAAATAATTTTCTAAATGGTTTTTGTTTTCAGTCTGTGATAATTAAATAACTCGCATCTTTTATAATTAATTACTTCGTAATGAAATATTTAATCATAAAATGTCACGTTTGATAACTGCTTCGTTGTAATTAGATATCTCTGTACTAAAATAGCTTTGCATTCAATAATGGTCGTAATTTATGTGAGAATCGCGCTATAAAATTTGCACCCTTTGTTTCAATTTGTAATGGTTTAATTTATTAATAGATTTCAAAGTGCGTTTCTATAATTTATAGACGTACGATGAAGGTTACGTTTGAATAATCGTTTTTATAATTAGTTGCGTTTTATACATTAGCTTTCGGTATTGAATTGGTAAAATTTTTTGAGTTCTATTTTTGGTATTTTAAAATCGTTTTTGTATTGTATTAGTTTTTCGTACATCAGTTACGTTTTAGTTTATTTAATAATTGTAATAATTGTTTGTATTATTTAGTTTTCAAAATTCTCTTTTTCAAAACAAATTCTCTTTTGCTTTAGAAATAATTTCTTAAACTTTGAAAATAATTGTTTTTAATACATAAGTAAATGGCATAAAATTACGGTAATAATAGTTAAAATCTGTAGATACATAGAATAATAAAATTAAAAAAAATTCTATTACTAGCGAACTTACATTAATTTCGTCGTCGCTTTCATGGACTCAGTCGATTCGTGTATTTCGTCCACGTTGGTTTGGTTTCGGATTCGATCGATGCTTGTATCTCCTGCAAGTTTGTTTGTTTAGTCGGATTCGGTCGATGCTTGTACTTCTTCCAACTTTGTTTGGGTTCTGCCAAATTGGGAATTAAAATTTCAGACCACCAGTTCTTCGAATTTGTGTTCCCTAGTGACCTTTTGACATCCCTACGACTGCGAGAGTTACGTTTTAGGCCTTGGGAGAGGTGTTTTTAAAAGCTACTTCCAAAAACTTCGTAACAATTTATTTATTTTTCAAACACATATTAAATATGGAATTTTGACAATCTTGATTTAATATTCTAAGTCGAAAAATTATTACTAATTGAACTAATATTAGGGTGAGTAGCATAAGCAAACTGCAATGTTAAAACTGAAATACTTTGACTTACTGACTGGTCTTGGGGTCCCGGGGTATTTATGTTGTTTCTGCCCCTCGCAATTTTGTGGGAACTTGCAAAGCTCATGTCTGCTTATTTCTTAATACTATTCATTAATACATTGTAACAATCTTACTTTTTAGGTAATCACGGAAATAACCGTCTGTGACCTGCCACCTGTAGTGTCACTATCGTCTGGAATACATTGTATTGCATCCGTTCACATGAACTATTAATAACCTTTTTATATTTATCCTTGAATTACATTGTTGTACTGGACTTAATAATTCCTTAATGATTTCTAATAATTTCCTATTAGATTCTATTTTATAATACATATAAAGACTGGGAGGATACATAACTGGCGTCATGACCAACATATAAAGCAGCTAGAAAGGGTGGGAATACATTAACCGCTTTTACGCTCTAAAATACCATTGGACCTCTACATTAAGATAGTTTAAGTCGTACAACCCATGTGAACGATAAATAGCGAGTAATCCCCTGGAGTATTATAACTTATAAATACCGACAGATCATAATAGAGGGAAACAATCATTTTTTCAAGTTTTTTATCTTCGGTTATTTGATCGACGAATTTTATGTTTGAGATTATTAGTGAAACATGTTCCCAAACGCGAATTTAAAAAAAATTGCTGTTACATTTGAAAGTTGTTCCTATGGATTATTTACAACTCTATTTTATCCTGCACGACAAGGTCTCTTGAGTCTTGTACAAAATTAAGAATCTGTAAGTCATTGACATTTTGTTTTTCCCTACTACATATTTCATGCGGATGTATATTCCATAATTGATTGTATAAAACTTATTTTTAATAAGAGGACACGCTTAGTTAAAAGCGTATTGAAAACAAGATTTTTCTAATATAATAAAGCACCTCAAATTGTATTTGTTTAAATTTATATGTTTCAGCAAATTTGGTTGGATACCTATAATTAATAAATTTAAGATGTTTTTTTAGATATGCGCATAGTTTTTTTTTGTTGTGTTTGTTAAATTCTGTGACATTTATGCTTGGATAAAATAGGTTGGATGAACAGCTTGAAGCTTTCTTATTATTTGTGTTTATTTTAAATTGGTAGGTGAGAAAAAGTGTTTACAAGACCCCCCATCAATCTCTATTGCAAGAAAAACATTTAAATTGACTTTAAAGCAGTCATCGTTTAGCGAGATTAAAATCAGTTAGATTTGGAGCTCAACGAATTTTTATTAGCTAGAAAGTTCAAAGATCTTTCCAGCGAGCTGTGAGTGAAAGCCTTGAAGTTTGTGTACCCTTAGAAGGTTTGTAGTTGCTTATATAAAATCCACCCTTCACCACTGAAAGCTAGCTGGTGCATTATTTACTGTGGAGTAAATTTGATTCAGATAACTAGCGTCAATTTAGCACGTAACAATTGATATGTTGACTAATACGTACATGTTTTAAAGTGCAGAGCCTGTTCAAATTTGTTTTTAATATTTCTGTAAATTGTTGCTCGTGTGCGCATTCTTGGTTTGTCGTTGGTCACGATCATGTCCGTAGCGGTGTCTGATGGGTGAAAATCCATTTCTGCGTCGGTGTCTTGTATCTGCGTAGCAGTCATCGTAGGGGCTGATGCGGATGTGGTCGGATTTTCCTCGTCTATAGCTGTACTAGAAGAACAAATTCGCAAGGAATAACCTAGCGTTACACATAAAGCCGAAGCCTTATTGTACACCGCCTTCTTGTAATTGGTTTAATCAATGCTAAAAGTGTTCTCTGTGCAACAGTTGTAGAAAAACGTCATAAAATCTTGTAATTCGGAAGTTGAAACGCAAATCAAAACGCGATGCGGTCTCTTCCGATGCTGAAGTAATACCCCTTATACTGCAGGGAGCAGTATAACATCATCACCCCGAATATAGGACAACGACTACAATTAGCCGGCTTACCATGCGCTTTGGCTAGAAGCAGGGTTATAATGTTTTAATGCATACCGTTACTGTTATTTTCCGCAATTCAGTCCGATACCGCCCTATTCCTATTGTCGTATATGTTTAAACTGTGGTTAAAGTAAAGTAACGTTTTACCTGACATAGCCGGAATTAGGGATACGCTTTGGTCTCGCATTTTTAACTTTATTTATTCGGATGGCTGAGTGATTGAAGACCAAGTTGTGTTACGGTATTCCGCGCAAACACAAAAGAAAACAGTCAAAGTAAGTAAAGAAATGCCGAATACCGCAACAGAACGGGGATAGAATGGTAGAATTTGGGCTAGCTCAAAAACGTCGTAGAGGGGCGTGGGTGAAAATAGAAAAACACGTTGGAAACCTCTGTGAAACTATATTGATAACATCGAATCTTGGAAGACTATTTACAAAACAATAAAATAAATAAGTTGCGTAATCGTGATTGTAAACAAAGCGTCATAACATATAAAAATTGGTAAGCAAAATATATATAACATCTTATAATCTAAATACTTACTTAATGCTTTACCTTAAATACATATAAAAGAAAATTAAGCATAAACTGTACAGTAAATCTAAAAAAAAAAATATACCTAAATTATATGTACATGCTGATTTGTGAAGTGCACCTCCTCAGAAATAATATAATATTTAAATTAGACACCCTAACTTAAATTAATCATATATTAAATACTTTTAAATTGAGGCATAAGTTCTTTTAGTTAATGTTTATACCGAAAAACAAAAGAAACAGTAAAACGGACTCCAACATAAACATTGATTAATTAATTTTTAATTTATAGAATAATAACCTAATTGTTCGTGCATCGTGCATGTAAGTTTTGTAACGGGGTGGTGCCAATTTTTCGGATAATTATAAGCAATAGCAGCAAATGAAAAGTCTATTCTTCACAGCAGCATAAAAGAATTACGAAAAGAGAAACTGTACCTTGAACAATCAGCTTCATGCTGGTCTCATCTTAAGGCGGAAAAAATGTGGCTGCATTTCTCTATTGGTTGACTGCATGCTGAAACCACCAACTTCACTTATACAAGCACAGAGAGCATTTCTAATAGCGCGACTTTACAACAGGTATCTCCGGTAAGAGGATGTTGTATCCAATCTTTAATCTTTAATCTTTAATGCTCCCTTTCAAAGCACGGTCTCTATTTTATAAGGCCCGAATCATGTATGGGGGTAGGGTATTTGACTTTCAAAGGTATCGCCGAAGAACCAAGTGTGCAATATTTCCAGACAACAGCTGCTGAAATACAAAGTGTAACAGCTTGCCAACAAGCAGATAACGCAATTATTAAAGGGTTTTAGACAAAGGAAAACAATCTTATTACTTTGTAACATCTTAGCAGCTGCAGAATACCAGATAATAAGTCCATTGTAAACAGATGTAGGCAGGTGGTAAGTGGTCTTATCTTTTAGACGAAAGCTGTGCATTTACATGCACCTTTAAATTAAAATGTAATCACTGCAGGTGCTAGGAAATATTGCAACTACTTTGTAACGTAATGTTTCCTAGGCAGCTGTTTGATTTTATAAAGCAAACCTTTGTATAGAGTAATTACTTGAGAAATTTTATTAAAAAATACTAATTCAAATGGCGGGAAATTGAGCTTGTTGAGGAATTTTAGGGCGTTTTAAAAATAAATGCAGGAAAAATTGTTTGCAGGGTTTTGAACGTAACAGTTGGCTTTAAGAAAGTAGTACAATGGACTCAGATCGAGGTCTAAATGTACGAATTTAATAATAATAATGATCATGCAAAAAATTGATTTTAACATAATCAAAGGTAGCGTGTGTGATGTGGTCAAAGCTGGTACGCTTGACGTATTTCCAAACCGAAACGAGATTAAATCGTATAAAACAAATACCATGGTCCATAAAAGAAGCAAAAATACTTAATATATGGAATAACTAAACAGTTTATGGAATGTGTCCTCCGCATTTTGGGATTTGACGTGTATCATCTGACGTCACAAACATACTTACTTTTTGCCTAATTTTATTAAAATATTTGAATTTTAATCATTTGCAATAGCAACTTACTTTCTTGAATTGTAAAAACTAATTCCTAAAGAACATTGAGCTGTTTTTTTTTATTTATCACAGGATGGCAAATAATTATGCCTTTCCTATTTTGTAGAAATTTGGGATATACCGGACAACTTTAACAGAATTTTGAATGGCTTTTTATTTTCCATCGTAATTCTTATTAATTATTAATAATCACTTTCTATAAAAAGAAGCGTACGGAAATAACGGCCTTTAATTGGAGTTAAAACTTGGCCACAAAAACTGAATGACAAGGGCAAGGCAACAATTACGCGCGCGCAGCCGATAATTAATTTTCACTAACGGCACACATTGTATATATATATATATATTTATTATATATATATATATATATATGTATATATATATATATATATATATATATATTGTTGTGGATTTAAAGGGTAATTATGTCTAAACAATAAAATTTTAGCAACCATGTATATAGAAATAAGAACAAATTAATCACGCGTCGAATTAATTTATATAATGGAAATTACCATTTGCTGGCACATGGGAAGACATTATTGCCATTGTGTTTGTAATTGTAGGTTGTATGTTAGCATTATCAGAGTCTATGTGAGGTATCATAATATTATGATTACTAAACGAAATTGTGAAATCTGGCATACAAATACACTAGCTAGCAAATACTAGTATATATGGTTTATTATCACTTACTTAAACCGGGTTAGTGCCCATTGTTATGTTTCTTTTTCTCTTTATGCTAATTAAAGTTTTTTTGTTAATGTGTTATTTCCTTTGTTTTTTTTATTTAGGTATAATTGCAGGCAGCGATTTCTCCTACAGGTTGTACGGAGCGGTTAAAAATTAATTTTTATTTTAGGCCTTATTTAATTTTTGTAGGTATTATACCCCGCCCACTCACCGACTAAGCCCGGTCAATTTATCTTTCTTCTTTGTTGTCTTTTTTTGTTGACTACGTCGCTGCACGTAGCAATCTTTTCCTCAGGTTCTATTTGAACTTTCTAAAGATAAAACTAATGAAAACTTTTCAAGTATTTATTTTTTCCTGTCAAAATCCTAATCCACTGAATATAATTCCGCATACTTGATATGTACATCACAAAAAAGGCACAAAACCAAATAAACTAGTCAACTTCTCAAGTAGCAAAATAAATTTAAATACCACTGATTTCTGGTAAATCTTCTTTTTGTAAGAATTTGAATATATATTAGATGGATTTGACTAAAGATATTTGAAAGCTAGTTATGTTTAATTATCGTTTAAAATACACATAATTATGTATTCACCTTGTTACCTACGCTATATAAACAAGGTGTGCCGTTATTGAAAATTAATTATCGGCTGCGCGCGCGTAATTCTTACCTTGCCCTTGTCATTCAGTTTTTGTGGCAGTTTTTTAACTCCAATTAAAGGCCGTTATTTCCGTACGCTTCTTTTTATAGAAAGTGATTATTAATAATTAATAAGAATTACAATGGAAAATAAAAAGCCATTCAAAATTCTGTTAAAGTTGTCCGGTATATCCCAAATTTCTACAAAATAGGAAAGGCATAATTATTTGCCATCCTGTGATAAATAAAAAAAACAGCTCAATGTTCTTTAGGAATTAGTTTTTACAATTCAAGATAGTAAATTGCTATTGCAAATAATTAAAATTAAAATATTTTAATAAAATCAGGCAAAAAGTAAGTATGTTTGTAACGTCAGATGATACACGTCAAATCCTAAAATGTGGAGGACACATTCCTTAAACTGCTTGGTTTTTCCATATATTAAGTATTTTTGCTTCTTTTATGGACCATGGTATTTGTTTTATACGATTTAATCTCGTTTCGGTTTGGAAATACGTCAAGCGTACCAGCTTTGACCACATCACACACGCTACCTTTAATTATGTTAAAATCAATTTTTTGCATGATCATTATTATTATTAAATTCGTACATTTAGACCTCGACTTGAGTCCATTGTACTACTTTCTTAAAGCCAACTGTTACGTTCACTGCAAACAATTTTTCCTGTATTTATTTTTAAAACGCCCTAAAATTCCTCAACAAGCTCAATTTCCCGCCATTTGAATTAGTATTTTTTAATACAATTTTTCAAGTAATTACTCTATACAAAGGTTTGCTTTATAAAATCAAACAGCTGAAAGGAAACATTACGTTACAAAGTAGTTGCAATATTTCCTAGCACCTGCAGTGATTACATTTTAATTTAAAGGTGCATGTAAATGCACAGCTTTCGTCTAAAAGATAAGACCACTTACCACCTGCCTACATCTGCTTACAATGGACTTATTATCTGGTATTCTGCAGCTGTTAAGATGTTACAAAGTAATAAGATTGTTTTCCTTTGTCTAAAACCCTTTAATAATTGCGTTATCTGCTTGTTGGCAAGCGGTTACAGTTTGTATTTCAGCAGCTGTTGTCTGGAAATTCTGCACACTTGGTTCTTCGGCGATACCTTTGAAAGTCAAATACCCTACCCCATACATGATTCGGGCCTTATAAAATAGAGACCGTGCTTTGAAAGGGAGCATTAAAGATTAAAGATTGAATACAACATCCTCTTACCGGAGATACCTGTTGTAAAGTCGCGCTATTAGAAATGCTCTCTGTGCTTGTATAAGTGAAGTTGGTGGTTCCAGCATGCAGCCAGCCAATAGAGAAATGCAGCCGCATTTTTCCCGCCTGTATATATATATATTTATATATATATATATATATATATATATATATATATATTGTTGTGGATTTAAAGGGTAATTATGTCTAAACAATAAAATTGTTGTGGATTTAAAGGGTAATTATGTCTAAACAATAAAATTTTAGCAACCATGTATATAGAAATAAGAACAAATTAATCACGCGTCGAATTAATTTATATAATGGAAACGGACGGGTATTAAAGTATTTTTATATTTAAATTAGAATGTTAAAATTACATAAGGGAAGAAAAGCTTTAAAGTACATAAAAGCTCAAGGATACGCATATTTAATTATAATTTCTTTTAATCAAACGCGTGGAAGCAAGAAAGGAGCGTGCCTGCATCAAAAAATCAATAATTTCTAACGCAAATGTATTCAATTTTAAAAGCCAACGTTCGTTATACATACTACGAAGCGGAGAATCTAGGAATTGTTATTTTCAAACGGTCGATAATTTCAAGAAACACCTGTTGGTTAAATGTTACGTTCAGAGAATATTAAACGAACGTTAATATAGAATTCCATAGAAATTGTTTTCAATGGTCAATTTGGATAAGCAGCTACAATAACAAATATCTTGAGGAGTGAGTGGAATGAACAATCGATAATATAAAGCATACAGAAAAAAGTATAAATGAAGCATTGGATTGAAGTCACGTAGGATATACACGTGTATTTGTGAAGAAGACTACAATATCGATTTTCTGTAACTCAAGTGGGGTTTTAAAGGAGACAACAAATATGCATAGAACAGAGATGGATAGCTGATAGGTGGAGCGGTGTGACGACAGGAAATTATATCATTGGTTGATAGCTAACAGTTTTCGAGAAGTACGCATACGGTAAGGTAGGAAACGAATTTCTATGTAAATAGCACGACGGACGAGAAAAATTTTTCAGAAATTATAGTCGGTTACGTTCAAAATTTTAAGAAACCGCTTGGAAAACAAGCTTTTCTCATGAAACGGGTTCCAATAGGGGTATTGGAGAATAATATAAGTACACGGGAGAAGATATTAAAGCTCTCTTTCCTTCTATCGAGATCTGAATACGGGTTCAGACCTATAACATATTAGTAAAAGCTTTCGGTTAGAATTTGTGTGTTCAGTAAAGTTACATTAAACATTTTATTTGAAATTATAAAAGCTGTAGTAGCGGACCACTAGTTATAAAAGTGATTGCACGAGTTGGTGCTTATTTAAATAAAAGGTCCCGCTACTACGACAAAGTTATTATATGGATGGATGATTTTTTTGGTAAGCAGAACTGAAAGCAATTTGTATGCGTGAAATATCTGGTATGGAATGTTACTGTTGAGACGAAGCTAATATCTTGCGAAGAACAGAAGTGGTAGCGGAGATATTAGATGGTAGGGATCTGTGGATCCTGGAATCAACGTAGTAGATGGACACAATGACGAGGGGTTCTAGTAGCCATCTCCAGCGGTGACGAAGAGTGAAGGTGTCTCCAGGTAATAAATTTGAAATTTCTGTTTTTATATAAACATTTGTGGATATTTTTGTGTTGTGTGTTTGGCTTATTGGTGGCGTATTTATTGTTTTTAAAAATTTGTTTAAAAAGGTACATGTTCAGGACAATTTAATAATTTTGAGTATTGAAAAAGGGTTTATTGAGGATATATAAAAATTTATTCAGGCTATAAATTGTGGTTGTAAAGAGTAAACGGGTCTGTAAATTTGTTTTCAATAATGCAAGGTTTAAAAGCATATACAAACAAAACTGAGTTATAATGAGCTTACAATACACCAGTATGAAGTCAAATTAGGGTTACATGTGGGGCCCATCTACTCATATCTATTCGAATTTGTTTAAAATCATTTAAAAATCAAGGACTTTAAAACATTCAATAAATTGAGCTGGTAATAATTGTACCAAACGTTTGTACTCATGTGTAAATATTTTATCTGTTAATATGTGTAAATAAAGGTTGTATGGTTGTTGTATTATTTTGGTAATTACATTTGATGGTGTGTGAGTGTGAGAGAGGTATGTAAGTAAAAATAGGTATTCAAGAAGAAGCCGATTGCTGAGCTAGCCAGGGTGAGCAGAGAAATTCGAAGATGTCCTAATAAAAGGGTAAGAAATTTGTTTTTAGAATTTTTTTGAATTTTTTATGCGGGCGCCAAGTGGGGCACGAATTTACTGAGGTTCCACAGCACTTTTATGACGGTCCAACGCTGGGGCTCGATGTTAAAGCTGGTTCCTGAGTCCACGGCACTTTTATGACGGCCCAACGCTGGGGCTCGAATTTTACTAAAAATTGAGAAACGTTAGTATGGGCGTAGAATAGTTAAAAACTTATTTACTAATGGGATGTTTTACATTGAAATCGTCGATATAGATAACTTTTTAAATATAAGTTAAAAGTGTGGTAAAAACTTTTAAAAAGGAAACAGTAATGTAGTTTGCTAATCACATTTGTAAGTAAGTTTTTAACGTTTCTCAATTTTTAGAAAGCTTAGTTTATAATAAAGAGTACATTTTATTAACCAACAGGCCTAAAAACCTGTTACTATATATATATATATATATATTATATTTTATAACTGCAAGGTCGTTATACCACAAAACTATATATATATATATATATATATATATATATATATATTGCTATGGTAACGCCGCACGCTGATGTATATTAACGTTCAACTTCCTAGCTTCCCGTCACCGCTCTGGGTCTCTCAACAACCTAAAATTTAAATATGCTTCGACTAGCTCAATCTAACTCACACAGAGTGTACAGCATTACGATAACAAAGAATTTACTCTCTTTTTATCTAACACTTTCCCACTTGAATGAGAAAAACGAATTTGACCAAGATTTGTATAATGACAATCAATAAAAAAATTATGTACATTTCACAGCTTGATAATATGTTTCACTATTCGAGAAAATAAAGCCCTGAATTGAAGTAATAATATCAATTTGTTTATCCCCAAAATTATAGCTCCCCCCAGTCAATTTAAAGCCAGCAAAAATGATACAGTGTACTATTAGAAAGACTCTTGAACGTTCAATTACTTTTCCCCTTTTAACGTATATCTATACGTATAAAAATATTTTTGGTGATCCTTTACATAAAGATTCTGATATAATAAAAATTGTAAATATTCAAGAAAAAAAAATAATGCCTCATGCTATTAAATAATGTTCTGACCTGTAGTTTTCCGTGCGTATCCTATTTTTGGATCTGCTGCTGCTGCGTGCTGTTGACCAGTACCTCTGGATTGCTTTCAGCTGAGTTCACTTGTTGATTTTATAGTACTGCTTGGCCCAATTACCCATTCAATGCTCAAAACAATCTTCCGTTTGGTGCTCCAATACGTAGATGCAAACCAATGTTTTTATGCAAATCGATGTATGTTTAAATTCTGATTTAAATTTAGATTTGTGTACCGATTTAGAGTCTTTTAGTTAGATTATACTTGGATTATACTTAGATTTTCTACATAGATAATGCTTAGATTTACTTAGATTTTTATTTGAATTATACTCAGATTTGCTTAGATTACTTAGAGCCCTGAATTATAAATATTAAAATTATTTAATTAATAGGCTTTCATTTACGTTTTCCAGTTAACGGCTAACTTTACTCATATATTTTCACTATTCTTTTAATTTTCAACAATTTTTCTATCACAACTTTGAAAAATATAATTATTTAATTTTCTATTTTCAGTTGACGTAAATATTTAATTTGAACTGCTACGAATCGTGCTCTTGTTGAAAGGAGACTGATTGTTTACCAAACTTGTGAGGTATTTAAAGTAACACCCCCAGCTGACATGATTGGTTTTTGGCCATTCTCTGTTCAAAGTTTCCAGACGTTATTTGTTGTTGTCCATACTTCGGGTTTTCTCTAGTATGAACTTGATAATATCTTGTTGAACAATGTTCTCGTCGCGTAGCATTCAAGTTTTGCATAGTGGATTTTTATAGCTTGCGTATTTTCACCCGTTTTGTTTTGTTATGTTTTAGGAAATTTTACCTCGACCTCGCATGTAGTTAAACTTATGGCTTTGATTTTTGTCAAGATAATTTTTTGGGCTTTGAATGCATTTCATGTGAAAAATCATTATGAGGTAAATTAAAATGCGTTTATTTACATCCTGCGTTTCTGAAACGTATTTGTTTTGAAAGATGCGTTTATTGCAAGAATGCTTTGTTATTTCTTTGCGTGTTTATTTTAACAGAATTCTAATCATGATTTCTAGCTTTCAATGCTTTTACTGCGCGTTTGTTTAGAATTTAGGAATGTTTTTCTGATTTAAATGAATTTAATTGCGTACACAGTTATTTATCTTACTGAATATGTTTGTATTCCTGAAGAATGTGCTTCCCGGTATTAATTAAAGTTAAATGTTTACTTTTTGCATAATTTGCCAATTACATACTTTTCATGATAAAATTGTTTGGTTTTCTAACTTCTAGTACTATTTCCATGTAGTGTGCGTCCCTTATGACTCAAGATACCCCTAAATAACCCTATTATCATAGCAATATAAAAGAAGTCATTTTGTTCAAACTGGCGAAAGCTTTATTTATGGATCATTTTGTAGATACTATTACATAATTGTTGTCCTAATTGGTAAACGTATTTAACTATTCTAGTACAAATAAAATAAATACATTGTTTAATGATTTCTTAAAAGCGTTAATGACGTACATTAAATTAACTTGTTCTATATTAAGAATAAAACGTTATTATCCAAAATTAACGTAAGAGGATGTGCTATTCAAGCTTTGATTTTAATGCCACTTCAGTTCTTATTTTTTGTCTTCCGCGATACACATAACTATTAAAAAACAGTCTGGCAAATAGAAGAAAGTAACTAAAGTACATAATCAACGATAATTTAATATTAAACGGCGAATTTTGACACGCGACGCCACTATTTAGTAACTGTTGCAACCAGATACTAATTACGCATCCAATTACCATTTGTAGTATTTGCAGTATTGTAATTACCATTGCAATCCTTCGCGGAGGTCTGAATCGCATCGCCCTCAATGTGTAATACAAATACATTATCGCATGAACGTTACAATTCATAAAAACGAACCATCTTCCAGCTGCCGTTACTTCTGTGTAGGAGTACCACGAGTATAAAAACACAGTTATGTGATGATACCAGTGCAAAAATATCAGTGGTTGTTTTCGAAGTACTATAAAGAGTGTATCCCCAAATTCTGGTAGTTTGCTAAACACAAAGATCGTTGACCAAAAACCAGCAACTGGATCTTGTTCGATATATGAAGGCACGCACACCGAATGGTACAAACTATAATTTTTTATAATGTGTATAAAGTCTGGTGTAAGTCTCAGAACTCCAAGAATACTAAAGATTGCTAGTGTGCTGTTCCATAGTACTAACAGCCATCGCAGCTCAAATTTGGGTCGATTTCGCATGAAGTACTGAATTCCAAATGCTAAAATTAAGTAAAGTGAGGAGTAATAAAATCCATTTGTCCAATTGTTACGCATCCAATAGAGAGTATCTTTGTGCACAAACTTCTTTTCAAAATCAAAAACGTAAGTGTAGTTTGGTAAAGTTACATTATACCACATTCTATGGTGTTAGTATGTTCATACTTCACCAACGCGATTTTATTTGAGAACTATCGTTTTAAATGAAACTGCTTTCGGTGGTTCTAGTACTACTGGATTAAAAACTGGTCGATAATCGATCGAAATTGTGTAAGTGTATTTAAACCACATAATTAAATGTTACTGGAATTTTACGTAATTACTTACTTTGTGTGCTCTGACGTTCATTTAAAGAAAATACCATGAATAATAATTTTAAAACAATTTTATCTTTATGTATTACCATCGCAATCTTCATAGCATAAAAGTAACTGGTTTTAAGACAATTAGATATTTTTATTGACGAAATATTATTCCAAACATATTTATTTATGTAATTGTTTATCATGATAAAGCAGCTTATTTATTGCTTCTAGCCGAACCGTTACTACAGATTTGTATGCTTCCGTGCAAATACTTAAGTTGTCGCATCCAAGGTAAAAACATTTCCCAAATTATCATCATCATTTTGTTATCGACCTTACTTAAGGTCGGTTTGGCGCAGCTCTAACTTCTTTTCTATTCTGTGCTAATCTAAAACGTTCTATATACCCTTCACAACCTAAATCTCTAATAATTTGACTAATATAGTTTGGTCTAGGTCTTCCTATATCCTTATATCTTTTTCCTATCCACCTGGCTCTACATAGATATTAGCAACCTGATGGTTGTTAAAAAACTCTAACATGTTTACATGATTACCATTTATAAAGAAATAATCTATAACCTGGTTATCCGCTTCAAAAAAGAAAAAGTGTTAAATTATATGTTATAGTAAGGCTTACGCAACGAAACGCTACCAACATGCCAGACCTCTAACCAATTGTGAGTCATGTCCTGGTGACATTTAGTTAACTGATTTTTATTTTTCCTTTTGTTTTGTTTTCGAACTTACTTAAAGTCAATTTGAAGCAGCTCTAAATTCTTTTCTATTCTGAGCTAGTCTAAAAAGGTCTACATACCCTTCACAACCTAAATCTCTAATAATTTGACTAATATAGCTTTGTCTAGGCCTTCCTACTCTATTTTTATTTGGTAGTCTAAAATTTAAGACTTTACTAAATAGTCCCTCATGTCTTAACTGGTGCCCTATCATTCTATCTCTCCTGACCTTTAATTGTTTCCACATACAGGGATCCTCACCTAACCTTCTATAAACTTCCTCGTTTGTTACTCTATCTGTCCAACTAATCTTTAACATTCTTCTATAACACCAAGTTTAAAAAGCTTCTATCTTTTTCCTATTTACTTCTTTAATTGTCCAAGTCTCACTACCGTATAGTAGAACGCTCCATACGTACGACTTTAAGAAACTTTTTCTATTATCTAAACTAATACTATTAGCTATTAGTAAGTTTTTCTTTTTTAAAAACATTTTTCTAGCTTGAGCTATTCTAGCTACTATATCCCTTCTGCTACGTCCATCTTTTGTAATTATACTACCTAAATAGCAAAATTCATCTACCTCCTCTAACTCGGTATTACCTATTTTTAATTTTGGTTTAGAACTAGGCTGTAACTCACTTGTCATTATCTTTGTCTTCACTGAGTTAATTCTCATACTATAATTACTCCGTAGTATCTCATCTAAAATATTTAAAAACTCTCCTAACTCTTTTCTAGACTCTGCTATAATGGCTATATCATCTGCAAAACGTAACATGTCTATTTTCTGTCCCTGTACACTAATACCTATCTCTTTTCTCTCTCTAGCTAAGTTTAAAGCTTCCTCAATATAAACATTAAAAATCAAGGGAGACAGTATACAACCCTGTCTAACATCATTTCTAATCTTAGCTTCCTTTTCTATTTCATCAAATCTAATTACTACGCTTTGGTTTTTATATAGACTGTAAATAATTTTTCTATCCCTATGAGAGATTCCTATTTTTTGCAAAACCCTGAACCTAACAATCCAATTAATCCTATCAAGTGCTTTTTCTAAATCTACAAACGCAAAATGAGTCTTTTTATTTTTTTGTAACCTTTTTTCGATAATTATCCTAATCATTAGTATCGGTTCTCTAGTCCCTCTGTCTTTACGAAAACCATATTGGTCTTCGCCTAAATAATTCTCAGTCAAAGCTTCTACTCTATTTTTAATTATTATTGTTAGTATTTTGGAAGCATGAGAAGTTAAACTAATCGTTCTAAAATTCTCACACCTATCAGCTCCTGACTTTTTTGGGATTGGGATAATAATATTTTTTTCGAAATCTATTGGAACCTCACCTGTGTCATATATCACTTTTACTAGTTCATATAATCTATCTAAAGTTTTCTGACTTGCATATTTTATTAATTCTGCGGGAATATCGTCTATCCCTGGCGCTTTATTTATTTTAAGATTCCGAACAGCTCTATCAAATTCCTCTCTTAATATTGAGAACCCAATTTTTACATCCTCTTCTTGGTCGTTTTCTAACTCATCCATATCGTCTCCCTTATATAAATCATCTAAATATCTTTTCCATCTATCTGCTACGTCAACTTTATTTATTAGAAGCTCATTATTCTCGTCTCTAATACCATTATATTTTTTCCTATCTTCCCCAAAAAACTTTTTAACTTCCCTGTAAGCCCTGTCTGTCTTACCTACTCTCAAATCATCTTGTATTCCCTTACAATTCTCCTCCATCCATTTATTTCTAGCTTTTCTACACTCATGTACTATCTTATTTCTAACTCTATTATATTTTTGCTTACTTTCACTATCCACTTCTCTGAAAGGTTTAAGCTTTCTTCTATTCTCTATTAAATCTAATATCTCCTTTGTTACCCACGATTTTCTCGCTTCTATTTTTTTCTTACCTATAGTCTGTGTTGCTGTATCATGTACAGTCAGTTGTATTTCTTTCCATCTATTTTCTACGTTCCCTCCTACAGTTATTTCTTTGCTCTTATTATCTAATACTTGTTTATATTCCTCTTTTACCCTACTATCATTAAGCTTACCTAGATCCCATCCCTCTCTTTTAACCTTTCTCAATTTTTTGAATTTTAGTTTACACTTCATTTTAACTAAGTTATGATCGCTATCTATGCCAGCCCCTGGAAAACTACGACAGTTTTTAACTTGGTATCTAAATCTTTGTGTAACTAAAATATAATCTATTTGGTATCTAGCCCTATCACCTGGCGCTTTTCAGGTATATCTTCTCCTAACATGTTGTTCGAATAGGGTGTTTACAGTTACTAATCTATGTTCCTGGCAAAACTCAACTAATCTTTCTCCTCTATCATTTCGTCTGCCATACCCAAATTTTCCTACCATTTTTCCCTCACTACCTTCTCCCACTGACGCATTAAAATCGCCCATAACTATTAAATTCTCATCTCCTTTTACTTTTCTCACTATACTATTTATATCCTCGTATACCTTTTCTACTTCCTCCTCCTCGTACTGAGTTGTTGGCATGTAAACCTGAACTAAAACAGTGTCTGTGGGTTTTGTACTCAATCTAACCATAATTATTCTATCACTAAATTGTAAGTACTCTTTAACTTTATGCCCTAATCTTTTACCTAACACTATTCCTACGCCTGCCTGTCCATTAGTTGAAGAAGTTGTAATTATTCTATAATTATCTTTCCAAAAGTCATTACTATCTGGCCATCTCACCTCACTAATACCTAAAATGTCCAGCTTTTCCTTTCTCAAATCGACTAATAAATTCGTTAACTTATCTACTCTAAGTAATGACCTTACATTTCAAGTCCCTATCACTAAATCGAACTGATGTTTTATATTCTTACGATAACGAGCCCCAAGTACCCCCTCCCGGAGATCCGAATGAGGAAGTATTTTACCTCCGGACAATAATTTTACTTGTGAGCTCTCCATCATATGTATTTCGTGTTTTAGGCCACGCACACCTGGGAAATATTGTGGTAGGCTCCCATATCTTACCACAACGCAGTTTTTAAAAAAATTTAGCAAAAAGCCGTATCCGTCGTGGCCAACCCCCAACAAGCTTGTAAATTATTGAGGATCGCCCGAGACCAACCGACCCTCCTCCAATATCTTTTAGCCAGCAAGGCTGCTGTCCCTTGCTGCTACGGATCCCAAGGTCCCGGGTTCAAACCCCGACACGGCCGACTGCTTGAAAAATGGCAGGTGAGCATGTTTCACAAAAATTACGCCCTCGTTCGGATGAGAGGTTAAATGGAGGACCCGTGTGTGAGTGTTGTCACGCACGTTAAAGATCCCTACCTTGCCTGGAACGGCAAGGGTTCGGCAAAATTCTAAATTTCCAGGCAACAAAAAACTCGCCTCCTGGCCAATGTAGTACCTACAGGTGGAGCATTGGAAATGTAAATGAACTGTCCCTTGCTGCGCCTTTTAATCGCTTTTTACGATAAGCAAGCTTACTATAGTAGTATTCTTTACCCCCTACTATAGGGATAATCACTATAATAAAACCAAATAGGTGTTTGATTTCCATGCGGTGCAGACGTGTTTCGGTCGCACTCCAGATAAATTAACAGTGATCTATTCTAAAATATTAATTTTTTGAAATACAATAGAGATTTTGGTCGAAATACAATGTCTAGTAATTGTAAAGAGTGCAATGGTCTGATAACCTGTCATAGTAATAGTATACAATGTAAAGGTGCGTGCAACATGGTTTATCATACAAAATGCATTGGAATTTCCGATGTAGCTATTGAAGTTCAAGATATCAATGGATGTACCTGGAAATGCCCATCATGTCGTTCTTCGCAAGAAGGTAATTCCGACAGCATTATAAATTTGCTCAATACTATTAGATTGGATATAGCAGATGTAAAGTCGAATCGATCAGAAATGTTAGCTCCAATACAATTTTGCAGCAATAAAATCGAAGATTTCAAAATTCAACTTAAAGAAGTCAAGAGCGTCTCTTAAAGTTATCGACAGTTTGAATGCAGAGTGTAAAGTCATGAAAGAGATAATAGAAGCTCAACGAGTTCAAATTGTAGAACTTGAACAGCAATCCCGTATGGACAATCTCGAAATTCAAGGTGTTAATGAATCAAATAATGAAAATATCTACGAAACCTTAAAAGCAATAGGTCAAGCGATAAATTGCGAAATCTTACACAATGATATTAGTACGGTACAACATGTTAATTACGACAATAAAAAACCCCGTAACATTATAGCAAAGTTTGTACTGTGACAAAAAAAAGGATCTATTTTTAGCCGCATCGAAGCTGTATAAGTGATCATCCACCAATTCCAAACAACTTGGAATTAAAATCGACAAATTGAGTGATTTTATATTTATTAACGAACATCTAACCAATGAAAATAAAATATTTTTATGTCAAACTAAAAAGACTGCCAAAAATAAGAACTACAAATTCGTATGGGTTCATAACTGCATTATTTATATCTGTCGTAATGAAACCTCTCCTGCAAAACCTATAAAGTCCGAAAGTGATTTAAGTAAACTGTAAACGCCTCTTCACCTGTTATCATTTTTTTTCTTATAATATAATAAAACATACACTACGTACCTTTTTCTTTAAAATGGCTAAATATTTTTTATCAAAATGTTCGCGGCTTACAAACTAAAACTCATAAATTTTATACTAACGTTCTTAATTGCGATTACGATATAATATGCATTACCGAAAACGGGTTAGTTTCGGGAATAGGAGATAGTGAACTTTTTTCCAATGAATACAGAGTATACCGTGACAGGGAAACCACAGGATCCTTAAAACGTGCAGGCAGTGGGGTTTTTCTTGCAGTAAAAAATTGCATAGTATCAAAGAGTGACTAATTGGTCATCCACAGCAGAAGACATATGGGTAGCGATAGGTCAAGGATACAGTGCAATTACTCTTGGCGTTGTGTATTTACCTCCAGGTGATCATACAGCATTAAATGTGTATTTAAATAAGTTGTGTGCGGCGATTTTAACATGCCAGAAATTACGTGGGTATCAGAAAACAATTATCATTTCGTAATACCTACTGGCTACTCAGACAGACACTCTATAACATTAGTGCATGCTTTACTGTTTAGTGGATTACACCAATGTAATTTGCATTTTAATAACAAAAAGAAAATTTTCGATTTGTTACTCTCGAACACAGATGGTGGAATTAATGTTCGTAGAAGTTTGGTGTCCCTAGTGCAGGAGGATCTACATCATCCCTCGCTCAATATTTTAATGACCTCGAATGTTAATAGCTTTTTATCAACAAATCCCGTAAGTAAAAAAGTATAACTTTACCAGAGCAAACTATATACTAATTGACAATAATCAACTGATTGGAACGAATTACTTTCAGAACTTGATATAGAGGATGCGGTGCAGGTCTTCTACAGCGGGCTAAAGGAAGTATTTGAATTGTGAATACCAAAGTTTTCCGATGTGGTTCTCAAGAGCAACAATTAAGGTAATTATAGAAAAGAAGCGTTATAAGCGGTGGAAAAACTATAATAATACACTTGATTATTTATCCTTTACAACACTCCGATGCCGTAGCAAAGCCCTCATTGAAACCAACTATCAAAACTATATAAAACAATCACAAGAAAACATTCTAAATAATCCCAAGTACTTTTGGCAATTTATAAAACTTAAAAAATCACAAAAATCTAACATTCCACATACTTTATATTATGATGACAGGCGTGCTTGTACTGCAATCGAAATTGCAGAACTCTGCCTTATTTTTTCAATACGTGTATGAATGTGACGCTAGCACTAAATGCAAATTTTTGCAATAGTACGTGTAACTACACTTATGCTGAGCGAATCATTAACTCATGTAAACTTCATCAACGACTACGTCCGCTAAATATAAACAAAGGTCCTGGTTTAGATGGCATACCACCTATTTTATTAAAACGCTGCTGTAATGGAATTACTTACCCTCTATCGATATTATTTATCAAATCATTAGCTACTGGAGTTTTTCCCTCGGCATGAAAAAAGTGTAGTGTAATTTCAATATTTAAGTCTGGCGACCCGTCAAATATAAAAAATTATAGGCCCATATCTATACTCTCTACTATCCCAAAGGTATTTGAAAAAAATCATATTTGCAAAATATATCTTTCTGCTTCCTCTGAAATAATACCTCAACGGCATAGCTTTTTTAAAAGCAGAACCGTAGAAACAAATCTACTGTATTACACAAACTATATTTTTAAAAGTACGGAGAGACGTTTTCAGGTCGATGCTGTATACACGGATTTCAGCAAGGCTTATGATAAGATAAACCATACTTTACTAACACAGAAATTAACACCATCTGGTGTTCATGGCGTTCTAGTGAGATGGTAAGTAAGTAAGTAGATTTATTGAATAACTCAATATAGGTTGTTAAAGTATAAAACAAAATATTATACTATAAAGCAAATTATTAAAATACAGTTAATAATATAATTAGTTTTCATTTCTACAACTTAAAATATATTTTTTTAAATTACTCTTGAATTTTCTTTGAGAAGGCTGATTTGTAACTGATTTTGGTAACGTATTATATATCTTAACGCCATAATGAAATACTTTTTTTGTGGTTATCGTTTTATTCTTCTTGTATATGTAGTAATTGTCTGCTTGTCTTGTGCTGTAGTTATGTATATCTGACACTTTAATTAAGTTGCTAACCAAGTACGAAGGCAGCAAACCATTTATAATTTTATATATAAAAACCATACTATTATATTTCATTTGTTCCTGAACATTTAAAAAATTAAGGCATTCTAACATTTTACGGACTTTGGCAAATGTGCTACATTTTAATAAACATCTCATTGCACGATTTTGTATCTTTTGCAATCTTTCCAAATCACCTTGGTTTGAGACAAATAAAATGGTGCTGCAATATGTTAGGTGCGGATAAACTATTGCTCTATATAAAGTTATTCGAGCAAAACTTGATAGCTTTGCACTAATTCTTCTCAGAAATCCAACCTTTTTGCTTACTTTATTTATAACCATCTGTAGATGCATTTTAAAAGTTAATTTTCGGTCAATTATGACGCCAAGGTATTTAATGTTTTCTACCAGTTCAATATCAGACCCATCTATTTGTACATTCCTATTTTCTGTTTTTATCATTTGATAACTTCTATCATTCGTTAACAACATCCATTTTGTTTTATCAACATTTATCTTCAACCTATTTCCAACTAAATATTTGCTAATTCTTATTAAGTCACTATTTACAGATTGAATCAGGTTTATTACATTTGCACCTTCAGCATATATTAAAGTGTCATCAGCAAACATATGCATCTTTGTTACCTTCACTGCATTCTCTATATCGTTTATGTAAATTATAAAAAGGAATGGTCCCAAAATACTTCCTTGTGGAACACCACACTCAATTTCTGATTTACTAGATGTTTTCCGTTGCCATCTTGTTTCTTGCTCCCGGTTTTGTAGGTAGTCTTTAAACCACTCTAACGCATAGTCTTTAACTCCATATTTTTCCAATTTTTGAATGAGAATATTTCTACTTATAGTCTCAAATGCTCTTTTGTAATCTATAAAGACTGCACACACCACCTTTCCTTTATCCATTGATTCTTTCCAGTCATTTATAATTAACTGAATCGCTGTTTCATACGAGTGTTTCGTTCGAAAACCAGACTGATAGGTGGTTAATATATTAGTCTCATCCAAGAATTGCTTCAGTTGCTTATATATTACTGTTTCTAATACCTTTTCAATTGTGGCCAACATATTTATAGGCCTGTACTCTTCGCATTTCTTTGTTGATACTAGTTTTTGAATTGGTGTAGTAGTAGAGTATAATTGGGGCATCCACCGCCTCATTTCCCCCAGAATCCCTCATTTCCCCACACATCTGGACCAATTTACATGTAAATTCCCATAAGGGGGAAATGAGGAGAATCCTCATTTCCCCACACATCTGGACCAAAAAGTTTTCTTCGACTAACCATTTTTCATCTTTCGAGATAAATGAGCATCCACATTTCCTCCCACATCTGAACCAAATAGTTTTCTTTGTCTAGCCATTGCATCTTTCGAGATAAACCTATCTTGTTTGGTATCAATTAACATTAGATTTTTCTCAGCTACCCGAATCTTTAAGAATTTTTAAGATATCATCACCGCCAAGGCAGCTACCCTGATTTTAAGATTTCTTACCTGTAGCGACTTTTGAGCGTTCTTATAAATTTTTTCTCAGCTACCCGAATTTCTAAGATTTTTTAAGATATCATCACCGCCAAGGCAGCTACCCTGATTTTAAGATTTCTTACCTGTAATGACTTTTGTGCGTTCTTATAAATTTTATCTCTGCTACCCGAATCTCTAGGAATTTTTCAGATTGCATCATCCCTAAGGGAGCTACCCCAATTTTAAGATTTTGTACTAAGATCAATTTCTAATCACCTCTCCTTTTTAATATCTACAATCCTTTAACCAAACACGTAGCAGTATTAACATAAATTAAGCATGCGAAAATTTATTTTATCCAATTTACAGTTTAATAAACTAATTACAATTTTTACAAAGTATAACATTATTTCCGGTGTGTACCCGAATCCAACTAGTTTAACCTGTAACAAAAAAGATTAATGTGTTGTTTAAATAGAGCTATAACAAAAAAGAGATTAATGTAAAAAAGAGGAAACGTGTTTTCGGTTAATAAGACATATTATCGTTAACCTAACAATATGTTTTACCGTCCAGCGACACCACGTGGAGGTAAACACATTCCAATGTAATGGGTTTTAAATAGGAAAGTACGCTAAATGCTAGTCAATTAACAGCAATTAAATATTGCTTACTGACCTACCTTAATTAGGTTGCTGTACTATTAGGAATGATGTTTAAGACCTCGTACGTATTTTCCGGATTATATGTTGTATTCTTTTTATTAAGTAATCGAATAAATCGTTCTTTCTGCTTCCAAAGAAACTCGGCACCCAATCGTCGAGACTGGCGTTCTTTATGCGATAGCTAGCCATACGGTTGTTAAACGCTGTACTAACCATTTCTACACCATCGTCGCTAGTAGCGGTAACTGTGGCATTTTTATGTCTGTTGCTTCTCAAGTGTGCGGCATAGGTAGTCTTTTCCATTTCGAAATCGCATACTTTACACATAATTCGTGGTTGTTTCGTACAAGGTCCTTTAACAGCTGGCGGAGCTGAACGTTTACGGCTTAATGACATACCGTGCTGTTTTTCCTTGTGTCGCAGTAAGTTGTCCATTCTCGTAAAAGCGAAACCGCAAGTCCCACAGTTTAAGTACTTTGCTGCGGACGGCTTAACCGTGGACGATGTTACACCACGACATTTGTTCTGGTACCGTTTGAGAGCATTTTTCCAGGTATTTTAGTCCCCCGATCGCACTTAAAAACGTTTGCAGATACCATTTTAGTACAAAACAAAATCCGCACTATAAGACTTGACTTGTAAGCGAACTAACTTATAACTAAAAGTTTACTCCAGCGTACCTGCTTATGTTCCTTATAGAATGCAAACCGAAGGTTTCGAAGACCACCGAAGGAAGTTGAGGATTCACCGGGGAACTAAATGACGTCATGATCCTCGCAGCTCGTCCAATACATTTAGCACCAATGTATGCGCCCGGTTCGCTTTGTCCATGCTGCGAATGCAGTTAGTAGAAACACCAGAAAACGTCTTCCATGTTATACAGATCGCATGCATATTAAAAATCCAAAAGGGTGGTAGCACACGCACACAAATTGGGTGCAAGTCGTGCTGTAGAAGATGCAGTGCTACTATAACCAAAAACACTTTAAACCATTACTAAGAAAATACCAACTTGTTGTCTACAGGATACTTACAACAATTTAATTTTAAATAACTTCTACGTTATATTTTAGGTGGGCTTGAATATTTTCCAAATGAATCACCAAGCGAAAGTATATGCTTAGCAGTATTAAATTAACCATTAATTTTTTTTACGACCATAGTTAATTATAGATTAAAATTTAATTTGTGCACGTTCGAGCTTCTCGTAAACTAACATATTTTATAACAACAATGCGCTGTATAATACATGCATACCCCTTCTCTGTGCTACTGCTATTCTTGTAATTGCTAGAAAAAGTCAATCTCCTTTTTACTGTTAGGATGCAAAGCACCATTTTTTTTCTTATACTTTCTATAGCACATCGCGCACTTTTTCGTCTGATAATTATGCTTCTGTAGGCTTTTACACTTTCGCATAGCGGTCAATCGCACGTAATGATTTCTAGAACCGGTAAGTACTCGATATCGTACAAATAGAGAATTAGATGCTCGATGTCCGTCAACTTCCAATTCCCTCGTAAAGGTAGAAAAACTCAGTCAATCATCCATTAAACTTCAACCCGCTACCGTTTTGATAATTTCCAAACATTTTCGAACGACAATGGGCTGAGAATTTTAAACCTCCGGGGATCTTTAAGTCGTGATCAATTACACATCCGAGCTACGCGTAAACTAACATATTTTGCAGCAACTGTATAATACATGCATACCCCTTCTCTGCGCTACTACTATTCTTGTAGTTGCTTGAAAAAGTCAGTCACCCTTTTTACTGCTAGGGCCGCTAAAAGCACCATTCCATACTTTATTTATAAGTGTAGCACATCGCACACTTTTTTGTCGGTTAATTAAATCTTTGTTTATGTAGGCATTTACACTTTCGCTTATTTAAACATCTAATACGACCGATTAACCACTTTCGATTATTCTAACGGAGACCACCATACGCACCGTTCTTTTTGAATCCAACGATCCTATGGGCTTCCACGCACTAACACCTGACGTATTTTTCTTACTATTTGTTAAACAAAAACCACCGGTATCACCATTGTGGACGTAAACAGATGTTTGTGGATGTCTACGAGAGTACGTAACCATATACATTAACCAGTCTAAGCTATTTTATTTAGTCCACGAAAACTACTATTTTTCTAAACCACAATTAATAATCGCCTTTATAGGTTTAACATTTCGACCATTACCCAATGACTGGTGCTACGTACTTGGAAACTTTAATTTCTTATTGGAGAGAATTCTTATTCTCCCGCGCACTGCCGCGTAGTTGCATGCCTACCCTTTTGGAGGTATATGCTCGTTATAGGTTGTAAGACCCTCGGTTTTACTTAACTACACTTTGTGAGATCCCTTTAATCTTTTTAATCGTATCTTTCTCGCCTACATTACAGTAGGACTTAGCCCTATTACCAACAAATTCTAATACTGGACCCCCATTAAATACGTCTTTAATTTTCCCTACAACTTTTTTTTTGACAAGTGTTATATTGTATTTATTATACGCAGGGTAGTCACTCTTTTAAGATAAATATATTTTGCTAGGTATCAACTAATATTAAATTTTTCTAGGGACCCCAAATCTGTAAACAGATTTTAAATAGGACCACCCCATACAAAGTTATGCGTTTAAAAGACTAATTTTTACCCATCTTTATTTAACTCCATCTTTAAAACCTTTTCGCTAACCAAGACATATGCCTTAGCCAACCATCGCCGAGAAATCTAAAACCGCCGCGTCCCGCGAATACCACGTGGAGATAACACATATACTCTGTCAACCAGGATAGAAGCCGGAAGGATTTGGAAGGTGGGAGAAGAACTTAAAAATTATGGAATCTTAAAACTAATATATACAAATATAAACAACTATCTTATATCTTTATGTCTCCATGCGTAGATTGTTGTACTATTAGGAATGATGTACCTTTTGTCATCTTCCTCGATAAACTAATTTTATTAATAAGCTGCATATGCAAATCGTATTCTTTACTCCGGATACATACGCAGGCAAGTACTCGATACCATCCAAATAAAGGTTTGGATGCTTGGTGACTGTTAACATCCGCTTCCCTCGTGTACGCCCAGACACATCCCAGCCCATGAGCACCCCTGCGCATGCACACCTGCCCATGCGCACCCTTGCGCGTGCACACCCCTGCCCATGCGTGCTGCCCATGCGCATCCCTCTCTGTGCGAGTGCTATTTCGGGGTAACGTCACAGCCTTTTATAAATAAAGAACAATGTTATATACTATTATAAAATGTTTATTCTGACATTATACATAACAAATTTAAAATATTTAATGCCAAGCATGGGGTCATTTAAACTTAATTTTAATACAAAGTTATACACAGAAGACAGTCCTTTCTTTATGTTTGTTTGGAGTGGCTTTAATTTTATCTAATTTTATTCGCAGCTTAAAATTTAAATCGATACCCAAGTCCTCTATCTCCTTTTCTAACCAATAGTTTGATACATAGAGACCGTCTAGGTTTTCGAATTGTAAAATGTACCGAAGTTTGCCTCTATATTTAAAGTCTTTGATTCCGCCGACAACTAGATCCATTCCTTCGTGTAATTCTTGCAGCTTGCGACAATCTTTTAATCGCAGCTTTCCACTATATCCTGCATACGTATCTTGTTAGCTTGATCGACTTCTTCTTGTCGGTATTGGAGGAAATCCTTATTCTCCCACAGACTGTTGCGTAGTTGCATGTCCACCACTTTTGGGAATATATGGTTGTTATAGGTTGTAAGACCCTCGGTTTTAAATGATCCGAAAGGTTCTTTACTAGGCAAATATACAATGTTTAACGGACCCCTTTGCGTGTGGTGTACGCAAAGATTACGAAACCCGCATTCCTTAGTTCGTCTTTGTTATCTGCCATTTTGATAAATACGTTTTAGAATAACCTTTAAAAAGTATACGGATTTAGTACCATCCTTTTCTGCAAGAACGCCTACATAACTAAAAGAGTCTTTCTTACTAACCGCAAATGCATACAACTTGTAGAAACCAGATGTATCTAAGTCAGTCCATCGGCACATAAAATAATCTTTTAATTCTTCCTCATTTTCTCTAATAAGATGTTCTTTGTCTAACACATCTTTGTATTGATCGCGTATTGTCGCAGTGTTTTCCATGTAGTCCAATTTTCGCCTTTTTGCATCCATTTCCTCTAATTCCAGTTGTCTTTTCCTTCCACTTACAGCGTATGGTATACATAATGGGGTAATTTCCTTTAGCGTAAACGGATAGAGTTTACTACCAATATTTACGCGTTGTCGTACAACCTCTGGACGAATGTTAGGCGTATCTATCAATCCCAAGTCCGAAATTACTATTTCTTTTGGAATTGTAGAATATGGTGTGGCAGATTGTGTAAAATATGTACTACCTGCTTTAATGTAGCACTTGTGTAAGATTTTTATTTTATCTTGGACATCTTCCTATACTATCTCCAAATAATTTACAGGTAAATAGTTAAAACTAAAAGCCGAAAGCACATACTTTATCAATTTTTCCTTTTCCTCTGGTTTTTTGGACAACTTAATTTGCAAGCCCGTCAATTTCTTTGTATTACCATTCCCCCAATACACGTACTGTAGCAGGTTATTATACACTAAACAGCAGCTATTTTGTAGCTTGTCCGATAGCTTACTCCACATTTTGGTAAGTGGTACCGAGTACATTGGCGCCTTTAGGAAGTATAACTTACTATCTTCCAATAAGGTTAAACAGTCTTTTAAGGGTTTATACACCCGTTCCGCACTGACATAGCTTCCAATTGCACAGTTGTATATTGTCGCTTCCAATCGCGTAATACCATGTTCTTTGGCCAAAGTAGACGCAAATGTTTCCCTTAAACGTACATCTGGACAACGTAAAAAATCTAGTATATGATTGCCAAGTTGTTTATTAACACCAGGACTTGTTATCTGGCACACAAATTTGTTGTAAATCTTAATTCTTGCATTGGTTGTTAGCCATGTTAAACAATCAACCCCCGCAGTTTTATCGTTGTCAACTATAATATTACACTTTTCTTCGTATTCGCCCTTATAGCAAAAGTTATGGTTTGTAGTTAAATAATTACACATCTCCATCTTGCTAAATATGCCTGCAAAATCTTGGGTTACATCCATGTCAAAAGATAGAAATAATCTTTTCGACTTCGTCTAATATATCTGGTAGTTCCTCCAATAAAGTTTCCAACTTAACATCTGCTAGTTCCACTTTGTATGGAACACATATAGGATTTTGGAATTTTTATTAATGCATTCGATGTCTTCTTTTCCGATAATTTCTTTTACTCTCTGGCCTATCTTGTTACTGCTTTCCAGAGAAAACGGAAGCTTAGCTTTAACACCATGCCTAGCGGAAACAAATCGGTTGAACTTTCTTCGTAGATAGCAGGTAGTACATATTTTACACAATCTGCCACACCATATTCTACAATTCCAAAAGAAATAGTAATTTCGGACTTGGGATTGATAGATACGCCTAACATTCGTCCAGAGGTTGTACGACAACGCGTAAATATTGGTAGTAAACTCTATCCGTTTACGCTAAAGGAAATTACCCCATTATGTATACCATACGCTGTAAGTGGAAGGAAAAGACAACTGGAATTAGAGGAAATGGATGCAAAAAGGCGAAAATTGGACTACATGGAAAACACTGCGACAATACGCGATCAATACAAAGATGTGTTAGACAAAGAACATCTTATTAGAGAAAATGAGGAAGAATTAAAAGATTATTTTATGTGCCGATGGACTGACTTAGATACATCTGGTTTCTACAAGTTGTATGCATTTGCGGTTAGTAAGAAAGACTCTTTTAGTTATGTAGGCGTTCTTGCAGAAAAGGATGGTACTAAATCCGTATACTTTTTAAAAGGTTATTCTAAAACGTATTTATCAAAATGGCAGATAACAAAGACGAACTAAGGAATGCGGGTTTCGTAATCTTTGCGTACACCACACGCAAAGGGGTCCGTTAAACATTGTATATTTGCCTAGTAAAGAACCTTTCGGATCATTTAAAACCGAGGGTCTTACAACCTATAACAACCATATATTCCCAAAAGTGGTGGACATGCAACTACGCAACAGTCTGTGGGAGAATAAGATTTCTCCAATACCGACAAGAAGAAGTCGATCAAGCTAACAAGATACGTATGCAGGATATAGTGGGAAAGCTGCGATTAAAAGATTGTCGCAAGCTGCAAGAATTACACGAAGGAATGGATCTAGTTGTCGGCGGAATCAAAGACTTTAAATATAGAGGCAAACTTCGGTACATTTTACAATTCGAAAACCTAGACGGTCTCTATGTATCAAACTATTGGTTAGAAAAGGAGATAGAGGACTTGGGTATCGATTTAAATTTTAAGCTGCGAATAAAATTAGATAAAATTAAAGCCACTCCAAACAAACATAAAGAAAGGACTGTCTTCTGTGTATAACTTTGTATTAAAATTAAGTTTAAATGACCCCATGCTTGGCATTAAATATTTTTAAATTTGTTATGTATAATGTCAGAATAAACATTTTATAATAGTATATAACATTGTTCTTTATTTATAAAAGGCTGTGACGTTACCCCGAAATAGCACTCGCACAGAGAGGGATGCGCATGGGCAGCACGCATGGGCAGGGGTGTGCACGCGCAGGGGTGCGCATGGGCAAGGGTGTGCATGCGCAGGGGTGCTCATGGGCTGGGATGTGTCTGGGCGTACACGAGGGAAGCGGATGTTAACAGTCACCAAGCATCCAAACCTTTATTTGGATGGTATCGAGTACTTGCCTGCGTATGTATCCGGAGTAAAAGAATACGATTTGCATATGCAGCTTATTAATAAAATTAGTTTATCGAGGGAAGATGACAAAAGGTACATCATTCCTAATAGTACAACAATCTACGCATGGGGACGTAAAGATATAAGATAGTTGTTTATATTTGTATATATTAGTTTTAAGATTCCATAATTTTTAAGTTCTTCTCCCACCTTCCAAATCCTTCCGGCTTCTATCCTGGTTGACAGAGTATATGTGTTATCTCCACGTGGTATTCGCGGGACGCGGCGGTTTTAGATTTCTCGGGCGATGGTTGGCTAAGGCATATGTCTTGGTTAGCGAAAAGGTTTTAAAGATGGAGTTAAATAAAGATGGGTAAAATTAGTCTTTAAACGCATAACTTTGTATGGGTGGTCCTATTTAAAATCTGTTTACAGATTTGGGGTCCCTAGAAAAATTTAATATTAGTTGATACCTAGCAAAATATATTTATCTTAAAAGAGTGACTACCCTGCGTATAATAAATACAATATAACACTTGTCAAAAAAAAAGTTGTAGGGAAAATTAAAGACGTATTTAATGGGGGTCCAGTATTAGAATTTGTTGGTAATAGGGCTAAGTCCTACTGTAATGTAGGCGAGAAAGATACGATTAAAAGATTAAAGGGATCTCACAAAGTGTAGTTAAGTAAAACCGAGGGTCTTACAACCTATAACGAGCATATACCTCCAAAAGGGTAGGCATGCAACTACGCGGCAGTGCGCGGGAGAATAAGAATTCTCTCCAATAAGAAATTAAAGTTTCCAAGTACGTAGCACCAGTCATTGGGTAATGGTCGAAATGTTAAACCTATAAAGGCGATTATTAATTGTGGTTTAGAAAAATAGTAGTTTTCGTGGACTAAATAAAATAGCTTAGACTGGTTAATGTATATGGTTACGTACTCGTAGACATCCACAAACATCTGTTTACGTCCACAATGGTGATACCGGTGGTTTTGTTTAACAAATAGTAAGAAAAATACGTCAGGTGTTAGTGCGTGGAAGCCCATAGGATCGTTGGATTCAAAAGAACGGTGCGTATGGTGGTCTCCGTTAGAATAATCGAAAGTGGTTAATCGGTCGTATTAGATGTTTAAATAAGCGAAAGTGTAAATGCCTACATAAACAAAGATTTAATTAACCGACAAAAAAGTGTGCGATGTGCTACACTTATAAATAAAGTATGGAATGGTGCTTTTAGCGGCCCTAGCAGTAAAAAGGGTGACTGACTTTTTCAAGCAACTACAAGAATAGTAGTAGCGCAGAGAAGGGGTATGCATGTATTATACAGTTGCTGCAAAATATGTTAGTTTACGCGTAGCTCGGATGTGTAATTGATCACGACTTAAAGATCCCCCGGAGGTTTAAAAATTCTCAGCCCATTGTCGTTCGAAAAATGTTTGGAAATTATCAAAACGGTAGCGGGTTGAAGTTTAATGGATGATTGACTGAGTTTTTTCTACCTTTTACGAGGGAATTGGAAGTTGACGGACATCGAGCATCTAATTCTCTATTTGTACGATATCGAGTACTTACCGGTTCTAGAAATCATTACGTGCGATTGACCGCTATGCGAAAGTGTAAAAGCCTACAGAAGCATAATTATCAGACGAAAAAGTGCGCGATGTGCTATAGAAAGTATAAGAAAAAAAATGGTGCTTTGCATCCTAACAGTAAAAAGGAGATTGACTTTTTCTAGCAATTACAAGAATAGCAGTAGCGCAGAGAAGGGGTATGCATGTATTATACAGCGCATTGTTGCTATAAAATATGTTAGTTTACGAGAAGCTCGAACGTGCACAAATTAAATTTTAATCTATAATTAACTATGGTCGTAAAAAAAATTAATGGTTAATTTAATACTGCTAAGCATATACTTTCGCTTGGTGATTCATTTGGAAAATATTCAAGCCCACCTAAAATATAACGTAGAAGTTATTTAAAATTAAATTGTTGTAAGTATCCTGTAGACAACAAGTTGGTATTTTCTTAGTAATGGTTTAAAGTGTTTTTGGTTATAGTAGCACTGCATCTTCTACAGCACGACTTGCACCCAATTTGTGTGCGTGTGCTACCACCCTTTTGGATTTTTAATATGCATGCGATCTGTATAACATGGAAGACGTTTTCTGGTGTTTCTACTAACTGCATTCGCAGCATGGACAAAGCGAACCGGGCGCATACATTGGTGCTAAATGTATTGGACGAGCTGCGAGGATCATGACGTCATTTAGTTCCCCGGTGAATCCTCAACTTCCTTCGGTGGTCTTCGGAAACCTTCGGTTTGCATTCTATAAGGAACATAAGCAGGTACGCTGGAGTAAACTTTTTAGTTATAAGTTAGTTCGCTTACAAGTCAAGTCTTATAGTGCGGATTTTGTTTTGTACTAAAATGGTATCTGCAAACGTTTTAAGTGCGATCGGGGGACTAAAATACCTGGAAAAATGCTCTCAAACGGTACCAGAACAAATGTCGTGGTGTAACATCGTCCACGGTTAAGCCGTCCGCAGCAAAGTACTTAAACTGTGGGACTTGCGGTTTCGCTTTTACGAGAATGGACAACTTACTGCGACACAAGGAAAACAGCACGGTATGTCATTAAGCCGTAAACGTTCAGCTCCGCCAGCTGTTAAAGGACCTTGTACGAAACAACCACGAATTATGTGTAAAGTATGCGATTTCGAAATGGAAAAGACTACCTATGCCGCACACTTGAGAAGCAACAGACATAAAAATGCCACAGTTACCGCTACTAGCGACGATGGTGTAGAAATGGTTAGTACAGCGTTTAACAACCGTATGGCTAGCTATCGCATAAAGAACGCCAGTCTCGACGATTGGGTGCCCGAGTTTCTTTGGAAGCAGAAAGAACGATTTATTCGATTACTTAATAAAAAAAGAATACAACATATAATCCGGAAAATACGTACGAGGTCTTAAACATCATTCCTAATAGTACAGCAACCTAATTAAGGTAGGTCAGTAAGCAATATTTAATTGCTGTTAATTGACTAGCATTTAGCGTACTTTCCTATTTAAAACCCATTACATTGGAATGTGTTTACCTCCACGTGGTGTCGCTGGATGGTAAAACATATTGTTAGGTTAACGATAATATGTCTTATTAACCGAAAACACGTTTCCTCTTTTTACATTAATCTCTTTTTGTTATAGCTCTATTTAAACAACACATTAATCTTTTTGTTACAGGTTAAACTAGTTGGATTCGGCACACACCGGAAATAATGTTATACTTTATAAAAATTGTAATTAGTTTATTAAACTGTAAATTGGATAAAATAAATTTTCGCATGCTTAATTTATGTTAATACTGCTACGTGTTTGGTTAAAGGATTGTAGATATTAAAAAGGAGAGGTGATTAGAAATTGATCTTAGTACAAAATCTTAAAATTGGGGTAGCTCCCTTAGGGATGATGCAATCTGAAAAATTCCTAGAGATTCGGGTAGCTGAGAAAAAATTTATAAGAACGCTCAAAAGTCACTACAGGTAAGAAATCTTAAAATCAGGGTAGCTGCCTTGGCGGTGATGATATCTTAAAAAATCTTAGAAATTCGGGTAGCTGAGAAAAAATTTATAAGAACGCTCAAAAGTCGCTACAGGTAAGAAATCTTAAAATCAGGGTAGCTGCCTTGGCGGTGATGATATCTTAAAAATTCTTAAAGATTCGGGTAGCTGAGAAAAATCTAATGTTAATTGATACCAAACAAGATAGGTTTATCTCGAAAGATGCAATGGCTAGACAAAGAAAACTATTTGGTTCAGATGTGGGAGGAAATGTGGATGCTCATTTATCTCGAAAGATGAAAAATGGTTAGTCGAAGAAAACTTTTTGGTCCAGATGTGTGGGGAAATGAGGGATTCTCCTCATTTCCCCCTTATGGGAATTTACATGTAAATTGGTCCAGATGTGTGGGGAAATGAGGGATTCTGGGGGAAATGAGGCGGTGGATGCCCCAATTATACTCTACTTGTAGTTGTTGATATCTTTAAGTCCTTGGGCACAATGCCATGCATAAGAGACATATTTATTATGTTTAGTAGCGGATAATCAATAATATCAAAAAGTTCTTTAAGAACTCTACTGTTTACACCATCGGGGCTGCTTTTATTTGCTTGCTTATATACCAATTCTTTTAGTTCATGTATTTTTAATAATTTAAAAGTACTTAATTCCTTCAGGCTTGTACGTATTTGGTCGTGAAACTCAAACTTTTCAATACCAATTGATGATGTAATTTCTGTTATACTATTTCTGAAGTAAGTATTGAAGTTTTCAGCAATAGTCTTGTCATTAGTTTCTAGTGTATTCTCAAATATAATGTGCTTACTATTTTGAATACGTTCGGTTTCTAATACAAGTTTTAAAGTCTTCCAAATTATAACACTCTGGAAATTTCTTTTTTAAAATATAAACTAATTACGAACAAATTAATCCAAAATTGACTACGAAATGGTGTAAACATAATAATTTTTTTCTACTATTTCATGTACGATGACAATTACATCATTACTATGTACTGTTTCGGTCCAGAAAATCAGGTACAAATTTTAAAAAAAAAACCGGTAAAGTACCTTGCCTAAAATTGTATAATCCAAAAAATTACCATTGTCGTCAACTGTAAACTACAAGGTAAATGTTGCCCACTAATTTGGTACGGTATTCTGTACGGATAAGAAAAAAATAACGTACGTAACCAAAATAGTCCGCACCGAGTACCACAACCAAAAAAAATCCGAAAAATGTCATACTAACTAGAAAATCGTAGAATGGGGTGTGTCACAAAAAAGAAAAAGAAAACCTCAAGAAAGAAAATATATTTGCAAAAGCTTTAACAAAAGAACATGTTACAAAAAGGAAAACTAACCCGCGTAGAAAACAATATTTATTCGGTATATCCCGGAGGATTTACACAATACAAAAATCTACGAAAAAATAATTAGTACATCCCTTAGTGTCGCCTCAAACTAAATTTTTAACCTTTCACATGAAACAGAAATTAACAAAAACTAAATTTTATAGATTGTTCTCGGTCATTTGTTTAATACAATATCTTAAATACTTTATATTCACAAAACACAAAAATTAAATTTATACACGGTGTATCTTGATTTGCTTTTCAATTCCCAGACTTGTAGGGGAAACACGCTGTCCAATTCCCGTAGCTGAATGTAAATTGAAAGGGAATCCTCCAAACTAACCAGAGATCTATTCCTGCAGTGGCATAAGATTGCATGGGAGGGTCTTTTTTCTTTTTTCCTGGAATTAGAGAAGCTCTTTACAGCCTACCCTCGACTGACATTTACAGCATGAATTGCCAACGGCCTGTGGGACTAACGCTATGAATTGCGACTACCCACTAAACTCCTTGTCCCTTCCCTTTTGTAACAAAGTACCCTGAAACCACCGTACAGGAAATGCCGCCCCCTTAACCGTTTCCTCCTTTAACCTGCTATTGATCATATGCTCAGCTTGCTTAGTAGTCGTGTCTACTAGGCATATAGGTGTGTACGTCTTATTAAAACTACTTTTGTACTTTTCTCTCTATAGGGAAACTAACTTCCACCATTGCAGCTAATACCGTGTCAGGTATGGTCTCTACCGCAACCCGAATAACCGCCACAAGAATGTCGTCCTTACCAGGAGCTTTCCCTGCTTTGAGTTTTTTGGCGGCCCTACCCAGTTCCTCTTTCATAAAGAGGGGGATATCGCCGATCTCTCTCTCCAGGCCTCTCTCTCTGCATCTGGATCCCCTCCAAACCGTGGAAATAACGATGCTAGAGTAGCTCTCGTAGCCTCCCACGAAGGTATTTCACCCAGAAAGTATTTTACCCAATCCATTCAGCTTCCGGACAGCAATTCTGTAACCAAGGCCCCAAACGTCGTTATCGACTTCATTACATAACTCCCGCCAGCATCTTTTTTGGCTTGACCTTATCGCATCTTTTTATCTTTAAGGAAGTGCATCTCCTGCTCCCAGCTATCATGCGTTCGTCTTCTCTTCCTCTGGTATGCCCTTCTGGCAGCATTAGCTTCAGATCGTAAGTTGCCTATTTCAGGAGTTCACCATAGACCTGCTTGTAACCCCGTGGTGGTTTCCTTCTTTTGGGCATGGTATTATCGCAAGCGTTAGTCAGGATATTGATCAGCCGGTCGTAATCGACCTGAGTGGCATTCAACTCCTTGAGCAGTTCCTTGCTAAAGGATTCCTTCCTAAATTTACACAGGACTCATCCTTGTGGCACATTCACTACTTTTCCCTGTTCTCCAGTTGGAAGGAGATATATTTATGATCGCTCATGCTTACCCATTCCTCGACTTGCCAATGCCGAATGGTGGCTACCAATGATGGTGTAGCTATTGTTAGTTGCTACTAGTTCGGCCACATGTCCACAAAGTGTAAGGAGCGGGTGCAGTTTTGAGGTAACTGCGCCGAAGTGGGGCATAAGTTCAAGAGCTATAGGCGGGCAGTTTCTTGTTGTGTTGTCTGTGCGAGGTCGAACGATAGGGTTGGTAGCGTCAGGGTCGACACTCGTCATGATGCGAAGTCCAGCCAGTGCCCCACGATGCAACGGTTGAACGCAGTCATCGCCAGGAACATCGACTATGGATCCTAGGCCATTAGATGATGTTTTGAGGAGCTCGAAAATCAAATGTGCGCAGATTAATTTAAGGAAGGGCAAAGGGGCACCCAATAATTTCGTCAAAATAATAAAAGAAAATGAAATCGGCATCGGGTTCATACAGGAACCGCACCTGTATGGCCACAAAATAACAGGTTTTGGGAGGGGGGTTACCGTCTTAAACGCAAATAGCGAACGACCACGCAGCGGAATAATAATAAATAATGAGACGTGCGCCGGGATAATATTAAACAATTTGTCCAACGAGTTTATAACCACCGCGGAAATAAAAACAGGGACCAACACGTTCGACGTGATAAGCGCCTACCTTCCACCATTCAACTCCCGGCGAAAATCCTGAAACCGAGGACTTAATAAATCACATCGAAGACGTTTTTCGCCAAATTGGAAGGAATAAGAAACTAATAATCGGGGGAGACTTTAATGCTAAGTCACCGTTATGGGATAACCCTATAGAAAACGATAGGGGTTCGCAGGTTGCTGATCTTTTAACGGAATGGGATCTTAGTGTGATTAACATTAATGATTCACCTACGTTTGAGGGGCATAGAGGCAGCAGTTTTATTGATATTACTGCAGCCTCGCACGAGATGTTAGAAATCATTTGTGATTGGAAATTAAGGTCGGACGAGGAAACGCTCTCTGACCATAAATTAATAACATGGGACGTTGAAACCAAAACAAGCGCAAAGGAGCAGCTAACTATATTTCCGCAGTTCTGTAATAAAAAGCAAATTGGGAGCGGTTTAAACAAAAATTTGGCGAAAGTATTCCAGCGTTCGAAAACGAGCTATTTAACTGCCAAGAGGCAGACGAAGTAGAAACACTCGCGAAAAATTTAAACGACGCAGTGGTAGACGCATCGTCGTACTCCATGCCGCGAAAGAAAACATTTAAAGACAGCGTACCCTGGTGGACCCGGGAACTAACCACCAAGCGGGCAGAAACGCGTAACCTAAGGCGCCGCTATCAACGCGCCTCGAGAAATATAAGAGAACAACGAAGAGTAGAATACAATCAAAGTTACCGCGAATATAAGATATTAATAGAAAAAACGCGAACAAGTAAATTCAAAGAATTCTGCACGCGAAACTCACAGAAAGAACCCTGGGGAACCGCATACCGCGTAATAAAGGGTAAACAACAGAAAATCGCGCTCGGTAACATAAGAAAGACAAATGGCGAAGATACGGAAGGTTTTATAACCACGGCGGAATATTTATTAGAGAAATTTTTCCCTTCGGATAATCCCGAGGAGGATTAGGGGTCGCACAATTTAGTACGTCGGGAAGCTACAGAAGCGCAAGGAATAGGTGCCGATAAGGCAATTCTAGTTCACGAGGTCGTCAGGGCTTTTAGGAGGATGAACCCTAAGAAGGCACCGGGGCATGACGGAATCACTTCAGACGCAGCTCTGAAGGCGTGTCTGTTAGCCCCGCGTGTCTTTGTCGGGTTGTTTAATTTTTGTCTAGAGAGGGGTGTCTTTCTGCGTTGCTGGAAAGTCCAGAACGTGAAATTCATACCTAAACCTAAAAAGGCGGATGCGTCAGACCCGGGCAGCTATCGTCCAATTACCTTGCTGCCGGTATTGGGGAAAGCTTTGGATCGCGTTATGACTACCCGAGTTGAGCACTTAGTGCGTGACAGCGGCGGTTTTAATAACCGACAGTTTGGTTTTATGGAGAGAAAGTCGACTATCGACGCATTAGAATTCGTTGTCGGGGAATTTAAGCAGACGAGAGATGCTAAAGAGTACTGTGTTGTTTTTGCTTTGGACATTTCAGGAGCATTTGACGCTGCCTGGTGGCCATTGATTGTTTGCGAGTTGGAAAATAGGGGTTGTCCGCGAAACTTCATGTCTTTGGTCAAGAGTTATTTCTCGGGGCGATTGGCACAGGTTGAAATTCCAGGTGAAGTTTTGTCGCGCAAGGTGGAAAAGGGATGTCCGCAGGGGTCATGCTCTGGTCCCACATTTTGCAAGTTGTTGTATGAGAGCATCTTTAGGGTCAAGTTGCCCACAGGATGCTCAATCGTTGGGTTTGCGGATGATACGCTTTTAATTGTCAGATCGCGATTGTTAATGGATATGCGTACAAAACCGAATGAGGCGCTTAATAAACTACACGAATGGTCGCAGGCGGTAAAATTAAAATTTAACCCAGCGAAGTCAGAGGCGCTCTATTTCGGAAAGAAACCGGGACAGCGACCCCCTAGGCTAGAGCTAGGAGGGGAGAAAATACCGTTTAAGGAATCAATTACATACCTCGGGGTAAAGATTGACGATAAGTTAAATTGGAAAGCTCACGTGCAGTGCGTTAAAAGTAAAGGCAGCGAAATATCAAACAAAATGATGGCGGCGGCAAAAATAAACTGGGGTTTCAGGGGCGAATCGCTGAAGACGGTCTATGCCGGAGCGGTAGAGCCGGCAATGCTGTACGCAGCATCTGTATGGGCGGAAGGCTGCAAAGTCCGGGAAATGCGTCAATTGAGCGTTCAACGCATTACTTAGATGAAGGCGGCGAGGGCGTACAGGACCACCTTCACGGAGACGGTGCTAGTTATTAGTAGGACTCTCCCTATCGAATATGTCGTTAGGGAGTTTCGAAATAGAAGGTTAGTAGATACAGGGAGGGGACGCGAAATTATCGCAGATATTCATTTTGGCAATAGGGAGGTAGAGAAAAAGATTGTCGTATCAGAGTTGGGCACCCGACCGATATTAGAGGAATCGAGTTTGTCGAAGGCGATAGGGACGCGACGGGTATCAGAATTTATACAGACGTTACGATTTCCGTATTTGTGAATATTTGAGGGATCCAGTTCCTAGAACCTATATTCTGCCACTTCTCGTAGGTAATAATCATTGGCAGATATCCAATGGATGGTTCCTCCTTGAGGTTTCACGGGTTGGTCTTCGTAAGTACCTCCTCTACTACCCCAACTTGCATCATTGTGACGTCCTGCTCCGTACATATTCCATCTTTCAGGTTTTTATCTAAGTGTACTGCTAATACATGAACATCGTGCGACCACTTTTTAAGTTCCTCATTGTTCTTTGTTACATCAGCCAATTGTTTACTCTTAGCTAGGTGCTTGTCCAAGATTTTCTGAATTGCTATAGTTTGCTCCATATGTATCTTTGTTGGAGTTTCTTTCCTCTTTCTCTTAGCATTAGATCGCGCGATGTCCTCGACCAGTCTGATTCAAGTCCTCGTCTTCCCAACTGTTGTCCTCACTAGGAAGCTTCCCCATTTCACCATCCGCCAATGTCTCCACCATATTAGTTGACGTGTGAAACACGTCCGGAAGCACCTCCGATTAATTACCCGTGCCTTGCTCTCTTTCATTTAGAGGTGTTCTGCTAAGAGACGACCTTCTCAGTATGGGACCTAACGATTTTTTTCTCAAACATAGGTACTAACTCTTGTACCTTCCGTTGGTTTTCCAGAACTACCTGTCTTTTTCTTCTGTTTAGCAATTTCCGTTTTCTTACCGGACACGTCCATTTTTGGTTCGTGCGTTGGTACGCATCTTAGTAAGTTAATCTAAGGGAGGGTCTATATCTGATAAATACTACTCTTTATAACTTTAAAACTTCTACCTAGTCGCCAAGACGTTTAAAAACATAAGCTATTACCCTCAAGCGCGCGAGCACACACACCTTACTCACGGTTACTTTCTGGGGGGAAGCCAGGTATGCTTAAATTTCAGGTATCAGACTACTGAAACGTTGGTACAAAATGAAAAAATATTCAGAAAATGACTTACAAAGACAGTTCAACCGGGGGAAATCTTATCAGAATAAGCAAGTTGAAAACCATGAGATTGTGCAGAATAAAATGTTTACACGGACCTTTGGAAGATTATATTGCTATTAACCACTTTACAAACCAGGTTTCAAAACACCTGAATGGTTTTTTAAATGTTTGCAAGCACAAATTGTTGAACATAACCTTACAATCGAATCAGAATAGAATATAACAAATCGCATGTTGTTTTCCATATGGGACCAAGGACTTATTAAATATTTAAAAATCTACTAAACTTGCAAACAAATATACTTTGCAAATTTTTTCATTTCTCTATATGTTGTTAGAAAAGAAATTTTTTTTTATATAACCAAAAAAGGTTGTTACAAACTTTAATTAAAACACATCGATTTACGAGCTCTTCGCAAACTACAACTTAGCTTAGGCTAAGATTATTGTACTTTTTAGTACAAATTTATAAGAATTAACGCTATTATAAGAATTAAAGCATTGCTCTTCTGAGGGCGATGGACGTGACGAACCCGAAGCGTGCTTCGGTGACGTTTACGGACAGTGACATGGACGCCGAATCTATCAAGGTACGTCGACTACGTGAACAGCACTCTGACAGAGACGGAGACAAAACGGACACGCAAGACAGCAGACCACGCCACCGAATAACAATACACGACCGTGCCTAATGTATCATCCGTTGAGCCGACGAAGATGCCTTTATCGTAGGTTGCCACAGCAACCTCCAATTCACCATCCACAAGCACAGCAAGACCAACGAATAGAAACCCTACAAATACAAACAACGAGGTACAGAATCCCGCCCATCTTCATAGCTACATTTCCGAACTTTATCAAGTACGCCAAAGAGATGAAACGAATAACGAAACGTGGCATCAACATACGAGCAACAGGACTAGTTGCACGAATACATGCAGCCGACGGCGACAAGTTCAGATTCGCACAGGACTACCTTAAAAAACACGCAATTGAATTTCACACATACGGATTAAAAACCGAACGACAACTCAAGGTAGTAATAAAAAGACTAGCTGTAAACATCACACCCGAAGACGTCACCAACGAACTACTAGAAAAGAACTACAAGATCGAACATGTAACCAAACTACAATCTAAGGACAAGCAGTACAGTAACACATTCCTGGTAATATTGAACGAACCGACATCACAGACCATTTACGACATACGAGAACTTTTACACTATCATGGCGTTAGGGTCGCTGCCTTTCAATCGAGGGTGGAGATACCTCAATGCTTTGCATGCCAATGATACTGACACTCGAGCCTAAACTGTGGATACAGACCGCGATGCATTAAGTGCAGCAAAGAACATTACGCATCTGAATGCATCAAGAAACGAGAAACAACACCAACATGTGCTAACTGTAGAGGACCACGCCCTGCAAATTACAGGAACTGTCCAGCCTAACAACAACTACTCGACATGAAAAAGAAGACACACTAACCACCAGCACCTATACTTGCACAGAACACATCCGACAGCTCCGACACAGACAAAAAGGAAGGCTGGACTAGAGTCGACCGTAACAAGAAGACACGTTCACGTAAGACCCCACAGGAAGCACCGACAAAACCGACAGAAGCGGTTACTGCAACCACATCCAGCACACACTGTGCACCAGAGACCGACAGCTCCACCGACGTCAACATGGACCCCGCTCCCGAAAAACGAGAGATAAAAAGACGCAGACAATCCACGAAAAACTAGTCGACAAAAAGGACGACACCGACTACCACCACAACGCCTACAACAGAAACACACCCCACCGAAAGAACTACTCCAGCAGCTCCAGCACCTGTAGTAGTCACACCCACTACGAACACCAACCAGGACAGCAGCATCAACAGACTACTAAACAAAGCACTGCAGTGGACACAAAGACTCATGTCGACCTACATAGCTGAGGAACCTGTTATACCGCTTCTCCTGAAGACACTGTGCGACATCTTTACCACGCTTAATGGATAATCAACGAACACGACAACTGCGACTACTCTCCTAGGACGTGAACGGAATTAAAAACAAACTAACTGAACTACGACACTTCCTGACGGAATTTGACATCGACATTGCACTACTTGGGAAAAAAATTAAACCACAATCATGCACTTAAGATCGCAAATTACACAATTCACAGAAAATACAGGATCATTAAACCAGAATAAATATCAAGTGGAGAAGTAGCCGTACTTATTCACAGACGAATCACACATCACGCACTAGACCTTCCACAAACACAGCTAGACGCTGCAGGCGTGAAAATTTACGCAGACGGACGACTACTGAGACTCATCTCCAAAATACTATCTACGCAAGACATCGACAACCTAACACTAGGAGACACCGCCACAATAATCATGGGTGACATAAACGCCAAACACACCACATGGGGCTCCAAAATAAACAATCGCGACGGACTGATGCTTTACACTCACTCGCTAGGAAAAGATTTCGAAATCACTGGACCAAACACTCTAACAAGAATACCTTCAAACCCAGACCATCAGCCAGACGTACTAGATATCACACTAGTCAAGAACGTATCATACAACCTCTCGACAGAAGCCATAGAAGACCTGAGCTCCGACCATCTACCTATACTAAATACGATTCACACAACGCCACATACACTAGAAACGACTAACACTGTAACATCAACAAATTGAAGGAAGTTTGACGAGAACTTACAACACAAAATCCCATCTGCAAACCCGACCGTCGATACACACGAACAAATAGCCGCAGCCACAGAATACATCACCAACACACTACAAGAAGTATTAAACCACAGCACTACGACAAGAAACCGCAACACTACCAAACCTCGACTTCCTGACTACCTTCGCGACATCATCGAACAGAAAAGGAAGTTTGTCCGGAGATGGCGGATAACGAGGGACCCAGCCATCAAAACTCAACTAAACACAACACAAGCTGCACTTAAAACCTTACTAGACGAACGCAACACGCAACAGTGGGCGGAACATATCAACAACGTACTCGAGACCGAAGGAAACTTACACCGACTTAACAGAGGATTCATAAGGAAACATCAATCAATCAACACACCACTAGACGGACCAAACGGAAAGACCTACAACGCCCGAGAAAAAGCTAACATATTTGCCACAACACTACAAGAGACATTCGCACCGAACCCAACAACACACCAGCAACATGAAACACAAGTGAACGAAACCATGGACGAACTACTACAGATACATCCAGAAGACCACATACCACTTATAACACCAAAGGACACAAAACAAACAATCCTCAACAACAGTAACAGAAAACCACCCGGGAAAGACAACATCACAAACCAAGCACTCAAAAATATCACAAAAAGCACACTAGCATGCATCACGAGACTATTCAACGGCATACTCCTGCAACGACATGGAAAACTGCGATTACAGTTATGATACACAAAAAAAGGAGAAACAAGCACAAACCCGTCACACTCCCGACCGATATCGCTTCTCAGCGCGATATCAAAAATATCCAAACGACTACTACTACAAAAACTGAAACATCATCTACGAGACAGACAAGAACAATTTGGCTTTAAAAAAGATCACTCGACCACATTACAAATAATACACGTCATAGACCACATCGCAGAGAACTACAATAAAGCACACGTCACGACAGCAGTATCTCTGGACATACAAAACGCATTTGACAAGGTTTGGCACAGAGGACTCCTGTACAAATTAGCGACCATACACCAACTACCACTACAATACATACAGCTACTCGACAGCTACCTTGCAGACCGAAAACTACAAGTACGAGTAGATGGACAAATATCGCACGAAGTACCTATCACGGCTGGAGTTCCGAAAAGCGGATGTCCCTCAGCGGCACTATTTAATGCCTACATACAAGAAATACCATGCAATGCCTACTTTAAATGCAGACTATTCGCCGACAACACTTTATTCATCTCAACAGCACGTCACGCTATACTAGCCACACAACGACTACAACGCCAACTGGACACCTATTCGACTGGTTGGGAAGAAGGAAAATCCAAATCAACGTGGACAAAACCGCATACTATTATCACGACACCCTCCGCCAGCGTTTGAAGGGCAGCAACTCTATTAGAAGAACACCATCCGATACCTCGGAGTCACTATCGACAGAAACCTTTGCTTTCACAAACACCTAGACGAGACAGTCAAAAAAGCAAGACAAATCGAAGGCTACCTGCATCCGACGCTGACATTTAACAACAAGCTACCGACAGAAACACGGCCCAGAATATACAAAACGCACATCAGAGCGATCATCACCTATGGCTCACAGGCATGGCTGACGTACATATCCAAGACAAACTTACGACGCCTAGAAGCATTTCAGAACATCATCCTCCGACTAATTACCGGCGCACGGTGGTTCGTCAGAAGCGATACAATACGAAACGACTTAAACATTCCCACAGTACACGAATACTGTAGAACAAACGACATCAAAACGTATAAAACAATAGACGATTCATCCATCCATCCATACGAGACGTCGGACCGCTACAAGGCACGCGACAAACTTACAAAAAACGCTCACGCCGACTACTACATCTGACATAACATCAGACAAAAGCACAACAGACCGTAACTAGTTGGCTAAATAAAAAAACAACTAGAGCACAACACAGGACGCGACCCACTAGGTGAAAAAACAAACACCTAGAACACACGCACGATAAATAACGATACATACAAGACAGCAAAAACTACAAGGTTAATGCTGACTACTAGGCGCGCCCTGAGAGGGCGGTATCAACCAGGAGAAGATTGCTTGTCGTGACGCAAGCCGAGACAAGCAACACGGAATCCGGGAATGTTGCTTTTCCTACGGGGTCTACATACTATTTTTTCGCAAATTGTTAAAAAACGATAGAAATTAAAATACTAATTTTTAAAGAAACCTGATTAATTTTACTTATAAATAAATGGTACTGTCAAATTCGTAGTAAAAATTTTTGCGCAACCATGGAAAAACAAACATTCCTATCAGGATATTGAATTGTCAAACTTGACACATTGAAATATGATTCCTGGTATTTTTGAAAGTAACAATACAAATTCTATAATTGAACTAATTAGAAAATACCTGAAAATATCACCCACAACTTACATCAGATTCAAATACATTCTGACGTTAGTTGTTTGTTATATTTACATAATGTGTTAAGATTGTTTAAATAGAACTTACCATGAAAGCATGTTCTCGGTCATTTTTGTAGCCCATATGTATGAGGCGCCGTTTGTGTCTATAATAAATACTAAAATGTATATTTTTCAACGAACTTCGTTCGTTTATGAAATCGATTTGTCGTCCGTCTGTCTGTCCGTCTGTCCGTCCGAGGCCTTTCTAATGGTCGGACATCAATGTGTGATACATCAATCGATTCAGCTCGGTGTCCTGAGCTTAAGTTTTGATGTCAGTTGAAATCGGGCCACGGGGACGCCGTGCCCCCGCGATATTCCATCGGGAAAATTAAAATTTCAAATAGGTCCAAAATTAATGTGCGATACATATTTGGACTCCCCTAACATAGCTGAGTCGAAATATGGTACCCCCCACAAAATCTGACCACGGATATCCGACCCCCGGGGAATTAATTTTATCAAAATTTCAAATAGGTCCAAAATTAATGTGCGATACATATTTAGAATCCTCTGAAAAAACTGAATCGAAATATGATGCCCCCTTATTTACACACACACACACAAACACACATACATACATACATACATACATACACACACACATATATAGCTTTTAAAATATTTATTCAATAAAATAAAATATACTAAAATGTCTGTTTTGTTGTTTATAAATTTTTGTATTTTATCTGAATACTTATAATTATTACAACATAATAATTTTAATTTCTTTAAATTGTTTTAAAGTAAGTCTACATTTGGAAGTTCGTTGCGACAATGCCTTGCATTTTCAACTTGTTTTTAATATATATGTAAAATATTTTGTAATATATTTTTAATATTTAATATAATTTTAAAAACTGCCATACCGACCCCTATGGTCTCTGCCGAAAGAGCCGCTGCCCTCTTTCGGGGACCTGTCTTAGTCTGGTTCCTCACTAACGACCCTACTACTTTGGTTGGACCTGTAGTTTGGCTCTTTAGCTCATTAGAACACGCAAGCCATTTCACCTGTTCTAGTAATTTAGAACTTCGGCAAGATGCAGGTCCATTCGAAATGGATATATATATATATATATATATATATATATATATATATAATTATGTGGTGTAACGACCTTGCAAATTATAAAATAAAATATCTATAATAACAGGCTATTAGGTCTGCTGGTTAATAAAATAAACTCTTTATTATAATCCAAGCTTTCGGTTTTTATTTTAAACCTTTTTCAAGAATACTAAAAATTGTGAAACGTTAGTATGGGCATACAATAATTAAATACTTACTAATGTGAGGTTTTAAATCAGAATCGTTGACACAGATAAAATTCATAAATGTAAATAAAAAGTGATGTATAAAGCTTTAAACAAAAATAAAAATAATGTGGTATTCTTATTTACATTTGAATGTTTCAGAATGACAATTCCTTTATAATTTTGACAGTTGCTGAGATAACTTTCTAGATGTAACTATTTTTCTAATAAGTTGATCGAAATTAGCTATATAATTTTGATGATGTATGCATGTATGTATATATATATATATATATATATATATATACATATGCGAGCGTGTATGTGTGTGTGTGTGTGTTGTGTGTGTGTGTGTGTGTGTGTGTGTGTGTGTGTGTGTATGTGTAAGTGTGCCTATGTTGCGATTTGTTAAGTGAGTGTTCGTTTACGTTGAATTTGTTTTTTGATTTAAAATGAAGTAGATAGGTGTATATGGAGCTTAGTGCGTTGATATCAGTTTTTTTATTAATGGTGTTAGCGTTTTTAAATATGTAACACATTTCTAAGAATTCTCTTTTGGATCGTTTACTTTCAATTTGTAGTATTATAGGATTATCGAAATCTATTTTATGTTTGTTTGTATTTGCGTGTATGGTTAAAGCACAAGCGTTTGGTTTAACACGAATGTCACTTTTGTGTTGAGTTAAGCGTTGTTTTAAGTGTTGTGAGCTTTGACCAATGTAGGTGAGGTTGCAGTCTGAACATTTTATTTGGTATATAATATTCCGTCGTAGAAGGGATGGTGTTTTATCTTTTAATTTAGAAAAAAGGCTGTTTAAAGTTAAAAGATTTTGTTTAGCAATTTTTATGTTGAATTTTTTATCTTTAGGTCCTAAATTTAGTATTCCGCCGATAATTGATGACAAAACTATTACAAATATTTTAGCAGATTTGGAAGACATTTTAGAAAATATAAGTGATGAAGAAAAAAACATATGTAGAGCTTACACCACTAACATTATTACAAACTTTGTACACAAAAATTCTAAAAGCAACTCTAAATTTACTATGGAATTTATTAAATGCAAAAAAATTTTAAAAGAAAACCGAAATTTACTTATAATTAAAGCTGACAAAGGAAACGTAAGTGTAGGTATTTCTAAAAATCGATATATAGAGAAAATTTATGAATTACCAAGTGACTCAACAGTATACAACAAGCTTGATAAAGATCCTACTCCACGTTTTCAAAACTCAGCAATAAATATAATAAAGAAACTAAAACAAGAAAAATACATCAGTAAAGAGCAAGCAAAAACCCTAAGCAATTACAGTTCTACAAGTCCGAAACTATACGGACTACCTAAAATTCATAAATCAGAGTATCCTTTAAGGCCCATAGTTGCATCAAATAATAGTCCTACAGAAAATCTTTCCAAATTTATACCAGATATATTACAAAAATCTATTAATATTAATAATTACAACGTACAAGATTCTTTTGAATTCTCTGATTTTATACATAACTTTCAGCTACCAAATAAACATCTATTAATAAGTCTATATGCAATCTCGCTCTACACCAATATTACAAAGTTTTTGGTTCTAAAAAATATCGAAAAGCTATGACATAAAATCACTACAAATTGTACTATCTCAAAATCCGTTTTTACAGACATTATAGAATTATTTTTAATACAAGTTATTTTAGCTTTAATAATGAATTCTTCCTACAAACCTTTGGTTGTCCAATGGGATCTAATTTAAGTCCTATATTTGCCAGAATTGTTATGGACGATTTATTAGACGAGGTTATCCCCAAACTAAACTTTACAATTCCATTTATTAAAAAATTTGCTGACGATATAATAACATCTGTACCAGAAGATAAAATTAACGAAACACTCCAAATTTTCAATAGCTATGATGATAAAATTAAATTTACTGTTGAATTAGAAAATAACCGATCTGTCCCATTTCTTGACACTCTACTAATCAGAAAAAACGATAACACTATTATTTTAGACTGGTCTCAGAAACCAACCAACTCTGGCAGATATCTAAATTATCATTCATATCATCAATATAAAATTAAAATAAATTTCATTTTAGGTCTAAAACATAGAATCAAAAAAATATGCCATCCGTCACTATATCAAAAAAATCTAGACAAATTATTTATGATTCTAAAAAACAATAGCTATCCCCCAAAACAATCATAAAACACCAATAAACACCGACTTTTCTAATGAACTCTTGAATAATAATACTGTGTCTTCTACAAATATACCTACATACCATGTAATTCCTTACATCGAAAACTTAAGTACAAAATTCGAAAATGTCTTCAAAAAATTCAACATAAAAATTGCTAAACGAAACCTTTTAACTTTAAACAGCCTTTTTTCTAAATTAAAGGATAAAACACCATCCCTTCTACGACGGAATATTATATACCAAATAAAATGTTCAGACTGCAACCTCACCTACATTGGTCAAAGCTCACAACACTTAAAACTACGCTTAACTCAACACAAAAGTGACATTCGTGTTAAACCAAACGCTTGTGCTTTAACCATACACGCAAATACAAACAAACATAAAATAGATTTCGATAATCCTATAATACTACAAATTGAAAGTAAACGATCCAAAAGAGAATTCTTAGAAATGTGTTACATATTTAAAAACGCTAACACCATTAATAAAAAAACTGATATCAACGCACTAAGCTCCATATACACCTATCTACTTCATTTTAAATCAAAAAACAAATTCAACGTAAACGAACACATCACTTAACAAATCGCAACATAGGCACACTTACACATACACACACACACACACACACACACACATACACACACACACACTACCACCACCTACGCATATGTATATATATATATATATATATATATATATATATATATACATACATGCATACATCATCAAAATTATATAGCTAATTTCGATCAACTTATTAGAAAAATAGTTACATCTAGAAAGTTATCTCAGCAACTGTCAAAATTATAAAGGAATTGTCATTCTGAAACATTCAAATGTAAATAAGAATACCACATTATTTTTATTTTTGTTTAAAGCTTTATACATCACTTTTTATTTACATTTATGAATTTTATCTGTGTCAACGATTCTGATTTAAAACCTCACATTAGTAAGTATTTAATTATTGTATGCCCATACTAACGTTTCACAATTTTAGTATTCTTGAAAAAGGTTTAAAATAAAAACCGAAAGCTTGGATTATAATAAAGAGTTTATTTTATTAACCAGCAGACCTAATAGCCTGTTATTATAGATATTTTATTTTATAATTTGCAAGGTCGTTACACCACATAATTATATATATATATATATATATATATATATATATATATATATATCCATATCGAATGGACCTGCACCTTGCCGAAGTTCTAAATTACTAGAACAGGTGAAATGGCTTGCGTGTTCTAATGAGCTAAAGAGCCAAACTACAGGTCCAACCAAAGTAGTAGGGTCGTTAGTGAGGAACCAGACTAAGACAGGTCCCCGAAAGAGGGCAGCGGCTCTTTCGGTACTTAGATTGGCAAAGACCATAGGGGTCGGTATGGCAGTCTAAGACACACTACCGCGATGTGAAGGGCAACGAGAAACCACCACATTACCTCCCAAGTACACAGCGTACCTAAATTATAATAAAATGATGGCATTCTCTGGGGTAAAAGATTCCGGAGTTAAAATAGTCCCCCATTCGGATCTTCGGGAGGGGACTACTACAAAGATATCGAAGACATATTAAGATACGTAAAAGGACATGAAAATTTAATAATTACGGGGGATTTTAATGCCGTGGTAGGTGAGGGCAGGGAAGGAGCGGTAGTAGGTTTATTTGGTTTAGGCACGAGAAACGACAGGGGCAATAAGCTGGTAGAATTTTGCGACAAGGACAATTTAATCATCACAAACACATTATTTCAACATCATGCTAAAAGACGATATACGTGGAAGATGCCAGGAGATATAGGACGATATCAAATAGATTACATTATTGTTAGACAACGGTTTAGGAATCAAGTAAAAGACTGTAGAAGCTACCCAGAAGCAGATATAGACACTGACCACAACATCGTAATTACGAAGGCCGCACTTAAATTTAAAAATCTGAAAAAAAGGAACGGAAAAAGGCACTTGGACTTAGAGAAACTAAAAGACAAAGATATTCAAGTAAGATTCGAAAAAAAGTCAAATGAATTGCTGAATGATATCGGGAAAATATCTGAAACTAAGGAAGTAGAAACAGAATGGAATAACATTAAATCCAGCCTAGACATGGCGGCCAGAGATATTTTGGGGTATACACAAAAAGAAAATAAGAAACCATGGATAACAAAGGATATCGTGAATTTAATAGAAGAAAGACGAAAATACAAAATAAATCAGACGAAACAGGAAAACAGAGATACAAAGCCATAAAATGGGAAATTATTCGAAAATGCATGAAAGCTAAAGAACAATGGATTGATGAAAAGTGCAAAGAAGTACAAACTAAGATGGAAATAGGAAAGACAGACGAAGCATACAAATTAATTAGAATGAATTTTAAGGATATAAAACCGTATAGCAAAAATATAAGGGACGCACAAGGAAACGTCATTATAGAAAACGTAGAGAAAGTGAGTAGATGGCAAGAATATATAGGAATTTATATGCAGGAGAGGAACTAACTGCATTAGAACAGGAATCAGACATTGAAAATGATGACTTGGGATATCCTATACTTCGAGACGAGTTTGAATTAGCATTAAAGAGTCTGAAAAATGGTAAGGCGCCGGGTACAGATAAGGTGCAAGCAGAAACTCTAAAAGCCGCTGTACAAGCAGTAACAGAACGTCTCTTCCAACTTGTAAGCTATATGTATGAGACAGGCGAGATACCCAAAGATTTCAAACGTAACATCATAGTAACTATACCAAAAAAGAAAGGCGCGGATAGATGTGAAAATTTTCGAACAATACGTTTGACAGCACACGTGTGAAAAATATTAACTAGAATTGTACAAAGATGAATGGAAAAACGAGCTGAGAAATACTAGAAGAAGATCAGTTTGGGTTTAGGCGAAACGGGGGAGCACGGGAGGCTATTTTAGCTCTGAGAGTGATAATAGAGAAAACAATAGAAAAGAGGGAAAGCGTGTATATAAGGTTTGTATATCTGGAAAAAGCATTCGACAATGTAAAATGGAAAAAATATTCGAAATACTCAAACAGATTGGAATGAGTTATAGGGATAGACGAATAGTAGATAGCTTATACAAAGAACAAACAGCAGTAATAGAATTACATCAGGAACATAGAGAAGTAAACATTAGGAAAGGGGTGAGACAGGGATGTGCCCTATCCCCATTGATTTTAACTTGTACATAGAGGAGGCAATGAATACTGTCAAATGGAGGAAGACATTTGGAATTACTATGCAGGGACAAAAAATTAATATGCTTAGATTTGCAGATGATATAGCGGTATTAGCATCTAGCAAGGAAGAGTTAGAAGCTGCTCTTAATGAAATGGAAACGGTTCTAACAGAGGATACGGTATGAAAATTAACAAAACTAAAACTAAAGTTCTAGTTTGCAAAGGTGGGAAAATAAATCAAAACAAGAATACAAGTATTTAATACGAACTTACAAGAGGTTAAGGATTTCTGCTACCTAGGAAGCCAAATAACGCAAGATGGGAAAAGCACAAAAGATATAAAACAAAGATTAGCACAAGGTCGTGCTACATTTAACAAGAAAAAGCAACTACTGTGCTCAAAGACCACAAACATAGAAACAACGAAAAGATTGCTTAAAACATATGTGTGGAGCACAGCACTGTACGGCTGTGAAGCCTGGACAGTAGGAGAAGCGGACAAGAAAAAGGTAGAAGCCTTTGAAATGTGGTGTTACAGGCGTATGATGAAGATATCATGGACAGACAAAGGTAAGAACGAAGAGGTACTAAAAATGGTAGGGGAAGAAATAAATATGTGGAAAACGGTAAAAAATAGGAGAGATAGGATGATAGGCCACATACTACGGCATGAGGGAATAGTGCGGAATATTTTAGAAGCAGAGATAGGAAAAAAGAGAAGAAGAGGCAGACCTAGATTAGACTACTGCACACAGATAGTAAAAGATGTAGGCTGTAAAGGTTTCAGGGAGATGTGCAGGCTAGCCCAGAATAGAAATCAATGGAGGTACGCATACAACCAATCCCAAGATGGATAAACTAATGACGAAAAGATAACTGTGCTTAAACATAATGATTATGATTATTATAAGTAACTACAAGAATTGGTTGGGCAATATTCTCGAATAATGTTAAGTGTGTGAAAGGATTTACTGGAAAACCATTATTTCGGCAAATGTCTAAGTGTTGGGGGATCTTGGTAGCCACAGGTTGCTTAACCTCCTTCACTGAATCTCGGTAAAATAGGGTATAAAATTAGAAAACAATAGAAAGGGAACGAGCTGAATACACATACTCCCAGAAAAGAAGAAAACCACCAAAAACGCAAAATCAAAGTAGCTGCTTATATAACCCTACATAAAAATAACTAAGTTGCAACGAATCCGTGACTTTCAGTAAATAATGGATTCCATTACTAAAAGAAATAACAAAAGAAATAACAAATGAAAATCAAATGCCCACAATATCTAGGTAGCATTGCAAGTTTTTCCTGGGTTTTCCTTGCAATATTAACATGAAATACAGCCTACATACATGATTTCTATTTATACATAAAATAACTAATTACATAAAAATAAGCATATTAACAATCCTTGTAAAACAGCATTGGTATCTGACAAGTATAAATCCACAATAAGGTTACCTCAAAACCATATACAATCTCCGTTGAACAGTATTGGTATCTGACAAGTGTAAACCCGCCATAGAGTCGCCTCAGAACCATGTTAAAATCTACCAAAGAGGAAACTTAAATCATAATGAATTTTCCCCCTCAAAATAAATATAAAAAAAACGACTACTTAAGCCTTTCAATAATGCAATCGCACACTTCTTTAATAACCATCTTCTCAATTGTATAAATAGAAACATGTTAAAAAATGTTATCCAATTCCAAGTTATTCAATTTATATAAAATTCACCAATAAAAATTAATGAGCTGATTTCACGTTAAGCGTATTGGCTACCAAAGAAAGCCGATCCCAGGTCGCAACACAAATTGAAGGCAATCATTCTGTTAAACTTTAAAAATTTTTGCTTAGTATACTCAAACCAAATATTTCAAACATCAATAAATCAAAGTCACCTTCAATTTATGTCATAAATGTCAAACTTGAAGTTTTTATTATTATTTTGACAACGATCCTAGGTCATGGATCGAAACGTAAATAAAGTTGATTTTAAAAACTATAAGTGGTTTAATTCCCAAAGAAGATTAACCTGAATACACATGCTGTGTGAGAATTTCAGGGAACTATGTAGGCTAGCTCAGAATATAAATAAGTGCAGGTACGTGTCCAACCAGTTTTGAGACGGAAAACCTAATGGCTGCGAAATACCTGCAACTAATGTTGACTGTGCGAAAAGATAAATTGGAAAATATATTAAATCGCCAAATGGTTAAGTGTTGGGAGAACTTGCCAGCCACAGACTGCTTACCTCCCTTCACAACCATCGAAGGTCGGAGAAATAGGGCATATAACTGTAAAACAATAGAAAGTGATCGAACTGCATCTAACAAGAAAGAACATCGCCTATGAGGAAAGACAACAAACAGAATAAGAAGAAAATAGTTGAAAGCATATGTGTGGAGCACAGCACAGTATGCCTATGAAATACGGGCAGTCTGAAACGCAAACAGAAAAACGGTAGCAGCCTTTTGAAATGATGTGCTTCAGATGTTTGAGGACGATAGCATGGACAGACAAAGATAATAACAAATAAGTTACAGAAATAGTAGGGGAACAAGGATATCTGGGGAAAAAGAGAAATAGTAGGGCGGAATACGTTCTAAGGCATTTTTGGGGAATAGTATGTGATATATTACAAGCAGAGATAGGAAAAAAGAGGTAGATGTAGACCCAGTTATAGATGCAAACTGTGCATATTTCAGGGAAATCTGTAGGTTAGTTCAGAATAGGGAACAATGATGGTACGCGTCTAACCAGTTCTAGGACTGAAGACCTAATGATGATGATATATATATATATATATATTTAAATATATATATATATATATATATATATATTTAAATATATATATATATATATATATATATTTAATATATATATATATATATATATATATTTAAATATATATATATATATATATATATATATTTAAAATATATATATATATATATATATATATTTAAAAATATATATATTTAAAATGTATATATATATATATATATATTAAAAATATATATTTAGAATATATATATATATATATATATATTTAAAAATATATACATATTGAATTAAGTAGCAATGAAATATATATATATATAATTTTGCATTGGACTACCGCCCGATAGGGGCGCTGCTCTTATTCTGAACGCCTGCGTCTATTAGAGATCGCACGTTTTCAGAGTTAAGCACCCTCGCTCTGGTCAGTACTTGGGTGGGTGGACACTGTTTTTTTTAGGAGCGTACATATACATATAGCAGTTGCAGGACCGTGTAGCACATCTCGACATGCACATAAATAATTATTTAACAATCCTGTACACGAGTTCTATGCAAGTTTCGGTGCTGCATGTGATTTTCGCTTGACATACATTTTATTTATTATACCTGTTGATGGTTGCAAGACGCCGACACTAAAGGAAGGTTACTTACAATCGCAGAAGAGAGTGCTTGCTATTATGTAATGATTATACGACTAATTGCTCATCTTTCAGTCTACTTCTCGGCTGTCGTTTATTAAATTTTTGAGTAATTTTAAGAAAACGCGGAGTTTGAGTATTTGCTAGATGCATTCTCATAAGCACTTTACATACCCGGAACGCAACATTAAGTATAGACGACGACGATAGCATGTTGAAAAGCACAGCTTCTCGTCCCGATTACCGCAGTTAAGCAACGTTGAGCGCGGTCAGTACTTGGGTGGGTGACCGCTTGGGAACACACCGCGTGTAGTTGTCCTTTTTTTTTACGCTGGAATATCGTGGTTTTCCCTGACTTTGTAATTTTTATTAAACTACACAGCCCCAACTTTATATGGAAAGATCGCGTTCCGAGTATGTAAAGTGCTTATGCGAATCCATCTAGCGAATATTCAAACTTCGTGTTTTCTTAAAATTACTCAAAAATTTAATAAACGACAGCCAAGAAGTGGACTGAAAGGCAAGGAAATAGTCATATAATCATTACATAATAGCAAGCACTCTCTTCTGCGAATGTAAGTAACCCTCCTTTTGTGTCGGCGTCTTGCAACCATCAACAGGTATAATAAATAAAATGTATGTCAAGCGAAAATCACATGCAGCACCGAAACTTGCATTGAACTCGTGTACGGAATTGTTAAATAATTATTTGTGTCCATGTCGAGATGTGCTACACGGTCCTGCAACTGCTATATGTATATGTACGCTCCTAAAAAAAACAGTGTCCACCCACCCAAGTACTGACCAGAGTGAGGGTGCTTAACTCTGAAAACGTGCGATCTCTAATAGACGCACGCGTTCAGAATAAGAACAGCGCCCCTATCGGGCGGTAGTCCAATGCAAAATATTATATATATATATATATATATATATATATATATATATATATATATATATATTTCATTGTTACTTAATTCAATATATTTTTATTTTTTAAATATATATATTTTTTAAATATATATATTTTTAAATATATATATTTTTATATATATATATATATATATATATATATATATTGTAACAATTTTATTTTCGATAATAAATCCCTCCATATAATTTTAAGAATAAAGTAATAATTTTATTAATAACAACAATAATTTGCATTCAACTTCAAAAGTAATACGTTAAGCTTGTATCGTCCTTTAATAATCTACTTATAGTTAAATATCTGTGTCATATACATCTCTGTTTGATTATTCCCCTCCGGACGGCTCGACCGCCCGAGCTAGTTGGTAGATAGTCGGCGACACGTGGTAGAAGTATCAACATGTACCCTAGATTGCAGGCCGGCAATTTGCGAATCCACTTCAATTAGTGAACACATCTTTGAATAACGTGCGACACTTAGAATGCGACACTTAGGATGCAACCTTTTTAAGACACATAACGACAAGTAGGAAGCAACTTTTAAGACACACAAGGACACAGTAAAGTATACACATGTAAGATGCTACCTTTGGAAGGCGGCGTAATTCAACTTCGAGATTACAACTGCTGCAGAATGTATTGCAACAGGATTTGATTCGACACGTGGAACGAAGTAATTATAGAAGTTGTTTTGGATGAATTTGTTTCAAATTACAAACGCTGTTATTGTTGCTTGAAATAACGTGGATCCCGTATTTCTTTGTTACAAGGCGACACATGCAGTTTTGGTTCGTAGATAGCTATAAGTTCTTTTTATGTGTTTCAAAACTAGGAACACGTTAACTTGCTTTGATGCGTAGTACAAGTACGTTATAAAAGTTTCAACTAATTGCTGAGCTGGATTTACCAGTAGTAAAACTAAAAGTTCACTGATTTAATGTTTTAAAAACAACACGCTTTGCTCAATATGAATCGTCGGTAACGTCAACAGGTGTTACTGACGTCATATATTTTTCTGCTTTGTACTGCTGACAGATGTTATTTTGAAAGCAAATGCTTAGAACAGCTTTAGTACAATACATGTAAACATGTCTATTTTTGTGATCAGCTTTATCTAAATTAAAATTTGTATATGTAATTTAGAAAACTCAAATGCTAACATTGTTAGAAACTATTAATTTGTTATCTGCCTGAACAGATCTGCACAGGTTAGAACCTTTTTTTTTGTACAACAAGTTCATGTCTTGAAGTAAAATATTTGATTGAAAATAATTAAGACACACATGAAAGATGAAAGTTTTAGATTGATACAGTTAATGATTAAATTTTTGTTACAAGTCATATTATTTTAAAAGAGATCCTTTTTAGTAAACAATTGGTTCAAGATTAAAGTTTTTTATTTTGATCAAGTATGATCAAATATAATAACATAAAGCTAAAACCCTTATGAGTAAGAAATTGATGCCAATTTTATATTGGAAATACCTTTTTACTACTTCTTTATGTATTTTTGCTGGACACAAATGGTGTTCCACTTTTTTATTTATTTAACTATTACAATTTCTTACAGGAGCTGCGTCTTATTTCAATTAAGACATATTTTTGTCAGAGAAGGCAACGTTCCATCATTGGGTTACCACGCCCATACAAAAAAAGCAACGTGGGGCTGGCATATAAAAAATTTAGTTACGCAAACGTTTCAATATATATTTTAAATATATATATTTTTTAAATATATATATATTTTTAAATATATATATTTTTTAAATATTAATATTTTTTAAATATATATATTTTTTAAAAATATATATATTTGAAAAAAATATATATTACAAAATATTTTACATATATATTAGAAAAAATATATATATTTCAGTATTTATTTATTGACACAAACGGCGCCTCATACATATGTATACACATATTATTTCTGTACAGTACAGTAATGAATATTTCTTTGCAGTGATTTGTCGTTGTTTTGCAAATTGGAAATATTCAACTTTTCTTTAAGAAATTTTATCAGAAATGTCAAAATTTCTGAACGATTTGCGGAAAAATACTTTCCCAGCACTTACATCGTAAATAATCAAGTGGTACAAATTTGTCTCGTCTTACATCAAACGACAAAATTCTTACCACATACGTTTTTTCTACTTTACACTACCCAAATGCTGTGATGGTCGTTCCGTAAAACATTGATAAATTCTAAAGTTAAGTATTTATTAAATACAAAAATTTGTATAAACTTCTTTGTTGTTATAACGTGCAAACATCTTTGCGTCATGTAAGAATGAATCGTCACTGATTTGCTGGAAACCAGCTACATTACGAGTACTTGATAATCGAGCGAATTACAGATAATACATCTGGCCTAGGATCAGTGTTCTATGTTACTTGTTTTAATTAACGATGTAGTTAATACACTTAATGTTTGATGCTTCAATTAAGAATATATTAGTCAACTGCTTTAGACTTAACAATGGTGTTTGATTACAAAGTTTATGTATCAATCAACCAGAAAATACTAAACTCAGTTTATCACAAAATAGGTTCAAAGAGATAGAAGCGAGCCTTTCCTGCAGATTTCTTCTCTTTGTATTTATGATCGCGAAAGACGATGCAGATGTGTAGCAAATTTGAATCGATACGTTTATAATGCGGAGAGCTGTATTGGAGATACGCCAAATATGCTCAGATATACACGATTTCCTAAATCCCGCAATGTAATGCAGATACTAACCACCTCTATGTATAAGCAAACAGCTTTTTGTACCGTTTTTCTCGGCATTTCTATTTAAATATACATTTCAGCATCATCTAAAATCAACATTCCCATGCACATATTCACAACATGACGCTATTCTTCCAGAAAACAAAAATATAATAGCATCTTATACGATTTATTTACCCGTATCGCTTTTTAAGCTTTAAGAAATAATCGTCTTCCTGTTCTTTACGTTTTCTTAAAGTTTCTGTTATTACTTTTCTTGTCTATAAATCCTGCATGCGTTACAATCTATATGAAACGTTATCTTTCATAACAGGAAATTATTTTCATCAATTTTCTTAATATTTATTTTCAGGAAACCGCCGAACAGCTAGTGTGCGATCTGTCGGTTACAGCGATTTGTTTGTTTTAAGCAAGAAGGACATGTGGGACGTTTTAAAGGAGTATCCAGCCGCAAGAGTACGATTAGAAGCTATTGCTGTCAAGAGACTTGAAAAGTATAAGAAAGCACCGCTGGAAAAGGGTGAGCTTTTATTTCTTTTGTTCTTAAAGTAAGGGTTTTTAGCTTTTAAGGTATTATACAAGGTTAACACAATACAGCCACTTTTTCTTATAGTTAAGATTGTATTCTCTTAGCGTCTTTTGTTGATGGAATACAATCGCCTCCGCATTTTCTAATTTTCTGGTAAAAGAAATGCTTTTGTACTTTAAAAGCCTTCTTGCCACTAATAATATTTCTTAAGATATTTACATAAAGCTTGTTATCTTTCGTATCCAATTATTTACTTATTATTAACTTTAGTAAGTTAAAACACAAAATGAAACAGAACCCCTTACTAAACTACAAAAATTATTAAAAACTGAATACGTATTTGGATCACTCAGTACAAAAATGAACACATAAAACGTTGTTATGAAACACTTTTGAATATAATGTCCACACCACGTTAGCTAAAGTGAACCTTTCCAACCGACAATTCCCTAACCTCCCTAACCATGTAGGTTAATGATCGACACACTATAAGTAAATACACTTTTATTATGGCATCCTAACCTATGTGGATAGAAGAATATCTATCCACAATTGTTCAAAAGCCTAATTAGAAAATTGGTGGTTCAAGAGTTGCACTTTAGCCAACAAGATCAGAGAAATATCCTCAGAAATATTTTACAGCAACCTCTTATACTGTGTGTTAATTTTTCTAATAGTGATTGAAATGCATTTTTAGATTTCAGTCATCATCATCACTAGGTCTCCAATTCTGAAACCGGTTAGATGCGTGCCCTCATTGTTTCCTATTCTGAACTAACCTACACATTTCCCTTAAATTTGCACAGTCTGCATCTATCACTATCTGATCTAGGTGTACATCTACCTCTTTTTTCCTATCTCTGCTTGTAATAGAACCCATACTATTCCCCAAAAATGCCTTAGAACGTATTCTGCCCTTCAATTTATCCCATTTTTTTCCACAGATATCTCTTTATTCTCCTACTATTTCTATAATCTATTTGTTATTAACTATTAACTATTATCCTCATACATCTGAAGCACGCCATTCCAAAAGGCTGCTACCGTTTTTCTGTGTGCTTTTCCTACTGCCCATATTTCATAGGCATGCTCTGTTATGCTCCCCATATATGCTTTCAACAATTTTCTTCTTGTTTCTATGTTTGTTGTCTTTGATCATAAGCGTTGTTCTTTCTTGTTAGATGCAGTTCGGTTCATTTCTGTTGTTTTACAATTAAATACCCCATTTCTCCGACATTCAGTGGTTGTGAGGGGGGAGGGGCTCCGTGGTGTAGTTGGTATGTGTGTGACTACTACGCTCAAGGTCCCGGGTTCGAATCCCGGTCCGCTTGAAAAATGTTAGACGAGCATTTTTCGCAGAAATACGCCCTCGTTCGGATGAGAGGTAAAATGGAAGTCCCGTGTGTGAATGTTGTCACGCACGTTAAAGATCCCTATCTTGTTTGAAACAGCAAAGGTTCGGCAAAATTCAAAATTTTTCAGGTAAAAAAACTGGCTTCCTGGCCAATGTAGTACCTTCGGGGTGGAGTATTAGAAAAATCACATGTAGGGTTGTGGAGAGGGGTAAGCAGCCCGTGGCTGCCAAGTTCCCCCAGCACTTGAACATTTGCCGCTTTAATATTTTTCCAATATATCTTTGCGCACAGTCAACATTAGTTACAGATATTTCACAACCACCACTTGTAGTTGTTCATAATAATCATCAGATTTATCTGCGCTTATTTTTTCGTCACTAGGTTTTCCGTCTCAAAACTGGTTGCACACGTACCTCCACTTATTTATCTTCTGAGCTAGCCTACACAGTTCCCTGAAATTTCCACACAACCTATATACAGCTCGATTCCTCTTCTATTGTTTTCTAATTTTATGCCCTATTTCACCGAGATTCAGTGGTATGTGAAGGGGGTTAAGCAGCCTCTGGCTGCCAAGATCCCAAGACAGACATTTGACAAATTAATAGTTTTCCAGTAAATTCTTTCACACAATTAACATTATTCAGCAATATTGCATAACCAATACCTGTAGTTGCTTATAATAATCATCATGTTTAAGTACAGTTATTTTTTTCGTCGTTAGTTTATTCATCTTGGAACTGGTTGGATGCATACCTGCATTAATTTCTATTCTGAACTAGCCTACACATTTTCCTGAAATTCCTACAGCCTACATCCTTCACTATCTGTGTGCAGTAGTCTAACCTAGGTCTACCTCTAATTCTCTTTTTTCATATCTCTGCTTCTAATATATTCCGCACTATTCTCTCATGCCGTAGTATGTGGCCTATCATCATATCTCTTCTCTTTTTACCGTTTTCCACATATTTCTTTTTTCCCTATCATTTTTAATGCTCCTTTTTTCTTAACTCCCTGATATCTTCATCATACGTCAGTAGCACCACATCTCAAAGGTTTCTGCCTTTTTCTTGTCCGCTTCTCCTACTGTCCAGGCTTCACAGCGCTACAGTGCTGTGCTCCACAAATATATTTTAAGCAATTTATTCCGTGTTTTTTTGTTTGTTGTGCTTGAACACAGCAATCGCTTTTTCTTGTTAAATATAGCACGACCTTGTGCTAATCTTTGTTTTATATCTTTTGCGCTTTTCCCATCTTGCGTTATTTGGCTTCCTAGGTAGCAGAAATCCTTAACCTTTTGTAAGTTCTTGTTACCTATATGTATTCTTGTTTTTGATTTATTTTCCCCTCCTTTGCATACTAGTACTTGAGTTTTATTTTGTTAATTTTCATACCGTATCTCTCAGTTAGAACCGTTTCTATTTCATTAAGAGCAGCTTCTAACACTTTCTTGATAGGTGCTAATACCGCTATATCATTTACAAATCTAAGCATATCAATCTTTTGTCCCTGTATAATAATTCTAAATGTTTTTCTGCATTTGACAGTATTCATTACTTCTTCAATGTACAAGTTAAAAATGAATAGAGATGGGGCACATCCCTGTCTTACCCCTTTCCTAATCTTGACTTCTACGTTCTTGCTCTAATTCTATTACTGCTGTTTGCTCTATGTATAAGCTATGTATTATTCTCCTATCCCTATCACTCATTCCAATCTTTTTCAGTACCTATTTCGAACATTTTTTCCATTTTAAGTTGTCGAATGCTTTTTCCAAATCTACAAACCCTATATACACGCTTTCTTCTTTTTCTATTGCTTTCTCCATTATCACTCTCAGAGCTAAAATAGCCTTCCGTGTTCCCCTTTTTCGTCTAAACCCAAATTGATCTTCTCCTAGTATTTTTTCAGTTCGTTTTTTCATTCGTCTTTGTACAATTCTAGTTAATATTTCTGACACGTGTGCTGTCAAACTTATTCTTCAAAAATTTTCACATCTATCCGTGCCTTTCTTTTTTGGTATAGTTACTATAATGTTACGTTTGAAATCCTTGGTATCTCGTCTGTCTCATACATATACCTTACAAGTTGGAAGAGACGTTCTGTTACTTCTTGTCCAGCGGCTTTTAGAGTTTCTGCATGCACCTTATCTGTACCCGGCGCCTTACCACTTTTCAGGCCCTTTAATGCTAATTCAAACTCATCTCTAAGTATAAGATATCCCAAGTCATGATTTTCAATGCCTGATTCTTGTTCTAATGCTGTTAGGTACTCTCCTGCATATAAATTCCCTATATATTCTTGGCATCTACCCACTTTCTCTACATTTTTTATAATGACGTTTCCCCCTGCCACCTTTATATTTTTGCTATTCGGTTTTATATTGCTAAAATTGATTCTACTTAGTTTGTATGCTTCATATGTTTTTCCAATTTTCATCTTACTTTGTACCTCTTTGCACTTTTTATCAATCCATTGTTCTTTAGCCTCAAACAGCGGACTTAATAAATCAAATTGAAGGAATTCTTCGTAAAATTGGCAGGAATAAAAATCTAATTATCGGGAGAGATTTTAATCCCAAGTCGCCACTATGGGGTAGCCCTATAGAAGACGATAGAGGTTCGCAGGCTGATCTTTTAACGGAATGGGATCTTAGTGTGATAAACACTAATGATTCATCTACGTTTGAGGGGCATAGAGGAAGCAGTTTTATTGATAATACTGCAGCCTCGCACGAGATGTTAGAAATCATTTGTGATTGGAAGTTAAGGTCGGACGAGGAAACGCTCTCTGACCATAAATTAATAACATGGGACGTTGAGACCAAAACAAGCGCAAACGAGCAGCTAATTATATTTTCCGACGACCACTTGTGAAAACAACAGATTACACACTACTTATTTATGTAGAAAGTAAAGTATATCACTCTAGAGTGTGAAAGTACATATCACTCTAGTGTTGAAATACTTTTCAACTCTAGAGTGATATGACTGATGTTAGTATGCTAGTTACCTGGGCAACCCAAACGACTACCGGTTTCTACCTTTTTGCATTCATTCGTTTCGTTTTGGCTAATAACAGTTTAAAATACCCATAGTTAAATCGATACTGACAGTTTCCGTTTTACTTAAAGATGTAATTACTCATATTAGTTTGTTATTGAAATGATTTCTTCAATAAAAATTGAGAATGCATACGCTAAAAGCAACAGTTTCGCGGATTTTATAAAAACAAAGTAGGTGTTCGAATTTTCAACATCAAAACGTCAAATAAATTTTATAGGTGTCTGTCTGTCTTGCATTATTGCGTACACATTTATTGCAAATAAGCATAAAAATAAATATTTCGTAATTGTTTTTAGTGGTGGTCGTCGGAAAAATAGTGTACATTACTCGCGTGGAAAGTGACATTTCACACTCGTGGAATAGTCGCACTCGGCTGACGCCTCGTGCGACAATACTCTTCCACTCGTGTGAAATGGGTCACTTTCCACGCTAGTAATGTAATTTACTATTCCGCGGTTCTGTAATAAAAAAAGCAAATTGGGAGCGATTTAAAAAAAAATTTGGCGAAAATATCACTGCGCTCGAAAACGAGCTATTTAACTGCTGAGAGGCAGACAAAATAGAAACACTCGCGGAAAATTTAAACGACGCGATGGTAGACGCGTCGTCGTACTCCATGCCGCGAAAGAAAACATTTAAAGACAGCGTACCCTGGTGGACCCGGGAACTAACCACCAAGCGGACAGAAACGCGTAACCTAAAACGCTGCTATCAACGCGCCTCGGGAGATATAAGAGAACAAAGGAGAATAGAATACAATCAAAGTTACCGCGAATATAAGATATTAATAGAAGAAACGCGAACAAATAAATTCAAAGAATTCTGCACGCAAAACTCAGAGAAAGAACCCTGGAGAACCGCATACCGCGTAATAAGGGTAAACAACAGAAAATCGCGCTCGGTAACATAAAAAAGACAAATGGCGAATATACGGAAGGTTTTAAAACCACAGCGGAATATTTATTAAAGATATTCTTCCCTTCGGATAATTCTGAGGAGTATGAGGGATCACACGATTTAGTACGTCGGGAAGCTACAGAAGCGCAAAGAACAGGTGCCGATAAGGCAATCTTAGTTCATGAGGTCGTCAGGGCTCTTAGGAGGATGAACTCTAAGAAGGCACCGGGTCATGATGAAATCAGTTCAGACGCAGCTCTAGAGGCGTGCCTATTAGTCCCGTGTGTTTTTGCCGAGTTGTTTGATCTTTGTCTAGAAAGGGGCGACTTTCCGCGTTGCTGGAAAGTCCAGAACGTGAAATTCATACCTAAACCTAAAAAGGCAGAGATGAATATTATATAATCAGCGACAGTAAATCAGCGCCGACAGCTTTAACAAACATGAACACCTTGACAGACCTCCAGGCGGATATCTGGAGGATAGCGCAAACGGCGCTCGAGTTTCGACGTTTAAAATTCTGTTGGGTTAGGTTTTAACGTAATAGTTTGATGGAATATTTAATTTTACGTTGATATGGCACCGAAGATGGCTAACGCCGAAAGCGCTCTGCTGTAATTTTTTAAAGAGATTTTAAATATTATATTTTTACACGAGAATATTCTCTTTTAGATTTCATTTAATAAATTTAAACAGAGGTATTTCAAAAAATAAAAACTTATCCAACATATTTCTAGGTGTGGCATTCTAGGGTATCAAAATTTTGCGGTACTCAGGAGTATCGCTGGTAGATAAGGGTTAACCTTGGAACCCTAATAACATCAAAATACAAACGTAAACAAAAAGGTACAAAACTTGACATTTAAGATTTAATACGATAACAACTGTAGTACATTCGTTACACTAAGCATCATTGAAGTATTTTGTTTATATTGTTTGCAAATTGAAACAATGTATCTCTAAATTCAAAATGACAACTTGCACATGGCGGGCTGTTTTTCTACTTCGTAATAAAACAAATAAGAAGTGTAAATCTTGTATTTGATTATATATTGTAAGAATCGCGCGATTATAAAGAATCAAATTATGAACTATATTTATTTAATTAGCTCGTAACTATATGATTATATATTTCGAGGAAAAGAAAAACAAGTTGATCTCAGCTAAACTATATCGCCGGACTTTTAGACGTTGCGTTACACCCGAGCTTGTTAGTAATTGTAATTATTATCACTTAATCACATACATTATAAAAAACTACGTATAATTTAAATCAAATAAAGTCACCATGACTCATCGTGCATATGAACATAACACAGCCATAATATTGTCATGCTGCTCTATTACCTAATTTTCCTACTGTAAAAAAGATAGACAACAAAATGCGTTTTTTGCATCACTGAATGCAAGCACGAAGAACGTTTCAACAAACGTCCACTAACAAATCGCTCATGCTATTGACGGTACGAAAATTTAGAATCACGGGTTCTATGTTATCTCAACGGAAAAGTCGTTAGGGTAGAAAGAAAAGTAATATGGGTCGGTTTTTCAATAAGATTGTAGCCTCCTAAAAAAAGGCCAGCGCCAAATAGCGTAAGAGCTTAATTTGGGTCGATCATCCGTACAACCTGTTGAGTAACGAACATTAACATTTTTAAATATTACTTTAAATAGGTGTCAGTGTTTTGCTAGACACTTTTCGGAACGCACCGATGATGAGATAGGTGTGAGGTTAAGAATGAAAAAACGGGGTGGTTATTGTCAACAAGGTTCCTGATTTATATATGTTAAACATCTAAGAATATAATATCAATCAATAAAGGCATATTGAATATAATCTTTCAATTCTCTAAAGTTTAACATTGGTTATGGGCCCAGATTACTCTTTCAGAAAATAAGTGAAATTTTAAAGACGGGTTTTGAGGTTATGTTTGCATCTCGTGGTTTTCAGAAAGTGAAATTTTTAAAAATGAAGAAAATAGCTATTGTACGGAAAATGGAAGGCAAAGGAGTCGCTACGGGTGAAAATAGATATGGGATTATGCCACTCGGGGGCAATAATTTCGATAACTGGAAATTTCGTTTGAATTCAGTACTGAAAGCAAGCGAAGTTGGTGATGTTCTAAATGAAATCAAAGCAACTGATGTGAATTGGCTGAAGAAAAATGATAAGACCGTGATGATTATGGTACAGAGTATTGCGGATTCTCATCTGGCGTATGTAAAAGAAACCAAATATGCCAAAGATATATTAGAAAAACTGGAAACTACATTTGCAAGTACGAGCATTTATTCAAAGTTTTATTTATTGAAGGAGCTTATAAATTTAAAATATGATGGTGAATGCAATATCCAGGAACACTTCAATAAATATGAAAAATTATTCAGGGAATTGAAAGATAATGGAACAAAATTTGATGAAAGTGATTTTGCGTGTTTTTTAATGCTGTCGATGCCACCGAAATATGAAAGTGTTGTAACAACATTGCGTACTGTGAGTGATGATGAAATTAAATTGAGCTTTGTTAAGAACCGATTGTTAGAATTTGGTATAAATATAGATGGGCATAGAAGTCAAAGTGTGCCAGCTGCATCGTCCTTTATAGCCAAGAAAGGAATAAAATGATTTAAATGTGGAATGTTTGGGCATATGAAAAATGTATGCGGGATTAAATGCTGGATTTGTCACAAATTTGGACACAAAGCTACAGATTGTCGTGTTAAAAATAATGGAAAAGGTCAATTTCGACACAAAGGTTCGTTTCAAAAAGGCTCGGCGGCTGTTGCTGGAAATGAAAATAAGGATGAGGAAGCAGTAGCTTTTTGTACAGTATCAATGGGTTATGAAGAATTCGTTTGGTGTGCTGATTCGGGTGCCACTCATCACTATGTAAATACAGACGACAATTTAACAAATAAACAAGTGTTTGTCCATCCAAAAATTATCCATCTAGCAGAGCAGAGTAAGGTGATGGAAGCAACATGTGTGAGTGACTTGCATATGGTGCGTAAAGTAAATGATAAATTTATAAACATTGTACTGAAAAACGTGATGTGTGTACCTAAGCTAAGAGTCAATTTATTATCAATTTCAACAATTGAGGAGCAATGGTATGAAGTGATATGTGCAAATGGTAATATTGAAATTAAAAAGAATAATGTTATTTATGTTAAAGGTGAACGATGTGGTAAGCTAAATAAAATTAAATTTATAATAACCAAGATGCTTGAAAGTGCAAGAACCGATGCTGAACTTTGGTACAGGCGTTATGATCACTTAAATTGTGTAATGGTAAGTAATATAAGTAAAAATAAAATTGTTGATGGAATAGATCTTGCATTTAAGGACGTTAAAGAAAATGTATGTGAAGTATGTGCTATGATTAAGTTAAAGTGTCTTCCATATCATTCAGTTAAAAATAGAAGTACAAGAGTGTTGGAATTAATTCACTCAGATGTATGTGGCCCTATAGTACCTACATCACATACTGGTGGTAAATATTTTATTACATTTGTGGATGATTTTTCACGTTTTGTAATGGTATACATTATTCATTCTAAAGACGAGGTTGAATTATGTTTAAGAAATTTTGAGGCTAAAGTAACAGCTATGTTTAGTGGTTTAAAAATTGCTAAATTGAAATGTGATAATGGGGGCGAGTATATAGGAAAAGGTTTGCAACGATTTTGCAAGTATTAAAAGAAAATCAAACATGGACGCTAGTGAATAGAGAGAAAGATAAAGAAGTAATAACAAACAGATGGGTGTTTACCATAAGGTATGATGATAAAGGTGAACCGACGTATACAGCAAGATTGGTTGCGAGAGGTTTTCAACAAAATAATATGATTGAAGAAATACATACACCAGTAGCAAAATTGTCTACATTTAGATTGTTGTTATGTATATGCCTTAAGTACGATCTGCTGTTGGAACAACTAGATGTCAGAAATGCATTTTTAAATGGAGAAATGACAGAAAAAGTATATATGAAAATTCCTGATGGTTTGGAAGATCAAAAGATAGACAAAAGTAAAGTATGTTTCTTGAATAAAGCGATATATGGTCTAAAACAGGCTCCTAAAATTTGAAATAATAAATTTAATAATTTTCTAATTCAGTTAAACTTTAATAGATCTACTGACTACTGTTTATATGTTTATGTAAAAGAAAATGTACGCTGTTATTTGCTTCTGTATGTCGATGACATATTATTAGCATGTAATGATATTTTATTCTTAAATCAAATAAAATCACAACTTTCTAGTAAATTTAAAATGAAAGAGGTTGGTAAAGTTACGAATTTTTTAGGAATAAATATTGTCCGAGATTCACAGAGGGGGGTTATATCAATCGATCAACATTCTGCTATAGTAGGTGTGATTAAAAGATTTAATGTTGAGTGCTCTAAAGATATAAAAACACCGTTAGAGAAAAACCTAAAACTTATTAAAAATGAGAACGAAAAATTAAAAATTAAATTACCGTATCAACAGCTTTTAGGGTGCCTAATGTACATTATGATGGGCTCTAGGCCTGATATTTGTTATAGTGTTAGCTACTTTGGAAGGTATCAGGATTCGCCTACTGATGAACATTTTAAGTATCTTCTACGCATTGTAAAATATTTGAAGAGTACAGTTAATTTTAAGTTACATTTTTTATATTCCAATGATTCATTTGTAGAATATGCAGATTCGGATTGGGCAAACGATATTGATGACAGAAAATCTGTAACAGGTTATTGTTTTAAGTTGTATAATAATTTAGTGTGTTGGTCTTCGAAAAAGCAAACAGTGGTATCGTTTTCATCAACTGAAGCCGAATTTGTAGCTATATGTAATGCTTCATGTAGATTAATGCATTTGAGGAATCTTATGTCAGACTATAAGATACCGTATTCGTTACCGTTTTGTATTTTTGAAGATAATCAGCGTACCATTAAATTACTAGTTAATTTCCAGAATAACAGGCGATGTAAGCATATTGATGTGAAGATGCATTTTGTTTCTGATTTAATTAATAATGGTATACTAACAATAATGTATATATCAACTAATGATCAATTAGCTGATGTTTTCACAAAAGGTATTTGCAAAATACAATTTCAGCGATTTGTAAATATGTTAGGACTATGTTAAGTTTGAGAGAGGGTGTTGAGTAACAAACATTAACATTTTTAAATATTACTTTAAATAGGTGTCAGTGTTTTGTTAGACACTTTTTGGAACGCACCGATGATGAAATAGGTGTAAGGTTAAGAATGGAAAAAACGGGGTGGTTATTATCAACAAGGTTCCTGATTTATATATGTAAAACATCTAAGAATATAATATCAATCAATAAAGGTATAATGAATATTATCTTTCAATTCTCTAAAGTTTAACACAACGCTCTGTAAAGGACCCAGGGTGAAGTTGGGTGGTAAGTGGTTAAGAGAATAGTGAAACTCCTATTTAGATGAACGGCTAACTTTAAACATTACTTCCTAGCTCTAGCACCAGTCGGGGTTGTGAGTTGATTTTGTTTCATCACTCAAAACACTGAAAGGGAGGGCACCACGGCGTTTACGTTATAACAACAGGGAAGCAAGAGTCCTGGGTAAAACACAGAAACCCCTTTAACGCTTAAACGAATCTCATCACTAAGAAAGGACTTCTAGCAACCCTTTATACTCTATGCCTGAAAAGAAAATAAAGAAATAATTAAACCAAGACTCGATTTGTTGTTCCCCACCTAGACAAACACAAAATAAAAGTTTACTAGAGTAAATGGTTCACCAATACTTTAATTTTGAGGCATTGTGGTGAGTTTGAGTATATACAGTTCACATGTAAACAGCCAAAGAAGGAAGCAGAGAGGTCAGAGAACTAAAGGGGGTCGACAGGAAGGGGTGAAAGTCGAACTGCATTGATTCCGTCTCGAAGGTTATCATCCGAATCGCTTGATCAAAGCATGTAAACAGTATTTATACATATGGACAGTTTAACGGCAAAACTATGAAATTCTTGGCTAATACCGATAGTGGTAAAGTGTCATCCGCGACGGTGCGTCTTAAAATCGTTGCTAGTGAGGAAATTCAAACACACAAAATGCTAGATCCAAAAATTGGAGTTGGGAGCAAGATATTTGATCATGAGATAGTAATTGCGAACATAATCGAAGAAGTTATCTTGGGAATGGATATCTTGAAGAGGTTCAGATTTCATGTAAATATGAAAAATGGTGTCTTGAGAGGGAACGAGGAAGTACTGCTTTGCGAGTTTGTTTGACAACCGACATTATAAGGTTTATTTCGCTACCCTACCCCTCTACCCTCCACACACACCTTCAGATTTGGAGTTGAAAATCGAAACATAATTTTGTACTTAGTTTGTGCAATTTTGTGCACAAAGCCTGTTACGTGCCAAGTGGCACTTTAACATGTATTAGGTTAAGTTGATGTGCCGAGGTTTCGCGCCAAAATTTCAAAAGACGCTGTGCGTGGAATTTTAAAGACTAGGCGCGTAGTTCCGTACGTCCCAGTGCGTTTGCACAGATCGCGCGACGCGAGAGGGTTGGACGAATACTTCGCGCCGACGTGGAATAAGACAAAGAGTGGGGAAAAGTGGTAAGAGATTTTGGTTAGACGCTCTAAAACGTGGCTGTTTTGCCAGAACCTTCGAGTGAAGTGGACGTTTTTTTGGTAACGTATCGTTATCTTATCTATGTAGATTTCCTTGTTTGTTTGTCTTTGTTTGTCGCTCCCTTACCATGTTCCTGTCTATTCACTGCATAGGTAGGTAACAATCTGGGCCGTAGGCAGAACCGCATTCCACGCTGGAGTGGAGCTCTGAGATCGAGTCCAAGCTATCTGGATGTGCGTAAGACGTACCTCCGTTAATTGCCGTTTCTTGTAAGAGGGCCAGCATGCAGCCTTAGGGACGTGCAGCCACCATCTTTATCTATCCTGCAGGATGATAGGCGTACTTGGTGGAAATCTGGACCTATCATGTGAGTAAATTATGTAATACCTGTTGATTTATCTTTTTATAAATTTTCCGATTCTTACGCAATATAAATTTATTCATTGGTGACGTCATCGGCAGTTGGCTGCGCGGAATCTGTAATAAGGTTAGTGCTGTCATCCGCCAGAGGCGTAGCTCGCTTTCTTATTCATTGCGCTTGCGCGATGTGTTTATGAATTCTTAAACTGTATTACCGACTGCGTAAACTGTTTTATCGACTTTTAAATGGTAAGAACTATCACCAGTTAAATTGTAATAAAATGGCGCCCTTATTAACGTGCGAGGTTAGGAATCGGGGAATTTTCTTTTGTTTTTATAACCATACAATGTATTAACTAACGTTATTTAAAATAGCTTTTTCATCTAAATTAAATTAATAAACGTCATTATCTAGGTTCACTAAGATATCTGTGGATTTCAACTTTTAGGATTTATACCTCCAACCTACTTTTAAATTATACAGGTGAGTGCATCATTTATATAGGATGAATACAAATACTTAATCATTTAACTAATTTACATGCCTTTAAACACCGTTTATAACAAAAATTATCCATTTACATTAAATTTAAATACAACCCTTGTTTTTTAAAAAACTGTACCTAAATTACCTGCGTGTTTTTATAAATTGGACTGCCTTTTTGTACTTTATCAATGATATATCCCTTTATTAAACATTAATTTTGCTCCCATACAGCCTAAATGTGTTTTTTTTTGGTTTTTTGGTTGCTTAACATGATAAAATTTGAATGTTATTCTTTTCGAGTGACGTTCATAGCAAGTTTCCATCCTTAAATATCTTATCGTACTGACTTGAAATAGCTGTATCGTTTTTACCTCCTGATTTACGTCAGTATTGTATACCTTATATATATCGTGTCTTAAACATAAATTCAAAATGAATGTTTCACATCTAAAAACTCTCGAGTTAATTTACGAGATTGAGTGTAGGAATATTATTTCTGCATCAAATCAAAATGATCGGAGATCTCAACTTAGAGCAATTTTAGCCCAGGAAATGAAAGGCGGTCCTATCTTAAAGAAGATCGTTTCGGATTGGCCTCACAATGTATCGGAAATTAGACTGTCTTTGGACGATATATCTGGTATAATAAATAGAGTAGATCCTCGTCCCAGTGATACTGAGTTAGGGCGATTGGCTTCGAGAATAACGCATGTCAAACAACGTATTGAATTATTATCCTTATATGACGATGAGCAAGCGACCCAAGCTAAACAAAATTTGTTGCCCGAAATATTATTACTTGAAGGAATTGTTCTTGAAAGACTTAATCCAAATGCAGACGTAGATATATCGTTACCATTTTCAAATCTCGTACTTGCTTCACTCAACCAGTAGGAAAATCTATACCTGTATACAAATGGGGTCTCACCTTTCAAGGGTTTGACCCGCAGGTCTCTTTATCGTCTTTTGTTGACCGTATTAACGACTTCAAAATTTCTCGGCAGTGTACAGATCAGGACTTATTTGTCTCAGCAGGTGACTTGTTTTCAGACTCAGCGTTGATATGGTACAGAAACATCCGAGACCAAATTTCTACCTGGGAGGAGTTAGTTGCGTGCCTAAAACGAGACTTCCTACCTCATGGTTATATTACCGACCTTTACAACGAGATACGTAATCGAACCCAATGTCCTGACGAAAATGTTGTTTCTTTTATTACCTCATTAGAAGCTTTATATAGCAGACTCGACAAAAAACCTTCAGAATCCGAAATTATCGATCAGTTACTTAGAAATTTAAACCCGTATTTCTCTGAACGTTTGGCATTACAACACATCTCTTCGTTAGTCCACTTTAAAGATCTACGTCGTTCTCTTCAGGAAGTGAAGTTAAGAATTGATAAATACCGCCCGCCCCCAGAGAAACAATCTGGTCTTTTAGAACCCGATTTAGCTTGTCAAGTTCGAGCTTCCCATAAAGTATCTACTCTTAATGTCCCTTCTACCGTAACTAATAACTCACTTACCTGTTGGAACTGTAAGAGAAGTGGACATAACTATAATGTCTGCACATACCCTAGAAATATTTTTTGTTATGGTTGTGGTCGCTCAAATATCTACAAATCTAACTGCACGAACTGTAATCCTAACGTATCGGGAAACTCCCGTCGAGATATTCCAAATCAGGGCGTGAATATCTCAAGGAATCAAAATCGTCCTCAACACCAATCATTCAACGGACCCAGACGTCAATAAATTCAAATCATAAAACTACTTCTAACGCTGTACCGTCATTAAATTTATCTAACAATAATACCGCTATTGTTAATGTACAAAATGCCTTACCTTCATTAGAAGAATTATGCTATACTACTCCAGCCGAGTGGTCTAAGTGGTTACAAACCGTCAATTCCTTTTATCATAAAAAGCCTGCCGTTTTACAACTTGTTAAGAAACCCCTTGACAACCGTCCACACTTGCCTATTTCGATTGGTTCTTTGAATGTAATTGCTTTATTGGATACAGGTTCCTCTTGCTGCCTTATAAATAACGATGGTTTACATCAATTATCTAAACAAAATATTAAAATTCAAATTATTCCCGAAAAAAACTTCCATAAATTTAGCTGACGATAATCAAATATATGAAACGGGTTCCCTTAAATTAAAAATTCGAGTAGAATCACTTGAACGTGACGTTTTATTTTTGATTGTCCCCACATTAGCTTATCCTTTTCTACTAGGTGTGGATTTCTGTAAACTTTTTAATCTGTCACTTTATTTCCAGGATTTTTCATGGCAAACCTCTATTAAAACAAATTCTTGTGCATCTACAGGAATATCTAACAAAATCTCTCTTACTGATTCCCAAAATATAACTCTTAACGCTACAATCGACAAATTTGTAAACTTAATACCTCTGAACTTGGTTGCGTTACAACTGCAACACACGTTATCTCTACAGGTGATGCCCTTCCTTTTAAGCAACGTCAATACCCGTTATCGCCTGCATTACAAAAGCATTTACATGCTGAAATAGATAAAATGTTAGAATCTGGTGTTATCTCTCCCTCAAATTCACCCTGGACGTCTCCCGTATTACTAGTTCGGAAAAAGAATGACGAATGGCGTGTCTGTTTTGATGGCAGAAAGCTGAATTCCGTGACTGTTTCTGACGCTTATCCTTTACCAAGAACTGACTCAATTTTAAGCCGGCTTCGTAACGCAAAATTTATCTCATCTATCGATCTCAGACAAGCTTTTTATCAGATACCTCTCGACCTATCTTCTCGTCAAAAAACTGCTTTTTGTGTTCCAGGCCGAGGTCTTTTCGAATATAATTTTTTGCCATTTGGTCTCTGTAACGCTCCACAAACCCTACAACGTACTATTGATCAAACGTTAGGTCCTATCTTACATCAGGAACGTGCCTTTGTATTTTTGGATGATATTTTAGTTATCTCAAGTTCTTTTGATGAACATATCGCAACATTAAATGAGGTTGCAGAACGTTTAAACGCAGCAGGTTTTAAGATAAACTGGGAAAAGTCTCAATTTTGTTGTTCATCCCTTACATTTCTTGGTTTTATTATCGATGGAACTGGCCTACGCTATTACTAAATTCAAAACACCTAAAACCGTTACCGAAATCAAACGTTTAATTGGAATGATTAGTTATTATCGCATCTTTCTACCCAATCTTTCAACTATTTCTGCACCCATTACCGCTTTAATTAAAAATAAAAAGAAATCTCAAACTATCGAGTGGAATTCAGAATCCCAACAGGCTTTCGAACAAATTAAAACATTAATCACTTCAGCACCTATCTTAATTTCACCCAATTTCGATGAAAAGTTTTATATACAAACCGATGCCTCACTTACTGGTTTAGGTGCAATGTTATTCCAGTTAAACAATGGTAAGAACTATCACCAATTAAATTGTAATAAGCCTTCAATTTTGTACAGAATTTGTTTACGAGATACAGGTAAATGAATTTTGAGAAGGCGGGAGAAATGCAACCCTTCCCATTTCGGAAAGGATGCCATAATTTTGTGCTTATTTTGTGCAACTTTGTGCACAATATCTATATTTTTGTGCATGTTCTGGTTCCAAAGTATTTGCTATCAAAAAGTTGTCTCACCGCCCTCCCTCCATTACAAAAGTGTACGTCAGGAATGGTATCAATTTATTCAATTTTGTGCGCTGTACACGTGCACGTCTCTGGTTTAAAATACAAATTGCTAAATGCACATTTTGGGCAAATTTGTGCATGGTGTCCCATTTTTTTTTCTTGCATTTATGTTGAAATGCAATTCAAACGTAGCAATCTATACATTTATTGTGATTCGGAAATGGTGTTCTAGTTTTGAAAGAACTGCATTTTTGTCGACAGTGATGTGTTTTGTCGCTTTTTACAAGATTGTGCTAACAAAGTTATACATTTTGAATTAGTGTGAAATTATATTCGAGACGGTGTAATAGCTCAATGCCATAGAAAGCGAACAAAAATATTATTAAAAATTCATTCAGAAAACGCTACTACGTGCATCGACGTAGCCTAACAAAAAAACCAAAGAAAGAAAATGGCCGGGCTCAACCGATGAATTAGGCGGGGTCTTACAAATACCAAAAATAAAGAAACCTCTAATTAAAAAAAAATTCGTACAAAGCACAGTACTCCCAACCCCAAAACAAAATTCAATAACCCCCAATACACATATATCCGGCAAAACAACAAAATTACTTCAAAAATGGCGAGCTGCAGTTTTTAGGTCGCTACCTCTTTGAAATAAGAACAAAAAAAAAACCAAAATCCCCACTAAAAACAACAGCTCGTAATTCTCATAGCAAACCTAAAGTTACATACCTAAAAGTATTAATATTATATTTTTTAATTAAGTTAAATTTACAAATTTAAAAGGAAAACAACAGTTTGAAATTGATAATTATTTGCAAGCGTATCTATAATAAACAGGTAAAATATATGGGATGTTATTGACGTATAGAAGAGTAGAGACGGAATCGATGTGGTTTTTAATTCATCGGCCGCAAATGAACGTAACACATCCCCCCAGCAAAATTAACAGGTCGGGGTAGAAAAGCTGAAGTGCGGGAGTAAGCAGTATCGAAAGAAAAAAAAACCAAACACAAAAAAAAATTGCTTATAAGCTAAACGAAAATTCGTTTACGAAAACATAAAAACCGAAAAAAAGAATCACCCAAAAAAACTCTCATCGGGCTCGAAGAACCAAAGTACTAGACGAACCAGAAAACTAAAAATTGAAGAGAAGACGGGTAATAACCCTATCAACGAGGACTAAGATAAAACGGCATCGACACTGCAGAGTCGTCGAAGGACGGATGTTTCTCAGAAGAAACAGTAAAGTCTTCAACCTCAGGAGAACAAATTGGTGTCTCGCGAAAAAACCAAAGTAAGAAAAGGAACGAGGAAGAAAACCAACAGTACAAGTCAAAACAAGACTCAAGAGCCGAGGCTCAAGTAAGTATGCACAGGAACAACAAGGGAGAATGAGAGGAAAAGCGCTGGTAAAAGAAACGATGTACTACAAACTGTGGTAACCAGGAATCTGAATAACCGAAGAACCAAAGAAAAGAAATGCTAACTAGTCTTAAAGTCGACTAAGTTGTGGTTTCCGAAGAAAGAAAAACGTACTAGAAAGCACCTACCGCAGGAAGTGGATCGAAAAAGATACTGTCAGCACGAACACCGACAGAACGTAACACCAGTCACAAGAAAAAGGCGAAGAATGTGGAACGAAAGGAACGAAGAAAAAAAAACAAAAACCCAAACCGAATAATACCAAGCACCAAGTACAAAAACCACAAAAAAATCGTAAGAATCGCACAAAATAAAATAAAACATAATCCCAGTGTAGCTATGTATGAGGATGTGGGTATATATATATATATATATATATATATATATATATATATATATATATATATATATATATTCTTATGCTCCACCCCCGCTTTTTATTATTTAATTTTATTTTAATTTTATATATGATATGAAAATATTTACTTTTTATTTCGTGCTTTATCTACGTTTGGTCGGTTTAGAAAACAAAACTGTATTAATATGCCTCGACTATTTGAAACTCGCCTTCCCAGGGTATCCACCTACTTACCGTGGGTTCTGTGGTAAGTATATGTGCAATGCACCAACCAAACAGCACTACCTTTATTTTTGTACCTGTAATCTTTTACTTGTATATGCCAAAATTTTATAACAGATCCACGTAGCCTTGTGCCAAATAAATTAATATTACCAATTTTTGACTTTGACGTTCAAAACACACAGTACTCACCTGTTTTACACGTTGCTGTCGGCCTCTATGAATACTGGCTCAAAAATCCCACTCGCCGTATGCGTCTTTACAATGCGTGGCACTATCACTACGAATAATCTGCTGTCCAGACTCCAGGTTTCTTTAAATTAATTTTGATATCCCCCAAATCTAAAATAAATATGACCAAATTTAGAATTTTGACTAATTTCAATTTTACTTCCCCTGCGCTAATTTTCCTAAGGTTGTGTCTTCGTTACTCGTACTAATCCTCCTGCTACTCCAATGCTTTCCTTTTATCAAATCTGCTCGTTCTAATTCAATACTTCCTTCTTCCTTTATCTGCTCTTTCCAAATCAATGCTTCCTTCTAATTACCATTCAATACCATTCTATCCATAATACCATATCCAAATCAATTCCAGTAATATCGCCTTCAATCTCATAAATCCTATCCAATAACTTTCTGCCTTTAATCAACTCGTTCCAATATGCAACTATTTATTCCGCCTGTTTCAATCTCTCTAATCCACTCTTACACTTTCTATTCGTCGTTACTATTATTTATTTTTATTACTCTCGCTTGTCCGTACTCTTCTTTATATAAATTAAACTCTTAAACATTTCAAAATCATTTATTAACTCTTCGTAATATTCAAAATTTTAGCGCAGTTTACAAACACGTCTTACTACCAAAATATTTATAAATCGACTCTTATTTACTTTATCCTAGGTGATTATTATAATTAAAATATGCCTACTCTTTAATACATTTTATACATTTTCCATCCAATAAAATCGTCCCAACAAGATCGTGTCACTAATACCTTATAGTCGTTCTTTTGCACTTTCCTATTTTATATCTAAATGTTCAATCATTGGTCCCTAATACTGCATCACCCTTCAATCATATTTGACAATGTTTTTACTTATAATTAAGATATTACACGTTTGTCCAAAGGTTGATTCTACTAAAATAAGTGCCGAAATGTTTCACATATAAACCTGGATCTGTGTGGTGAATAGTGGAATTTCTACAGACGCATCCGGTTTTTCGATTAGCAAATGTACATTCTATGACTCATTAACATACAACTCAGTGTAAATCTGTTACGTTATTCTTGGGCCGCAACGTTGGGCGCCAAATTTATGCTACGTTGTTCTTGTGGCCGTGCGTAACAACAAGAGAATCACGGAATGACCGGGCTCAATCGGAGATTAGGGGGGGTTGTAGAAAGTAGACTAACATATAACGTACGGGGCTATAAGGAATTAGTAACAATACCTGAAAAAAAAGAATTAGAATAGCAAACCTGCAATAAAAATAATTAAGTAAACCTGAAAAAAAAAGAATGTAAAAGAATGTAAAAGAATGTAAAAACGTTTGGATAATCTATATAATATGACAACGGTAAAAGCAGTACAAAAACTTTTAATACAAAGTGAGGTAATATTGGGGAGTAGCAGAAACGTTTCCTCACACACCAATTTAACATAAATCAGACAACATTTTAATAAAAGATAAATAGATAACCACAATTGATGAGTAATTCAGCAGTATTAGTCTTTCTTTTTTTTTTTTAATTAATAGCATGCAAGTCTTTTGTAAAAGGTGGCAGAACGACAAAGATATGGTAAGCAACGGATAGATATTTAAAATAAAAAAAAAGTAGGAAATAGTTCACTTACAGAAAGTCCTGCAGTAACGAAGTACTTCACCCTTGATTGTGATGGGGTTGATAGAATTTAGTACACTTACACTAACCACACAGACGCACTTCACTGATGTTAGCAACAGACATTATCATACTAATGGAACCATGTGGCATTGATAACTTTCTTGTTAATTCTATTTTCTGAGACAATAATTCCGAAATATTTTGTAACACAAATCGCAAAAATTGTAATAAAAATTTAGAATTTAGAATCACGTCATTTGTAAGCTGGAATCACTGTAACATGTTAGTTGCCAAACACGTTTTTACCTTAACTGGCCAACATTATTGTTAAGAGAGATAGTGCACGAAGATATGTCTGTAACCTCATTTCAAAAAAACCAAATGGGAAAACATGTTACAGAATTAATTTGCTAATTAATACGTTGACAACTCAATAAGTATCTTGCACTAAGAAAAAAAAAGACGAGCTGTACATTGTATGTACTTGTTTGTAATCGCAGTTACCGTTCTTGCACTTTAAGTACAATACGTTGTAATACGATGGCGAAGCCACAATGAGTGAAGAACGGGTATCACTAAGTAAGTCCGTCAGATGTTCCGTAACGCACGTTATTTCAAAGGAAAACTCAACAATTTAAGAAACAAAGAAACACTCCAAACCTCGACATTTATAGGAACCAAGAACAATTAAAGTTAGTATAATTCCGATCCAAACATCAGCCAAGAATTTTTCGTAAACTTCTAAAGCTAATTTCAGTTGGTAAAGGCATTGTTTGGATACGGTGAAACACTTAAAAACACGATCACGCTCACAATCTCGTCTTTAAAAAAAGGTACGTTCATATTTTATTTACTTATTATTAAATGCGAGGTAAATTTAACATATCATTAATACGGAATGCAATTGTTTTAGGGAGTTTAAAACCTGACCAAAGTGGCTCCGTTTAAAAATTCGTACAAGTCCGTTGCACGCACTCCGATAAAAAAAGGGCCACTAGATTAGATCGCACACATTAATCCTAAGAAAAGAGTCGGTCAAGTTTAGCAAGCAAGTTCTACAACGTTGTTTCCCCAAGAAAACCAACTAAAAACACAATCAGTAAGCCGCGTATCACTAAAGTACGCAAATGTTCTTAATACACAGTTAATAAAGCATACTTCAATCGAATTGGAACTCCGCTCTGCAGTTAATCTACAATTCATTATATATAGGAACAAAGAACAACTGTCTATATAAACTCGTTGTTAACATCACACCTGAGCGTCTCTTATCTCGACTTGATAATAGCATAAGGAACCAAAATTTATAAGACGAATAATTCAATTTATTTATTAATGAAAATCGACGTTATACAACCAGCTATACAAAACGATGTGTTTTAAGTACGCTGACATTAAGGGAACGTAACAAATCCTTGAATACTATGCTTTCTCACGTCATCAAGTCATTGTTTTACGTCTTGGCACTTATACTTTGACTATTATACTCCAAATACTTTAACATTTGTAAAGTATGGCAAACATAAAATTTTCAGTTACGGATCTGATATAATTTTTTATTTGGCATACACTACCTTCAACAAATAACCTTTATACCCTTTTAGCTTACTGACACTTTAATATATATATATATATATGTGTGTGTGTGTGTGTGTGTGTGTGTGTGTGTGTGTGTGTGTGTGTGTGTGTTGATGTATGAGTATGTGAGGGTGGTTGCGTGCGTGTGTGTGTAGGTGTGTATGAACTGTGTGTGTATGTAGTGTGCGTGTATGTATGTGTGTGTGTGTGTTGGACCGCTATAGTCGCCTCTTACGACAGGTAGGTCGTACCATGGGACTATTCTATTGTCGGACCCACACGGGTGCAGGAAGTGCAAGGAGAAAACGAAAGAAAGGAGAACCAAGTAGAACTGTGTGTTTATGAAGTGTGTGGGTGTGTGTGTGTGTGTATGAAGTGTGTGGGTATGGATTGGAAGTGTATAAAGTGTGTGTGTGTGTGTGTGTGTATGTGTTGGATCGCTGTAGTCGCTTCTTACAACAGGCAGGTCGTACCGTGGGACTATTTTATTCCCGGACCCACACGGGTGCAAGAAAAAGAAAGAAAACCCAGCCAAACGGAAAAGTAAATAAAGAAATCTTAACGTCCAGAAAGCAAGTCCTAAGGACAGCCAAGTCGGCATAAGAATCTGCGGCGCGAGGACTAGATATTAGACTTTAGGCGTTTGCGCCGCCAACAAGAAAATGAAACTAGATCACGGACATCAGGACTTCGCCAACATACATCTTTCGAATCGGAAGGAGCGTAGACTAATGTTTGCCTCTTTTGGCCAGTTTTCTGCCAAACAGGAACAGCAAGGGATGTAGTAGTTGTAGCACGAGGTTTAGGAGGTGGTCAGGGTAGTTTAAAAAACTCAAAACGCGTCATAGAAGGACGTTGTTTGTTGTTAGGATTGTTGGTAAGAAAGTCAACGGCAGAAAAGGAAACATCATGGGTTGTCAGAATATCAACGGTAGAAAAAGAAAAAGTATTGGCTCTAAGAAGATTAACCTTACGAAAAGAAACACAAGCAGAACACACTTCAGCTACGTTAGATAGAGGGACAGAAACATATAAAATTTTATCGATGTTAGATAAAGGACTAGAAGTATTACAGTTAAGAAAGAAAACAGCATTGGCTGTAGGAGTATCCACCTTAGGAAAAGGAGCAGAATCCGATAGCACTTCAACCATATTACATAAAGGAACAGAATCAGGTAGAAGTTCATCAACGTTACAGGAACAAACAGTATCAAGTAGAACTTCATTCACAATAAATAAGGAAGCAGAATCAGGTTGACCTACGTCAACATTAGACAACAGGACATCAGCTAGGATTTCACCAACCTTAGTTAAGAGAACAGAAGCTAGTAGCATTTTGTCAGCATGAGAAAAATGAGTAAGAGTAGGTATCGTTTCATCAACGTCCAATAAAGGAGTAGAATCAAGTAAGACTTCATCACTGTTAGACAACGCAGTAGGATCAGACAAAGCTTCAGCCACAATAAGAACTGATTCCTTGACAATAGTAGCTAATGAAACAGGATCAGGTAAAACTTTGACGACAGCAGCAGCAGGCATTATAGCTACGGGTTCCCTAACTTCAATAGGACCTTCTCTGACTAAATTAAAAGTTATCGTCACTTTAGCTACAGCTGTTATTGTAGGTACGACAGAAATTTCTTGAGTAGAACAATTTAAGAAAGCAGGAACATGTAAAATTTTGACAGCAACAGCAACAGACATTAAAGATTCAGGTTTATGAACTTCAACAGGACCTTCGCTGACTAAATTAGAAGTTATCGTCACTTCAGCGACATTTGTGCTTTCAGACACAAGAATTTCGTGGATAGAATCGTTTAAGAAAGCGGGAACAAACTCTTGAGAAGCTAGCTGCCAGTCACTAATTCGAAGTATGGGTTGCACTGGTGGCGGAGGCACAGCTTAGGGTAGAAGTGAATAAGTAGGGCGAGCAGAAGGAGTAGTAGAATAGGATGTAGAACTAGAGACGGAAGAAATTTTGTTCGAAGCTATATTTGCCGAAGAAGGGAATGTTTTGATAGTAGTAGCAGGATGACTTGGAGGAGCTACAAATGAGAACGTAGAGTGAGAAGCAGAAAAAATTAGGCACCTAGAGGTGAGGGCAGAATTTGAAGGATTATTTGAAGACCTATTTGTAGTAGAATGACAGAGTGGACAGTTGTGGCAAGTAACTCCTTTTGACACATGTTGAGTGTTCAGAGTTTTTCAACCCGTCCCAAAAAATCATGTACGGTAAGAGTGTTTGGGTCACTAGAAAATTTTTAATTCCATTCCCACACAGGATGGCCTTGGTGGGAAGCCAAAAAAGGAGTAGCGACTGACTTAGGCACTGTAGCAGGGGCTAATTCTGGTTCAGCAGTAACAGTATGTTGGGCGTAATCAGGTGATACGGAATTATCGGCCAGAATCTACCCTGGTTCTAATTATAGACATTCGATCTTTAATTCTTGCAAGGAGTGGACGGTTGGCAAATGGGTTCTATAAAATGGATCAAGGTTACGAAGCAATATCGACAATTGATCGATCATCTTTACTAAAAGAACCATAATCTGTAACGGACATTTTTATAGCTGAACATTTTTCGTTCCCTTTCTGTTAGAGTACTTAAAAATACATCGTTTCTTTGGGATCGCTGTTTGTATAAAAGAAATACTTCAGAATAATTCAAATTTGTAGGCAATTTAACTCGTGGGTATTACTTTAAAAGTAGATTATTTGAAGTTTGATTTTCATTAATAAATAAATTGCAAGGAATGAATTGTAAATTGGATTATTCGTAAATTACTTTCCGACTTATCTAATATGATAAACCGCAGATATAAATGTTGTTCCTTATGTGAATATACCAGTCAAGAAATAGTCGATACGCGGTTGTAATAACAACGATTGAATGAAAACAGATGAGCAGTTGTAGTTTGTTCTTCGTTCCTATATATTAATTACGGTAAAAATACTGTTTTCCTTTTTGCTTTGAAAATAGTTCTGATTACATTGAAGGAAAGATGCTTTATAGACGAACGTGAATACTCGACCGCACGTGTTTTACGGAAAATCGACGGACGGTTTTAGTGATACGCGTTGCTTTACTAATTGTTTTTATTGTTGATTTTCTGTTGGAAATAAAAGTAGTAGAACTTGTTGGACTCGACCCGCACGTGTGTTTTAAGGACATTTTGACGGACGGTTTTACTTTAGTGATACACGTGCTTTACTCATTGTGTTTTTTTGTTGGTGCTTTGTCTTTTGATACTTCAACTGTGTGTGCGATCTAGTTTCGCGCTCCTTTTTTTATCAGAGTAGTGCCTGCTTTGGATTGTCCAAATACCGTTGATACTGTAGTTACTGAATTTTCTAACCCCAAAGAATCTAAGATAGATCATTGCTTACGCAAATTTCGTTATTCAAAAACATTAGATTTTTCTTTGTTACCATAGGTAGCAAATAAAACACCTCACGATACTGTTAGTTTTAATGCATTACATCGTGCCTTGAAAGCCCGTGATTCTAAATTTTTATTATCATTTTTTTTTACGATTTGTGTTACAAAGTATTTCGAAATTATTGTCTCAGGAAATAGAATTAACAAGAAATTTATCAATGCTACATAGTTCCATCAGCATGATAATGTCTGCTGCTAGCACCAGTGAAATACGTGGGTGTGATTAGTGTAAAGTGTGAGAAATTCCATCAACACCCTCACAATCAAGGGTGAAGTGCTTCGTTAGTGCAGAACATCGTGAATCCCACACTTCAATTGCAAGGAAGCGTTACTGAAGGACTTTATGTAAGTTGAACTATTTCCTACTTGATATGACTTTAAATATCTATCCGTTGTTTTGCAATATCTTTGTCGTTCTGATACCTTTTACAATAGAAGTGCATGCTACTAAGAAAAAAAAGAAAGAAAAACAAAATCAATACTACTGGATTACTCATATCAATTGTGTCTTATCTATTTATCTTTTGTTAACATTTTGTCTGATTTATGTTTAATTGGTGTGTGAGAAAACGTTTCTGCTACTCCCCAATATTACCTCACTTTGTGATAAAAAATTTTGTAATGCTTTTATCGTGATTATATTATATAGTTTATCTAAACAGTTTTATTTACATTCTATAAAGTACTTACTGAATAACTTAGACTTTTCATTGCTGCTATGCTTTTTTTTTTATTTCAGGTTTGCTTAACTAATTTTCTTGCAGGTATTGTCACTAACTCCTTACCGCCGCATACATCATATGTCAGTCTGCTTTCTACAACCCCCCCTAATCTCCGATTGAGCCCGGTCATTCCTTGACTTTCTTGGTGTTACTCACGGCTACGAGTCAACATAGCATAAATTTGGCGCCCAACGTGGCTGCCACGAATAAACGTAGCATAAATTTGGCGCCCAACGTAGCTGCCACGAATTAACGTAACAAGTTCCCAAACAGACTCGTCATACACGCGAAATAGTTACTAATGCTTTCGGATGACTTCTGGCGTCTACTACAGATCATATTAAACACCACCTACCTGTGATTAGTCATTTTGAATCAAAATAAAAAAAAAGAAACTGAGAGAAAGTAACTAAATAAAGACTAACCGTAACTCGATAAAAGCTCAAGAAAAAAATTATTGCGAATACATGACAATTTAAAACATTTACGACGGATAAACTTCAGGAACACCAATAGGAGCAAAACAACAAAATAGAAATTAGAATAGGGCGCCAGCGGTTTCAACGGACTAGAATTATTGGCGAAAACAGAATCCGATAATTTGAAATGAGCTATTTTGATTTTATAATTACAAAATTTATAAATAAATGTAGGAGAATAACCACAACAAAAGCAAATGTGTAGGAACAGCAGTAAATAACAACCAGTAAAAGTTACTATTCTGTCATAATGGTACATTTGTAAATAAAAGCTGTATTGTGTTATCAAAGGGTGTCTGGTTACTCTGTCAACTTGAATAACAAGCATTTTAAAAATGTAGGCTTTGTATATATTCTTTTGGTGGTGTTTTGAATGACATACAAAACAAAGCAAATTATACTTAGATTTTGAGCTCCGAATTTGAAGATGGGGAGGGAGAGGGGCAGCAAAATGGACCTGACATTATCCTACTTGGAAGAACATAAATTGTGGTAATGGGGCGCCTTGTTGGGAAGGATGCGATAAACGTAAAGAATTGTGTACCTGTTAAGATCTTAAACGCCAATGAATATGATATCGCGTTGAAAAAAGAATACAACGATGAGTGGTGTTCTTCAGTCGTTTGCATGGCGGAGTGTGCCGGTGTTGAAAAAGAACGACCACCAAGGAGTATTCCGCCAGTTGACGATACTGTGTCAACATCTTGAACAACAACTGGCCAGACTTAAGAACTAGATCCAACAGTAGTCGGACGTGTTCGCGGTCGACGGCGGTTGATAAGGGAAAGCAGCAATAGTCAAGCATAGAATCGATACAGGAGATGTATGGCCCATCAGACAGCAGCCGGGTAGATTCCCATTGGCCAAACACGAGGAGGCCGACAAAATTATATGGAGATATGGAGGAGCAAGAGGTGATTGAGCATTTTGATAGCCTTTGGTCGTCTCCTGTTTTACATGTTAAGAAGAAATACTGGTCGATGTGCGAACTACAGACGATTGAATGACGTGACCAACAACGATAACTATCCACTTCTCAGGATTGATATCTTACATACACATTCGAAGAGTGGCTACTGGCAAGTAGATATAGAACCCAAATATCGGGAAAGACGACGTTCACTATTGGTACTGACCCATGGCAATTTATAGTCATGCTGTTTAGGCTCTGCAAAACTCCTGCCACCGTCGAACGTTTAATGGATAACACCTTACGTGGACTATCGTAGAAAACGTGTCTGGTGTATTTGGTTGCCGTGATTGTGATTGGAAAGTCGTTCGGGCAACACTTGGGAAATTTGGAAAAAGTGTTTTGGAACCTCAGAGAAGCCAATCTGAAGCTGAGTCCAAAAAGTGTCACCTATTAGGTGAAAAAGTGGAATACCTAGGTCACGTAGTTTTATGCAACGGAGTTAGGCCAGATCCGGAAAAGATAAAGACGGTATAAGAGTGACTGACACCAAAAGACAAACACCAGTTACGCAGTTTTCTGGGGTTGTGCACTTCCTACAAAAGATTTGTTTCAGAGTTTGCAAATATAACCAGCTGACTGAAGATGGCGTGATTACGTTTGGAATAAAGATTGCCAGAATTCTTTCGAGCAACTAAGGCATTTATTTACAACAGCTCTGATCTTAAGTTATTCTCAGTCGGAAGGCAAATCCATCATTGATACAAACGCTAGCGATGTTGTCATCGGAAATATACTATCCCAGATGCAAAACGGTCCAGTTAGTCACTGATTACTTCAGTAAGATGCTTTCGAAACCGAAACAGAATTATTACAGTATACACAGAAACTATGAGCTGTGGTGAAATCCGCAGAACACAATCATAAGTTCCTCTACACGAGAAAATTTCACTTGAAATGCGACCACACCGCCCTGAAGTGGCTATTACAATTTAGAATCCCCCGAAGGGCAAGTTGCCAAATAGATAAAAATTGCATGAGTATGATTTCGATACGGAACACCGTGCTGATACAAGTCAACGTAATGCGAATGCGCTTTCGAGTTGACATTGCCTCGGAGATTGTAACCATTGTTTATGGTTAGAAACAAAGAGTGATCTACTTGGTCAGACTACCGTGGTTGATGAAGATTGGCGAACGGAACAAGAGAATGTCAAAGACCTAGGGGTCATTCTAGGCCAAAAAGCCAGAGGAGAACGCCCTTCCTGGAAGGACATTAGCTCGTTGAATAGCACGCTGAAGTCGTACTGAGCACAATGAGATTCTCTGTAAGTAGAGAAATAAGATCTTAGTGTGAAACTTCGAGAATGGAGATGGATCCGTGAGTACGCTTCAGGTGATGGCTCTTAAAAGCCGAGTGTCGAAGGTGTTAGGAGATCTGCATAATGGGACCTCTTAAGGAAAATTTAGTGTTAAAAAGACTCTGGACAAAGTTTGAGCAAGATTTTATTGGGTAGGCTTCAAGGACGATGTAAAAGAGTGCTGCCGCAAGTGTTACCTGTGCGCATCATTTAGAAACCGTAAAGCTTCAATGACGCAGTACAACGTAGGGAGTCCCTTTGAAGAAGTGGCATTCGATACTGCTAGTCCATTCCCGGAGACAAACTCCGGGAAGAAGTACATCTTAGTAGCCATGGACTATTTTACGAAGTGGGCCGAAGCGTATGACATATTAAACTAAGAAGCTGCAACTGTCGCTGACGTGCTGGTAAAGGAAATGTTCCGAGTTTTGGAGTTCCTTTAGAGCTGCACGCCGAACAAGACAGAAATTTTGAGTCAGCGTTATTTCAAGAAGTTTACTGGTTGCTTGGGATAAGGAAGATCCAAACAACATCATTGCACAGATGATATGGTAGTGCGCATGAATCACACCTTGGGCAGGTGCCTTTCCAAGGTGGTCTCTCAACATCAGAGAAACTGGGACCAATATTTACATCTATTTTTTTGACTTATCGGTCTTTGGTTCATGAGACCACTAGACAGACACTTGCATTGCTATAATGGAACGCGACATTTGTCTATCATGTTATCTTTAGTTTGAGTGTAAGCTAAGTCGAGAAACTCAAACGCAAGATGACCAACATCTATGGTAACGTTAGGAAAAATATCCACATCGCAAGCGATCGGATAAAGACCAGATATAGGTCTGGTTTTCAAGAGGGCGACTGCGTCTGACTATACAACCTCAAACGGAAGCGTGGATTGCCGCTGATAATGCCGATAATGCCGAAAAACGGCATGCAGTGAGACAAACAAACAGTCATGGTTATGATGAGAGTAAAGGTCTGGACCAAACTATGATTGGTTCATGTTTCTTTACAGCGGCACAGGGAATGCGCGATTTGAGGTCACGGAAGAGATTCAAGGTGATCTATTCGATGCACCACCGAAATACTCTCTGGCGCGTCGCGTAGCGGAGGACCTTGATCCGTCCCGAGAACTTGCTCGAGTGCTTAAAAACAAATTTGGTCTGTATCAACTTCGCCGACAAAAACCAGAGGTTGAAAGAATCATTTACAGGACAGACATCGAGACATCTACTATTTGATGACTAAGCAACAGCCTTCTGATAAATCGAATTACCAGGATCAGTGGAAGGCGTTAGCGGACCTCAAAGGCCAGATAATCGAATTAGACCATACTCAAGATCTGTTGTGGGGTCGATGGGTTGTACTGGCGAGTGGTACGAAATATGGGCATCGCCGTGGATCAATGTAGTAAGCGTAAGCCTACGGATCCCAAGGTCCTAGGTTCGAATCCCGACACGGCCGACTGCTTGAAAAATGGCAGGTGAGCATTTTTCACAAAAATTACGCCCTCGTTCGGATGAGAGGTTAAATGGAGGTCCCGTGTGTGAGTGTTGTCACGCACGTTAAAGATCCCTACCTTGCCTGAAACGGCAAGGGTTCGACAAAATTCTAAATTTCCAAACAACAAAAAACTCGTCTCCTGGGCAATGTAGTACCTTCGGATGGAGCATTGTAAATGTAAATGCATGGTACGAAATATGTTAGAAGTTCTGTTCCAGAAAACTGGAATCCAGATTTTGGTGTGTGGTTGCAATTCAAATGGTACGGCGCCTATCAACATGGAAACTGCTAAAATGGTTTCAACTCTCTTTGCCGCCACAGAGAATTCTAACGTCCGCAGTGATCTAGGACAGAATAGCGCCGATTAGTCTAAGAATAATACACCGAAATATTTTGCACATAAAAAATGATTGCTATGCCCTGTGGTGCAAAATCTCTTGATTGAAGGGTACAAGACTTTGCATTTAAAGACTACAATAGATACATTCAAGAAAGTCATTTGCATAATTCTGACATGTATTAAGGTAATGTAGAATAATTAAAGTGTATATAAATTTGCAGTCATAGATATTGCAGTCTGTTCTGATCGAGCTCTGATCACGATGTTAGTTCTGAAGTTACGTTCTAATTTAAGCTTTGATGGTCGCATGTATGTGATACAAATAACTGTTTATATAAATTGCTAAAGTAATTAAAAAAATTAGTTAATTGCAGTGTTTCATTTACTTTACGTGAATGAGTTAACTGTTTTATCGTTTCTAAAAAGTTATATAACTGTCCAAACTGTACAGAAAATTCTATTTCTCAAGATCTAATTGGAATCGGTGGTGCAAGATATGCAACCGATTGGACAGGTACTACTAGGTGATGATGCTGCAATCGACACACCATGTTGTTTATAAAGATCTTCCTGTTTACTGACTTTTTGATAGAAATCTGCCTCTAATGTAAGTATCGTAGCTAATGATTCATTTTTAAATTTATACCTTCATCAAGGTCTTTTGAACTCAATCGCATAACATTTTATACGCCCAGTAGGATGCATCAATCGCGACACCGCTCTCTTAAAATATGGGTTGCATATGTTACCTTGGAATTCAGATAATGTTTCCTATGGATTTAATTAACGAATTTATTTTTTTACATTCGTCATGAAAATTTACTTTATATTCTGTAAGATTTCTTAATTTCCTTGGCCAACAAACGACCTAAAATTTTTGTTTTTCTAGACATCTGTATCGTTTTCTATATCTTTAATTTTTAGTTCATAATTTGCTTCTTCTTTATGTAAATGTACTATTTAAAAAGTTTTCCTTTTTTGTTTATAAACTTAAAAAATGTATCTCAGAAGGTTTCAAATTAAAGTCGGGCAATACGATAAAAATATTACTATATATAATTAACTGTACGGAGATGAAATAGGGACAGTAGGAAAAACAGAAAAGAAAAAGGTAAAAGCCTTTTGGAATGTTGTGCTTCATATGTATGAGAATGGTAGCATGAACAGACAAAGTTAAGAAGGAAGAGGTACTAGAAATAGTAGTGGAAGAAAGGTATTTGTGGAAAACAAGAAAAAATAGAAGAAATAGAAGGGCAGGACACGCTCTAGGGCATTTCTGGGGAATATCACAAGCAGAGATAGGTAAAAAAAAAAAGGTAGAAAGGTAAAGCTAGCTTTAGATCAGACTATTGTACGCAGATAGTGAAAGATGCAAACTGTGAGAATTTCAGAAAATGTGTGGTAGCTCAGAATAAGAAACATTAGAGTTACGCGTCTAACCAGTTTCATGACTCTAGACCTAATGATGATGATAATTAACTTGTTAAATAATTCAATGGTTGATTTCGAAAGATAAGAAAAGTTTTAACAGAGTATGTCTATACTTCAACCCCAAACTAAAACAATTCGAGTTAAACTTGACAAGGCTAAAACGACTCAAGTTTCTTAGAAAATTATCAGCAAAATGCTGTTTGCTAAAAAAAGTGACAATGAATGAAAATATTTTACTTTAAATACACAATCCCTACTAGGTGAAACAATTTCTAAACCTTAGGCTGTTGATTCTCGGTGAAATTTCGAACAGTACACGAGTAAAGATTCGGGCCTTGGGAGCTGCGTTTTTAAAAAACACTTCCAAACTTCTTAACAAATTTATTTGGTTGATACAGAATTTAATGTGGAATTTTACAAACTTGTATTAAAATTATTCCAAGTCGAAAAAAGAATTAATTGTACTATTTTGAGTAACCTAAGCAACTGCAATGTTAAAGCTGACTACTTTGACTGACTGCCGGGTCTTGGGGCTCCCGGGCTATTTATAATGTCTCTACCCCCTCACATGGCTGTAGGAACTTGCAGAGCTCATGTCTGCTTATTCTTAATTCTATTCATTGTTACAATGTAATAATCTTACTTTCTAGATAACTGAGTTATCTTGATGAGCAGGGAGTTTACTGTAAAACCACAATGTAAAAGAATCAAAGTTAGATGCCACTAGACTCGTTTAAAAACTAGTTATAACCCTATGATGGTGTAGGAACCCCAAGATAAATATTCCTAATAACAAAAGTTTGAGTATGGGCAGGGTAAGCCTGAATAAAAGCAAGTTTGCGTCTCAAAATAAAAACAAAACATAATAATATTTAAACAAACCTCTGAAGATTTCAAGATTTCACTATAAACACTCATGCACATCAAGATCGCCTCAATAAAAAAAGCACACTCGCATACAGACATATATTAACTGTCTAATAAAATTCATTATTGAACAATACAAAAGAATTATAATGAATACATCTACAGTGTGCACATTAAGAAATTTCCTTGTTTGAAGTTCTTACAAAATATCAGTTCAACATTACTGAGCCATAACGAATCTAATTTCGCTCTACGATTAAACAAAAATTTTGAAGGGTAAATTCAATAAGTCTGAGGCTGCAAGTAAAGTTTATTAAAAAGAATCATCTTACATTACATGATAGAAGATAAAATATTTAATGGTCTCTTGCAAAGCTATAACCAAAGCTTAGATAGTAAAGTTATTAACAGTGATTTAAATATGAAAGTCAGATTTGCCTTCCTTACAAATTTATATGTGAGTTTCTAAAACAAAATTTCAATTACTGAAAAACTTTCTAATGTAAAAAAGTTAAATTAATACAACGTTGCCTTTAACTACTGTGGCAAGATATTCTAACATTTAATTTTATGAATCAAATTTGCAACACAAGGAAATAAAGGTCGTCAAATATACGACGGATGCTCTCTAAAAGCAAACACTAAAAGCTCATTACCTTTAATAAAGTCTCAATAGCAGCTGGTTCTAGAACATTTTAAATAAACGTGCATTAAGAACGTTAGATCCTTAAAATCCAGGAAATTTCTAGTGATTATCAGATGACCTGCAATGTTTTTAATTCGACAACTAAACAAAGTAACGGCTTTAACTTGCCCGTCGATTAATGAAATCTTTTTTTAACAAACGAGCAATAGGTAAAATTCATGTATTCCACGAATTAAACTGCGACAAAGGGACAAAAACCGCTTTAAAATTAATATCTAATTTTTCTTTGTACTTCATTATGCTTGCCCTTCATATTAGTTCCGTTGTCGTATCCTTTTCCTCTCGTGTTATAGACGTTAATATTTTTATTTTTAAGAAAATCGGTCAAAAATTTCACTAGGAAAAACCCTAAAAAATTTTCTTAAATTTCAAGTCTGACTTTTGTTATTAAATTAAACAAATCGTACAGTAATAGTTATTTGTTCGTGAGGATAAGTATCTGAGGTACAGTCTAATATTATGGAATAATATTTTGCTCTGTGCAAGTTACTAATAACTTTTTGTTTGATTCTTTTACTTAAAATATCAATAATTTCATTTTGAATTTGATCACTCATAATAGAATCAAATTTACTAACTGTTTCAATAAGTTGTGGAAAATTGCCGTTGCTACAAAATGTTTATTATTTTCTTCCCTTAGTGTTAAATTTTGTTTGGTTAAATACTGTATTAAGACAATTATCCGTTGAAAAATAACCCGCCAACATGCGTTCTATTGATTAATAATACACTCAGAGATGAAATCGGTTGTAGAACCGATTTTAGTGATTTTTGAAATTCAATTAGTTTTTTTTTAAACAGTCAATGTGCATATTTGATTTTTCATGACGGTTTAAATGTTGCGTTAAGTGCGACCAGTTACTAAAACCATCACGGTTTCCTAGAGCTGTTGAGCTATTTCCAAAAGTTTTGCACAGAAAGCTGAAGACACTGTATTTTCTTTTAGAATATAATAACCCCGTTCTGCGAACCCGATCACCATTATTCAATTTCCTTCCATAATATTCTTTTGAAAAACTTCTTCTTCTTTTGGAAAATGTAACTTAAGAATTTGCGACGGCCCTATTTCTACCAAAGCCGTTTTTCTCCTTCACTAACGTAAGGACGCCACAAGTCGGGATCTTCGCTATTAAAAAAATCGGCTTTCTTGAATTCTGGAAATTGTAATACACCAGAAACCGTTTCGATTCACTTTATATATCATCGTGAGAGACGCCAGAGTCTAGTGTCGACAATTTCGTTAAATGAGATGAAAGCATTTTAAAATATGCGGGGATGGCTACTTTATTTACTTAAGCAAAAACTTCAAGGGTCGGTGTTTTGGAAGTGTATGCTTGCTTTTCGGTTAAAAGCCTCACAATGTCTACTTGAGGTGTTTTTTTCTTGAGAAGTCCAGAAAAGTTATAGCGTTTTCAGGTGGCTACACCAGTGCGCACTTTCTTGCACTCAGTTCAATCTGTCGTGTTCGGTTGGCATTGTGATGCTGTTTTTCTTCTCTAAATACACAAGCCTCACGTTAAGAGCAAGTGTAATGAAGTCTTCCGACATAACTAGGGGTCTATTCCTTGGGTAGAGCTATGAGAAATGGGGGAGTCGAAATCTGATTGTAGGTCAAACTTAATCTAAAACAAATAGGCGCCACCAAGTCCTGACTTATTTATGATAATTGCGTGGCATGTTTCTAGGGGCGGACGTGGAAACCCAAAGAAAAAAAAATCGCCTTCGATGACAAAAACCTGTCTTAACAAAATAAGACGCTGTTCCTGCAAGAAATTGTAATAATTAGATTAATAGAAAAGTGGAACACTATTTGTGTCCCGCAAACATACCTAAAGAAATATTAAAAAGATATTTTCTATATAAAATTGGCATCAAAATTCTACTCTTAAAGATATTAGTTTCCTGTAGTTAGGTTTGATCATACTTGATCAAAATAAAAAACTTTAATCTTGAACCAATAATTTACTCAAAAGAATCTCTTTTAAAACAAAATGCAATGCAACAAAATTTAATAAATAATTGAATGACTTCGTGAATTTTAAATTAAGGTTGATCAAAATTATTCATAATCAAACATTTTACAGCTTAGTGTAAACTTGTTACACAAAAAAAAGGTCCGACCGGTGCAGATCTGTTCAGGAGGGTTACATTTAAAAATGTTGCTACTCAAGTTTTTCCATTTCTAAATTACTTGTATTAGTTTTAATTTCTAAAAAAGCAGATCACAAAAATATTCTTGTTTACTCAACTTGGACTAACGCTGTTCTAAGCATTCGCTTTCTAGAACACATCTGTCAGCAGTACACTGCGGACAAACAAGTGACGTCAGTAACACCTGTTGCTGTTACTAACGGTACATAATGAACCACGTGTGGTGTTTCTTAAACCATCAAAATAGTGAATTATAATTTTAACACTGGAAAATTCCAGCTCGACAAATAATTGAAATTTTTATAATATTCCTACTTTTACACAATCAAACAAATTAAAGTGTTTCTAATGTGTAACACCAAAAAAAAGATTCTTAAAGCTAACTACGAACCAAAACTGCTTTTCTAGCCTTGATGAGGTACTTGTTATATCAAGCGGAGTTTACTGCTTGTTGTGTGGATCCAGCTCATCCTAAACAGCTTCCACCACATGGAATTGTTCCAGGTGTCGAATTATATGCAGTCACAATACATTCGTCAGCTGCTGCAATATGTTGAATCACGCTGCCTTACCAAATAGCATCTTTACGCTGTACAATAAAATGGTCTTCTATATTAACAAAACGGATTGAATTTCTTATCTTCTAAGTTGCATTTTATACGTCGTAATACAAAGTGGTTTTAACAAAAGTGATTGGATTTCCTATTTTCAAAGTTGCATTTTTAATGTTGTTCTTGCGCTAAATAAAATATCTCAATTAGACAATTTAATAACGTTCATAGGATACCAACCGCTATTCAAAGATGTGTCCCGACTGCTCAAAATTTATACGCAAATTGGCGGCCTGCGTTTTTTCGTACATCTTGACTCTTCTACCACGCATGGCCGACTGATTATCAAACTCGCTCGGACGAACGGAGTGTCCCAGGAGGGAGCTGTCAACCATAACGCGCCTGCAAACCGCTATAGAAGACACAGATATTCGACTATACATAGAATGCCACATAAAGATGCCGCTTTAGCGTATTACCAAAGTTGTTAAATGTATTTTACTTATTATTTTAATAAAAGTGTTTTATAATTCTTGCACTTTTATGAATGGATTTATTAACCAAAAATAAAATTGTTACAATTGCATGCGTGCACTTATCGAGTGTTGTCGTTTTCGATTGAAAACGAGTGCAACAGTTACTTACACTGAGTGCGCACTTTTCGAAACTGATTTTGAAGTCGGTTTCAGTGAGGTTATGTATTTTCTACATGTAAAATAGTTGTTTACTTGTATTGACACATGACACGAGTTTATTCTATTAATGTAAATTAAGGGAACGTCTAGGCAAAATGTCAGACCAACATACGCCAATTTGTTAGTTTAGGTGAAAAGGAAATGTCAAGTGTGCACTAGAACGGTGCTGTATGTTCCGCTGACTAGTTGAACTATTTTTGCACTGAAAGAAACCAGTGCACATGCTAAAAACTTGCACTCTACCAGTGCACAGCGAAGATTCCCACCCGAAAACGCTATTAATGTTCTATACTGATCTAGATTTATAAAGCTAAAATTTCAATTTTATCGCGGTTAGTAGATATTGACATAGATTAGCGGAAATCTGTAGATTTTTCGACAGTGAAATAGTTGTTGGAAAAAATATTTTAAATAAAAATAGGTTGTACAGAATCTTAAATGTATCAATTCAATAATCAAAATAGCAGGCACGTTTGTTATAATATCTAGTTGTTCCGTTCATTTCCCTACTTGGAAAACTTTCCTGCATTCTCCTAAATAAATATCCGTTACTACTATATTACGTTTACTCTGAACTATATTTGATTAGAGTTAGACAACTCATTTTACTCAAATTTATTTACCTTGCAAAGTCCTGTTTCGCTATTTGCACATTTGCTAAGATAATGCTAGTTACAGTTGATAACTAATTTAATTATGAGTCGCTCTGAAATTGAATTTACACTTTCACTTTTCGTTTTGTACTTCGTTGTGCAAATATAAATTACTTGGTGCTTTGGCTTAGTGAGAACTCTACATTTAAACGAGCGGTGTTCCAACAAACGCTGTTTCTTTATATTATTACTATAAAATTTAAGTTTATTTGTTAATGGTAATATCTGCTTTTTTATTTAAATTTTATCAACCCGGCCGCGTTATCACCTTCAATGTTCTATCTTGTTTGCCATATGTTTTGGTGACTGCGTGGCCTAACACAGTCTATTGTCACCGCTTGGACAATAAGTTTCTGTTTCGGAGGTCAGTTCCCGTATAGAACTATCTCACCGCTTTATATTATTTTTCGAGTGTAGTAATAAAAGTTCTGGATCCAAGAATCTTCACTGCTCTAACTAGACATCAGGTAAGAATATTAAAGGCCGCATTTGTTTAATATCTGTTTGGTTATACTCCCGCTTTTCTCTCCTGAGTATCTTTTTGTGTACTCAACATTCAAATTTGGTCGTTCGAGCCGAATATTACTAGTAGCAGATATTAGTACTATAATTTAAAACATAATTATTAATCATTCACCTGAGGTCAAGTTTGTATTATCAAACATATTGTCTTGATAATACAAATGTTATATTACTTGAATTCCATACATTCCCATTAGTTATCGGGTTTGGTACAAAGTTCATTAGTTTGTTTGTACTTACATTTATTTACATTTACCTACGTTATTTAATTTGTGTCTAAATTGACAAAGCTTGAAAGCATTTTGCATAATTTTCTGTAAAATTTTTAGGAAAGTTTGTGCTTTAGTTATTATTTAAAATGGCAGACAAATTTAAAAAGTTGAAATTTTTACGATACACGCAAATTCAAAGTTTAGAAAAGATACAAGAAATCGCACAATCGGCCGTTTCTAATGCCGAATATCATAATTTATTTGAGTCGCACCTTGAGTATATGGTTAAATTAGAAAAAGCCTTCTGTCAAAGTCGCAATAACATTATCTCCTCGCGTAACTATTGTTGCCCATTGGTCAGACTAGCCAGTGGCTAAAGAGTCGTTTAACCCAGCACAGGAGTGATTGTAAGATTAACTCCACTAAATGTGCATTGTCTGCTCATGTAGCTGCAACCAGTCATACACCACTTTTCGATGACACCGCCATTTTGGAGAACGAAACCAATTACAAGACGAGGCTTTTCATAGAGTCTTTTTATATTAATAGTGAAATTAATCCTATCAATAATAAGATTGATATTGATAGGGTGCATGACGTCTATTCTGCTTTATATAGTAATGACATTTTTAAACAACGTTAAGTATTTTCCTTCAGGTTATGTAATCAATGCCATTTTCGGAACGTGTCCTGTCACTCTTATAGAATTTGTCATTCTCAATTTTCTCTTTATGTTTTAACCGCCATCGTGGCATGACATGCCCTTCAGGCAATTTTTTAATTTTTAACTTTTGACCCACATTTATTATGTGAATCGTGCAGTAATTGTTTTTTCAATTTCCTATAATGTTAATGATCAATATAAGTATTCAGCGACAGGTTATGTATTTCTTGCTAATTTCGAATTTTTTGTTTCCATTTTAGCCTTTGAAAAAGGTGCGAAATATGTACCGAAACGTTAGGTATAGATTAAAATTTAATTCTGTATTCTGTTGTTTGATTTGGACTACATCCCATAAAAATATTAACACGTATATTTTACTATATATATATATAATATATATATATATATATATATATATATATATATATATATATTGCTATAAACTCCTCCTGAAACTATCGTGCCCCGACGTTGGGCCGCATATATAAATTTGCTATGAATTAACAGGAACTCTCGATCGCCGACGTTGGGCTGTCCAATAAATACTTGATATGATAACGCCTTACTCGGTATCAATGGCGTATTCGACTTATAACTCCACCTCTCTGGTTAAATTATCAAATTTCACTCCCACTAATTTTATTATTCTGCATTGACTAGCTTTTATTTTGAATTATAAAATAAAGTTAATTAATTCCATATAATGAAAACAAATATTATGTACAAGTTTTGAAAATTATTAAAATACACTTTTCAATCAATCAATACTGTAAGTCTTATTTATCTCAAAAATCATATGCTTTGTAATCAATCTAAAGTCACCAAGAACTATTCTTTTTTTTCAAAGAAGCCTAGAACGTTCAAAACCCCTTTATTATATTACGTACTTTCAACGTATGCAAAGTTTGTTGCTGACTCTGTTACACTAGTTTTCTATTAATTAAACATATTCAATATTCAAATTTAAATAGAAAAAAATGTCTTAAAACTAACAAGATCTAACCTGGTCTGTTTACTTCGTGCTTTTTATTTCTTTCTCGCAATTCAAAATTGTACCAAGATTATCGACGCATCCATTATCAACCAATCAATTAGAATTTTCCTTGCATTATTATACCATCTATTTGGATCATTAACATCGTATCCGAAATTATTCTCCACCAATTCGAAATTATTATATACCTTTTTTGAAATATTATCTACTGAATTATGCATCCCTTTGGCATTTATCTATCCTCAAATTATTATTTATTGTCATTCGCATCAGATTTAGATTTATCCTCGTCAAACTTAGAATTATTCTCACCAAACTTAGAGTTTATTCTCACCGAACTTAAAGCCCTATTATTATTATATTTTAGTTTAAATAAATTTCCCAACTTCTACTTACGTTAAACGGCAATAGAAATTTTCATGTTCGTAGCACTATCTGTCACTATACAATTTCACTTTTAAATATTATTCTTACGCGTTACTCTTAGATTCAGAGTGACGCACCTTGGCTTTGTTGAGTTGAAAACTGAGCCCCGTTATCATTTCTCGCTGTTAATATATGGGCATATCCCCCTTTGTCTGTGGGTTTGGCTTACTAATCATATCCAATGAGGTTTTTGTATTTCCTACACTTAAAGTGGTTTTCTGATGTAATATTGTTGGCTTTTCGAGTAATTGTTGTTTGCTTACAAATGCTTTGTTATTAAACCATGTGGTGTTTTGAGAAAATAATCGATTTTCCATATTATACACAAATACCTCATACAATTCGAATTTTGATTTTCATGTACGTTTATCTATTTACGCATTTTTAATTACTTTTACTATTAAAAATTGTTGATTGTTTGTGCGCCCTTACACTACTCTTTTTTAAGTTTTATTTCTTATCTCCGTATCATTGCTACAGTATCACAACAATATATATATATATATATATATATATATATACTTTTCACTTTATATATATATATATATATTGCTGTGCAACATCTCTAAATCGCCCAGCCAGAAAAAAAAACATTTGAGCCCCAACATTGGGCCGTCATAAAATTGCCGTGGAACTTGAGTAAAATCCTCACCAACAAAAATATATTCGAAAATTTTATTAAATTTTCAAATTCGAAAATAGAAAAATTTCCAAAAATTTAAATAAGTCAAAAAAAATATTTCTTACCCGTTTTCCTCTCTTCCCCGGTTGAATGGTCTTCTTTAACTGCTTCCGGCTAGCTCAGTTGGACCTTCTTTTAGATATCTAAATTCACTCTCAAATTCTATCATTCACGCACACTCCCAATAAAACCATAAAATACAACAAACGTACAATCTTTAATTATTACTATTTACAAATAAAATTCAATATTGTCCATATTTCATTGTTCACGTTATACTTCAGTAAATCTTATTTTGTAATGTCCTGTATTTTATTTTAAAATCATCAAACACATAAACGTACCCGGAGTAAATGGGCCTTGAATAATACCTTCTCTAAAATTCCTTCTTTATAATTTATTTATATATTATTTTAATCTAAGTAAACTATGGGGTATGGTGAGCTCATGATAACCCATCTAATTATGTACAATGTATGCCCTTCTACTTTGCACACTCTAAAAATTAAAAAAAACAAACCATGTACTCTTCACAAAATTTCACGTTCTGATGGAACGTTTAAAAGCTTTATAGACACCTTCAACTTTCTAGTTAAATACCATAATAAAGTTATTTACACGTATTATGTTCAATACGTAAATAATCCACACCACCTTGAAAAACACTCTCATACACCCAATATTCACGGTTTCTAAGAATCACAATTTCAAATCGTTACCTGGAAATTTCTAGAAGATCTCCGCTCTGTAGATGATGGTATGTATCTCTGCTATCTGGTCTGCAGGCCGTTTCTAGCTGTTACTAGACGAACTCCATCTAAGTTGAACTGCTAACGCTGCCTTCACGGTGTAACCAAATTCCAAATTCCATTTCAATTATACGTCTTTCACAGTAATCTATCTACGTTACTTAATGTCCCGACACGAGTTGGTTAAAAATTTATAGGTGATACCTCAATTAAAAAATGTAATCTCGGCACACTAATTGCGTACTAATTAAGAGGCTACCACTAAGCAATATAATTTAAATGATTTTATAATACTTACAACTCGTGTTAACTTTCATATGTGCGTTTGGGACGATCGAAATATTAAGGGCTTTAATAATGTTCTCGTAAACTATTTATATCTTTACACTGCCACCTCCTGGCCACGTTTATTCGAAATCTCCTGCTCACAACAACACATTCCCACAATTTTGTACTCAACCCGATTTTTAAATCCGCGAATTTCCGTATGTCGTTACAATATTTTTAGAAAATTACGCTACACTATCCTCGTGTTTATATCAAGTCAAACTAAACATATCGACCAATCGTAGACCCATTGCCGTTTCTCAAATCCCTCCTATATTACCATTGTCTCATTCTTATACGTTTTCTACGTCTCCTTCTAACCTTGCTTGAGTGGTAGAAAATCGAAATTCTTGTTTGTGCGCTGTCTACCACACGTGGACTTTTTACGTGAGTTAAATAACCGCTCATTAGTATTTCATGCTCAAACATCCGACCGTCTGTAGAATCCTTAGAATAATTTGTTTGTTATCTACAAATTAAATAGAACTTGACATTTAGAAAATACGCAGGTGTTTAATTTTACACGCACGTTTTAAATACATTTCTCGGAGTTGTATTTCAGCGTATTTTAATCCTACCGATATATTTGTCTGTTAGCAACGCTTTCATGCATATTATACGTGAATAACCGTTTAATTAAATTCAATTAAATTAATAAAATAATTGCATTGGCTTTTTCCATTTAATTTCTTTGCAAACCTACTTAAATTTCATTCATTATTTGTAAAATTTCGTTAATACTTGATACTTAAAATGAATTACCTAATATAATTTTCGCACGTAATTTCTGGTTGTTCCTTTATACAGGGTGTTTTGAAATTGCTTCGTTTTATATTTATTTTTGATCTTTTAAAACCACTATAATATATATATATATATATATATATATATATATTGAATGTTTTTAATGGGTTTGAGGTCATCTGATAAAAAGAAAATTCTTTTATAATGCCTAAATTTTCGGATGTATTTAATCCTTGATCACAGACGTCTAAAAATGTTACAAACAGCTAAACTACATTATATAAATATTAATTGCAACTTACAAGATGAGTTGTTTTAAAAAATTAACATCGAAGTATTAAACATAGCTGTTTAGTTTTTCACTTTTAAATGTAGGAAAGATATATAATTTGTATAAGAAGGAATATAAAAATAAAAATTATGTCAGATTTTGAAATATTTCAAATTTTCTTTTTTAACAGGATACCTGATACCTTTATTTAATGTATATGTTATGATGTATGTGATAGTTGTTGTTTGTCTGTATGTGTGTGTGTGTTTATGTGTGTATGCGTACGCGTAAGGTTGTGTGGTGTGTATGTATTTATAACGTTAAACATATTAACAAATATTACATTAGGTATGTAGCTATGTTTTAAAATTAAGTAAATATGTGTAAATCGAGCTCAACCCACTAATATCAGTTTTTTATTTATACCATCTTTTGCATTAAAAACGTGATACATTTCAAGAAATAGTTTTTTTTGTGTTTATCTTTCTCTAATGCTAAAATTTTTGGATTTTAAAAATCTATTCTATGATCTAAATTAGTTTAATGAATCGATAAAGCACAGGAATTTGGTTTAACTTTTATGTCACTTCTGTGTTAAATTATACGTTGATTTAAGGATTGATATGTTTGTCCAATATAGAGGTCATTACAATCTAAACAATTAATTTGATACACGATATTTTTTTGAAATAGTTCGGGTGTTTTATCTTTTAATTTTGAAAAGAGATTGTTGACCGCTAAAAATTTTTTGCATACTTAAAATTATAATTTTTAAATACTTTAATTAGCTTACGAGTTAATTCATTGTCTATATTTGGTATTGCTTTATAAATTTCTAAATTTTTGCTGTTGTTACTACTTGTGTTATTTTTGTTTATATTACTGTTACTGTAGTTTGTGTTTTTATATTCTTCAGAGGTATATAGTAATTTTTTTATTAGAGGAGTAGGATAGTTGTTATTTTTTAAAATGTTTGAAAGTTTTTTTTTATATTTTTATTGTAGAATGTTGGATGACATATTCTTTTAATTCGATTTTTTAATCTTAAAATGAAATTTATTTTTGTTTTGAAAGGGTGATACGAATGGTAATTTAAATATCTGTTGGAATGGCTTTGTTTTTGATATCAATCTAAAATTATTTTATTTTCATCGTTTCGAATTAATAAAGTGTCCAGGAAAAATACCGATTTATTGGATTCTGTTTCTATTGTAAATTGGATATGACTATTATAGCTATTAAAAATATTAAGAGTTTCAACTATTTTATTTTCTGGGATAGCCGTTATTAAATCACCAACAAATTTCTTTAAAAATGGAAAGTTAAACAGAAGTTGTGGAATAACACTATTTAATAATTCATCCATAACTATTTGTGCTATAATGGGACTAAGATTTGATCCCATCGGACATCCAAAAATTTGTAAATAAAATTTATTATTAAAGGAAAAATAACTGTTATCAAAAAGAAATTCAATGATTTGTAAAAAACATAGTTTTTGAAAATTTACAATTTGGTTCAATTGCATTCCAAAATTTACTGATATTGTTAATAACTAAGTCTTTAAGGATATTTGTAAAGAGAGATACAACATCTAAACTTACTAATACATAACTTTTTGGTAATTGAAAATTGTTTAATTGTTCCGAAAATTCAAAAGAATCTGTTATATTATGATTGTTTTTAGGGATAGATTTTGTTAGAATTTCAGAAATAAATTTTGAAAGCTTTTCAGTTGCTGCATTGTTTGTAGCAACAATGGGACGGAGTGGATAATTGTCTTTATGTATTTTTGGGAGACCATTAAGTTTTGGGATTGTGCTGTTATAATTATTAAAACATTTTGCCTCTAAATCACTAATCATTTTTTTATTTCTTAATAGTTTTATAAGATCTAATGTTTGTTTTTGTAATTTTGCCGTTGGATCATTTTTAATTTCCTTGTATATATTATTATCCATTAGTAAATCAGACATTTTTTGTATATAACTAGTTTTAGATATAGCAACGGTCACATTGCCTTTATCAGCTTTAACTATTAACAAATCTTCATTTTTTTTTAAACTTTTTTGCATTGAATATAGTCGTATAAGAATTATGATTTTCTTTTTAAGTTTTGACGGACAAAGTTTGTAATAGTATTATTAATGTAAGCTCGATTTAGGTTTCTATCTTCTTCCTTCGTTTCTAAAATTAAATTTTCTAAATATATATATATATATATATATATATATATATATTGCTGTGATAAGGGGTTGTTTAAGGGTGTACTTTATAGTAAAGGTCATTTAGAAAAGAGAAATTATCATAGGCAGCAGAAAACGGCACTTATTTAGTGAAGAATTGAGAAATAGACATAGTTTGTAAATAGTAGGCAGTCAACACCCTGTATATAAAGTATAAATAGTTTTAAGCGACGCAGATAAACATAGGAAGACGCATAGTTAGCGTAGGAATGAGAAAGATATTCATTAAGTAAATAGAAAATATTAAATACCCTGTAGATAAAGTTTTAGTTAATTTAGGTATAGCAAGTAATAATATTTTTCAGTGGAAGCACGCGTATATTTATAAATAAACGATAAAGTGTAATTAGACACGCATTCAAAAGGAGTTCCAGACGATTAGATTAATACGGAGATAGAAATAGAGCTTCAGGTAGCTAATATAAATGCGTACAAATATCTAACCATTTTTGATAAGAAAGCAGATTAAAAATTGCGTGAATCGCATGCAAATATGAAAATTAAAAGTCGAGTTGCATCAGTTGTTTATGGAAAAGCAATTAAATCTATCAAAACACAGCATGTTGATAACGAAAAACAGCTGCAAGCAGGTTATGATTATTGGGAATCGTGGTGAATTACATCAGAAACTGCTTTGAATGTAATTATTTGATTGGTCAGAAATAAGCGACGAGTTCTAAACCATACCCACTTTTGGAAGGGGAACGAGATAATATATTAGCAAGCACCGTGATAACGAAGTTAGTTTTGAACTCAACAAAGGCCGAAGTGCGCCGTTATGAAATAAAGTAACACGTAAATTTTAAAAGTGAAAGATAAAACAAGTGCTAATATGAAGATTATAATTGCCGATTAAACGTAAGTACGTTTTTGGTGAATTTATTGTAAACTAAAACATAAAAATAATAGGGCTCTGAAGTCCGGGGGGAAAATCCAGTAATACAAATCTTATGTATGAGGGAGAAAAATACAATTCTAATGTACGGGGAAAAATAAACTACAATTTGATGTTCAGGAGAAAAGAAGAGTAATACAATTCTGAAGTCCGGGGGAAAATCCAGTAATACAATTCTGAAGTCTGGGGAACAGTAATACAATTTTGAAGTCCAGAGGAAAATACAGTAATACAATTTTGAAGTACGAGGATGAAACAAACTACAATTTCTAAGTCTGGGGGGAAGAAGGAGGTTTGAGGAAATTGATTGATGAAAAGTAATAAGTCCGAAATGGAACGACAATAAATTGGGGTGTATAAATGGTAGTCCATAGGGTGATGGCAATAATTTAAATGTGATCCTGAATTGGGGAAGATAATTTTTATTTCAAATGGAAGCGTCGATGTGAAGAAATAGACCAGGTCAGATTTTTAGTTATAAGACATTTTGTTTTTCTATATATTTTTTTTTTATTTTGAATATTGAATTTGCTTAATATAATATGCTTGTGAAAAAGTCAACAAAAGAAGTTGCATAAGTATAAAAGGAGTAATATGATAACAGGTTTAGAATATTCTACACTTCGTTGATAAAGATAATAGGTTTTTTTTTGGTGACTTTGGGTTTTGAGTAAATAGTATATGATGTTTAATAAATGAAATTTACAACATTAACTAATTGAAAAGTGTATTTCAAATACTTTGCAAAAGCTGTACATGATATATTGGTTTCATTATATAAAATCGAAATTAACTGAATTTTATAATTCCAAATAAATGCTAGCCGAGGTCATATTTAAATAGTTCAAGGAGGAGCTACAAGTTGAATAGGAAATTGATAACACGCAAGGCGGTAACGTATCGAATTTTGCTATTGACAGACAAGGTTGCTTCAAGATAAAATCCAGTTAAGTTGATAGCAATATTAATAAGACAGCCGGAGGAGGAGATAATTACAATCTTGTTTATTCATAGTAAATATTAAAATGGTCGTCCAAATGATGGAACGCGAATAATTTAGAGTACATAGCAAAATTAATAAGGTGCACAACATAGGGGTTCGATAATTTAGAGAGAGAGCATAGCAAATAAATATAACAACCCAACGAAGGGGCTTGAGAATTCCAGTAGTATAGCAATATATATATATATATAGAGAGAGAGAGAGAGAGAGAGTGAGAGAGAGAGAAAAATAATCCACATTTGGAATGCAAATGAATGCTTAATATATATTAATAGTTATTAAGATGAAATGAAAACCCAACTTTGTATTTAAAGTTGAATTACCATTTCAAATCGAACTAGTAATTGAAAACCACTAAAAGATCGGCTACAGGAAAATCAGAGGTTGCAGGTTCAAGTCCTGCTGTAGCCGTTCTTTTAGTGGTTTTCAATTACTAGTTCGTTTTGAAATGGTAATTCAACTTTAAATACAAAGTTGGGTTTTCATTTCATCTTAATAACTATTATATATATATATATATATATATATATATATATATATATATATATATATATATATATGTATATATATATATAGATTAATGATGTAATACTTTTGGGATAATGTCGCTCAAAAAATAAAAACAGCATACAACGTTTAATGATTTGTAATTAATCGTACGTTTCGGTGTATAATTCTCACCTTAATCATCGAACTACAAGAAAAAATTATTAATAGTCAGCAATAACATATAACGGGCAAGTACTTAGAATTACTTCACAAAAGTTATAATAAAGACGTTTAAAAAATAACTGCTTAAATACTATATAAAATTAAAAACTTAAAACATGTCTGGACTATAAACTTCAAATAATGTCACATTTCAAATGATTGACAAATGGAACAAATAAAAGAGCGAGTGTATATAAAAATGTGAAACAACCAATGTTTTATGGTATAAAAATTGCTGTTGAGGGACGTAATTTAAATAACAAATCGTAATGAATGTAGTGATAAATCAAAATGTTATTGTGATATGAAAGAATACTAAATAAAGTCAAATGGAATATTTGTTAAAAGAAAAAGAAATAATAATAATAACTGTAGTTAGCTAAATGAACTGAACATTATAATCTGATTATTGATAGAATCATTAAATTGAATGATATGTCAATAATAAATATATAAGAGGATGGAGATAGGGTATAATCAAAGCTAGCAAAAGACAGGTTTACTGTAAGAAATAGTAAGATAGTAAAAGTCAACAAAATATAAAAATTGATTGATGAAAATATAGATTTAAAGACAATAGAAATTGAAATAGTTAATTGTGGATAGAATTTGGATTATAGAAAGATGTAGAACGATTATTTGTTTTATAGTTAAAAGTGTACAAATATGAATAAACAGCATATAAATTATTAATATCTTCTTTATGGTTTATTGGTTTATTCTGTTGATTAATATGAAAAGATTCTAAAAAGAGTCTTTTTTTGTAGTTGTCTTCAGTATCTATAATCTCTACATCATCATAGTTGACCTTATGACGTGTGTTATAAATGTGTAAAGAGAGTGCACAAGATGCCTTCCCTAATTTTGCATCGCTCTTATGTTGTGTAAGACGATTGCGGCCATTGTTTTGTTTGGCCTACATACGAGGCATTACAACTACAATTAATCTTATATATTAAGTTGCTACGCAGAGCTTTGTTAGTTTTTTCTTTTAGTTGGGTAAATAAGTTTCCAATGGACTTTCCTTTAGTATTAACAATAACAATCTGAGGATGTTTTAAAATTTTTATTAATAATGGTGAAAGGTTTGTAATATACTGTAGTTTTTTATATATAAAATCTGTTGGTCTATTATTTATGGGTGGTCTGGGTATATTAGAATATAACAATTTGGATATAAGTGGTCTTGGATAAGCATTGTTGACTAAAATATTTTTTAGTTTCTTTAAATTTTTATCAATGAAACATGGTTCACAAATAGAAACAATGCAGTGTTTAAGACCTAAGATTGTATTGATTTTTTAGTGTATACTATGGTTAGAGTGGTAATTCAAATATCTCCCTAAATTGGTTGGTTTTTGGTAAATAACAAAATTTATCTGGTTTTTGTAATTGCGAATAACAAGGGTATCTAAAAATGGAATTGATTGGTTTGATTCTAATTCAGAAGTGAAATTTAGATGGTCATTATAATTGTTAAAATGTTGAAGAGTGGTCTGTAAATGTTGTTCACGAAGTGAACAAAGAATGTCATCAACATATTTGACGAGGAAAACCATCTTAAAAGGAAGGTTAGGTAAGACTATTTCTAGAAGATTATCCATAACTAACTGTGCAATAACAGGAGAAAGTGGTGATCCCATAGGGGTACCAAAAATCTGTAAATAAAATTTGGATTCAAAAATGAAATAAGTATTATTGAAGATGAGATTAATTGATGTAATAAATAAGTCGAGTGATAAATCACATTTAGATGATATGGTTTCCCATTTGTCTGTTATGATATCAATAACCAAAGAGAGTGGAATGTTAGTAAACAGAGAGTTAACATCAAGGGAAATAAGGATGTGATCAAGAGGTAACTGGAAATTACGGAACTGATTGACAAAATTAAAGGTATCTAATATATTATGGCCTGTAATTGGGAATGACTTTTGTAAAATGTTTGAGATAAAAGCAGAAAGAGCATATGTAGGTGTATTGATTGAAGAAATAATTGGTCTTAGAGGTGTTTCTGGTTTATGGATTTTTGGGAGACCGTAATATTTGCCTGGAACGGAATTATTGATAATCAATATTGATTTTTGTTCAGCTGTGATCATGCCTTTTTTAAATAATAATTTAATGTGATTATTGACTGTATTCTGAATCGTGAAAGTGGGATCTCTTTGTAGTTTTTTATATGTCAAAGTATCATTCAGTAAGTGATTGGATTTATCTATATATGATGTTTTATCAAGTATAACAGTAACTGAACCTTTATCTGCTTTAGTGATGTAAATGTCAGGATGGTCCTTTAGGAACTTCTTTACCTTATAAAAAATTACATTATCAGAATTGTATCTATTAATAGGATTATGAATAAAATTTGTTATTATATTTGCGATTTGGCATCTTTTGTTAGCTTTTCTTTGTGGAGTGATATCAGTTGAGTCAAGAATTGATTCGATATCAGCTAATAAATGTCCAATGTTAATATCTGTTACACTAGAATGAACAATAAATTTTGGGCCTAACGATATGAAGTTCTTTATATCATCAGGGATGTGAATATTACTTTGGTTGAAGATCCATTTACTATTATCTAAAAACAATAATAGACCAACAGATTTTATATATAAAAAACTACAGTATATTACAAACCTTTCACCATTATTAATAAAAATTTTAAAACATCCTCAGATTGTTATTGTTAATACTAAAGGAAAGTCCATTGCAAACTTATTTATCCAACTAAAAGAAAAACTAACAAAGCTCTGCGTAGCAACTTAATATATAATATTAATTGTAGTTGTAATGCCTCGTATGTAGGCCAAACAAAACAATGGCTCCGCAGTCGTCTTACACAACATAAGAGCGATGCAAAATTAGGGAAGGCATCTTGTGCACTCTCTTTACTCATTTATAACACACGTCATAAGGTCAACTATGATGATGTAGAGATTATAGATACTGATGACAACTACAAAAAAAGACTCTTCTTAGAATCTTTTCATATTAATCAACAGAATAAACCAATAAACCATAAAGAAGATATTAATAATTTATATGCTGTTTATTCATATTTGTATACTTTTAACTACAAAACAAATAATCGTTCTACATCTTTCTATAATCCAAATTCTATCCACAAATAACTATTTCAATTTTTATTGTCTTTAAATCTATATTTTCATCAATCAATTTTTATTTTTTGTTGACTTTTTACTATTTTACTATTTCTTACAGTGAACCTGTCTTTTGCTAGCTTTGATTATACCCTATCTCCATCCTCTTATATATTTATTATTGACAAACCATTCAATTTCATGATTCTATCAATAATCAGATTATAATGTTCAGTTTATTTAGCTAACTACAGTTATTATTATTATTTCTTTTTCTTTTAACAAATATTTTATTTGACCTTATTTAGTATTTTTCCATATCACAATAACATTTTTATTTATCACTACATTCATTACGATTTGTTATTTAAATTACGTCCCTCAACAGCAATTTTTATACCATAAAACATTGGTTGTTTCACATTTTTATATACACTCGCTCTTTTATTTGTTCCATTTGTCAATCATTTGAAATGTGACATTATTTGAAATTTTATAGTACAGACATGTTTTAAGTTTTTAATTTTATATAGTATTTAAGCAGTTATTTTTTAAACGTCTTTATTATAACTCGTTATATGCTATTGCTGACTATTAATAATTTTTTCTTGTAGTTCGATAATTAAGGTAGGAATTATACACCGAAACGTACGATTAATTACAAATCATTAAACGTTGTATGCTGTTTTTATTTTTTGAGCGACATTATCCCAAAAGTATTACATCATTAGTCTAAATTACTTACGCTCAGTATAAAAAAGATTTCTTTTATATATATATATATATATATATATATATATATATATTGCTGTGTTACTCCTGTTAGCCCCTACGCTTGGACCATATTTACTGTGATATTTCCCTTATATTAAGCCCCTACGCTTGGACCATATTTATGCTATGATTTATACTTTTATTACTCAAGCACTTGTAGAAATGTTAATTTATAATTTCCTTGCCTCGACTATCTGATTCAATTAAATAAAGCACTTCTACAATACACAGTATAATGATTTAATATTTACAACCTTTTTAAATATCTTCTCCGTTTTTAAATTATATACATCTGTCAAATTTTTAGAAAATCAAGCCAGCAAAACGAGATTTTTATTATATTTAGAGATCTTTTGAAACGATTCAAGATGTCTATTATTTTTCATATATTTATACAAGAAACCCCAATTTGTCGGCTCTTACACTTTGAATTATTATTGAGATAAAAACAGTTTCAGAAATAAATCATATCAAAATATCTAACCTGAAGTGGTTTAGTAGGTGCTCTGCACTTCCAAGAATTGAATACAACCAAATTAGTATCCAAATCGTTATTGGTAAGTTTATTCCAATGAAAGGTTTTTTATTTCCGTAATAGAATATTTACCATTTTCAAAGATTAACAAATTGATTGAATAGATAGCATTCTCCAGAGTCTCGTATCCAAAATTGTATTTAGGATCGTAATTAACAGGAATCGTAACACGATCTTTATTAGGATCGTTATTTCGATTGTAATTTAAGATGGTAATTAAAATGTTAATTACGATGGTAATTAAAATGATACTTGAGATGGTAATTAAAAGCCGTCCTTAGAAGTACGGCTCGCTTGCGCAATTACACACTCTTTAATTTTCACTTTTAATTTAGTTTACTATTCACGTAAATATTTAACATTTTCAAGTATAGTGACTGCTCAGTTTTAAAGTATACTCACTCGATATTCAATTGTCAAGATATTTATAGGATCGGCCCCTTTTGTTTGCGATTCGTTGACTCCACGTGCTGGGCGAGACCAAGTGTCTTATCTCTTGTTATTTTGGGAAACTTTGCCAATTGTGTATTTCAAGTGCATGAAGCGATGTTCTTTGTCACGTAATTTAATGTTATACCTCACATTTAATTGATAAATCCCAGGAATATTCGTTCAACAAATCTCGTACTATTGTTATTGGCCTTATTCTAATCTGAATGGAATAAATTTGGTGTTTGTTTATTTCCTAATAAATTGGATTTTTGAACAAATGTGATACTTTTAGATCATGTACGCTTTTCAAATAATGCATAATTTCTGCGTGCGTTTAAGATGATATATTAACGCACTTTTTGAATATTTATCTAGCCAATTCATGCAGGTTTTTCACTGATTTAATTTCAATGCGTTTCGTTACATTTCTAAATTCTTATCTTTGCTCGTAGCTACTCTTGGATATGCGTTTTAATCGCTTGTACTGCTATATACAGTGTGCTCTCAACTAATTTATATTTATATTGACCTATTGACTCTTCTAATATCTGTACTTATGTGCTTTTGTCACTTGGGAGTTTCTTTTGTTTATTCTCCGACCCCTATGACTTAACCTACCCCTGAATTAACCCTATAATTACAGCAATATATATATATATATATATATATATATATATATATATATGCACGCTGTTGTATTACATACCAGTTTTCATTAAAATTAAAGTACGTTTCATTACTAGCTAAAATCTAACGGTACTCTGAAATCTAAGTTTTAGCACACCCTGTTCAAAAATACAGTTCGCTACGCTCCACGGAGAAGAGATCAACTTCTTGGCCATCCTTTCTCACAGAGTCAGGACTCTCACTTCTTTATGCTACTAAAGTACTCCTTAAACGCGTTAATACATCTTTTAACGTTACTACCGGGACCCTACTGGTGCCATTTTTATACTACACAATTTTTTTTAAAATTGCTTTGGATGGTTAGAAATATAATACCGTCACTAAATATAATTTAAAGACTTAAAAATGGCTTATTTTACTGAAGCACAATAGAATTTATATTAATATGGAGTGTCGAACATTTTTAATTTATTACCTCGGCGCAGTGTTGAAATTTTTTTCTAGCAAAGGAGTGGTGTTCCCGATAAGGTTGGGAATGATGAATCTATTCCCTTTGTCAGCTTTTATATAATAACAATCAATCTTTTTGTAGACGTTTCTTAACAATTAAAAAATCTTTTCTTGTTTGTCTAAGGATTTTCCCGTGCAAATGCGCAAATTATCCAAAAGCAGAATTTTGCACGCATTTCCATTAAAGTTCTTTTTTGCAATTAAACGATGAAACGAGTAGCTTCAGTTTTCAGAAAAATGTTTCAGTTTTCACCAAAAAAGCGCGACTAAATATAAGGGGCTAAAGTGCGCATTTTCGAAACAAATTAGAATCTTGTTTTAATTGCAGTAGCGTCCACGTAACAGCTGTACTGGAAAGATAATGGATCTAATTGAATTATAAACTTTCCAATGGCACAATACACGTTTCAGTTATTACACGAAACAGAAACAAAGGAAGGGAAATTGCAGATGCGAATCGAATAAAAGGGGCCTTGTTTTCTGTGAGTGTATCCCATTTGATTCGAAAGGATGAGAAATCAGTTACGGTTAGGTGATTGTCCTAAACCTCTTTTCGTAAACCCCTAATGAATGAGATTAGTCTTGTCTCGTTTTAAGGACGAACACTTTTATTAATGTAACATGGTAGTCCTTAAACGTTCATGACCTAGCATATAATGCTGTTTGAAATGTTTTCCCCTTTCTATATCTGGTCGCAATTTGTGTAATCCACCGAAGTCTGAGTATGATAAACGGTAGTAGACGTAATAGGAGCTTTCTAAAAATATAGTTGGAACTAAGAGTTAATCAATCTTACAGAAGGAACCTCATCTGAGAAGTTTTCTAAGCATGCAGTATATGTTTTAGATAAGTTTTGTTGTTGAATTTTTAAACTCAATCTACCCTTTATTACTCGTCAACCCTATTTTGTTTAACCGCTCCCGCATCCTGATTTATTTTTAATAAGCCAATGTCGTACTGAAGATCATATCCCAGAAGTAATTTTTAGCAAGACGCGTTTTGAGAAACTCGTGCTCATCCTTAGGCGATATTCGATGAAATGATGAATGGGTTTTTATAGAGGTTGAGAAAATGTCTCCCAGCACATAAACAATATTATCAATGCTGTTTACGAAACAGGATTCAAGGCATAAACGTAAGTAGTACATTTGTGGCGTAATCACCGCCTCATTTCCCCCAGCATCCTCATTTCCCCACACATCTGGACCAAAAAGTTTTCTTCGACTAACCATTTTTCATCTTTCGAGATAAATATATCTTAAATTTTCATCTTTCGAGATAAACCTATTTTTAAGATTTTTTACCGCTAACATTCTGGACCAAAAAGTTTTCTTCGACTAGCCATTATTTTTTATCTTTCATCTGAACCAAATAGTTTTCTTTGTCTAGCCATTGCATCTTTCGAGATAAACCTATCTTGTTTGGTATTAATTAATATTAGAATTTTCTCAGCTACCCGAATCTTTAGAAATTTTTTAGATTGCATCACCCCCAAGGGAGCTACCCCCATTTTAAGATTTTTTACCTGTAGCGACTTTTGAGCGTTCTTATAATTTTTTTAGTCATGCGATACATCTTGTTAGTCTAAAATTTTACGCAGAATTTGAATCTGCAAACAGATTTAAAATCGGACCACGCCCTGCAAAGTTACATTTTAAGCTCTCAAACCTCTAAATTTCGCCTTTGCTTTATAAGCAAAACTAACAAATAGTTTTCCTTGTCTAGCCAATGCATCTTTCGAGATAAACCTATCTTGTTTGGTATCAATTAATATTAGATTTTCTCAGCTACCCGAATCTTTTATTTCTAATTTTCAGATCTCCGGCTAGCTCTTTTTCAACGTCTTAAAACCGGTTGTAGAAATTGTTTTGTGAACCTTAGAATTTTGGTGTTGAAAATAAAAAACTAAACATATTAAATAAAATTTATTGATAAAATAGCCGCCACTGAACACCTTATCCATCTAACGTATTGATTTTTAAATAATATTAACAAAGACGCTAGTTCGCAGGATCTGATATTTGTGTAAACAAGGATGAACTCCATTCAACGGTACATCAACTACTTATTTTCTATTTAGGAATATACACCAGAAACTTGCATGCTTTTAATTAATTAAAAGCAGAAAGTTTTGTCCGGAAACGCTACTGTAAAATATATAGAGCAAATAAATTATTCCCTGAATGTGTTTTCAATTGTAATAATTGACTATACAATCACTTATGAATTTTAAATTACACTTTATTTAACTAAGTTACTTTAAACAAGAAATTACCGCATCCAAAAATTCCAATGCATGCTTAACAATAATGTAGAAATGGCAAGGTCTACTTTTGGTGTCCAATGTAATGTGTTTTAAATATCTAAAAAGAAAGCGCATTTTGCTGGTATGAAATCTATGGAATTTCTCCTGTAATGAAAGAAGAATGCATTCGTAATTGAAAATGCGTGCTACAACTTTCGCTAGATACCAGTCATGTTAATTAGAAATTTTGTGTATGACATCATTAACTACCTAAATTTTAGAATTAACAAAATGTAATAAACCAGATTAAGTACTGTTCAATAATAATCAGAGTGAAAGTAAATGGGTCTTATTACATATCGAAATCCTAAATTACCTTACGTGACGCGGTAGAAGCATTATAATTCAATATTTTCGAAACCTCCAACGTAGCCTTAATTCATTTGTAATTATTTGTAATTCGGCAAATATTCTAGATTCTTAACGATCATGTGAAAAGCTGTTTATAATTTCTTTTCTTGGACTTTCTATTAATTATGTTTGTGCATTTGAAATCGAAATATAATTGCCGAGGATTTACACAAGGTAACCAGCACATATTTAGGGAAAATACAAACCTCATTTAGTAGTATAATTAACGGATTCAAAACGTATATAACGCAGCCTGGTTAGTAGAATTCTATTAGTTTCGCACGCTTTTGTGTTATAGTACATCGAAATTTTAAACCGTCGTTTCGCGTAGTTATTTTGTGGAAAGTTTTGAAGGAAGATTTAAGGTAAGTTTACATTTTTATTAAAGTAGAACTGAATTTATTTGCAAACACCAATTATTATGTATTCGGTTATTGGTTCTTTGTATTTTAAAACATTAATTTTTCCAAAGTAATGCGTTGTTTTACAAATATATTTTTTCCCAAATTTTAAAGGTATACTTTTAGCTGGAATTAAAAAGCAATTCTCACAAAATATTTTATTAAAAATTTAATACATTAACAAAAAGGCCTCAATAACAATACGTTTTCTTTAGAACAGCTTAAATTATTCAAACAATGGTTTAAACAGTGATTGTACCTATCACCGAATCTTCTCAATTCTTTGAGCTTTGGAAGTGAGAATACACTTTCCATGTTTAAAATGTTGTTTGATAAATATTTTGATAGTAACTGCCTTTTCTGTTCGCCTTTAACATAGATAGTAGCATTGGGTGGTATGACTTCTTTCAGCAAATCGCTTACATTTGTATATCCACTTGTGGACTGTCCATCCCAGCTAAGCCCATGGATTCTTTGCTTTAACCACTGAACTTGCTTTTTGAAATCATCACTTAGGGTGTTATACTCCACAGCCATGTCCAGTATCTCATGCCATATTACATTATTCGCTACATCCAAAATGGCAATCTCCTTGCAATAGAAATCACTAGTTTTGTATTGATATCCTTGTAAATCGATTATGAAACACATGCTTCCTGCTTCAAATCACAGATGGGAATGGGGTTCTAAGCAAATCTCTCTCCTATATATCCAGTTAAGGGACTTTACTCCCTTCTTTTATGATTTTTTCATCCAGGTAATTATCTGGATGATACTAAAGCAAGTCTGTTTTCTTAATCCAACTTTTACCATCCCCCAACCACGACACTAATAATTCGCGTCCGTGCTTCCGTTTCCGTAAAACTTTTCCACTAAGTACGTGTCGGGTGCTGCTGTGAGCTGAATTTCATCGCCGTAAAAAGCACCTAGAATTGGCCGACCTTCCAAATCTTGTAGCAGATAGGTTGTCGGTCTCGTTTTTTGTACTTTAACAATTTTGAATAGTTCTGTACTCAGTTTGGGTGAAATCCTCGATCGAATACTGCTTTATATTTTGATATACGCACAATGTCTCCAACCTTATACAACTTCTTGTAACTTTTAGAAACGCTGTTAGGGTGTAAAGTTTATTCTTTCGGATGTTCTTCTGCTTCCATAGGTGTCATGTTAATAGCCCGATGCGGTGTATTATTGTATTCTTCCATAACCTTAGGCAAAATATTCACCCATTTATGACTGCCTTGAAATCTTACATTGCGTTATTCATAATACCGCGCCAGTTGATAGAACGAATGGTTGTCGACGAATTGCATGAATTAGCAGCGTTTACGATCCCAAATCCGGTTTCGATGATTTAACATTCCTTCAGTCAAACTCATCGTTGATACACTTCGATCATAATTTTAGTCGCAAAGATTAGTAAGCGTTGGTCTTCAAACTGCCGCAGTTCAACAAGGACAGACCATGCATCTTCAATTGCAGTTAGTATACGAGCAAATTTTTATTATACCTTACATATTTCTACATCATTTTCTTAACACTTCAACTGGTATCTTTACAATTACCTTTGTAATAACTGTTGTTAAGATTTTGTATACTTTAACTGTTAAACGATTCAAATTGAAAACAATATTCCTTATATCCAGCATGGGCAGTGTGCACGCGCAGGTGCGCATGGGCAGGTGTGCACGCGCAGGTGCGCATGGGCAGGTGTGCACGCGCAGGGTGCGCATGGGCACCCCTGCGCGTGCACACCCCTGCCCATGCTGGTATATAAGGAATATTATTTTCAATTTGAATCAGTTTAAACTTATATTTGAAAGATGTACACCAAGGAATCTTTAGAGACAGCAGTTAGTGAAATACAAAAGGGTATAAGTGTTAACCTGCAAGTAGGTTATATGGTATACCCAGAAGAACGTTAGCAGGCATTTAGATCTCCGTAAACCTCAAAAGAAGAATGGTGCTCCTAGGTCGGAAAATGTGAGAGACACGGGTGATGCTATACAAGAAGTTAAAATACCTATACAGAATTATGATAACTTTGCTATTGCTAATGCAAAAGAGGATGGTAAACATGGTCCATTGTTCCCGTCTAACATACGAGCTATCTTCGCGGGACCATCGAGTTGTGGGAAGACCAACGCTTTAATATCTCTGATCTTGCACGAGAACGGTCTTAGATTCCAAAATGTCTATGTATTTTCGAAGAGTTTATATCAACCGAAATACGAATTGTTAAGAAACGTTTTTACACCATTAAAAGAAGAAATTGGATACCATGAGTTTGAAAATTACGATGATTTGATCGAACCCGGAGATACTAAAAAAGATTCAATTATGGTTTTCGATGATATACCTGTAAACGAGCAAAGTAAAATCACTCAATTTTTCTCGTTCGGCCGACATAAAGCGATAGATTCGTTCTATCTATGTCAAACTTACGCTAGTGTCTTAAAACATAGACTCAGAGATAACACCAATGTAATCGCATTATGGAAACAGGATGACACAAACCTTCGCCATATCTTTTCGGATCATATAAGCGGTGACATGACATATCCAAAATTTAAAGAAATGTGTTTACTGTGTTAGTGACTCAAAACATAATTTTATAACTGTTGTGAAAGATTTTGATTTGGATAAGGGCGGTATCGGAAGAATTTCGACGAGTATATAAATATTTGACATTATTCAAAAACAGCTAGTTCTCATCCAAAGTTTCATGATGACGGACGTTAACAATTTTATTGCGAATAAACGCAGTCTTCATCTTATGCAGGATGCTGTACGAAAAAAGTTTGTAGCGTACAAAAGGAGACGCTACATCTCAGCAAAAATTCAAAGAGGTGCACAAACAATTGATTGATCCTTGCAAATAACCGCTTCCCAGTTGCAATCGATCACCGAAAACTTCCCATAACTACAACAAAGGTTAAAGTCGAAGACATGGACGTACCTATAAAGAAAATTAAACAACTCGTTCCAGAAGAACCGTTCCATCTTTACTATGCGGATGTGTTAGCTAGAGACGAAGACGAAAATATTGACAAATCAATTTATGGAGTAAAGTATAATGCGGAAACCGATACATGGAGTTTGTGGAAAAGTGTATTGGTAATTAACCTGAAACTAGCGATATAACATTAAACAATGTGATATATCCAGGTACGAAGGGTTTATACAATCTGCTGGTTTACAAAGACATCAGCCCCGAAGATGGTGATTTCAATTTGCATGAAGATTTGCCGAATTACTTGGAAATGATCAAATCTGCGTCGATTTTGAGAAGAAAGTTTAACCCATTTGCGGTGCACGATTTAAGCGGATTTCCAACAAATAACAAAAAGTTTAACAAATATGTGCAAAAATATCTCACCGAATTTCGGAGGAATCGAAAGAAAACAGCCAAAGAGAAGAAAACAGTCTAAGGGAGCGGGTTTAGGCTTTTCTAATCGGTTTTACAAAAGTTTAAATTCAAAGCCGGTGCAATATGTCTACTGGAATAATGTACATGAACTTGTGGATCGGTTGAGATTGTTGAACGCATCCAACCGAGCTGGAAATACAAGCGAGGAAAACATTAACGAGATGGTGTCCATAATAGAAGAGTTGAGAGAAGAAGGTATAATACAGTGAGCTCAGTAAATAATTACACAGTTTTAAATGCCTATCGACCGCTTCGGACGTTCAGAGCGTAAAGATGCTGATATTCGACGCGGTCCTCCAGGTCGAGGATTTGTGCTAACGTTGGATGGTGATGGGTACGATATGCAGCAAAGAAGGTTAGTGAATTCATCAGACCCGAAAGAAGATAGTGATTGTGTTAATCAGAGAAGCACTATAGTATTCAAGTCTGGAGAAGAAACAATTAGTTTTCGTAAAAGAAGGCTAGTTGATGTAATGGATCCTAAAGACGACAGTGATTGTGTTAATAAGAAATCTGTAATCAAGCTCGTGAATCAAGCCTTTTCATACTGTCTAAAAGTTCTGATGATATACAACGTAAAGATAAAGCCTTCAATGCAAGAAACCAGCGTATCGCAATGCTTGCTCAACCAGTTGAGCCATCTGATGCAGTTAATAAACAATATGTAAATGAAAATTGGATAAGCTTGTATCTGACTTTAAAACGTTTATACAGTTTTTATTAATTTGACTGCAACTTCTGAGACAAATGAGAAGGAGCTCGGTCTTGCAATAGCATCGATTTACGAGGCGTCACCAGCAGCTATAAAAACAAATACTACAAACCAAAGCTTCAGTTTATGTCAAAGGTGCAATTGATAAAGATAACCCTATTAGTTTAGCAACAGTGTTAAGCAAAATGAGTAAAGAAATCATCGTTAAGGAATTATTTAAACCTGCAAGAAAAATTTTCAGCGTCGTCATACAAATCTGAAACATGTGAAACGTGATCTTATCCAATCGGACTTGTGCGAAATGCAGCCTTACTCGCGTGTGAACAATGGGTACAGATATATTATAATAGCAGTGGACTGTTTCACAAAATATGCTTTAGCTGAACCTTTAAAAATAAAACTGGATCAGAAGTTACAAATGCTATGAAAAATATTGGACAAAATGCTGCAAGGAGAAAATAACTTAAAAATCAATCTACAAACGGATTTTGGGAAAGAGTACTACAACCGCTGGTTTAAAATCTTATGCAAAATATAAGATAAACCATTACTCTACGTATTCCGCAATCAAAGCTAGCATGGTGGAGCGGTTGATTAGAACAATCAAAAACAAATTGTACAGAAGATTTTACTTGCAAGGCAGTCATAAATGGGTGAATATTTTGCCTAAGGTTATGGAAGAATACAATAATACACCGCATCGGGCTATTAACATGACACCTATGGAAGCAGAAGAACATCCGAAAGAATAAACTTTACACCGCTAACAGCGTTTCTAAAAGTTACAAGAAGTTGTATAAGGTTGAGACATTGTGCGTATATCAAAATATAAAGCAGTATTCGATCGAGGATTTCACCCAAACTGGAGTACAGAACTATTCAAAATTGTTAAAGTACAAAAACGAGACCGACAACCTATCTGCTACAAGATTTGGAAGGTCGGCCAATTCTAGGTGCTTTTACGGCGATGAAATTCAGCTCACAGCAGCACCCGACACGTACTTAGTGGAAAAGTTTTACGGAAACGGAAGCACGGACGCGAATTATTAGTGTCGTGGTTGGGAGATGGTAAAAGTTGGATTAAGAAAACAGACTTTTTTAGTATCATCCAGATAATTACCTGGATGAAAAATCATAAAAGAAGGGAGTAAAGTCCCTTAACTGGATATATAGAGAGAGATTTGCTTAGAACCCCATTCCCATCTGTGATTTGAAGCAGGAAGCATGTGTTTCATAATCGATTTACAAGGATATCAATACAAAACTAGTGATTTCTATTGCAAGGAGATTGCCATTTTGGATGTAGCGAATAATGTAATATGGCATGAGATACTGGACATGGCTGTGAGTATAACACCCTAAGTGATGATTTCAAAAGCAAGTTCAGTGGTTAAAGCAAAGAATCCATGGGCTTAGCTGGGATGGACAGTCCACAAGTGGATATACAAATGTAAGCGATTTGCTGAAAGAAGTCATACCACCCAATGCTACTATCTATGTTAAAGGCGAACAGAAAAGGCAGTTACTATCAAAATATTTATCAAACAACATTTTAAACATGGAAAGTGTATTCTCACTTCCAAAGCTCAAAGAATTGAGAAGATTCGGTGATAGGTACAATCACTGTTTAAACCATTGTTTGAATAATTTAAGCTGTTCTAAAGAAAACGTATTGTTATTGAGGCCTTTTTGTTAATGTATTAAATTTTTAATAAAATATTTTGTGAGAATTGCTTTTTAATTCCAGCTAAAAGTATACCTTTAAAATTTGGGAAAAAATATATTTGTAAAACAACGCATTACTTTGGAAAAATTAATGTTTTAAAATACAAAGAACCAATAACCGAATACATAATAATTGGTGTTTGCAAATAAATTCAGTTCTACTTTAATAAAAAAATGTAAACTTACCTTAAATCTTCCTTCAAAACTTTCCACAAAATAACTACGCGAAACGACGGTTTAAAATTTCGATGTACTATAACACAAAAGCGTGCGAAACTAATAGAATTCTACTAACCAGGCTGCGTTATATACGTTTTGAATCCGTTAATTATACTACTAAATGAGGTTTGTATTTTCCCTAAATATGTGCTGGTTACCTTGTGTAAATCCTCGGCAATTATATTTCGATTTCAAATGCACAAACATAATTAATAGAAAGTCCAAGAAAAGAAATTATAAACAGCTTTTCACATGATCGTTAAGAATCTAGAATATTTGCCGAATTACAAATAATTACAAATGAATTAAGGCTACGTTGAGGTTTCGAAAATATTGAATTATAATGCTTCTACCGCGTCACGTAAGGTAATTTAGGATTTCGATATGTAATAAGACCCATTTACTTTCACTCTGATTATTATTGAACAGTACTTAATCTGGTTTATTACATTTTGTTAATTCTAAAATTTTGGTAGTTAATGATGTCATACACAAAATTTCTAATTAACATGACTGGTATCTAGCGAAAGTTGTAGCACGCATTTTCAATTACGAATGCATTCTTCTTTCATTACAGGAGAAATTCCATAGATTTCATACCAGCAAAATGCGCTTTCTTTTTAGATATTTAAAACACATTACATTGGACACCAAAAGTAGACCTTGCCATTTCTACATTATTGTTAAGCATGCATTGGAATTTTTGGATGCGGTAATTTCTTGTTTAAAGTAACTTAGTTAAATAAAGTGTAATTTAAAATTCATAAGTGATTGTATAGTCAGTTATTACAATTGAAAACACATTCAGGGAATAATTTATTTGCTCTATATATTTTACAGTAGCGTTTCCGGACAAAACTTTCTGCTTTTAATTAATTAAAAGCATGCAAGTTTCTGGTGTATATTCCTAAATAGAAAATAAGTAGTTGATGTACCGTTGAATGGAGTTCATCCTTGTTTACACAAATATCAGATCCTGCGAACTAGCGTCTTTGTTAATATTATTTAAAAATCAATACGTTAGATGGATAAGGTGTTCAGTGGCGGCTATTTTATCAATAAATTTTATTTAATATGTTTAGTTTTTATTTTCAACACCAAAATTCTAAGGTTCACAAAACAATTTCTACAACCGGTTTTAAGACGTTGAAAAGAGCTAGCCGCGGAGATCTGAAAATTAGAAATAAAAGATTCGGGTAGCTGAGAAAATCTAATATTAATTGATACCAAACAAGATAGGTTTATCTCGAAAAATGCATTGGCTAGACGAGGAAAACTATTTGTTAGTTTTGCTTATAAAGCAAAGGCGAAATTTAGAGGTTTGAGAGCTTAAAATGTAACTTTGCAGGGCGTGGTCCGATTTTAAATCTGTTTGCAGATTCAAATTCTGCGTAAAATTTTAGACTAACAAGATGTATCGCATGACTAAAAAAATTATAAGAACGCTCAAAAGTCGCTACAGGTAAAAAATCTTAAAATGGGGGTAGCTCCCTTGGGGGTGATGCAATCTAAAAAATTCCTAAAGATTCGGGTAGCTGAGAAAATTCTAATATTAATTAATACCAAACAAGATAGGTTTATCTCGAAAGATGCAATGGCTAGACAAAGAAAACTATTTGGTTCAGATGAAAGATAAAAAAAAATGGCTAGTCGAAGAAAACTTTTTGGTCCAGAATGTTAGCGGTAAAAAATCTTAAAAATAGGTTTATCTCGAAAGATGAAAATTTAAGATATATTTATCTCGAAAGATGAAAAATGGTTAGTCGAAGAAAACTTTTTGGTCCAGATGTGTGGGGAAATGAGGATGCTGGGGGAAATGAGGCGGTGATTACGCCACAAATGTACTACTAACGTACATACATGCGTTTGTTTAAGCACATAATTATGTACACGTAGAACAGATCATAACTAACTTTTTCCGTTGTCCTCTCGTAATGATCGCTCTGGAAGAAACTTTTCACCGTCCCCTCTAGTAGCGACTGGAAAAATGGTCCTCAACTGATGATCCTTAAGGTTGTTTTTTTTTAATTTGACATTTTTATAACCTAAACGTCTTTACGCCATCTCAAGATATAGATGTCCATGGCCATCCAATTCTGTCGCATACGGGACCTATGGGAAACAGGATTTTGATGAAAAATGTAAAACAGCAAGCTTTGGTTTTTATTATTGACGTAATTCAAGGTGTTTCAGGAGGTAAAGAACGTGATAAATAAAATACGTATTCGTTATACATCCGAAGTAAAAGTAATTAATTTGAAGAGTTTATGGGTACGTTATATATAGAAAATAACAAATAAATCACATTTTTCTTTGAATTTAAACTAAAATCCGCGTTTAGAAATAAAGTAAATTGAACATCGGGCTAATAAAATAAAAAACTAATAAACAAACACCCCAAAATAATTTAAAAGGCGTTTTTAATAAAATTAAGACAAAAACCGCGTAAATCGTGTAAAAAACCGCCTAAAACCATCAAAAAGTGTGTAAAAATTTTATAGTGCGCCTATAATAAAATAACAACATAAAAACCAAAATCTAGGCCCTATTAAATTAAATAAATAGCTCAAAAACCGTAAATTTCGAAATAAATTAAATATAAATATTCCATATTTTAAGTAGACGCGTACTTAAACATTCTTAAAGTTGAGTATTCAATATAATTAGTGGTGTAACACTTAAAGCTCGAGTAAACACGGGGTAAGTGCGTTTCCGGTACCTTCCAATAGCGCGTGTTTTTATTTGTTTATTTCCACAGTTAAATTTAAAGTACAGTATTTTGTAAATACTATTTTCAAGTAATTAGCTTATTTAAATTTGATTTGAGGATTTAAAAAAAATTAATAAATAGGTAGTGTTGTTATTTGGTTCTAGTCGTTATTTTAACGTTTAGTGCTTATTGTATTTTTGCTAAATTTGAAATTTAATCTGACAGTTCGAAGTTTAAATAATAAATACAGGGTCGTTTACAGTTGATCCTTAATCAAATATTTTTATTGGACCAACGTTTTGCGTTCTTTTAGCATCGCAACGGCCAGGTCGTTTTTTTTAGTTGCTTTTTTTTTCTCGGTTACTCTTTTTCGTGAGCATTGTTAGCATGGTGGTCCACCGGGACGAGGAGCAGTTGCTACGCCTACGTCTGCAGTCAGGGTCGACACCAGGCCCGGTGAGAAGGAATACGTCATGTCCACGCTTAAGAAGAAGGTCGATCCCGCTCGTGATAGGTTTGTTGTGGTTGGAGCTCGTCGAACACGTAGAGGCGGTGTTGTAGTGGAGTGCGCAGGTTCCGATGACGCCAAGAAATTGCAGTCGAAGGTCGGCGGGCACTGCAAAGAGCTCGTAGCGAAGACCGTCGAGAAGACCGTCCACGAGTCGTTCTTCCGGAGGTCGAGGCGGGGATTAAGGCAGAAGAACTGGTGCGGTTGATCGCAAGCCAGAATCCCCGCTTCGGAGATTTGAAGCTGCAAGACCACTTAAAGGAAAAGTTGAGGTTTGGCGGAAAGGGCCCTAGGGATCCCTTCGCCAACGTAGTCTTCGAAGTGACCCCCACGCTTCGAAGACGTTTATTAGCTGATGCTATCAACCTCAGGTGGCGAAGAGTACGGGCCCGAGACCACTTTCCGATGACGCAGTGTTACTGGTGCTACGAGTACGGCCATAGATCGATGGAGTTCAGAGAGAAGGTACAGTGGTGCGGTAACTGTGTCGAAGTCGGTCACAAATTCAAGAATTGCCGGAAGGCAGTCCCCTGCTGTGTGGTTTGCGCAAAGGCAAACGACAGAAATGGCGATGGCGCGAAAGTCGATACGCGCCACGACGCCAAGTTGAGTAGATGCCCAACGATGCTATGGTTGAAGAACGCAATCACACGTAACATCGATTATGGATTGTAAAGATAAAAGAAATTCTATAAGAAGAAAGAAGGTTAAATTCGCGCAACTAAATCTCGGGAAAGGTAAAGGGGCAACAAATAACTTCGTGAGGTAATTTACCGAAAATAGTATGGACATCGGGCTTATACAGGAGCCGCACCTATATAGCCATAAAATAACAGGTTTTGGGAGGGGGGTTACCGTATTAAACACGGATTGCAAACGACCGCGTAGCGGGATAATAATAAATAATGGGATGTGCGCCGGAATAATTTTAAATAATTTATCGAACGAATTTTTAACGACGGCCGAAATCAAATCAGGGGAAATGCGTTCTACGTAATAAGCGCGTACCTACCACCGGTCGATTCCCGGCAGGAAAATCCCCAAGCCGAAGACTTGATAAACCAAGTAGATAATATTATTCGTAAAATCGGCAGAAATAAAAATCTAATCATCGGGGAAGATTTTAATGCCAAGTCGCCACTGTGGGCAAGCCCTATCGAAGACGATAGAGGCTCGCAGGTAACTGATCTTTTTACGAAATGGGACCTTAGTGTGATAAACACTAATGATTCACCTACGTTTGAGGGGCATAGAGGCAGCAGTTTTATAGGTATTACTGCAGCCTCGCACGAAATGTTAGAAACGATTTGTAATTGGAAATTAAGGTCGGACGAGGAAACGCTCTCTGACCATAAATTAATAACATGGAACGTTGAAACCAAACAAGCGCAACGAACAGTTAACTATATTTCCGCAATTCTGTAATAAAAAAGCAAATTGGGAGCGGTTTAAACAAAAATTTGGCGAAAGTATCCCTGCGCTCGAAAATGAGCTATTTAACTGCCGAGAGGCAGACGAAGTAGAAACACTCGCGAAAAAATTAAACAGCGCGGTGGTAGACCTGTCGTCGTATTCCATGCCGCGAAAGAAAACATTTAAAGACAGCGTACCCTGGTGGACCCGGGAACTAACCACCAAGCGGGCAGAAACGCGTATCCTAAGGCGCCGCTACCAACGCGCCTCGGAAGAAATAAGAGAACAACGGCGAATCGAATATAATCAGAGTAACCGCGAATATAAAATATTAATAGAAGAAACGCGAACGAATAAATTTAAAGAATTCTGCACGCGAAAGAACCCAGGGGAACCGCATACCACGTAATTAGCGGAAAACAACAAAAAATCGCGCTCGGTAATATAAAAAAAACAAATGGCGAATACACGGAAGGTTTTAAAACCACAGCGGAATAATAACTAGAGAAATTCTTCCCATCGGATAATCCCGAGGAGCATGAAGGGTCGCACGATTTAGTACGTCGGGAAGCTACAGAGGCACAAGGAACAGGTGCCGATAAGGCAATCCTACTTCACGAGGTCGTCATGGATCTTAGGAAGATGAACCCTCAGAAGGCACCAGGGCATAATGGAATCACTTCAGACGCAAGTCTGGAAGCGTGCCTGTTAGCCCCGTATGTCTTTGCCGGGTTGTTTAATCTTTGTTTAGAAAGGGGCGTTTTTCCGCGTTGCTGGAAAATCCAGAACGTGAAATTTATACCCAAACCTAAAAAGGCGGATGCGTCAGACCCGGACAGCTATCGTTCAATTAGCTTGATACCGGTGCTGGGAGAAATTTTAGATCGCGTTATGACTACGCGTGTTGATCATTTAGTGCGAGACAGCGGCGGTTTTAATAACCGACAGTTCGGTTTCATGAAGGGCAAGTCGACTATCGACGCGTTAAAGTTTGTTATCGGGGAAATTAAGCAAGCGAGAGATGCTAAAGAGTACTGTGTCGTTATTGCTTTGGACACTTCAGGAGCATTTGATGCTGCCTGGTGGCCATTAATCGTTTGCGAGTTAGATCGTAAGGGTTGTCCGCGAAACTTGATGTCTTTAGTCAAGAGTTATTTCTCGGGACGAGGTTGAAATTCCGGGTGAATTTTCGTCGCGTGAGGTGGAAAGGGGATGCCCGCAGAGGTCATGCTTTGGTTCCACATTTTGGAAGTTGTTGTATGAGAGCATCTTTAGGGTCAAGTTGCCCGCAGGATGCTCAATCGTTGGGTTTGCGGATGACACGCTTTTAATTGTAAGATCGAGATTTTAATGGATATGCGCACAAAACCGAACGAGGCGCTTAATAAATTACACGAATGGTCGCAGGCGGTAAAATTAAATTTTAACACAGCAAAATCGGAGGCGCTTTATTTAGGAACGAAACCGGGACAGCGACCCCCTAGGCTAAAATCCCGTCTAAAGATTCTATTACTTACCTCGGCGTCAAGATCGACAATAAATTAAATTGGAAAGCGCACGTACAATACGTAAGGACAGCGAAATATCAAATAAAATTATGGCGGCGTCTAAAATAAAGTGGGGTTTTAAAGGCGAATCGGTGAGGACGGTTTATGCCGGAGCAATTGAGCCGGCAATGCTGTACGCAGCTTCTGAATGGGCAGAAGGTTGTAAAGTCAGGGAGATGCGTCAATTGACGAGCGTACAACGCTTAACCGCGGTAAAAGCGACGAGGGCGTACAGGACCACCTCCACGGAGGCGGTCCTGGTGATCAGTAGGACCCAATGAAATAAACAAAGCAATAAAATAATAAATAAACCGCGCATCCCTCCAGGACTTAAAAGTTAAGTGATAGTGATTGTGACCCCCCAGGACGATTAGTGCATACCCACCAGAACTTTAGCAGTGCATATCCATTTCCCCCTAGCAGTAGGTTTAAATCTGTGCAGACGACCAGATTTTCGGATGCTAGAAAAATATATTAACGAGGTAAGAACAAAATTGTGGCGGTTGTGCTCGCATAAGCATTGTTTTATGATAATTAGTAGATTTGAAATAATTTAACGAGCACGTTTTGTGCGTAATGGTGCTAGCCGGTATAATGCTTATGCGAGTTCACCTGATAATTTGGGTTATGCTTTTTGCAGTGACAACACTCACACGGGACCTCCATTTTACGTCTCATCCGAATGAGGGCGTATGTTTATGAAAAATGTTCGTCTAACATTTTTCAAGCGGACCGTGTCGGGATTTGAACCCGGGACTTGGGCATAGTAGTCACACACATACCAACTACACCACGGCGGTTATAGTACAATCAGATTATTAAACACTTCCTATATGTGGAATATCTAAGAGGAAAACAGATTCAACAAAACATATCTACATGGGCTAAGTTGGGGAACCCCATCGACATCCGAATTAAGCCTACTACTTTTATCTACATATCTGCAAGAGATGATACCACCGAACGATTGCGTTTTTTTTTTGTAAAAGGTTTATCAAAACAAAGTATTATATCTAAATATTTACCAAACAATGAAGTGCTGGATATAGAAAAGTATGGTGTATAAAGCATTAGAGCGCTTAGAAGATAGACTTATGAACTTTTAAATAATAACTGTAAATAACATCTGCTATTTGAAACATGTTCCAGAATACCCTCAAGCTGGTCTTTGTAGTATGACTCATCGAGTTTATGGTATAAATAGATCATACAATTTTGTAACCTAACCATTAGTATTTTTTCAACAAGAGCTATCAATATACTATATTATTGCTTTAAATTGTTTTTGAATTACAACTGTAGTGAGATGTTTAGACAGTACATAAAAGTGTTACAAAAGTTTCGCGAAATATTTATTAAAGAAATAGAGATGTGTGACGATAAATATGCAGTGTGCACGAGCAAGCAGTACTATAATGCTGCGATGGTTCTTCCAGAAGACTTTGCAGATTTTATGGATATTATATTGTACAGTTGTGTATTTTAATAAACGGCTATCACGTTTAACGTTGTACTTGAAAAATACACATTTTTTAGGTGTTTATTATTATTACGAGTATTTACCAATAAATTGGTTATCATTTGCAAATTTAATTATTTTACAATCTCCAATGCATCATTATTTTTAAAAAAATCCCTATTTGCAATTTAAAACAGAACTTAAAAAGGTAATGGTATCAAAGTTCCTATGCACGCACGTTGTTAAGTCGATAATTTGAAATCCTTTCTCCTCGGATTTGTATAAAGAACGATGTTCACTAATAATTACAAATAGCTTGAGGTGTTTACTCAAATTACCTATACTGTAATATAATAATTAAATTTTTCACATATTTGCTTATTCATTTCAGAGTATCTATGTGAATTATTTCTAGAAAAATTCTATACCAATTTCGTAGGTTACACGATAGATTTATCTCAAAAGGCGAATATTTGCTAATATGGTGGGAGGGTGTACTGTAAGATAAAGGCAAATTAGAATTTAATTAAATTATCCATGCCTGGAGCTAAAAAATGATTAGTTGAATAAAACTATTCTGCAGATTCAAGATGACAATGTTATTTAATACTGTTACTCGATGTGCGAATATTTGCTAATTTGGTGGAAGGGTATACTGTAAGATAAAAGCAAATTAGATGATGCTTTTTAATGTATAGTCTATACATTAAAATAGTAAATACCGTATTGTTTAGAAGAATAATCGATTGGGAGGTTGCTATTTGATTAATAAAATTTACAAGTACTGACGCTTTTACACTTTTTTCCAATTACAACCATTAGACATCCGACTTTGAGCGTTTAGCGACTATACGTACTTGTATTTTCAAATACGTAAAAGATTTATATATTATGTCAATAATGAAACGCTTTGCGAAGTCATCATCATTAGGTCTTCAGTCCTGAAACTGATTAGACGCGTACCATCATTGTTTCCTATTCTGAACTAACCTACAGATTTCCCCGAAATTTGCACAGTCTGCATCTATCACTATCTGAACTAGGTCTACATCCACCTCTTTTTTCCTATCTCTGCTTGTCATATATCCCATACTATTCCCCAAAAATACCTTAGAACATATTCTGCCCTTCTATTTCTCATATTTTTTTCCCAAAGATATCCTTGTTCCCTTACTGTTTCTATTACCTATTTGTTATTGCCTTTGTCTGTCCATCCTCAAACATCTGAAGCACGGCATTTCAAAGGCCGCTACTGTTCTTCTGTCTGCTTTTCAGACTGCTCGTATTTCGTAGGCATACTGTTTGTGCTGTGCTCCACACATACGCTTTCAACAACTTTTTGTTCTATGTTTGTTGTCTTTCATCATAGGCGCCGTTCTTTCTTGTTAGATGCAGTTCGGTCACCTTCTATTGTTTTACAATTATATACCCTATTTCTCCGTCATTCAGTGTATGCGAAGGGGGGTAAGCAGCCTGTGGCTGCCAAGTTCCCCTAGCACTTGAACATTTACTGATTTAATATTTTCAACGAACTTCGTTCGTTTATGAAATCGATTTGTCGTCCGTCTGTCCGTCCGAGGCCTTTCTAATGGTCGGACATCAATGTGTGATACATCAATCGATTCAGCTCGGTGTCCTGAGCTTAAGTTTTGATGTCAGTTGAAATCGGGCCACGGGGACGCCGTGCCTCCGCGATATTCCGTCGGGAAAATTAAAATTTCAAATAGGTCCAAAATTAATGTGCGATACATATTTGGACTCCCCTAACATAGCTGAGTCGAAATATGGTACCCCCCACAAAATCTGACCACGGATACCCGACCCCCCCCCTCGAATTAATTTTTATTTTATCTGGATACTTATAATTATTACAACATAATAATTTAAATTTCTTTAAATTGTTTTAAAGTAAGTCTACATTTGGAAGTTCGTTGCGACAATGCCTTGCATTTTCAACTTGTTTCCAATATATCTTTTCGCACAGTCAACATTAGTTGCAGATATTTCACAACAAACAACCAGTTGTCTATAATAATCATCAGATTTATCTGCGCTTATTTTTTCGTCATTGGGTTTCCCGTCTCAAAACTGGTTGGACATGTACCTGCACTTATTTATTTTCTAAACTAACCTACATAGTTCCCTGAAATTCTCACACAGCAATACAGCTCGGTTCCTCTTATATTGTTTTCTAATATTATGCTCTATTTTACTGAGATTTATCGAAGGGGGTTAAGCAACCTGTGGCTGCCAATAGCCCCCAACACTTAGACATTTGCCGAAATAATAGTTTTCTAGTAAATGCTTTCACGCAATTACCATTATTCGAGAATATTGCCCATCCAATGCTTGTGGTTGCTTATAATAAATATCTTGTTTAAGTGCAATTACTTTCTTCGTCATTAATTTATCTTGGGAATGATTGGATGCGTACCTCCATTGATTTCTCTTCTGAGCTAGCCTACACATTTCCCTAAAACTCCTACAGCCTACATCTTTCACTATCTGTGTGCAGTAGTCTAACCTAGGTCTACCTCTTCTTCTCTTTTTTCCTATATCTGCTTCTAGTATATTCCGCACTATTCCCTCATGCCGTAGTATGCGGCCTATCATCTCTCCTCTTTTTTACCGTTTTCCACATATTTCTTTCTTCCCCTACCATTTTTAGTACCTCTTCGTTCTTAACTTTGTCTGTTCATGATATCTTCATCATACGTCTGTAGCACCACATTTCAAAAGCTTCTAGCTTTTTCTTGTCCGCTTCTCCCACTGTCCAGGGTTCGCAGCCATACAGTGCTGTGCTCCACACATATGTTTTGAGCCATCTTTTCCTTGTTTCTATGTTTGTGGTCTTTGAACACAGTAGTTGCTTTTTCTTGTTAAATGTACCACGACCTTGTGCTAATCTTTGTTTTATATCTTTTGTGCTTTTCCCATCTTGCGTTATTTGGCTTCCTAGGTAGCAGAAATCCTTAACCTCTTGTAAGTCCGTGTTACATATTTGTATTCTTGTTTTTGATTTATTTCTCCCTCCTTTGCATACTAGTACTTCAGTTTTACTTTTGTTAATTTTCATACCGTATCTCTCTGTTAGAACCGTTTCCATTTCATTGAGAGCAGCTTCTAACTCTTCCTTGCTAGATGCTAATACCGCTATATCATCTGCAAATCTAAGCATATCAATTTTTCATCCCTGCATAGTAATTCCAAATGTCTTCCTGCATATGACAGTATGCATTGCCTCTTCAATGTACAAGTTAAAAATTAATTGGGATAGGAAACATCCCTGTCTCACCCCTTTCCTGATGTTTACTTCTCTACGTTCCTGGTCTAATTCTATTACTCCTGCTTGCCCCTTTTCTATTGTTTTCTCCATTATCACCCTCAAAACTAAGATAGCCTCCCGTGTTCCCCTGTTTCGCCTAAACCCAAATTGGTCTTCTCCTAGAATTTCTTCAGCCCGTTTTTCCATTCGTCTTTGTACAATTCTAGTTAATATTTTTGATACGTGTGCTGTCAAGCTTACTGTTCGAAAATTTTCACATCTATCTGCGCCTTCCTTTTTTTGTATAGTTACTATGATGTTATGTTTGAAATCTTTGGGTATCTCGTCTGTCTCATACATATAGCTTACAAGTTGGAAGAGACGCTCTGTTACTGCTTGACCAGCGACTTTTAGAATCTCCGCTTGCACCTTATCTGTACCCGGCGTCTTACTATTTTTCAGACCCTTTAATGCTATTTCAAATTCATCTCTAAGTATAGGATATCCCAAGTCATCATTTTCAATGTCTGATTCCTTTTCTAAAGCAGTTAGTTCTTCTCCTGCATATAAATTCCTATATATTCTTGCCATCTACCCACTTTCTCTACATTTTCTATAATGACATTTCCTCCCGCGTCCCTTATATTTTTGCTATACGGTTCTATATCCCTAAAATTGATTCTAATTAGTTTGTATGCTTCATCTGTCTTTCCTACTTCCATCTTAGTTTGTACCTCTTTGCACTTTTCATCAATCCATTGTTCTTTAGGTTTCCTGCATTTTCGAATAATTTCCCATTTTATGGCTTTGTATCTCTGTTTTCCTGTTTCGTCTGATTTATTTTTGTATTTTCGTCTTTCTTCTATTAATATCAGGATATTTTTTGTTATCCATGGTTTCTTATTTACTTTTTGTGTATATCCCAGAATATCTCTGGCCGCCATGTCTAGGCTGGATTTAATGTTATTCCATTCTGTTTCTACTTTCTTAGTATCAGACATTTTCCCGATATCTTTGAGCAATTCATTTGACCTTTTTCGAATCTTTCTTGAATATCTTTCTCTTTTAGTTTCTGTAGGTCCAAGTGCCTTTTTGCGTTTCCTTTTTTCAAATTTTTAAATTTAAGTGCGGCCTTCATAATTACGATGTTGTGGTCAGTGTCTATATCTACTTCTGGGTAGCTTCTACAGTCTTTTACTTGATTCCTAAGCCGTTGTCTAACAAGAATGTAATCTATTTGATATCTTCCTATATCTCCTGGCATCTTCCACGTATATCGTCTTCTAGCATGATGTTGAAATAATGTGTTTGTAATGATTAAATTGTTTTAGTCGCAAAATGGTAATGTTCTGGTAATAAAGTTGTCAAATATGGTTCAACTGTTGTTAGACAGGATACTTGTGTGCAATGATGTAAATTTGATAGCCTTCGATAATACATCCACATGGTAATTGGATCCAAATTGCTTCGAATTTGTCGGAGTTGGTAGTATCCCTATAGTAGGGGATAAAGAATACTACTATAGTAAGCCTACTTATCGTAAAAGGCGATTAAAAGGCGCAGCAAGGGGCAGCAGCCTTGCTGGCTAAAAGATATTGGAGGAGGGTCGATTGGTCTCGGGCGATCCTCAATAATTTACAAGCTTGTTGGGGGTTGGCCGTGACGGATACGGCTTTCTGCTAAAATCTTTTAAAACTGCGTTGTGGAAAGATATGGGAGCCTACCACAATATTTCCCAGGTGTGCGTGGCCTAAAACACGAAATACATATGATGGAGAGCTCACAAGTAAAATTCTTGTCCGAGGTAAAATACTCCCTCATTCGGATCTCCGGGAGGGGTACTTGGGGCTCGTTATCATAAGAATATAAAACAACAATTCGATTTAGTGATAGGGACTTGGAATGTTAGGTCATTACTTAGAGTAGATAAGTTAACGAATTTATTAGTCGAAATGAGAAAGGAAAAGCTGGACATTTTAGGTATTAGTGAGGTGAGATGGCCAGATAGTAATGACTTTTGGAAAGATAATTATAGAATAATTACAACTTCTTCAACTAATGGACAGGCAGGGGTAGGAATAGTGTTAGGTAAAACATTAGGGCATAAAGTTAAAGAGTACTTACAATTTAGTGATAGAATAATTATGGTTAGATTGAGTACAAAACCCACAGACACTGTTTTAGTACAGGTTTACATGCCAACAACTCAGTACGAGGATGGGGAAGTAGAAAAGGTATACGAGGATATAAATAGTATAGTGAGAAAAGTAAAAGGAGATGAGAATTTAATAGTTATGGGCGATTTTAATGCGTCAGTGGGAGAAGGTAGTGAGGGAAAAATGGTAGGAAAATTTGGGTATGGCAGACGAAATGATAGAGGAGAAAGATTAGTTGAGTTTTGCCAGGAACATAGATTAGTAACTGTAAACTCCCTATTCGAACAACATGTTAGGAGAAGATATACCTGGAAAGCGCCAGGTGATAGGGCCAGATACCAAATAGATTATATTTTAGTTAAACAAAGATTTAGAAACCAAGTTAAAAACTGTCGTAGTTATCCAGGGGCTGACATAGATAGCGATCATAACTTAGTTAAAATGAAGTGTAAACTAAAATTCAAAAATTGAGAAAAGTTAAAGAGAGGATAGGATCTAGGTAAGCTTAATGATAGTAGGGTAAAAGAGGAATATAAACAAGTATTAGATAATAAGAGTAAAGAGATAGCTGTAGGAGGGAATGTAGAAAATAGATGGAAAGAAATAAAACTGACTGTACATGATACAGCAACACAGACTATAGGTAAGAAAAAATAGAAGCGAGAAAACCCTGGGTAACAAAGGAGATATTAGATTTAATAGAGAATAGAAGAAAGCTTAAACCTTTCAGAGAAGTGGATAGTGAAAATAAGCAAAAATATAATACAGTTAGAAATAAGATAGTACATGAGTGTAGAAAAGCTAGAAATAAAGGGATGGAGGAGAATTGTAAGGAATACAAGATGATTTGAGAGTAGGTAAGACAGACAGGGCTTACAGGGCAGTTAAAAAGTTTTTGGGATGATAGGAAAAATATAATGGTATTAGAGACGAGAATAATGAGCTTCTAATAAATAAAGTTGAGGTAGCAGATAGATGGAAAAGATATTTAGAAGATTTATATAAGGAGACGATATAGATGAGTTAGAGAACGACCACGAAGAGGATGTAGAAATAGGGTTCTCAATATTAAGAGAGGAATTTGATAGAGCTGTTCGGAATCTTAAACTAAATAAAGCGCCAGGGATAGACGATATTCCCGCAGAATTAATAAAATATGCTAGTCAGAAAACTTTAGATAGATTATATGAACTAATAAAAGTAATATATGACACAGGTGAGGTTCCAATAGATTTCGAAAAAAATATTATTATCCCAATCCCAAAAAAAGTCAGGAGCTGATAGATGTGAGAATTTTAGAACGGTTAGTTTAACTTCTCATGCTTCCAAAATACTAACATTACATTTGATTTTCCAATGCTCCACCCGAAGGTACTACATTGGCCAGGAAGCGAGTTTTTTTACCTGGAAAATTTGGAATTTAGCCGAACCCTTGCTGTTCCAAGCAAGGTAGGGATCTTTAACGTGCGTGACAACACTCACACACGGGACCTCCATTTTACCTCTCATCCGAACGAGGGTGTATTTTTGTGAAAAATGCTCGCCTAACATTTTTCAAGCGGACCGTGTCGGGATTCGAACCCGGGACCTTGGGCGTAGTAGTCACACACATACCACTACGCCACGGAGCCGCCCCAAAATACTAACAACAATAATTAAAAATAGAGTAGAAGCTTTGACTGAGAATTATTTAGGCGAAGACCAATATGGTTTTCGTAAAGACAGAGGGACTAGAGAACCGATACTAATGATTAGGGTAATTATCGAAAAAAGGTTACAAAAAAATAAAAAGACTCATTTTGCGTTTGTAGATTTAGAAAAAGCATTTGATAGGGTTAATTGGATTGTTATGTTCAGGGTTTTGCAAAAATAGGAATCTCACATAGGGATAGAAAAATTATTTACAGTCTATATAAAAACCAAAGCGTAGTAATTAGATTGGATGAAATAGAAAAGGAAGCTAAGATTAGAAATGGTGTTAGACAGGGTTGTATACTGTCTCCCTTGATTTTTAATGTTTATATTGAGGAAGCTTTAAACTTAGCCAGAGAGAGAAAAGAGATAGGTATTAGTGTACAAGGACAGAAAATAGACATGTTACGTTTTGCAGATGATATAGCCATTATAGCCGAGTCTAGAAAAGAGTTAGGAGAGTTTTAAATATTTTAGATGAGATACTACGGAGTAACTATAGTATGAGAATTAACTCGGTAAAGACAAAGATAATGACAAGTGAGTTACAGCCTAGTTCTAAACCAAAATTAAAAATAGGTAATACCGAGTTAGAGGAGGTAGATGAATTATGCTATTTAGGTAGTATAATTACAAAGGATGGACGTAGCAGAAGGGATATAGTAGCTAGAATAGCTCAAGCTAGAAAAATGTTTTAAGAAAGAAAACTTACTAATAGCTAATAGTATTAGTTTAGACAATAGAAAAGTTTCTTAAAGTCGTACGTATGGAGCGTTCTACTATATGGTAGTGAGACTTGGACAATTAAAGAAGTAGATAAGAAAAAGATAGAAGCTTTTGAAGCTTGGTGTTATAGGAGAATGTTAAAGATTAGTTGGACAGATAGAGTAACAAACGAGGAAGTTTATAGAAGGATAGGTGAGGAACCCTGTAAGTGGAAACAATTGAAGGTCAGGAGAGATAGAATGATAGGGCACCAGTTAAGACATGAGGGACTATTTAGTAAAGTCTTAGATTATAGACTACCAAATAAAAATAGAGTAGGAAGGCCTAGACAAAGCTATATTAGTCAAATTATTAGAGATCTAGGTTGTGAAGGGTATACAGACCTTTTTAGACTAGCTCAGAATAGAAAAGAATTTAGAGCTGCGTCAAACCGACTTTAAGTAAGTTCGAAAACAAAATAAAAATCAGGTAACTAAATGTCACCATGACATAACTCACAATTAGTTAGCGGTCTGGCATGTTGGTAGCGATTCGTTGCTTAAGCCTTACCATAACATATAATTTAACACTTTTTCTTTTTGAAGCGGATAACCAGGTTATATTTCATTTCCTTATAAATGGTAATTATGTAACCATGTTAGAGTTCTCTAACAAACATCAGGTTGCTAATATCTATGTAGAGCCAGGTGGATAGGAAAAAGATAGAAGGATATAGGAGACCTAGACCAAACTATATTAGTAAAATTATTAGAAATTTAGGTTGTGAAGGGTAGAGCTTTTTAGATTAGCACAGAATAGAAAAGAAGTTAGAGCTGCGTCAAACCGACCTTAAGTAAGGTCGAAAACAAAATGATGAACAAAATGATGATGAGTCGCAAAATTCTACCAGCCTATTTCCTCTGTCGTTTCTAGTGCCTAAACCAAATAAACCTACTATCGCTCTTTCCCTACCCTCACCTATCACTGCATTAAAATCCCCCGTAATTATTAAATTTTCATGTCTTTTTACGTGTCTTAATATGTCTTCGATATCTTTGTAGATAGCTTCTACCTCTTCGTCACTGTACCTAGAGGTGGGCATGTATACTTGTATTATTACTGTGTTTACCGGTTTAGATTCTAATCTAACCAAGAGTACTCTGTCATTCTTTTGTAAGTAATTTTCTACACAGTATCCTATTTTTTTACGCATAACTATCCCCACACCCAAATTTCCTTCCTCGGCTCCTGTATGAATTACCCTGAAGTCTCCACTCCAAAAATCCCCCGCCTTTGGCCACCGAATTTCGCTGATCCCTACTATGTCTAATGATAACCTATTCATTTCGATTTTTAGGTTCTCTAGCTTACCTACTTGCTTCATACTTCTAACATTCCACGCTCCGACTCGCAAAATGTTTCCGACTCTTATTCTTAACTTTCCGATCGCATCCTCCGAAGTAGTCCCCTTCCGGAGATCCGAATGGGGGACTATTTTAACTCCGGAATCTTTTACCCCAGAGAATGCCATCATTTTATTACAATTTAGGTACGCTGTGTACTTGGGAAGTAATGTGGTGGTTTCCCGTTGTCTTCCACATCGCAGTAGTGTGTCTTAGACTGCCATACCGATCCCTATGGTCTCTGCCAATCTAAGTACCGAAAGAGCCGGTGCCCTCTTTCTGGGACCTATCTTCGTCTGGTTCCTCACTAACGACCCTACTACTTTGGTTGGACCTGTAGTTTGGCTCTTTAGCTCATTATAACACGCAAGCCATTTCACCTGTTCTAGTAATCTAGAACTTCGGCAAGGTTCAGGTCCATTCAGAATGGGCTTTGCGAAGCATGCTAATTATTTTCTAATAAATTATGCAGACGGTCGAGTGAATGGAAAGCAGTTTCCGTGAAATATTTTGAAATCTGTAATAAAAGGTGTGCGAAAATATCTCGGTGATGTATCTGTTACGATTCTTTGTGTACAATACAGTGATCCAGCATCCCAGATATAAATAATGCGATTAATTTGCAATGGCAAGATGATATAATATGATTAAGGTGTAATTAAAGAGAAAGAGAGCTGTGTCTCTTTGGGTACTTGGATTAGCAGTAATACTGTCACTAGATGTGCGAATATTTGCTAATATGGTGGAAGGGTATACTGTAAGATAAAGGCAAATTAGAATTTAATTAAATTATCCATGCCTGGAGCTAAAAAATGCTTAGTTGAAGAAAACTATTGTGCAGATTTTGTTAGCAGATAATGGGCTAAGTTAGGTTAGTTCGAAACGTTGGGATCTGGATTTTTTGCAGGAAGCCTAAAAAGCAACTACTTAACAAGATACATTGTAAGACTTAACAAAAGTGATGCTATTTTTAATTAATCCTTAAGCTCCCAGTATGTTCATTTGATCATAGGAAATTTACTTTGCTTTAAGTGCCCCCTTAATTGTTACTTTTACCCGATTCCTTCTGAAACCACTTCAACCTAGAATTTCAAGGTATATTCTATTGACTAATGTTAGTATTGTTGTTCCTTTCAGGGTTTGAAGTGTTGATTTCTCAGTACAAAGTTTGATTTAAATTTTATTTCTATGAATTATGGAAGGGAGAGAAGAGTAAGTGTAATATTTTTTAATCCATAGAATTTAAATTTATTACATTAGCTTCTTTTTCCATTTCGAATGGACCTGCACTTTGCCGAAATTCTAAATACTAGAACAGGTGAAATGGCTTGCGTGTTCTATTGAGTTAAAGAACCAAACTACAGGTCCAACCAAAGTAGTAGGGTCGTTAGTGAGGAACCAGACTAAGACAGGTCCCCGAAAGAGGGCAGCGGCTCTTTCGGTACTTAGATTGGCAGAGACCGTAGGGGTCGGTATGGCAGTCTAAGACACACTACCGCGATGTGGAAGGCAACGGGAAACCACCACATTATCTCCCAAGTACACAGCGTACTTAAATTGTAATAAACATGATGGCATTCTCTGGGGTAAAAAATTCCTGAGTTAAAATAGTCTTCCATTCGGATCTCCGGGAGGGGACTACTTCGGAGGATGCGATCGGAAGGTTAAGAATAAGAGTCGGAAACATTCTGCGAGTCGGAGCGTGGAATGTTAGAAGTATGAAGCAAGTAGGTAAGCTAGAGAACCTAAAAATCGAAATGAATAGGTTTTCAATAGACATAGTAGGGATCAGCGAAGTTCGGTGGCCAGAGGCGGGGGATTTTTGGAGTGGAGACTTCAGGGTAATTCATACAGGAGCAGAGGAAGGAAATTTGGGTGTGGGGATAGTTATGCGGAAAAAGATAGGAGACTGTGTAGAAAATTACTTACAAAAGAACGAAAGAGTACTTATGGTTAGATTAAAATCTAAACCGGTAAACACAGTAATAATACAAGTATACATGCCCACCTCTAGCTACAGTGATGAAGAGGTAGAAGCCATCTACAGCGGTAGTAGGTTTATTTGGTTTAGGCACGAGAAACGACAGGGGAAATAGGCTGGTAAAATTTTGCGACAAGAACAATTTAATCATCACAAACACATTATTTCAACATCATGCTAGAAGACGATATACGTGGTAGATGCCAGGAGATATAGGAAGATATCAAATAGATTACATTCTTGTTAGATAACGGTTTAGGAATCAAGTAAAAGACTGTAGAAGCTACCCAGAAGCAGATATAGATACTGACCACAACATCGTAATTATGAAGGCCGCACTTAAATTTAAGAATTTGAAAAAAAGAAACGGAAAAAGGCACTTGGACTTAGAAAAACTAAAAGATAAAGATATTCAAGAACGATTCGAAAAAAGTCAAATGAATTGCTCAAAGCTATCGGGAAAATATCTGATACTAAGGAAGTAGATACAGAGTGGAGTAACATTAAATCCAGCCTAGACATGGCGGCCAGAGATATTCTGGAGTATACACAAAAAGAAAATAAGAAACCATGGATAACAAAGGATATTCTGAATTTAATAGAAGAAAGACGAAAATACAAAAATAAATCAGACTAAACAGGAAAGCAAAGATACAAAGCCATAAAATGGGAAACTATTCGAAAATGCAGGAAAGCTAAAGAACAATGGATTGATGAAAGTGTAAAGAGCTACAAACGAAAATGGAAATAGGAAAGACAGACGAAGCATACAAATTAATTAGACTTAATTTTAGGGATATAAAACCGTATAGCAAAAATATAAGGGACGCACAAGGAAACCTAATCATAGAAAACGTAGAGAAAGTGGGTAGATGGCAAGAATATATAGGGAATTTATATGCAGGAGAGGAACTAACTGCATTAGAACAGGAATCAGACATTGAAAATGATGACCTGGGATATCCTATACTTAGAGATGAGTTTGAATTAGCATTAAAGAGTCTGAAAAATGGTAAGGCACCGGGTACAGATAAGGTGCAAGCAGAAACTCCAAAAGCCGCTGGAAAAGCAGTAACAGAACGTCTTTTCCGACTTGTAAGCTACATGTATGAAACAGGTGAGATACCCAAAAATTTCAAACGTAGCATCATAGTAAATATACCAAAAGAGAAAGGCGCGGATAGATGTGAAAATTTTCGAACAATAAGTTTGACAGCACACTTGTCAAAAATATTAACTAGAATTGTACAAAGACGAATGGAAAAACGGGCGGAAGAAATACTAGGAGAAGACCAATTTGGGTTTAGGCAAAACAGGGGAACACGGGAGGCTATCTTAGCTATGAGGGTGATAATGGAGAAAACAATAGAAAAAGGGGAAACCGTGTATATAGGGTTTGTAGATCTGGAAAAAGCATTTGACAATGTAACATGGAAAAAAATGTTTGAAATACTCAAAAAGATTGGAATGAGTTATAGGGATAGACGAATAGTACATAGCTTATACAAAGAGCAAACAGCAGTAATAGAATTAGAGCAGGAACATAGAGAAGTAAACATTAGAAAAGGGGTGAGACAGGCATGTGCCCTATCCCCATTGATTTTTAACTTGTACATAGAAGAGGCAATGAATACTGTCAAATACAGGAATACATTTGGAATTACTATGCAGGGACAAAAAATTGATATGCTTAGATTTGCAGATGATAAAGCGGTATTAGCGTCTAGCTAGGAAGAGTTAGAAGTTGCTCTTAATGAAATGGAAACGGTTCTAACAGAGAGATACGGTATGAAAATTAACAAAACTAAAACTAAAGTTCTAGTATGCAAAGAAGGGGAAAATAAATCAAAAACAAGAATACAAATATGTAACACGAACTTACAAGAGGTTAAGGATTTCTGCTACCTAGGAAGCCAAATAACGCAAGATGGGAAAAGCACAAAAGATATAAAACAAAGATTAGCACAAGGTCGTGCTACATTTAACAAGAAAAAGCAACTACTGTGCTCAAAGACCACAAACATAGAAACAAGGAAAAGATTGCTTAAAACATATGTGTGGAGCACAGCACTGTACGGCTGTGAAGCCTGGACAGTAGGAGAAGCGGACAAGAAAAAGGTAGAAGTCTTTGAAATGTGGTGCTACAGACGTATGATGAAGATATCATGGACAGGCAAAGTTAAGAACGAAGAGGTACTAAAAATGGTAGGGGAAGAAAGAAATATGTGGAAAACGGTAAAAAATAGGAGAGATAGAATGATAGGCCACATACTACGGCATGAGGGAATAGTGCGGAATATATTATAAACAGAGATAGGAAAAAAGAGAAGAAGAGGCAGACCTAGGTTAGACTACTGCACTCAGATAGTAAAAGATGTAGGCTGCAGGGGTTTCAGGGAGATGTGTAGGCTAGCCCAGAATAGAAATCAATAGAGGTACGCATCCAACCAATCCCAAGATGGATAAACTAATGACGAAGAAATAACTGTGCTTAAATACGATGTTTATTATAAGTAACTACAAGAATTGGTTGGGCAATATTTTCGAATAATGTTAAGTGTGTGAAAGGATTTATTGGAAACCATTATTTCGGCAAATGTCTAAGTGTTGGGGGATCTTGGTAGCCACAGATTGCTTAACCCCCTTCACTGAATCTCGGTAAAATAGGGCATAAAACTAGAAAACAATAAAAGGGGAACGAGCTGTATACACATGCTGTGTGAGAATTTCAGGGAACTATGTAGGCTAGCTCAGAATATAAATAAGTGCAGGTACGTGTCCAACCAGTTTTGAGACGGAAAACCTAATGACGAAAAAATAAGCGCAGATAAATGTAATGATTAGTATAAACAACTAGCTGTTGGTTGCGAAATATCTGCAACTAATGATGACTGTGCGAAAAGATATATTGGAAAATATATTAAATCGGTAAATGGTTAAGTGTTGGGGGAACTTGGCAGCCACAGGCTGCTTACCTCCCTTCACAACCACTGAAGGTCGGAGAAATAGGTTATATAATTGTAAAACAATAGGTGACCGAACTGCATCTAACAAGAAAGAACAGCGCCTATAAGGAAAGACAACAAACATAGAACAAGAAGAAAATTGTTGAAAGCATAGGTGTGGAGCACAGCACAGTATGCCTATGAAATACGGGTAGTCTGAAACGCAGACAGAAAAACGGTAGCAGCCTTTTGAAATGCTGAACTTCAGATGTATGAGGACGATAGCATGGACAGACAAAGATAATAACAAATAGGTTATAGAAATAGTAGGGGGACAAAGATATCTGCGGAAAAAGATAAGAGTAATAGAAGGGCAGAATACGTTCTAATGCATTTTTGGGGATTAGTATGGGATATATTACAAGCAGAGATAGGAAAAAAGAGGTAGATGTAGACCAAGATCAGATAGTGATAGATGCAGACTGTGCAAATTTCAGGGAAATCTGTAGGTTAGTTCAGAATAGGAAACAATGATGGTACGCGTCTAACCAGTTCCAGGACTGAAGACCTAATGATGATAAGCTTCTTTTTGCTTTCAGATATATCTATTATTATTACTAATAAAGAAGTAAGCGCTTACTTACCTTAAGTTCTCTAAACACGGGTTTACCCTAAGGGGGGACTTGGAAGTCCTTAGAGAAAAATATCGTATTTACTGTCTAAGCAGGAGCTGTAAAAAAATATTATTAGTATAACAAAGAAGGACAGAGGAGATATACTCTTGCTACCTTATACTACAAAGAAAATAATAGCTATTAATATCAATAATTTGAATACTATTATAAACCCAATTTCCATATTAAAATTCTTGAAGGTACTATTAATGCTCCTTAGTCAAGTAAGAGCAAAAAAAACATAAAATTAGTAAAGGGTATTTAAGTTTTTTACCTGTTGATTTAATTACCCTATTCTTGAACTCACTTGTTCAAAATAAAACAATTAATTAAACGAATTAAATGAATGTTCTTTAATCAAATATTGTTGTTTTTAGTAAAAAAATTTTGTACAATACATATATATATATATATATATATATATATATATATATATTAGCTAGATTGCATTTTTGTAATGCTTCTACTATTAGCTTTACAGTCGATTCTTTATTTAAATTACCCACAAAAACACGTTTCTGAGGGTAATTTTTTATTTATGATCTGGCTGTTTACAACTAAAACAGACAGGTTCTCCTTTTATTTTGTACAAACAGCTGTCATATATATATATATATATATATATATATATATATATATATATATTGCTGTGAAAGTAGTATAACTATGGAGAAGCTGGGACAGCCCTTTTTAAAGGGTCATAAATATCTTGTAAAGGGTGTGTGTATTATGGAAAAGAGAAGTATGTATGTGTGAAGGTCATGTATGTGTAGGTGTGTGTGTGTGTTAGTATTAGTTAGGTTTGAGGATAACGAGTATGGCTATGGAGAAGCTGGCCGGCCCTTTTTAAAAGGATCATAAATATCTTGTAATGGTTGTTCGTATTATATAAAAGAGAGGTATGTATGTGCAGGTGTGTGCGTGTAGGGTGTAGGGTATGTATGGTTTGTCGGTGAAGTTAACGTGGAAGTCGTGCCGCCCTCGTGATAAAAGTGTGTGTGTAGATATCGATCGGGGGCGGTGTTGTTGTTGTTTTATTTTCGAAAAGAAAGGTATGTATCGTTATGTGTATAGGTGTGTAGGGGGCGTGCGTGTTTTAGTCTAAGACGAAATATCGTAAGGGGCTTGCAAGTGGTGCGAACGTGTTTTGTTTTAAGAGTGTGTTTTCGGGATTATCTCATCGGACACGTGCAAGACGTTTCAAGTAATCTTTAATAATTTAAAATGTTACGCTCGATGTGTCGTAGGCAATTATGATGAAGTATAAGAAGAATAAGGCTGGGGAAATAACCGCAAGGTTTTTATTACAGGTGTCGATAAGAAAAATTGCGTGCTGCGTTTGTATTTGAAAAAAATTTCTCCCCTACTACGAATAATAGTTTCGTCGTCTTGGTAAAAAGAATATCCAAAATATTTTCTATTTATTATTGTGTAATTATTCGAACGGTAAACATCGTGTGTCGAAAGTGTAAAAATGTCTCAAGCTTCGGACGAATTAAAATTCCAGACGCGCCTACCTCAACGCGTGCAATTTTAAAACAATTGAAAAGTGCTTGCAACGTAGGTCGAAAACGTCACTATGAATCGATGCTGCTAAATCTGAAATGTAATCAGATCGTTTCTAATGCAAAAAGCAAGCGTGATAGGGCGATCAGAGGGGCAGGTATTAGTAAAAAGAATGGATCCGGCGATAATACTAGTGCGAAGGACGACGACGAGGGTTATGCGAACGACGTCGAAGTCGACGATCCTGCTGAAAATTTCGATAGATTAACATCAAAGAAGAATGTCAAAAGACGTAGAACGTCGAACAATATCGTGTGGGTCGATTTGAAATCGGCTTTCGCCCGCAGGATACGTTCGAGTGCTGTGGTCAATTTATATCACATAGATCCCATGCAATTTTTAGAAGATGCATTCGCCCTAATAGAGCGACGTTTGAGAAAATTTGGATCTCTTAAAATTAATTTCGTGTTTAACGGTGAATACGTAAAGCCCAACGCATCAACATCATCGTCTTCAGAAGCCGTGGATACATCGTCATCATCATCATTGTCGTCATCGCTCAGACATTTTACTACTAAAAATTATAAAATTTTAAAAATTGAAGACTTTCAAACTCAAGTTAAACCCGAAGCCATTCAGGAATTGAACAATAAACTGGACGAATATACCGAAAAGCAGAGCGGGTTAGCTCTTTCGAGAATATTAAATTTAGGCGTCAATATAAATCATGCAGGAACCTATAGTATGCATTCTTAAGGAAGGGGGATAAGAAAATTGTCTACGAGATGATATGTTTATTTTTAATAATCATATACGTTTGTAATATAGAAGAATGTTGACGGTCGAGGATCTTACGAAATTACCGCTCGAGTATATCGAGAGGCATGCAAGTAAAGACGTCGCCAGAAATTTCGATAAATTACCGGAGTATTTGCAAAAACAATTATGGACGCATCGCTATTGTTTAGCGCATGGCTTACAATCGTCGTCGCATGCAGATCAGATAGATGGACCTCCTCTGCAAATAAAATCGTGTCCTGAATGCGCATGTTCTACCCCATATGTACGCGCGCACAACAACACATCGCAGCCCTGCAATAAAAACCTATGAATGCAATTAAAAATGCTCATTGTTCGAAATGACTCCTAAAGGACCGCCCGCAGCCGTCGCAGCATATCTCGCCTACTCTTTAATATGTAATAATTACCTATACATATTTAAACCGAGCGTGCCCTCCTGGCAAAGAAATCCGGTTCCCGTAGATCCTCCGAATGCATTCGTATGTTTCGATGTTGTTGAAAATAAAGACGTTTTGGCATTGTCGAAGTCCGAGTCGTCACAACAACAACAACAAATAAGATGCTCTCGCTCTAAAGATTGGAAACGTATGGAATTAATTACCATGCAGCTGCAACAGCAATGGCAGCAGCAGCAACAGAACCATTCGGAAGAGGTTCCCTTATCGCCATCATCAGAGACGTCGTCGTCGTCGTCATCGTCCGCGGTATCGAGAGACCTTTAATTTATAAATGTTATCTTGGTGGAGGAGGAGGACGCCTTCAACGACGACGAGAAATAGAAACCGTAGATGGATCCGGCGACGGCGAGGACGGCGACGACGACGACGACGACGGTGCCGAATGGTTGAACAATGGATCCGCGGGCGATTGTGTCGGAGACGGAGTTGGCATCGATCCTTTTCTGATGTTTAAAATAAGATTTAAATATAATAGCAGTTTTACGGAGACCGAATGGTACGTCATGCCATGGAATCATAAACGAATCGCCTTCGAAAGAGAAAGAGAGAGCGAGAAAAAAAGATCGAGAATTTGATAGTTCAGATGGTGTATGGACGTATTTAGAACACATCGTACTTATGCAATTAATAGGAGCGTGGGCATACTACATCTATTACAAATATAAAATAAACTATGCGCGCATGAGCAACATCGTTTGAGCTCGAACGAAAACCTACGCATGCAAAATAATTTTCAGTTCTAACCGGGAGGTATCTTCGTTCAGGGTGTGTATGTGCGCGTGAAATTTTGCACTTAATTAAATAGCAATTATGGTGAAGTATATTCAAGACGAAAATAATCATACAAGTGGTGACGACAGTCAAGTATTTTTAAATAACAATGATGATGACGTAATTTCGTCATCATCATCATCTACGTTTGCAGTATCTGGATCGCCGCAAGTTTTGTCAGGTATTCATGTCTACGATAACGATCAGGCGATGGATCCCTGATATGTAGCACCGAATACCGATTGAATTCCTCCAAGGAGAATGCGCAATGGTGCGCTCACGGTCATACGATCGAAGTGGGCTTAACCAAACGAAAGAGCAATATGGATTTTAGCCCTGATATCAGACTTATATGCCCCAACAGATTTTGTAAAGAAGGCGAATTGCAAATGGACGAAAACGAGTGGAAAGATTTGTCGTCTATCAATATCGAACATAAATTTAGAAAATTTTTTTCCAACCGCTCGGATACTGCCACGGTTGCATCTGCAGGCGCTACCGCCGCCTCCGTAGTCGCAGACGTATGGCACTGGAGGCGTGAAATGCATCAGACGATCGACGGATACTTGGAAGTGGAATTTAAAGACGAATACGAGTCCATTCATAGAGTCGAGGTGCAAAAACTGCTGCGGCTCTCGCCGCATTAGAATCAACAACAACAGGATCCGGATACAATGTTGCGCGAATTTCTCTCTCCGCGAAGAATTTGCAAAAGTGTTTACTCTAGCGCCTCTTATAATGCTCAAATTAGAAATATTGAAAGGACAAGATTTTCAAGAGTTCTACGATAGAAATATAGAGTGCGTCGCCACTTGCCTTCCCGAAGAGTTCGGAGCTTACGCGTATAACAGGTGCAAGAGCAGTAGCGGCGACGGCGACGATGATGGAGGTGAAGGCGTCCCCCTCCTCGAGGATGCTGGACTTTATTCGAACGTGCAGGATCAAATCTTATGTCGAGTCGAGATGATAAGCGAATACGTATTTGGAAATCCATCCCTAAGTACCCTAAACGTTCTTTACGACATCAACAGACTCGGCTTATTAGAAATCACGCGCCATTTCCCTCACGAAATTGTCGATGACGTATTATGTTTATATCAAAAGAATTTAAATGTCGAAATGAAACCTTTGTATTTTAAAGATAGTGTATGATCCTTTTTGTAAATAAAATTTATTCTGTATGCAGTTATTTTTATATATATATATATATATATTATATTTAAATTGTTACGTTATTGCAGGAGAGATGTTAGTCAATGTTGGTACACGGGGTGAAGGGTTGTTCAACAACCTCTTAAATAAATTGCCCTTCGAACTGCACCTTCCTGGTCATAACTTCTGCGGTCCCGGAACCAGGCTACAAGAGCGTTTAAATCGCGGAGACAAAGGTATTAATCCTCTAGACGAAGCGTGCAAGCAGCACGACATCGCGTATTCGCATCACAAAGACGTGGAGCGCAGGCACGAGGCCGACAAGGTCTTGCAAGAAGCGGCTTGGCGGCGAGTCAAGGCCAAAGATTCTAAGTGGTCCGAGAAGCTCGCAGCGTTGGGCGTAACGGCTGCAATGAAAGCGAAACGCAAACTAGGAATGGGAATAGACAAGAAAATGGCCGTGAAACTGGATCGTCGACAGCGAGGAGGACGACGACGACGACAAAAACGACGACGTCGAGTACGTCGATGCTCGGGTAAATTCAAAGACAATAACGGTAACGTCGGCAGAAAATGCTCCTTCAGAGGCGGTCTTATAAGTAAAATATCTAAAGAAATCAGAAAACAAAGCATCAAGAGTAAAGGACACGGAGATGCTTCGCATAATCGTCTCATTTCGAGCGCGATGAATGCTGCAAAAATTATAGTCAACAGGATGGGAGGTCTTCGGCGCTCGGAGCACTGGCCGGCGGAGCGTCGAGCGTCGCAAACGCCATCAATTCGGCCAAAAATGCAAAGAGGTATTTCGACGAGAACGCGCGTCACAACAGAGCCATGGAAGAGAAAAAAGTCGGCAGCGGATTGTATTTAAAGCCTCACAAGAAAGGTAGCGCCTTGTACTTGAAACCTTATCCGGGGGATTCAAAAAACGGATGACTTCGATGGTGCCGAGGAATGCTAAGCTCGCCACCACCACCACCACCACCACCACCCTTACACCTCCCATGCGCGCATTGACCGATCTCGATCTGCACAAATATGCTAAAGGTGTTCCGTATTTTAGAGGCGTGTACATGCGAGACGAGTTGCCGCTAAAAGACGCGACGGAAGCTTAGCACCGCCGTGGCGAAACGAAAGTGGTATTATAAACTTAGACGATGGATCCGGTCCGGGCACGCATTGGGTCGGTTATAAAAAGGGCCAATACGGTGATATACTTCGATAGTTTCGGAGACCTGAGGCCTCCGAGGAAGTCTTAAGATATTTTCACGGTAGCGATATATATTATAACGTGGAAAGGGAGCAAGACTTTAACACGATCGTGTGTGGTCATTTAGTGTTGAAATTTTACATAAAAGAACCATAATGCCCTCGGAGCGCTACAGTCATGTCTAGGACATTCACGATATTCGGGTATGGAAATACCATCAGCAGCGGTACGCTATACCCACCTGTGAGACTGAACGATGGCGGTACGGCTTGGTGGGTCTTTACACGTGCAACACCGTTCGAAATATTTACGAGGGAAATAATAAGTTCTATTACGATAAAGATAAAGAAATCACCATCGACGAGGGATGCTACGAAATAGACGAGCTAAACACGTTCCTGAGAAAAAAGATATTGGAGTCGGCTAAAGCCAACAAAGAAATTAATTCGTCCGTAACTTTGGACGACGACGGATTGGTCGACGGCTTGTTTTCTTTAAGAGTTAATAATAATACCCTAAAGTGCGAAATAAAATCGAAATATTCCGTAGACTTCACGAAGCGCGGCAACATCGGTCGAATGCTGGGATTTTATGATCGAATTTTAGAGGAAGGTCGTTCGCATACGTCCGATCGCGATGTGGAAATAATTTCGGTATCTAATATTTTCGTAGATACTAACATTACGACGGGGTACCGCAATAACCAACTTTGTCATAGCATTTACGAATTTGGCCTAACCGTGCCCCCAGGCTACAGCATAGAACAACAACCCAGCAATATAATTCGTTTCCCTCTGTGCGTGGACGAATTCGATAACATTACGTTGAGACTGGTGGATCATACGGGTGAAGCGGTTAATTTTTCGAAGGATACGTACCTTTGCGTTCGCCTAGAGCTAAGACGCGAATAATAAAATTATTATTAAGTTAAAATGGGCGTCGTTTACGATGACGAGCGTCAGCATCAGCAGCAGCAGCAACAGACGTTAGCCGCAGTCGTCAATATACCTAAGAAAAATCCGCGGTTGGGCATTGTTATCGTCGTTGCTGCCGAAGTCTTCTTCTTCTTCTTCTTCTTCCTCAAAACAAACCTATAAAAACGCAAAAACGTTCTCGAAATCTGCAGTCGCACGCAAATCATCGTTAGGCCATAACGAAATAAAAAGCGGAAGAGGTGTGAAAAAGCGACATTATATTAAAAGAAGAGGAAGAAGAACCTCGCTCTTAGTCGCGCAGACGCAAGTTTCTTAAAAGCGCTCGGCTACAAGCTTTTGAATACGAGATAGAAAAAAAGTACTAGAAATGGCTAAACGTGGCGGTAAAATACGTGGTGATTTTGGTAGTAGCACGAAAATGGTCGCAGATCACATCTCGTCGGTGATTAGTTCTCCTTTGAAGAATTACGTTTCTACGAGGTGGCCAAATTAGACGTATTCAAAAGGCCTCGCTACGAAGAGACAATTTCGAAAGAAGATTATTATTCGTATTTACCCTTCACGCGAAACACAGACCACAGCGATAGAGTGATTATAGAAATCCAAAATTCCGATGCTATAACCGCAACCTACGACAGTTACATTAATATTAAGGGAACGTTTTCGGTGAAAACCGAAGGTAAACCGTATACGATAACGAACATCATCATTTTGTTTTCGACCTTACTTAAGGTCGGTTTGACGCAGCTCTAACTTCTTTTCTAATCTGTGCTAATCTAAAAAAGCTCTACATACCCTTCACAACCTAAATTTCTAATAATTTGACTAATATAGTTTGGTCTAGATCTTCCTAAATCCTTCTATCTTTTCCTATCCAGCTGACTCTACATAGATATTAGCAACCTGATGGTTGTTAAAGAACTCTAACATGTTTACATGATTACCATTTATAAGGAAATGAAATATAACCTGGTTATCCGCTTCAAAAATGAAAAGTGTTAAATAATATGTTATGGTAAGACTTAAGCAACGAATCGCTGCCAACATGCCAGACCGCTACCTAATTGTGAGTTATGTCATGGTGACGTTTATTAAATTATATGTTATGGTAAGGCTTAAGCAACGAAACGCTACCCACATGCCAGACCGCTACCTAATTGTGAGTTATGTCATGGTGACGTTTATTAAATTATATGTTATGGTAAGGCTTAAGCAACGAAACGCTACCCACATGCCAGACCGCTACCTAATTGTGAGTTATGTCATGGTGACGTTTATTAAATTATATGTTATGGTAAGGTTAAGCAACGAAACGCTACCCACATGCCAGACCGCTACCTAATTGTGAGTTATGTCATGGTGACGTTTATTAAATTATATGTTATGGTAAGGCTTAAGCAACGAATCGCTACCAACATGCCAGACCGCTACCTAATTGTGAGTTATGTCATGGTGACGTTTATTAAATTATATGTTATGGTAAGGCTTAAGCAACGAAACGCTACCAACATGCCAGACCGCTACCTAATTGTGAGTTGTGTCCTGGTGACGTTTATTAAATTATATGTTATGGTGGTTAAGCAACGAAACGCTACCCACATGCCAGACCGCTACCTAATTGTGAGTTATGTCATGGTGACGTTTATTAAATTATATGTTATGGTAAGGCTTAAGCAACGAAACGCTACCAACATGCCAGACCGCTACCTAATTGTGAGTTGTGTCCTGGTGACGTTTATTAAATTATATGTTATGGTAAGGCTTAAGCAACGAAACGCTACCCACATGCCAGACCGCTACCTAATTGTGAGTTATGTCATGGTGACGTTTATTAAATTATATGTTATGGTAAGGCTTAAGCAACGAATCGCTACCAACATGCCAGACCGCTACCTAATTGTGAGTTATGTCATGGTGACGTTTATTAAATTATATGTTATGGTAAGGCTTAAGCAACGAATCGCTACCAACATGCCAGACCGCTACCTAATTGTGAGTTATGTCATGGTGACGTTTATTAAATTATATGTTATGGTAAGGCTTAAGCAACGAATCGCTACCAACATGCCAGACCGCTACCTAATTGTGAGTTATGTCATGGTGACGTTTATTAAATTATATGTTATGGTAAGGCTTAAGCAACGAAACGCTACCAACATGCCAGACCGCTACCTAATTGTGAGTTGTGTCCTGGTGACGTTTATTAAATTATATGTTATGGTAAGGCTTAAGCAACGAATCGCTACCAACATGCCAGACCGCTACCTAATTGTGAGTTATGTCATGGTGACGTTTATTAAATTATATGTTATGGTAAGGCTTAAGCAACGAAACGCTACCAACATGCCAGACCGCTACCTAATTGTGAGTTGTGTCCTGGTGACGTTTATTAAATTATATGTTATGGTAAGGCTTAAGCAACGAAACGCTACCCACATGCCAGACCGCTACCTAATTGTGAGTTATGTCATGGTGACGTTTATTAAATTATATGTTATGGTAAGGCTTAACAACGAAACGCTACCCACATGCCAGACCGCTACCTAATTGTGAGTTATGTCATGGTGACGTTTATTAAATTATATGTTATGGTAAGGCTTAAGCAACGAATCGCTACCAACATGCCAGACCGCTACCTAATTGTGAGTTATGTCATGGTGACGTTTATTAAATTATATGTTATGGTAAGGCTTAAGCAACAAAACGCTACCAACATGCCAGACCGCTACCTAATTGTGAGTTGTGTCCTGGTGACGTTTATTAAATTATATGTTATGGTAAGGCTTAAGCAACGAAACGCTACCCACATGCCAGACCGCTACCTAATTGTGAGTTGTGTCCTGGTGACGTTTATTAAATTATATGTTATGGTAAGGCTTAAGCAACGAAACGCTACCAACATGCCAGACCGCTACCTAATTATGAGTTGTGTCCTGGTGACGTTTATTAAATTATATGTTATGGTAAGGCTTAAGCAACGAATCGCTACCAACATGCCAGACCGCTACCTAATTGTGAGTTATGTCATGGTGACGTTTATTAAATTATATGTTATGGGGCTTAAGCAACGAAACGCTACCAACATGCCAGACCGCTACCTAATTGTGAGTTGTGTCCTGGTGACGTTTATTAAATTATATGTTATGGTAAGGCTTAAGCAACGAAACGCTACCCACATGCCAGACCGCTACCTAATTGTGAGTTATGTCATGGTGACGTTTATTAAATTATATGTTATGGTAAGGCTTAAGCAACGAATCGCTACCAACATGCCAGACCGCTACCTAATTGTGAGTTATGTCATGGTGACGTTTATTAAATTATATGTTATGGTAAGGCAACCGAAACGCTACCAACATGCCAGACCGCTACCTAATTGTGAGTTGTGTCCTGGTGACGTTTATTAAATTATATGTTATGGTAAGGCTTAAGCAACGAAACGCTACCCACATGCCAGACCGCTACCTAATTGTGAGTTATGTCATGGTGACGTTTATTAAATTATATGTTATGGTAAGGCTTAAGCAACGAAACGCTACCAACATGCCAGACCGCTACCTAATTGTGAGTTGTGTCCTGGTGACGTTTATTAAATTATATGTTATGGTAAGGCTTAAGCAACGAAACGCTACCCACATGCCAGACCGCTACCTAATTGTGAGTTATGTCATGGTGACGTTTATTAAATTATATGTTATGGTAAGGCTTAACAACGAATCGCTACCAACATGCCAGACCGCTACCTAATTGTGAGTTATGTCATGGTGACGTTTATTAAATTATATGTTATGGTAAGTCTTAAGCAACGAATCGCTACCAACATGCCAGACCGCTACCTAATTGTGAGTTATGTCATGGTGACGTTTATTAAATTATATGTTATGGTAAGGCTTAAGCAACGAATCGCTACCAACATGCCAGACCGCTACCTAATTGTGAGTTATGTCATGGTGACGTTTATTAAATTATATGTTATGGTAAGGCTTAAGCAACGAAACGCTACCAACATGCCAGACCGCTACCTAATTGTGAGTTGTGTCCTGGTGACGTTTATTAAATTATATGTTATGGTAAGGCTTAAGCAACGAATCGCTACCAACATGCCAGACCGCTACCTAATTGTGAGTTATGTCATGGTGACGTTTATTAAATTATATGTTATGGTAAGGCTTAAGCAACGAAACGCTACCAACATGCCAGACCGCTACCTAATTGTGAGTTGTGTCCTGGTGACGTTTATTAAATTATATGTTATGGTAAGGCTTAAGCAACGAAACGCTACCCACATGCCAGACCGCTACCTAATTGTGAGTTATGTCATGGTGACGTTTATTAAATTATATGTTATGGTAAGGCTTAAGCAACGAAACGCTACCCACATGCCAGACCGCTACCTAATTGTGAGTTATGTCATGGTGACGTTTATTAAATTATATGTTATGGTAAGGCTTAAGCAACGAATCGCTACCAACATGCCAGACCGCTACCTAATTGTGAGTTATGTCATGGTGACGTTTATTAAATTATATGTTATGGTAAGGCTTAAGCAACAAAACGCTACCAACATGCCAGACCGCTACCTAATTGTGAGTTGTGTCCTGGTGACGTTTATTAAATTATATGTTATGGTAAGGCTTAACAACGAAACGCTACCCACATGCCAGACCGCTACCTAATTGTGAGTTGTGTCCTGGTGACGTTTATTAAATTATATGTTATGGTAAGGCAACAACGAAACGCTACCAACATGCCAGACCGCTACCTAATTGTGAGTTGTGTCCTGGTGACGTTTATTAAATTATATGTTATGGTAAGGCTTAACAACGAATCGCTACCAACATGCCAGACCGCTACCTAATTGTGAGTTATGTCATGGTGACGTTTATTAAATTATATGTTATGGTAAGGCTTAAGCAACGAAACGCTACCAACATGCCAGACCGCTACCTAATTGTGAGTTGTGTCCTGGTGACGTTTATTAAATTATATGTTATGGTAAGGTTAAGCAACGAAACGCTACCCACATGCCAGACCGCTACCTAATTGTGAGTTATGTCATGGTGACGTTTATTAAATTATATGTTATGGTAAGGCTTAAGCAACGAAACGCTACCAACATGCCAGACCGCTAACTAATTGTGAGTTATGTCCTGGTGACATTTAGTTAACTGATTTTTTTTTTTTTTTTTTGTTTTCGAACTTACTTAAAGGCGGTTTGACGCAGCTCTAAATTCTTTTCTATTCTGAGCTAGTCTAAAAGGTCTACATACCCTTCACAACCTAAATCTCTAATAATTTGACTAATATAGCTTTGTCTAGGCCTTCCTACTCTATTTTTATTTGGTATTCTATAATCTAAGACTTTACTAAATAGTCCCTCATGTCTTAACTGGTGCCCTATCATTCTATCTCTCCTGACCTTCAATTGTTTCCACATACAGGATCCTCACCTATCCTTCTATAAACTTCCTCGTTTGTTACTCTATCTGTCCAACTAATCTTTAACATTCTCCTATAACACCAAGTTTCAAAAGCTTCTATCTTTTTTATCTACTTCTTTAATTGTCCAAGTCTCACTACCGTATAGTAGAACGCTCCATACGTACGACTTTAAGAAACTTTTCTATTATCTAAACTAATACTATTAGCTATTAGTAAGTTTTTCTTTTAAAAACATTTTTCTAGCTTGAGCTATTCTAGCTACTATATCCCTTCTGCTACGTCCATCCTTTGTAATTATACTACCTAAATAGCAAAATTCATCTACCTCCTCTAACTCGATATTACCTATTTTTAATTTTGGTTTAGAACTAGGCTGTAACTCACTTGTCATTATCTTTGTCTTTACCGAGTTAATTCTCATACTATAGTTACTCCGAGTATCTCATCTAAAATATTTAAAAACCTCCTAACTCTTTTCTAGACTCTGCTATAATGGCTATATCATCTGCAAAACGTAACATGTCTATTTTCTGTCCTTGTACACTAATACCTATCTCTTTCTCTCTCTGGCTAAGTTTAAAGCTTCCTCAATATAAACATTAAAATCAAGGGAGACAGTATACAACCCTGTCTAACACCATTTCTAATCTTAGCTTCCTTTTCTATTTCATCAAATCTAATTACTACGCTTTGGTTTTTATATAGACTGTAAATAATTTTCTATCTTTATGAGAGATTCCTATTTTTGCAAAACCCTGAACATAACAATCCAATTAACCCTATCAAATGCTTTTTCTAAATCTACAAACGCGAAATGAGTTTTTATTTTTTGTAACCTTTTTCGATAATTACCCTAATCATTAGTATCGGTTCTCTAGTCCCTCTGTCTTTACGAAAACCATATTGGTCTTCGCCTAAATAATTCTCAGTCAAAGCTTCTACCTATTTTAATTATTATTGTTAGTATTTTGGAACCATGAGAAGTTAAACTAACCGTTCTAAATTTCTCACACCTATCAGCTCCTGACTTTTTTGGGATTGGGATAATAATATTTTTTTCGAAATCTATTGGAACCTCACCTGTGTCATATATTACATTTATTAGTTCATATAATCTGTCCAAAGTTTTCTGACTTGCATATTTTATTAATTCTGGGGAATATCGTCTATCCCTGGCGCTTTATTTAATTTAAGATTCCGAATAGCTCTATCAAATTCCTCTCTTAATATTAAGAACCCTATTTCTACATCCTCTTCTTGGTCGTTCTCTAACTCATCCATATCGTCTCCCTTATATAAATCTTCTAAATATCTTTTCCATCTATCAGCTACCTCAACTTTATTTATTAGAAGCTCATTATTCTCGTCTCTAATACCATTATATTTTTTCCTATCTTCCCAAAAACTTTTAACTGCCCTGTAAGCCCTGTCTGTCTTACCTACTATCAAATCATCTTGTATTTCCTTACAATTCTCCTCCATCCATTTATTTCTAGCTTTTCTACACTCATGTACTATCTTATTTCTAACTGTATTATATTTTGCCCTTTCACTATCCACTTCTCTGAAAGGTTTAAGCTTTCTTCTATTCTCTATTAAATCTAATATCTCCTTTGTTACCCACGGTTTTCTAGCTTCTATTTTTTTCTTACCTATAGTCTGTGTTGCTGTATCATGTACCGTCAGTTTTATTTCTTTCCATCTATTTTCTACGTTCCCTCCTACAGCTATCTCTTTGCTCTTATTATCTAATACTTGTTTATATTCCTCTTTACCCTACTATCATTAAGCTTACCTAGATCCCATCCCTCTTTTTCACTTTTCTCAATTTTTGAATTTTAGTTTACACTTCATTTTAACTAAGTTATGATCGCTATCTATGTCAGCCCCTGGATAACTACGACAGTTTTAACTTGGTTTCTAAATCTTTGTTTAACTAAAATATAATCTATTTGGTATCTAGCTCTATCACCTGGGGCTTTCCAGGTATATCTTCTCTAACATGTTGTTCGAATAGGGTGTTTACAGTTACTAATCTATGTTCCTGGCAAAACTCAACTAATCTTTCTTCTCATCATTTCGTCTGCCATACCCAAATTTTCCTACCATTTTTCCCTCACTACCTTCTCCCACTGACGCATTAAAATCGCCCATAACTATTAAATTTCATCTCCTTTTACTTTTCTCACTATACTATTTATATCCTCGTATACCTTTTCTACTTCCCCATCCTCGTACTGAGTTGTTGGCATGTAAACCTGTACTAAAACAGTGTCTGTGGGTTTTGTACTCAATCTAACCATAATTATTCTATCACTAAATTGTAAGTACTCTTTAACTTTATGCCCTAATCTTTTATCTAACACTATTCCTACCCGCCTGTGCATTAGTTGAAGAAGTTGTAATTATTCTATAATTATCCTTCCAAAAGTCATTACTATCTGGCCATCTCACCTCACTAATACCTAAAATGTCCAGGCTTTCTCATTTCGACTAATAAATTCGTTAACTTATCTACTCTGAGTAATGACCTTACATTCCAAGTCCCTATCACTAAATCAAACTGTTGTTTTATATTCTTACGATGACGAGCCCCAAGTACCCCTCCCGGAGATCCGAATGAGGAGTATTTTACCTCCGGACAAGAATTTTACTTGTGAGCTCTCCATCATATCTATTTCGTGTTTTAGGCCACGCACACCTGGGAAATATTGTGGGGGCTCCATATCTTTCCACAACGCAGTTTTAAAGATTTTAGCAAAAGCCGTATCCGTCACGGCCAACCCCAACAAGCTTTAAATTATTGAGGATCGCCCGAGACCAACCGACCCTCCTCCAATATCTTTTAGCCAGCAAGGCTGCTGCCCTTGCTGCGCCTTTTAATCGCCTTTACGATAAGCAGGCTTACTATAGTAGTATTCTTTATCCCCTACTATAGGGATCACGTTAACGAACCGCAATATTATTCTTGTTCGATGAAATACAGTACAAAATGGGGAGCACGCATGTGGTCGACGTTTGTAAGCAGCCTGGTATAACGTGCACGATGAAGGGTCTCGCTTCGTATCACAAAAATTCAACGGTTTGAGCAATAGCACCTGGGACCCTCGAGGAGATACAAACGCCGACATTTTTAAGAACGGACGCTTCTCGTGCAATGTGCCTCTAAAGCATATTTTTGGATTTTGCGAGGATTATAAACGAGCCGTCGTAAACATGCCGCAAGAGCTTGTTTTAATTAGATCCAAGAGCGACGTCAATTGTTACAAGAGCGACGAAAACGAGCTAACATTTAAAATTACTAAAATATCGTGGAGGTTCCGCATTTAAAGCTTAGCGATGAATCGAAATTAAATTTATTCCATCATTTGCATAAAAATCCCAGAATTGTGGTTTACTTTCGTCGCTGGGAGCTTCACGAGTTGCCGTCCTTTCCGTCTTCGAAAATTCACGTTTGGCGTATTAAGAATTCGAACGAATTAGAAAAACCTCGATGGATTCTATTTACTCTTCAGCATGGCAAGTATGATAATGCGAAGCAATCGGCATCCCAGTTCGATCACTGCAATCTGACAAATTTAAAACTATACCTTAATTCCCAAGAATTTCCACTTCAAGATATGAATTCGGACTTTGCCAATAACGATTATTCGACCCCGTTCATGCACTATTCGAAATTTCCGGAAAACTATTATGCAGGCGCGAGCAATTTGAGTTACGCTCTGTGTTGTTTGAACGACTATCAGCAATTTGGCAATTGTCCCGTGTTCGTGATCGATTGCAGTCGTCAAGAAGAATCTATTAAAAATTCGGCCGTCGATATACGTCTCGAAATCGAATCCAGCAACATTTTCGATCAAACCACTAAAGCATACTGCTTAATTTTGCACGACTCTATATTCGAATACGATCCGTTTACGGAAATCGTTACGCGTCATATTAGCGAATAATAGACATGAAGGTTATTAAACAGAAACAATCTCTACCGGTTGCAAATATGGATCTAACGGTCGAGCAGGATGATCCTTATTCCTATTTTGGAACGCGCAAAAGCACGGAGATCTCTTACCGGCCAGCATAAGATGCATCGTATGCGGACCTTCTGCGTGCGGTAAAACAAACCTGATTTTGAGTTTGTTACTGGCACCCAACGGATTGGAATTTGAAAACGTTTACATTTACTCCAAGTCGCTATTTCAGCCCAAATACGATTTTTGAGTCGAGTTTTGAGACCGATCAAGGGACTAGGCTATTACGAATTTAGCGAAAATTCTGAAATAATTTCACCGCAAGATGCTAAGAGTAATTCGATTTTCATTTTCGACGACATTCAATGTCACAAACAAAACGCGATTCGTCAATATTTTCAATGAGCCGTCATAAGAATATAGACGCGTTCTACCTCAGCCAATCGTATGCAAGAATACCGAAGCATCTTATTCGCGACAATACAAATTTAATTATAGTTTTTTGCAAGACGAAATGAACTTAAGACATATCTATTCGGAGCACATTAATACCGACATGAGCTTCGAAGATTTCAAAAGATGTGCCGTCTAGCGTGGGAAAAAAGACGGCGATGGCAATAAAGCCGGATACGGATTCTTAGTGGTAGACAAAGAAAAGCCATAAACGAGGGCCGCTACCGTAAAGGATTCGATCATTACATATGTATTTAAAATCACGACGTTCGAGCGAACTTTCATCAACGCAATGTCTGCGGCTGCGATGAGACGAGGACGACGACGGTCACTCTACGAATTTAAATCGAGCCGTAGTGCAGGCCACTAAAACGATAAGAAAAAGTTTTAGATTTTAAACGAGATCAAAATCGAGCTCAATTAAAATACGGAATGAAGCATGCTCAATTACTAGAACCGTTAAAATCGCTATCAAAATTCTCTGCAAGTAAAAATCCTAATTATATTCGACGTCAGAATGCGGAGCACGAATCTGATAATGTCGGCGACGGTTCAGATGCCTTACTTAAAAAGTATGCCGACATCCTGTCCAAAAGCGAGGATCCCAATATAGACGATACCGGAATCGGCATTCAATACGACGACCTTTCGAATAAATGGTCTATGGGCAATTCAGAGTTAGCTATTGCAGACGACGGATCTACGATTAATATTAGAAATAAAAAATATCCTATTACGGAGGGCTTACTTCGATTGTTAACTTATAAGAAAATCCCTTCGAATAAGAAAACGCCTGCTGGCAATCCTTCCGAGCTAGATGTAAAAATTACATCGATATTTTGAAGAAAACCAATGCATATAATAAACTGTTTCGCAAGGATCTGCCTAAAACGCCCAAATATAAAAATTATATCGTTCCGAATTTAACACCGTCGCCCGTGGCGACTACAATATCTACGCCTCCTCCTCGCCGCAGCATGCTTCGTCGCCGTCACCGTCGTCGTTGTCGTCAAGAGAGATGAATACAGCATCGGCGACTCCACGATTCCCATGCAATTACGATCCAAAATAACGAAGAAAAAGAAAGGTCTCGGTATGGATAATTTATCGAAAAAAGACAGCCATCGAGTAATATAAGCAGAATTTGCGATACAAAAATTCGATAATTCTAATCATGAGATAGAATACGTTCATTGGGACTCGCCGGCCGAGCTGGTGAGCCGGCTTCGTTTGTTGATGGCCGAACGTTCGGCGGGCAACAATAGCTCTCAGAATCAAAACGAATTTCTTTCTATTATATCCGAATTAAAGGAGGCGAAATTAATCGCCTAATAAAATATACACGTTCTATAGAATAGTCTCAGAAATAAAATGGTCGTCGATAAATTTGGAAGAGCGTATGTTGCCAGAGACTCTGGAGGCGGAGGGTTTGGTAATACCCGCGCGCGGGCCTCCTGGTGTAGGCTTTAAACTAACTCCGGAAGGCGATTTCAACATAGAAAATAGAAAACTTTGCAACGTAGGCAATCCCGTGACCGGAACGGATGCGGTAAATAAACGAAGCGCCTTGGTATTGGACGAGGACGAGAAAATAGTTAACTTGAAGGATTTTAGAATAGTAAATTTGGCCGATCCTAAAAATCAAACGACGGCGTAAACTTAAAATTTTGCAGCGAAGAACTCAACCTGCGTATAGGCAAAGCATTGGAAATATGTTTGACCGCTTCATCTTCGGGAAAAACGCATGCTAATAAGAAACTTAAATTTGACGCCAAATCGCGATCCATTGTAAATTTGCACGACCCGCAGAGCTCGGCGATGCCGTTAACAAAGATACGTGGACTCGACGTTGTCAGAAAAAGCGCAAAATTTTATGAAACTAACCACGATCGACGACGGTAAGGCCAAGAACTTCGACTCTCGAGGCTTGAGAATTGTCAACATAGGCGAGGCCGAAGATGAGCACGATGCCTTTCTAAGTTCTATGTGAACGCGAGAATACAAAATCTTATCGAAGGTGTCGCCATTCACCGCGATAACGTGATCATTCGAGATGTATTGCAATCGGTCGTTCAAGTGTTGAACGAAGTTGTTTTAAACACGAACTTCCTGATTTTCAACCACTTGAAATTAGACGGAGTCAAGACGTCTGCTGGAGACGATTTACAATTTCACAAAATTAATACCGACGTTATAAGACACCTGCACGTGTTATTGGAGCAAGATAAAGCCTCGTCGTCTAACTCTCATACTCGTGTCAAACCTTAAAATGTCTAAGAAATATAACGATAAGGAAATACTAGTGGATGAACTGCACAGAGGGGTTAGAATAAATTTTCCACGTCGAAGAACGATCATCAAATCTTATCACGACTTATTCCAAGCCGATATTGCTGAATTTATTCCATATTCGAAATATAATAAAGGGCATAAGTATATTCTACTCGTGATCGATTGCTATTCGAAATATTTATGGACGAGACCGCTTAAATCCAAGAATGGTCATGAAGTCACATCTGCGATGCGCGAGATTCTAAATGAAATTAAAAGATCCCCGCCTTTACCGAAAAATCTGCAAACAGATAATGGTACAGAATTTTATAACGGCCAATTTGCACGGCTGATGAAGGAATATGGCGATATTAATCATTACTCCACATATAGCTCAATCAAAGCCGCCATCGTAGAACGTGCAATCAGAACGATAAAAACAAACTGTATAAAGCTTTTAGTCTGAGAGGCAAATGGAAGTGGATTGATATAATCGATTCGATTGTATCGAAATACAACGATACGGTGCATTCGGCCACAAAAGAAAACCCAAAATGTGACCGCGAAAACGCGTCTGAAAGTTTACGATAAATTAAAACTGGCGACTAGAAAACCTCGTTATGCCGTGGACGACTTTGTACGCATTTCAAAATATAAAGTATTTTTCTAAGGGCTACAATGCAACCTGGAGCGAGGAAACGTTTAAAATATGTAAAGTGTTTCGAGCAAATCCGACTACTTATTTACTCGTCGACATGCATGGCGATCCAGTATTGGGACAGTTTTATGAAGCTGAGCTGCAGAAAACGAGAGTTCCAAATATTTACCTTATCGAGAAAATACTAAGGCGAAAAGGAACCAAAATTCTCGTCAAATGGTTGGGCTTCCAAGAGCCTTCCTGGATTCAAAAGCTGATCTTATATAGATTGTTACATTTAAAATAAAACATTTGTTTTTATATTTTTATTATATAAATATGTTACGTTTCAAAAATAAAAATTTGTTTCTTTTTTGTTTGATTTTTATTATACATTTTTTTGATCTTGTAAAAATAAGAAAGATAGAGACGCTACAACTGCGATACTTTGACATGCAGCAGCACTTAAAATGTATTATTTTAGTTTATTTTATACATAATAAAAAAAAAAAAATACAATGCAGTTTTTATCTTGGCTTGTTACAATATTTTAATTAATTTTATAATAAATATAAAAATAACAAAATACAATGCTTTTTCTTGATTACAATATAACAAAGAGAGCCTCTACAACAGCGCTTAAAATATATTTTAAATTAATTTTATACATAATATAAAAAAAAAAAAATACAATGCGGTTTTTATAATATAAAAATACAAAAGACAATGCAATTTCTTTCTCGTTACAAGATTTTAATTATTTTTTATAATAAACATGCAATTCACAAAATAAAATATGGTTTTATTCAAAGGTCTTTATTAGATAGTGCCCATGAGGCAAAGTATCTATTCCGTTAGATAAAATGTATCTTTTATCATCTTGATAACTTAAAGCAATTTTCGTCTGACGTATGGAATATACCTTATGCAAATATGATCGTATGCTATTTTGGTCTCGTTCTATGACTACTTTATTTCGTAACGTATCGAGATAGTGATCGAAACAGATTTGCCGATCGATAATGTACTTTTAACACCCTTAGCCTTCTTTATTATCTCACGGCCTTCTATTTTAAAGAGTACATTTTCGATCGAAGGCCTACAAAGTGCGTTAAAATACGACCTCTAGTTTCGTCTTTCATAAGACCAATGACTTTTTTATTAATTAAAGGAATTTTATAGATGTTATCGGGATCATAAGCGCTCGTATCAAATTTTTCTAGATTCGTCTTTATACACTCTTCATAGAAATCATTGCACGTCACACTATACAAAAGGCTGTCGGTGTCCATGTAGCATAATTCGCAATTATTTGCAAATTTTGCCTTCATGAAATCGTAGTGAAAATTATATAATTCAATTTTTGATAATTCTAAGATGGCCATTTGTTGAACTCTATCTCTGTTTTGCTCAATTCGATCGCGACCAGATTTTTGTCAAAAATCGTTGCCGAATGGAAATTTGGTTTGGAAATTAAAGATAGAGCACCATACCGACCGCTCCAATGAGTCACTAATTTTATGACGCGTCTTTTCCTAACATTCTCCATTGTTTTACCAAAATGGAATTGTTTGCAAATTTATATAGATTTTGTGCAAATTCCGTTTTAGCTTCCGTGCGCATTCTTGTATTTAATTCGACAAACGGTCTCAACCAAAGAGACTGATCGAATTCTAAAACCTTATGAACGCGCGTCATAACTACGCCCGCAGATAAATAAACCTGGAGATTTCTGTAATGCACAACGTAGTTGAACTTTTCGTGAGAGTGCACATTAATTTTGAAAATTTCGAGCCCTGAGGCGTGTCCTGTTCTGGGCACATCGGCAACTCTTTCTGAGCGTCGTGAATGTCCGTAGGAAATTCCAAGTCGCATTCGATAATGTAACCTTTATCGCTCGTAATGCTCACCGTTGTAACATTAAATTTTAATATTTCTTCAGGCGTTAGCCATTTGAAATCCCGTAAGGCAAATAGCAAGATTCGGCATGACCATAGAGATTATTAATATCTCCGTAAAATAAAAATTTATTCGGCTTGGATGGATCATACGTTTGGGGATAATATTTATTATTGGATTCTACATATCGTTTTACGACTTGAGTAAGGCCCCCCCGAATGCCTCTTTCGATCATTAAAAACATGTCGACGTCACAAATTAGTTCTAGCCTGATTTTAGTATATAATAACATGCTAGACCACGAGTAGCTCGCCAAAGTCACAAAATTTAAGGGATCCAATTTGTATGTTTCAAGACAATTTTTTCTAAAGTCTTGGAATATATCGCAAAGTAAAAGAATGTCGCATTTTAAATATAGGTCCGCGTAGTCTCCTAAATTTTTGCATTTAAAAGTGCTCCATACGGTTTGCGCATGAATATATTCCGATTCTTCAATATGTGATTCATTAAGATTGCTATAAAACATTCTATAGGAGGAAGATTTTCTTCGCTTAATTTCAAAATGTCATCCAAATACTCGTAGGGAAAAATACCCTTGCGCATTAGCAATTTAATGCGATCCGGGTTTAGCGAGCTAAATTCCTTTTTTAAAACTTTAAAGTCATCGAAAGACAACTCGCATGCTAATTTTTCCAATGACATTGCCATAAAGCGAAAGGAATCTATGAATCTGAACGTCACATTTGCGTCGTTGTATTTTTTAGAAAATGTTATGTATTTTTCATTATTCAAGGGTATTATATTCATGGGGCCTTCGAAAGCGTTAGCAAGCTCTTTAATAATAAAATGAGCATCATAATTGCTCAAATTATGATAGACTACGGGAATAATTGGAAATAACCTAAAATTTAAATTACAGCTGCTATGCGCAACACCTCTTACAGAACCATTCATGTGATCGTGATCGATAACCTTTTCGTCGTCTGGCAAGAAATCGACTTCGCAAATAAAGCACGTTTTTGCCGTCGAGGCATCTATAGAGGACGTAGCAGGCTCGTTTTTAAAAAATGCGCTCCCATAACATATGGCAATATGTTTTAATTGTCGCACAAACCAAGAAATGCAGTCTGTGCCCGTGTATGAACTGTAATATGAAAGAGATTCGTCATATCCACAATAAAAATAATATCCTATTGAAAACGGAATATGTTCCTGGTATTTGAAAGTGCGTTCTGATTCGGAAGCTCTTTCGGTTTTTAATAAGGCATTCTATGTCAGAATAAACCACCATCGGCACAGGTATTTTATACTTAAAATCTTTAAATTGTAAATATTTGTTTTTTCGGAGGGTAAAATAACACGACACTCGTTAAGTTTTTCGCATACTTGCTCGTGGGCATCGAGACGTTTGCGATCGTAAAAATAGGAGAGACATCTATCGCATACGTAAAAGTGACCCGTATGTTTAGTTAATTGACCTCTCACAAGTGAGGCTAAATTTTTTATAAGACAATAATGATATCTAACTCCACGTTTATAATCTTTAATATTTTTTAATTCTTCCAAACTTTTTCCAACTTTATCGGCCTCGTCGCCGTCGTCGTCGTCCTCGTCGCCGTTGACGTCTTCGCCGTCGTCAGAATTAAATTTTGACGACTCGTCGACATACGCATCTTCAACAATTAACAGATTAACGTGTTTATCTCGTTTTTGGCTAGTTAATTGTACCGGTGTTACGAGCAAAAACATTTACAGAAATATCATTCTGCTTTTCGAATTTCGATATATCCGATATAGGCATGGGGCTGACGAAATTTTTCATATTAAAAATTTCTGCAAAATGCGGATACGAAGTTGTGCGATTAGCATGCTTACCTGCTGTAGGCTTAATTATTCCGGCTAAAACGCTCCAATAAAAGCATGAAAAATCATTGTTTCTAATGTTTAAACAGGCCTTTTTGTTTTGAATTGCGATAGGAAGAGGCATGAAACAACTCGCGTGAAACATATCATAGCATTTATTAATATTAACATTTAAAATAATATTTCGGATAGCGTGAATCCTGACCCGTGCATTGCGTCGTTCTCTATTTTATCCAACAAGCGTGTTGCGATATTGCACGCAAACCACTCGTTAAACTTCTCTAAATTGCCGAAACAAATTAAAAAGTTGGGCGTCAAAAAATACCTAGTTTGAAACACATTTTCGTTGAGCGCGACGGAAAATTTGAAAAATCGCACGCTAACACGACATTAATTTTAAGGTTTACCGAGTGATTTTAAAAATCGTATACAATTTGGATAAAATTAGTTTTTACAATCTTCGATAAATAAATTAAGATCTTTATGTGCAACATTAATAATTTGAGCTGTTTGAATTCTCGATTTAAACGCAGACACGATCGGCTTCAAACCAATTCAGAATGTCGAGGCGTGCTCGAGAATACATCCATTGTTTAGGAACATTCTGCCGCAGTAGTTTTTTAATAGATTTTTAAATAGCATTTTATATCTTTTCATATGGCATAGAAGATTTTCGAATAGATTCAGATAACTAGCCGAGAGCGAAGAAGAAGTTTGTTTCACCGTTCTTAAAATCGATTCGGTGTTGTGAATGTGTGATTTTAATATTCGAACCCAATTGCGAAATACTTTAGTTTTACGACATTTCGTTAAAATTGCGTGCACTTTTCGATACAACTGTAGCATCTGATCACAACACATCGAAACGCCCGCGTCCGCTTCGATTTTTCTGTTAGTTAACATTTTTTTCGTATTTCAATGCCAACTTTCTGTATTTTGAACCGTGCAATTTTACTAATACGTTCGGCGTATCGTCTTTGGGCGATAAATCGCAGGACCATAAAATGGCTTCTAATTCGGCATGCAGTTCCGTTTTATTCTAACAATTTGTACGAGTTTAAAATCTTATACAAAAGGATAAGTCTATAGCATATTTTTCTGAATCTGTAATTTTTAGTTGATTTTATAGAAAATACATCTGTCGTTCTAACACATTTACTATAGACAAATAAATCGCCGATTTCATGCAAGCGCATGCGGAGGGTTTTCTGCAAATCAACAAAGAATTAATAAATTGAGTTGAAAACACGAATTCTCTATTTTTTAAGTCCACGTATAGGCAATCGGTTCTTAGAATTGCATAAAAGAAAATGTCACTTTCACATTTATACTGAAAATTAAACACTGTTTTTAATGGCGATACGGCAGATTGATCTACAAATCTAAACAACCTAATACCGGCCGAGATGCTTTCGCTAATATTATAAAATGCCCTTCGGTCGTAATTACATAAATTAAAAAGCTTTTCTTTCATACGAGACACGTCGGTGAAGCAAAACGCTATTGTGTTAGAATACGAATCTTCTAAGCACGTTTAATTGTCGAACAAATTAAATTGCATGCAAAATAGAAAAAGGGCTCGAGACCCAATCAAAAACCGTCCCGATATTTAAAGTCTTTTAAATAAGCAGGCAATTCCTTGCATGCGATTCTATAAAATTATGTGGATAATCCGCAATTAGCATATCACGATTGTAATGGGTTGCTGATCTAATTCTATATTCAATACTCATAACTTTAAAAATCAAGATGTAAAAATACTAAAATTATAAAATTAATTACCATGTATAGGTAGGTATTCTAGTGTGATGACGATACGGATGGCTTTTTTGCTCTTGCCGTTCTTGATTTTCCTTGGGAGGATCCGTGAGGGCTGATGATGATGGATCCTTTGTTTTTCGCCCATGCAGCAGAAGGAAATACTCCTGCAGGATTAGGTTTACCTTTAAAATAAACGAATTTCGTATTAGTTTTTAAATAAAAATTAAAATATTAAATACTAACCAACTTCGAACGATCCTAGGTAGTGCAAACAAAGGCATTCCTGTTTATTCAGCTCTTCGATATCTTTGTCGCTAATTACGTCCGCGATTCTCTGCGGAAGGAACACAACGCATTCTTCTAATTCGACGAGAATGATCCGAGAATTCTTCTTTGACTGAAGAGATTTATGCTTAAAACCGGATAAGGGCGCTGTAGCTCGAGATCTTTGACTTTTACGGTCTTCTTCCTATCGATGCGGCTTACTGAATTGATTTTTTAATTAACTCCATATTTTAATTCTAATTACGAATATAATTACATAAAGTTAAAAATATATTTACAATTATTACCTGTTTTTAATGCAAGCTGCACGATGACAAAACACGTTGCAGGACTCTCAAACTTATATTTTACAAGATAAAAAGCCTTACAAGGGATCTTCTATTTATATCACTCCGAATGACGTACAATTTATTACGCATCTGAAAACCGCTCCCACATACACGATTCAGACATTAACGATAGCAATTCATTAGAATTAAATAGCATTGCCCTTGTTTTGGACAAAAAGCTCATTCAAATTAAAACGCCATCTTTTATTATGCGGATATTGAAGTCGCATAAAAATTAATGAGGCATATTTTTATTCAAAGATGTAAGTAACAAAACATTTTCCCGACTCGGCATCGATAAAGAATATAAAAATCCCAAACGTCTATATTTCGAGGATTTATGAGCCCATATTTGTTAAAAATAATGGGTTCCTATATAATTAATGATGCAAAACGATGTGTACTGAAATTAAAACTTACTCACGAATGATGTAATCATGAAACTACAGTATTTTCTTTACGCGTTCCAAGAAGCTATCTTTTATACATACAATGTTTTAACAAAAGCGATTCCCGACTTCGATAATAAAAAATAATTATACAAACATACTCGATCATTTATATTTTAACTTCCGCTTTATATAATGAATGTATACTATACAAAATTTACGACCACTTTTTATTTCTCGGCAAAATACGATTTCGTCATCGTATATGCTTTGGGTTCATATAATGCACACAAAATTAAGGAAGAACTTTTTTACCATTTATACCGAAACAATTACATTTAAAACGTCTTGCACGTGTCCGATGAGATAATCGCGACCCCGTTTTTTTTTCTCTTGCCCGACGATCTGAAATCTCTGCGTTATTTTAAATACTTCATCATAATTGCCTACGAAAACATCGAGCGTAACATTTCCAAAATATTAAAGTTTACTTGAAACGTCTTGCACGTGTGTCCGATGAGATAATCATGACCCTGTATTTGTATACGAATTAAATAGCGCACTTTCATCATCTTCTCTCTCGGAGGGCAAAAAATACACGCACACGTCATCGATCGAACCATCTTGAGCAAAAATACGATTACGTCAGTAGTATAGCTATGGAGAAGCTGAGACAGCCCTTTTAAAGGGCCATCGCAATTTTTTCTTATCAACACCTGTAATAAAAAACCCTTGCGGTTATTTACCCAGACTTATTCTCGATCGCGACCACCACCCCCGAAAACACGCTCTTAAAACAAAAACACGTTCGCACCACTTGCGCGCCCTTACGATATTTCGTCTTAGACTAAAACACGCACGCCCCCTACACGCCTATACACATAACGATACATACCTTTCTTTTCGAAAATAAAACAACAACAACACCGCCCCCGATCGATATCTACACACACACTTTTATCACGAGGGCGGCACGACTTCCACGTTAACTTCACCGACAAACCATACATACCCTACACCCTACACGCACACACCTGCACATACATACCTCTCTTTTATATAATACGCACACCCTTTACAAGATATTTATGATCCTTTTAAAAAGGGCCGGCCAGCTTCTCCATAGCCATACTATCGTTATCCTCAAACCTAACTAATACTAACACACACACACCTACACATACATGACCTTCACACATACATACTTCTCTTTTTCATAATACACACACCCTTTACAAGATATTTATGACCCTTTAAAAAGGGCTATCCCAGCTTCTCCATAGTTATACTACTTGTGAAACCTACAAAAAGCCTCACCAGAGTAAAAAAAAAATATTCAAGCCTCTCGAAATGGGCACCAAGTTTTGCTGTGATTCTCGCCCTTTTGAATCTCTTCTGATAATCGCCTCTTTACTCTTTCTGCCTCGGCTGCTCACCTAGTTAAAAACTTTCATCCTCATTCATAAAAAAAAACAAACACATTCCTACCACAAACATCAATGTTAACTCTATTTACATCAATATTCATAATACATTAAAATTTCAAAATTAAATTTCAGCATAAATTTCAGTATCATAAAATTTCAAGTTTAAATTTGTAATCATTTTTAATTTGCATCCAGAATTAAAGTCCTGGTAGGATGCATACTAATTAAGTTACAATATGTGCAGACCTAAGTCTGAATAATTCATAATTCGTTCACGCTATACAAAGCGGCATACTTCAATGTATTTATTTATCGCTACTACTTTAGATAATTGGTACAGTAATACCCGCAAATATAACTAGAGTTTATTACCTTATCTATCTTCTGTAAGTGCACTCAAGCATAATAACTTGTATCATAGCACGTATTCTGCTTGAAGTATGGTATCACATCAAAAAATAAAGAGCAAAACTGTTTAAAGTATTCAATAAAATCAAAAATCTAAGGGAGCGAAACTCATATTAACACGGGTTTATATAATGGCGCGCTGCACGTCGGATTTGTTCCTCAACGGACAATTTTTAGAATTTCGCATTCTCTTTTCCCTTTTCGACAGTCCGGCACAGAGATTCTACAAAATTTGCACTCATGCCAGTTAAATCTAAGAAATTTTCACACGGCTCGCAACGCGTCTGCGAACAACTAATTAATTTTCTATAGAAATTGTTGTTTTCATCTCTCATATCTGCAACTTATTTCAACCAATCGCAAACCCAGTGAAGCTTCACAAATCACGCCTTTATTATCAGTGTCTCTGTTTTACGCGTTTAACCATCCCTTTCTACCTTGGTCTGAGTGGTACAAATCGATATTCTTTACTTTCGGCTGTCTAAACTACACGTGGACCCGCGACGTGACTTTTAAATAAACGCTGTTTTGTATTTCGTGCTAAAGCATCCGACCGTTTCCAATATACGTAGAAGCTGCATGTTTATCTATTCAAATTTATTAGAACTTTGATATTTAAAAATACGCAGGTGTTCAATCGTAATACTTCTACGATTTGGATATTCTACGTATTTTAACCTTCTTGATAGATTTGTATGCTAGCAACGCGTCTCATATTTGGTATTATTGGGTTTTTAAAAGCTTTTATGCGTATTATGTATTACTAATGGTTCAATTAACTCCAATTAAAATAATAATGAATGGCATTGACTTCTACCCTTTAATTTTTAGCGAATACTAATTAAATATTAATTATTATTTGTACACTTTGTTTAATACCCGTTACTTAAAAATTGAATTAATTACTATAAATTTCGCACGTAATTTCTATTTGTTTCTTTATAGAAGGTGATTAAAATTGTTTGATGTCGTTAATTAATTTTCTACCCTGGTCTAAATTTGAGTAATATATATATATATATATATATATATATATATATATATATATAAGTGTATTGCTATGTACTTACTGGATTTATCGATCTGCAGGCTTGGGCAGCCATATAAATTTATGCTATGAATTAACTGGAACTATCATTCGCCGACTTTGAACTGTCCAGTAAATACTTAATATGAGAACGCCGTACTCGGTATCAATGGCGTATTCTTACTTGACTCCACCTCTCTGTTTAAATTATCAAATTACACACCCACTAATTTTATTATTCTGCCTCGACTAGCTTTTATTTTGAATTATAAAAATGAAGTTAGTTAATTCCATATAATAAAACAAATATTATGTACAGGTTTTGAAAATTACTAAAATACACTTTTCAATCAATCAATATTGTAAATCTTATTTATCTCAAAAATCATATGCTTTGCTATCAATCTAAAGTCACCAAAAAAACTACTGTTCTTATAAAAGAAGCCTGGAACGTTCAAAACCCCTTTATTATATTACGTACTTTCTACGTATGCAAAGTTCGTTGCTGACTCAGTTACACTAGTTCATATTAATTAAGCAAATTCAATATTCAAATTCAAATAGAAAAAAATGTCTTAAAACTAAAAAGATCTAACCTGGTCTGTTTACTTTGTGCTTCCTTATTTCTTTCTCGCAACTTAAAATTGTACCAAGACTATCAACGCATCTATTATCAATCCATCAATTAGAATTTTCCATGCATTATCATTAACATCGTATTCGAAATTATTCTTCACCAATTCGGAATTAATATATACCCATTTGAAATATTATCTATCCACACGCTTGAATTATTACATTTGAATTATTGTCGTCGCCCTTTGAATTATTGTCATCAGCCTTCGAGTTGGATTTAGATTATCATCGTCAGACTTAGATTTATTATCGTCCAATCACCAAACTTAGAGTTAGATTACTTGCACCAAACTTAGACTTAGATTTAGATTATCATCGTCAGACTTAGATTACTCGCACCAAACTTAGAATGTCATCGTCAGACTTAGAGCCCTATTATTATTATATTTTAGTTTAAATAAATTCCCCAAATTCTACTTACGCTAATCGGCAATAGAAATTTTCATCTTCGTGGCACTATCTGTCACTAAACAATTTTCACTTTTAAATATTATTCTTACGCGTTGCTCTTAGGTTCAAAGTGACGCACCTTGGCCTTTGTTGAGTTAAAAACTCAGTTCCGTTATCATTGTCGCTGTTAATATATGATTGATTTCCCACTTCGTCTGTGGGCATGGCTTACAAGCCCGTCGCTAATCTTAACCAATAAGGTCTCTCTATTTTCTACACTTAAAGTAGTTTTCTGACGTCCTCTCAAGTAATTGTTGTTTGCTTACAGCTGCTTCGTTATCAGCCCATTCGGTGTTTTGAGAAAATAATCGCTTTTCCATATTATACACAAATATCTGATGCAATTCGACTTTCAATTTTCATATATGCTTATTTATTTACGCATTTTTAATTACCTTTACTTATCAAAAATTGTTAACTGTTTGTACTCACTTACACTACGCTTCTCTAAGTTTTATTTGTTATCTCCGTATTATCATAACTGATTGGAATTTTTTTGAATGCGTGTTTAATTACATTTATTATGCTTACTTATAAATACGCGTACTTCTACTAAAAAATATCGTTATTTGCATTACCTAAATTTACTAAAATTCTATATACAGAGTGTTAAATATTTGTTACCTACCTAATGCATGAATTACTTATTTCTATGCTAACTATGCGTCTTATTGTGTCTATTTGCGTCGCTTAAAACTACTTATACTCTATATACAGGGTGTTGACTGCTTACTATTTACAAACTATCCCAATTACTCAATTTTCTATTACATAAATGCAGTTTTCTGCTTCCTATCATAATTCCTGATTTCTACATGACCATTGCTATAAAATACACCCTTAAACAACCCCTTATCACAGCATAATATATATCAAAAAGCAGTTTAGTTCCTTCTACACAATTATAGAATGAGGAAATTATAACAATATTCACCAAGAATCAACCAAAATATCAATGACGTGTTAATCACTTTACAAAGCTTTCCAAATTAAATACCCAAAATATCAGATCTGTTATTAGGTTTACAAATATCTATTAAAATTTCAAAAGTCTAATAATTTTTAGTTTTCATAACTACTTTATTAAATGAAATATTTAGATAGGGCTAAATTAAGGTGTTTAAGTTCATTCGTAATAATATAAGGTATAACCCTTAATTTAAAATGTGATAAATTTTAAATATCAAAAGTTATTATAACTACACAGCAAAACCAGAATTGTAGGTTGTTACAATGTTGTTTCCTATATCCTGTCTTGTGTCAATATTGGCCAACTGCAGTCGACATGTGAAAGTAATAAAAAAAGCTTACCTTACACAACGATGTTCTTAATTACGTAGAGACTATTACATTGTCCAAACCAGATGTGCTGACATACGGTGTTTTGACAAACAAGTGACGTCAATACACGGACCACATTTTATGGTGTAATAAACTGGAATTTTCTTGGAACCATTTATACAAACGTAAACTGTATTTCTTCCACGTAAATTGAAACGAAAACAACCATCTAACGGGCTATCCAAAATACTTTGTCTTTAACGATGTTCCAATTGTTATTAAGACAGTCAATTTGACAGTAATTTGGAGAATTCAATTTTGCTATTTGTTGTTTTAAATTCGAAACCTTATCTTTACTGAATCTCCAGTATTATTATTCCATTACTGATAATAAAGTTTAATCATTACAAAAACCGGGTTTTTGCTAACCATTAAGGTTAATTTTATGAACAAGCTTTTAAGAAAATTATTATTAGAAATTCTCTGAGGTCATACTTAGAAAATTCTTGGAGCACGTTTTGTAAATTTAGTGAAAGCAAAATTAGGAGGCTTGGATAATTTTTACCAAAAGTCTATGGAGCGTTTAAACGCTATTATATTAAAATTCAACATTAAACATATGAACGAAATCTTGCAAACGGTATCACTAAACATATTAACAGATCTTTAACAAATTATCGTAATACTTTAGAGTGCATTTTTATTTAAAAATATCGTTATCCTTTAGAGCGCTATAACAGAATTATTTAGTTTGATTTAACAAATACTCAATGTGCTTACCATTATTAAAAAATACTATAAGTCAAGTTCATGTTGCACTTGACCAAGCGGCTACGCCTATGGCCACACGTAAATTGCTGGTGAGAACACAATACAACTGCATGGTGTTTCTTTATCGAATGTTATTGCCAGACTAACCTGTTTGTCTTATGCGCACAAGTAATTTTAACGTCGCTTGACATTGAAGAGTCTATTCAAACGGCCAACGTTTGTTGATAGCAAACAGACCAGCACTATGGAATAATTTCTGTCTTGTGATTGGGCTACACGGTTCCAATCTGAATTTTTATTTGCATAACAATATTTAAGTGTTTAGTTAAATAGACAAAACAGCGTATTCAATTAATAATCTTCGGGGATTTGCAATCTTCAAAGAAAATTGTTACACTCATACTAGGCATATAGTAACGCTAATTAAAAATTTTGTTTTTAACTAATATTCTTTACAAGAGCTCTTAGAGCTTGCTGCAAAATTGAATATTTTGAACCGACACACAGCTTGACGATCCTGGGCTTATAGTGTTTTGCCCATCTTCCTCTTGCAGCATTAATTTTAGAAATTTTGACTGCCTTGTAGCTAGGTCTTTTCATTTTTCTTAGGACGTAATTTGCCCGTCTGGTGGTTTCTTCTTACTTTTTCGATGGTTGGTAAAGGTGGAAGGTGGAATGGTTAATGACTACTGGCTACTTCATGACTGGTTGGTGACTGCTGGCTGCTTGATTTTTTTTTAACTGTGCCGGTGCCTTTTTTTTATTATTGCTATACAACATCTAGTATGTGTCGGGATGTGGCTTTCTTTTGGGTTTGTTTGTGTTATATGGGGTTACGATGTTGCGTAGGTATGCTAGGTCTGTGGTGCCTAATATGTTGTAGGTGTTTGTTGCTGATTGTGTAAAGTAGGTTTCTAATGTTGGTAGTTGTAGGTCGTGTCTTAGTGTCTCGTTGCGTACATACCAGGGTGCTCCTGTGAGTGTACTGTAAGATAAAGGTAAATTAGAATTTAATGAAATTATTCATGCCTGGAGCTAAAAAATGATTATTTGAAGAAAACTATTGTGCAGATTCAAGATGACAATGTTATTTAACACTCTTACTAAATGTGCGAATATTTACTAATATGATGGAAGGGTATACTGTAAGGTAAAGGTAAATTAGATGATACTGTGCCTGGTACTTTCCAATGTATAGCCTATACATTAAAAACCGTATTGTTTAGAATAATAATCAATTGGGGGGGTGTTGCTATTTGATTAATAAAATTTCCAAGTACTGACGCTTTTACACTTTTTTCCAATTACAACCATTAGACATCCGGCTTTGAGCGTTTAGCGACTATGCGTACTTGTATTTTCAAATACGTAAAAGATTTATATATTATATCAATAATGAAACACTTTACGAAGTATGCTAATTATTTTCTAATAAATTATGCAGACGGTCGAGTGAGTGGAAAAGCAGAGTTTCGTGAAATATTTTGAAATCTGTAATAAAAGGTGTGCGAAAATATCTCGGTGATGTATCTGTTACGATTCTTCGTGTACAATACAGTGTTCCAGCATCCCAGATATAAATAATGCGATTAATTTGCAATGGCAAGATGATATAATATGATTAAGGTGTAATTAAAGAGAAATAGGGCTGTGTCTCTTTGGGTACTTGGATTAGCAGTAATACTGTCACTAAATGTGCGAATATTTGCTAATATGGTGGAAGGGTATACTGTAAGATAAAGGCAAATTAGAATTTAATTAAATTATCCATGCCTGGAGCTAAAAAATACTTAGTTGAAGAAAACTATTGTGCAGATTTTGTTACCGGATGATGGGCTAGGTTAGGCTAGTTTGAAACGTTGGGATCGGGATTTTTTACAAGATGCCTAAAAAGCACCTACTTTGTTAATCCCTTCATTTTTGTTTTACTGGTCTAATATGGCAGATGAGAATCTAAAAAGGTGTCGCGATTACAAAAAGTTTGAGAAGTCAATAGAGTGAGTGCTAAGGAAACTGTTAACGAGAATTTCCGTCAATCTAGAATGCATATAGGTTGTGGTGATGTAATGGGTGAATTAGCAACGAGTCTTGATAAAACAAGAATTCTTGCACTTATTTTTTGTTTTAATATTTGTAATAAACTTCGTATAATACATGTTGTTGTTTGTTCCAAGTTGATCTCTCAACAGCTAATACATTTTTAATAAAATCTTATTACACTGCTTTAGTAAGCGCCGCGTCAAGATTGCAAATTCCAACTCATATTCTCGTTCCCTAAAATCATATTCAGCTGTTTTCTAGGTACTGTAGCAGGAAGAATTGTTACCTGGTGACGTCATCAAACATGATACATCGACAATTTTAGATTTCGTTGTCGTGTCAAGTCTACTTTCATCACTAAATATTATTTCAGCTTAAGATAAGAGCTGTCTTCATCAGTGTCTATAGAGGATACAAGGGGCGTAATATAAATATTGTTAAGTACACTTTGAATGATTGTTAAATATATTTTGGGATATTGGCGTAGCAATGGTAATGTGATGGTAGAGTCTTTAGTTGCGCGAGGTGGTACTTAACTCAGGTCCAAGGACCTAGGGATCGATTGAGAAGTGTTAATGAAAGTAACAATTACCTAAATAGAAGTAATGAAACGATGAAATCAAACAACAGTATTTAATAATGAATTAACTTAAAACTAAATAACATGTTAATAAAATACGAAGCAGTAAAAGAGTTAAACAGTAATAATAATGAAAAGTTAACTTACGGTTAGAATTCTAAGTGACCATCTTAATTAGAGTTTCTTCAGCATTTATAAAGGGTTAAGTCACCATTTTGATGAGAGCTAACTTGCTCTTCAGCAGACGACCAATGACTTGACTAGCTACTTAGCTGCCCACAAACTACCGATGAGTGGAAGGGTGTCTTAGCCTTTTATACATGCTGACCCAAGGATACTGGTTTCTACGGAAGGTTTTGGCATGTGATAATCAGTACAGAGGTTAGCCAAAACTTCCTAGTTTGTAACAATCTTACAGGAAACTGATTAGGAAAAATACAAAGTAACTAACTAATGTGGTACAGATTAAGAGGAAATAACATGAAACATTACGGTTTGGTTTGAAGAAGATAATGACAAAGTTTCCTAAAATACAGGATGCTAAATGTATTGATTGATACAATGTTGCATTTCTAAAAGTAATCTAAAATAATGGCTTCTCTATATACAACAATGTCTCGCACATCTCGTCGGTTCAAAATATTCGATTCTACAGCAAGCTCTAAGAGCTCTTGTAAAGAATATTGACTAAACACAAAATTTTTAATTAGCGTTATTATATGCCCAGTATGATCATTGATCATACTTTAATAAATTACTTTAAATTAACCTCTAAAATGAACGAGCGTGAAGTTAGCAATGGAAACGTTTCTCTAGCAACATATTTTATAGTATCTCAAATAATAATAAGTAGCGCTCATGATTAATAAAATGCCACACAAGCACCCCTAGAACCAAATGCGAACAGCTGTTAAGATTTTAGGAATATCTCACACATTTTGTATGTGCCCCAACACCCCTCCGCATGAAGTGTATAATACGGAAAAATGTAATTTCTAAAAAACAGGGCATGACCCGATAAAAAATGTTACGTATGTTTTAGATGCAGATGCTCAATGTCTCAGCAATTTTTGAAAAATATCGTATGTGTCATTCATAGAAACAACAATAAATAATTAATACAGTTTTTTGAAAAATATCCTATGACGTCATCCATAGAAGCGAGTATTATTAGTGTAGGTAGTACGTGTCCGTAAATATGATCAATTTGAAAAATTAATTTCTTGCAAACAAGACATGAGCCATTTCTGCTTTTGACGTATAGTGTTTTATATACATATGCTTAGTGCCCCTGAATTTTTTGAAAAATATCGTATGACGTCATCCATAGAAAATAGTATTTTTAGTATAGGTAAGTGTATGTATAAAAATATGATCAAACTAAAAAATTAATTTCTCGCAAACAAGACATGAGCCATTTCTGCTTTTGACGTATAGAGTTCTATATAAATATGCTTAGTGCCCCTAAATTTTTTTAAAAATATATGACGTCACCCATAGAAAATAGTATTTTTAGTATAAGTAGTGCGTGTATAAAAATATGATCAAACTAAAAAATTAATTTCTCGCAAACAAGACATGAGCCATTTCTGTTTTTGACGTATAGTGTTTTATATACATATATGCTTAGTGCCCCTGAATTTTTTGAAAAATATCCTATGACGTCATCAATAGAAAATAGTATTTTCAGTATAGGTAGTGCGTGTAGAAAAATATGATCAAACTAAAACATTAATTTCCCGCAAACAAGACATGAGCCATTTCTGCTTTTGACGTATAGAGTTCTATATAAATATGCTTAGTGCCCCTACATTTTTTTAAAAATATATTACGTCACCCATAGAAAATAGTATTTTTAGTATAGGTAGTGCGTGTATAAAAATATGATCAAACTAAAAAATTAATTTCTCGCAAACAAAACATGAGCTATTTTTGCTTTTGATGTAGTGTTTTATGTACATATGCTTAGTACCCCTGAATTTTTTGAAAAATATCCTATGACGTCATCCATAGAAAATAGTATTTTAGTATAGGTAGTGCTTGTATAAAATATGATCAAACTAAAAATTAATTTCTCGCAAACAAAACATGAGCTATTTCTGCTTTTGATGTAGTGTTTTATGTACATATGCTTAGTACCCTGAATTTTTGAAAATATCCTATGACGTCAACCATAGAAAATAGTATTTTTAGTATAGGTAGTGCGTGTATAAAAATATGATCAAACTAAAAAATTAATTTCTCGCAAACAAAACATGAGCTATTTTTGCTTTTGATGTAGTGTTTTATGTACATATGCTTAGTACCCCTGAATTTTTTGAAAAATATCCTATGACGTCATCCATAGAAAATAGTTTTTTTTAGTATAGGTAGTGCGTGTATAAAAATATGATCAAACTAAAAAATTAATTTCTCGCAAACAAGACATGAGCCATTTCTGCTTTTGACGTATAGAGTTATATATACATATGCTTAGTGCCCCTGAATTTTTTAAAATATATGACGTTATCCATAGAAAATAGTATTTTTAGTATAGGTAAGTGCGTGTATAAAATATGATCAAACTCAAAATTAATTTCGCAAACAAGACATGAGCTATTTCTGCTTTTGACGTATAGTGTTTTATATACATATGCTTAGTGCCCTGAATTTTTTAAAATATATGCCGTCATCCATAGAAAATAGTATTTTAGTATAGTTAAGTGTATGTATAAAAATATGATCAAACTAAAAATTAATTTCTCGCAAACAAGACATGAGCCATTTCTGCTTTTGACGTATAGAGTTCTATATACATACGCTTAGTGCCCTGAATTTTTTAAAATATATGACGTTATCCATAGAAAATAGTATTTTAGTATAGGTAAGTGTATGTATAAAAATATGATCAAACTAAAAAATTAATTTCTCGCAAACAAGACATGAGCTGTTTCTGCTTTTGACGTACAGTGTTTTATATACATATGCTTAGTGCCCCTGAATTTTTTTAAAAATATATGACGTCATCCATAGAAAATAGTATTTTAGTATAGGTAAGTGTATGTATAAAAATATGATCAAACTAAAAAATTAATTTCTCGCAAACAAGACATGAGCCATTTCTGCTTTTGACGTATAGTGTTTTATATACATATGCTTAGTGCCCCTGAATTTTTTTTAAAAAATATATGACGTCATCCATAGAAAATAGTATTTTTAGTATAGGTAAGTGTATGTATAAAAATATGATCAAACTAAAAAATTAATTTCTCGCAAACAAGACATGAGCTGTTTCTGCTTTTGACGTATAGTGTTTTATATACATATGCTTAGTGCCCCTGAATTTTTTTGAAAATATATGATGTCATCCATAGAAAATAGTATTTTAGTATAGGTAAGTGTATGTATAAAAATATGATCAAACTAAAAAATTAATTTCTTGCAAACAAGACGAGCCATTTCTGCTTTTGACGTATAATGTTTTATATACATATGCTTAGTGCCCCTGAATTTTTTTTAAAATATATGACGTCATCCATAGAAAATAGTATTTTTAGTATAGGTAAGTGTATGTATAAAAATATGATCAAACTAAAAAATTAATTTCTTGCAAACAAGACATGAGCCATTTCTGCTTTTGACGTATAATGTTTTATATACATATGCTTAGTGCCCCTGAATTTTTTTTAAAATATATGACGTCATCCATAGAAAATAGTATTTTAGTATAGGTAAGTGTGTGTATAAAAATATGATCAAACTAAAAAATTAATTTCTCGCAAACAAGACATGAGCTATTTCTGCTTTTGACGTATAGTGTTTTATATACATATGCTTAGTGCCCCTGAATTTTTTGAAAAATATCCTATGACGTCATCCATAGAAAATAGTATTTTTAGTATAGGTGAGTGTGTGTATAAAAATATGATCAAACTAAAAAATTAATTTCTCGCAAACAAGACATGAGCTGTTTCTGCTTTTGACGTATAGTGTTTTATATACATATGCTTAGTGCCCCTGAATTTTTTTGAAAATATATGATGTCATCCATAGAAAATAGTATTTTTAGTATAGGTAAGTGTATGTATAAAAATATGATCAAAATAAAAAATTAATTTCTCGCAAACAAGGCATGAGCTGTTTCTGCTTTTGACGTATAGTGTTTTATATACATATATGCTTAGTGCCCCTGAATTTGTTGAAAAATATCCTATGACGTCATCCATAGAAAATAGTATTTTTAGTATAGGTAAGTGCGTGTATAAAAATATGATCAAACTAAAAATTAATTTCTCGCAAACAAGACATGAGCTATTTCTGCTTTTGACGTATAGTGTTTTATATACATATGCTTAGTGCCCCTGAATTTTTTTAAAAATATATGATGTCATCCATAGAAAATAGTATTTTTAGTATAGGTAAGTGTATGTATAAAATATGATCAAACTAAAAATTAATTTCTGCAAACAAGACATGAGCCATTTCTGCTTTTGACGTATAGTGTTTTATATACATATGCTTAGTGCCCCTGAATTTTTTTAAAAATATATGACGTCATCCATAGAAAATAGTATTTTTAGTATAGGTAAGTGTATGTATAAAAATATGATCAAACTAAAAAATTAATTTCTCGCAAACAAGACATGAGCTGTTTCTGCTTTTGACGTATAGTGTTTTATATACATATGCTTAGTGCCCCTGAATTTTTTTGAAAATATATGATGTCATCCATAGAAAATAGTATTTTTAGTATAGGTAAGTGTATGTATAAAATATGATCAAAATAAAAATTAACTTCTCGCAAACAAGGCATGAGCTGTTTCTGCTTTTGACGTATAGTGTTTTATATACATATATGCTTAGTGCCCCTGAATTTGTTGAAAAATATCCTATGACGTCATCCATAGAAAATAGTATTTTTAGTATAGGTAAGTGCGTGTATAAAAATATGATCAAACTAAAAAATTAATTTCTTCCAAACAAGACATGATCCATTTCTGCTTTTGACGTATAGAGTTTTATATACATATATGCTTAGTGCCCCTGAATTTTTTGAAAAATATCCTATGACGTCATCAATAGAAAATAGTATTTTCAGTATAGGTAGTGCGTGTAGAAAAATATGATCAAACTAAAACATTAATTTCCCGCAAACAAGACATGAGCCATTTCTGCTTTTGACGTATAGAGTTCTATATAAATATGCTTAGTGCCCCTACATTTTTTTAAAAATATATTACGTCACCCATAGAAAATAGTATTTTTAGTATAGGTAGTGCGTGTATAAAAATATGATCAAACTAAAAAATTAATTTCTCGCAAACAAGACATGAGCCATTTCTGTTTTTGACGTATAGTGTTTTATATACATATATGCTTAGTGCCCCTGAATTTTTTGAAAAATATCCTATGACGTCATCCAATAGAAAATAGTATTTTCAGTATAGGTAGTGCGTGTAGAAAAATATGATCAAACTAAAACATTAATTTCCCGCAAACAAGACATGAGCCATTTCTGCTTTTGACGTATAGAGTTCTATATAAATATGCTTAGTGCCCCTACATTTTTTTAAAAATATATTACGTCACCCATAGAAAATAGTATTTTTAGTATAGGTAGTGCGTGTATAAAAATATGATCAAACTAAAAAATTAATTTCTCGCAAACAAAACATGAGCTATTTTTGCTTTTGATGTAGTGTTTTATGTACATATGCTTAGTACCCCTGAATTTTTTGAAAAATATCCTATGACGTCATCCATAGAAAATAGTATTTTTAGTATAGGTAGTGCTTGTATAAAAATATGATCAAACTAAAAAATTAATTTCTCGCAAACAAAACATGAGCTATTTCTGCTTTTGATGTAGTGTTTTATGTACATATGCTTAGTACCCCTGAATTTTTTGAAAAATATCCTATGACGTCAACCATAGAAAATAGTATTTTTAGTATAGGTAGTGCGTGTATAAAAATATGATCAAACTAAAAAATTAATTTCTCGCAAACAAAACATGAGCTATTTTTGCTTTTGATGTAGTGTTTTATGTACATATGCTTAGTACCCCTGAATTTTTTGAAAAATATCCTATGACGTCATCCATAGAAAATAGTTTTTTTTAGTATAGGTAGTGCGTGTATAAAAATATGATCAAACTAAAAAATTAATTTCTCGCAAACAAGACATGAGCCATTTCTGCTTTTGACGTATAGAGTTATATATACATATGCTTAGTGCCCCTGAATTTTTTTTAAAATATATGACGTTATCCATAGAAAATAGTATTTTTAGTATAGGTAAGTGCGTGTATAAAAATATGATCAAACTCAAAATTAATTTCTCGCAAACAAGACATGAGCTATTTCTGCTTTTGACGTATAGTGTTTTATATACATATGCTTAGTGCCCCTGAATTTTTTTAAAAATATATGCCGTCATCCATAGAAAATAGTATTTTTAGTATAGTTAAGTGTATGTATAAAAATATGATCAAACTAAAAAATTAATTTCTCGCAAACAAGACATGAGCCATTTCTGCTTTTGACGTATAGAGTTCTATATACATACGCTTAGTGCCCCTGAATTTTTTTTAAAATATATGACGTTATCCATAGAAAATAGTATTTTTAGTATAGGTAAGTGTATGTATAAAAATATGATCAAACTAAAAAATTAATTTCTCGCAAACAAGACATGAGCTGTTTCTGCTTTTGACGTACAGTGTTTTATATACATATGCTTAGTGCCCCTGAATTTTTTTAAAAATATATGACGTCATCCATAGAAAATAGTATTTTTAGTATAGGTAAGTGTATGTATAAAAATATGATCAAACTAAAAAATTAATTTCTCGCAAACAAGACATGAGCCATTTCTGCTTTTGACGTATAGTGTTTTATATACATATGCTTAGTGCCCCTGAATTTTTTAAAAAATATATGACGTCATCCATAGAAAATAGTATTTTTAGTATAGGTAAGTGTATGTATAAAAATATGATCAAACTAAAAATTAATTTCTCGCAAACAAGACATGAGCTGTTTCTGCTTTTGACGTATAGTGTTTTATATACATATGCTTAGTGCCCCTGAATTTTTTTGAAAATATATGATGTCATCCATAGAAAATAGTATTTTTAGTATAGGTAAGTGTATGTATAAAAATATGATCAAACTAAAAAATTAATTTCTTGCAAACAAGACATGAGCCATTTCTGCTTTTGACGTATAATGTTTTATATACATATGCTTAGTGCCCCTGAATTTTTTTTAAAATATATGACGTCATCCATAGAAAATAGTATTTTCAGTATAGGTAAGTGTATGTATAAAAATATGATCAAACTAAAAAATTAATTTCTTGCAAACAAGACATGAGCCATTTCTGCTTTTGACGTATAATGTTTTATATACATATGCTTAGTGCCCCTGAATTTTTTTTAAAATATATGACGTCATCCATAAAAAATAGTATTTTTAGTATAGGTAAGTGTGTGTATAAAAATATGATCAAACTAAAAAATTAATTTCTCGCAAACAAGACATGAGCTATTTCTGCTTTTGACGTATAGTGTTTTATATACATATGCTTAGTGCCCCTGAATTTTTTGAAAAATATCCTATGACGTCATCCATAGAAAATAGTATTTTTAGTATAGGTGAGTGTGTGTATAAAAATATGATCAAACTAAAAAATTAATTTCTCGCAAACAAGACATGAGCTGTTTCTGCTTTTGACGTATAGTGTTTTATATACATATGCTTAGTGCCCCTGAATTTTTTTGAAAATATATGATGTCATCCATAGAAAATAGTATTTTTAGTATAGGTAAGTGTATGTATAAAATATGATCAAAATAAAAATTAATTTCTCGCAAACAAGGCAGGAGCTGTTTCTGCTTTTGACGTCTAGTGTTTTATATACATATATGCTTAGTGCCCTGAATTTGTTGAAAAATATCCTATGACGTCATCCATAGAAAATAGTATTTTAGTATAGGTAAGTGCGTGTATAAAATATGATCAAACTAAAATTAATTTCTCGCAAACAAGACATGAGCTATTTCTGCTTTTGACGTATAGTGTTTTATATACATATGCTTAGTGCCCCTGAATTTTTTTAAAAATATATGATGTCATCCATAGAAAATAGTATTTTTAGTATAGGTAAGTGTATGTATAAAAATATGATCAAACTAAAAAATTAATTTCTCGCAAACAAGACATGAGCCATTTCTGCTTTTGACGTATAGTGTTTTATATACATATGCTTAGTGCCCCTGAATTTTTTTAAAAATATATGACGTCATCCATAGAAAATAGTATTTTTAGTATAGGTAAGTGTATGTATAAAAATATGATCAAACTAAAAAATTAATTTCTCGCAAACAAGACATGAGCTGTTTCTGCTTTTGACGTATAGTGTTTTATATACATATGCTTAGTGCCCCTGAATTTTTTTGAAAATATATGATGTCATCCATAGAAAATAGTATTTTTAGTATAGGTAAGTGTATGTATAAAAATATGATCAAAATAAAAAATTAACTTCTCGCAAACAAGGCATGAGCTGTTTCTGCTTTTGACGTATAGTGTTTTATATACATATATGCTTAGTGCCCCTGAATTTGTTGAAAAATATCCTATGACGTCATCCATAGAAAATAGTATTTTTAGTATAGGTAAGTGCGTGTTTAAAAATATGATCAAACTAAAAAATTAATTTCTTCCAAACAAGACATGATCCATTTCTGCTTTTGACGTATAGAGTTCTATATACATATGCTTAGTGCCCCTGAATTTTTTTTAAAATATATGGCGTCATCCATAGAAAATAGTATTTTTAGTATAAATAAGTATAAATAGTATAAATAAGTTTTCGCAATTCTTTTATGCTGCTGTGGAGTATAGACATTTTATTGGCTGCTATTCATGATTATCCATTAAATTACCAACACCACGTTACCAAACACATTTACAATGCTCGAACGACGATGTAATAATCATCCTTCAAATTAAAATTTAATTATTCAAAGTTTGTGTTAGAATCCGTTTTACTCTTTCTTTTGTCTTCTGAATAAACATTAACGAAAAGAACTTACGCATCAATTTAAAAGTAGTTAAGATTTGATTAATTTAAGCTAGAGTGTCTAATTTTAATGTTATACTATTTCTTGAAGAGGTGCACTTTACAAAGCAGCAGGTATATATAATTTAGGTATATTTCTTTTCCTAGATTTACTGTTCAGTTTATGTTTAATTTTCTTTTATATGTATTTAAGGTGAACCATTGTAAGTATTTAGATTATAAGATGTTATATTTATTTTGCTTACCAATTTTATATGCTTATATTATGACGCTTTGTTTACCATCACGTAACAAACGATTACGCAAATTATTGGATTTTGTTGTTTTGTAAATAGTCTTTTGAGATTGTATGTTAACAATATAGTTTCCAATGTGTTCCTTCTATTTCACCCACACACCTCTATGACGTTTTTGAGCTAGCCCAAATTCTACCATTCTGTCCCCGTTTTGTTGCGGTATTCAGCGTAAATGATTTCTTTACTTCCTCTTACTGTTTTCTTTCGTGTTTGCGCGAAATACCTTAACACATTGTCTCAAAACTATCGCTGTTATATGGTGCAAGGCATCTATAGTGCAACCATCGTTCACACATATGGCACTGAACAGCTTTTTCTATGGCTTTTGCTGTACGGTTACTAGGAACTCTGCAAAGCATGCATATATGCTCTACGGGTTCAGAACTATGTAGGGGGCGTCTTTGTAAAAAAGGCTCTATACTGAGCTGTGTCGATCCTTTTTACGTGCCTTTCTAAAATCATCGACGTTATCAATATTAGCCAAGGTGTCAATATAGAATATTACAAATAAGCCGCAATTATAGCCGTCGCCTTGTTTATGATGGAGCTTTAGTTTAGACATCTTGAAATTAGAAGCACCACATTTATTTGATCGGTCATGGAAAGAATCCCGCTTCTCAATATACTTTTTTAAATTACGTTCAATATTAGCGTTGACCTGGGCGACATCGTGAGATGGGTTCATGCAGTATATTCTTTTGCCATTAAATCTAGAACGGTTAATATCCAGTGATTACCATTTATCAACATTGGCATGAGTATGAATAATGTATCGCGAAAAGGTCTTACATACTGTATGCATTTATCTGGAATTGATAGAATGGATTGAACGGAACATATATCGATGTAGTAAATGTCTGTCCGTTTTTTAATGTTAAGAATGCTTACCGCTGCAGCATCTATTGCAGCGTCGGTTAACTAATTTGATGGTAATAATCTTATATAGTCTTTAGAGTACACACTCACTTTGCATGCCCCGAATGCCGATTTGTATATGCCCAATTTGAAATTGAAGACACGGGCAGCATTGGTGTAGTAACTAACGATTTTTGATCAGTCCATTCGGGAAAAACAGTCCATTAGTCGGCTCCGTCATAACTATGTTAGTATTCGATACAACAGGATTGCAATCGGATAAATGTTTAGTAAATGTAGCATCAAATTTTGCATTGTCAAAGTAACAATTTTTGTGCCTTCGCTTTTTTTTCAAACTTCTTTTATTAATGGGTTATCGACATCCCCTGTTTTGGTACGCTTTCGAGTTCTTCTAGAAGCATCTTTAATAGCAAGTTCAACAGCCTTTAGGTCTGCATCTAACCATTTTTTCCTAAGGTCTATAAATCGTCCAATCTTTAATTTAGTGGCACCCTGTAATATGTTATTCTTAACAACATTGAACCAATTTTCCACATTGGCGTTTGAAACCCTAACGGGTTTTTCATGGTTCAAAGTCATGATTGCAGTCCATAAAGGTGCGTATTGCATTATGTATTTTATTAAATAATCCACAAAGTGCGGTGAATAAAATATATTTGCTTCTAAATTATTGGCTTTAACAAAGATCTGAGTATCGTTCCTAATTTTAGAATACATTTTGTAGAAGTCTGCGTAAAAGGGCGATGCCACTACTTTTCCCCTAACTGGAAAATCGTCATCTTCAAAATTGTGCGCTTCTACAGAGGGGGAATCGCTCCAGCCATATTTGCTTTTACAAAACCTTTGTCCTTTTTTCGGAACTTGGCAATGGCGTGTGCCCATGACTCATTTTTTTTGTTGTTTAATATAAGAACCATAAAATATTTAAAACATTCTTTTAGTTCCTCATATTGGGTAATTTGCAATAATATGCCGATCATACGCCAATAGAGTTTGTCGACTTTTTTACGTAAATTTAGTTTGTTCAGTTTAATCGACATCATTTTCATGAAATGAGCAAAATATATACGTATAGTTACAAGGCGTCAACTTCATGGCTACAACTACCATCCACTATTCGGTGGCAGGTCTTTAAATAATGGAAAAGTGTTACATCGTTCCAACCGAAGCTGAATGCCATAGCGCTGGCTATATTCCAGTCTATGACAACGGTATTAAAATACAGGCCACCGTTTATGGCATTTTTGTGGTAACAAATGTCTTGTATTGCATTAGGAAGTTGGAAAGTTCGACAAAATCGTGCTTTGATGATTTGAACTTCATGACAGGATGTACTTTATGCGATATATTTATTACTCCTGCATAATAGTATACAGAAACGCCCTTGTTAAATTCCGTTGGCCGTACAACGGATCCTGTAGAATTAAAGTACAAAGTACGGTTACTTGTCCCTTTTAAAAATATTGCAGTTTGTGCTTTGGTGTAAAGATGTATAACAAGGTTTTTGAATGTACTCTGAGTCCCCATGTTCATCGGCGCTGCGTAGTAACAAATCAAACAACGCATTTTGGTGCTTATCATTTTCGGGCCGAGCTTCTGATTTAGCCTTACGATAGATAAATGAAAGAAATCTGATTCCCTGTAAATTACCTTTCTGCACCACCACAGGGTTCGATTTAATAATTTCAGTATTTCTTACATTGGTGGGAGTTCTAAATCTAAGTAATTCTTTGCATTTTTGACGCTCGTCCCATTTTAGTTTATATGCATATTGTTCTCCTGTAGGGTGATTCAGGACACTTATGAATCTCATAGTAACATGAACTTTCATCTATTGTAATAGACTCAAACCTATATTTTCTTCGACATAGCTGCATTTCGCATATAGCATATTCCACGAGGTTTAATGTTTTATTTTTTCTGCATATTCTTAAAAACCAAAGGACATGTTTCTCCAAGCTTAAGCACAGCACTTTTTAGAAATTCCCTTTTAGTGAACGATCGTTTAAAGTACTCCAGTCGTGGCAAACGGCAGGGCAAATCACTGCAATGCACTGATTTCGCATTAAAACTGGCGCATGTATTATAAATTTCTTGATTATCCGAATGAAGGTCGATAGTGGAAATATTTGTGGGCACACCGCACAAATGGAAATAATCATTAAAATTAATGTCTGGTTTAGGGGAGTTGCAGATGTGATCGATACTTCTTGAATTTTCAAAATCAGCGTCGCCGCTAACTTTGACCATTTTCGGAGAGGTACAAACAGAAGTACGGCTAATTATGTTACTTTCAGGGGTTGACACACTATCATCGACAAAATTATCACATTGATTCTGTGGGGACGCTCCGCAGTGCCTACATACTAGTTTTTCCAATACAATAGTATTCAACTTGTTTTTTCCTCCGGTTTACCATATTCAATATTCGCAACCGAATAACTTTCTTTCTTCATCTAAAGTTATTGTATTTTTAGTCGCGTTTAAGACCTTCATATTTATTTCGTCGATGATAACTTTCATCACAGGATCTGTTCTTGACGAAAACCGGATATTGTTATACTCATCCATGTGAGTAAATTTAGAAACGACGATACGGCTACATCTTGTAAATTAAAAGTTTTTGTAGTACAAAACGGCATAATAATATTTACAACACTCAAAACTAAAAGTTGCTTATGAGTTCAGCATCACACTTCCCAAACTTTCAAACAAAATACACCAATAACATAGACATAAAAAAACAAAGACACTAATAATATAACAATACAAATTAATACAACATGTAAACGTAAAAGGTATGCAAAATGTTTATGAAAACTTCGGCGTAAAAAAGTTGTGGGTGAAACAAACACAAATACTCTCAAGGAAGGTATAATTTCGACCGACGGACAGTACAGTGGTAACGTTCTAGGATACTTTAGAAGGCTTCGGAAAATTTCTGATATGAGAACCCAACGCCAACTTGTTACTTAATAAAAGGACAGGTAACTTTGTAACATGTTTAATTTCAGTAATAATTATTCGCATTGAATTACGAGGATAATGCGCTAAGCGTGCATTATTCCTTATTAATCTTCTTATATTAAAATATCTGTGTCACATAAAGTTATTTCCACGCGCATCTCTAGTTGTTTATTTCGTATTCCACGCCTCTAACGTCGCGACGATTCGGTTCTTGTTTCGTTAAGTTAGTCGCTCGCTAGCAACAGCTTTAGCAAGATGTATTCCCGGCTAGAGGCAGGCGACCTTCGCATCAATTACTAGAGTAAGCAGGTCAGGTCGTGCTCGACCTGAAACTATTAAGATACCTTCTACTAACGGTTGGTAAAGTATATATTTTACGAACTAATTTAATTTGGTTTAATTTATTTAGCGCGTCATGTAGGATTCATCATTTAAAATTCGTCACTAAGGATTTGTCGATTTGAAATTTGTCTACTAAGAAATTTGTTAACTAGGAATTATGGATGTTAGTTTGGATTGCAGTCGTCTCTAGTTAGAAATGGCTGGTAACTTTGTTTGAAGAATATAAATTTCCATCTCGATTTGTCGTGGAGCAACAAAAGCAGTTTGATTTGTTATTAGATATAAGATATTTCATGCATGTGTTTTGAATGTCATAAAAATTTGATAAACAGACTATCATATAAGGCACGTAAAGTTGCTATTATGTTTTCAACATGTAATCTGTGTAATTCTCAATTATTGTTGAACTGGTTTTATAAGCCGTAGAACAAAATTTTGCCAGATTAGGTTTTTATAATTACAAGCTTTGTTCCATCTGAACTTTAGATAATTTCAACGTATGTTTTCGACGTCATATTTTTTTGTGTTGCACAATTGACAGATGTCATGAAAACAAATGCTTCGTGCAGCTGTCATTGAGTTTAAACCAAACATTCCTATTTTTGTGATTAGCATTTATCTACATGTAAATCATAAAATTTAAATCTGAAAATTTAAAGACACTCTGTACAAGATTCTAGAAATTGTAATCTACCTGAAAAGATCTGCTCAGGTTAGAACGTAATTCAGTGTATTATGCTTACAAATTATTTTCACTCAAATGTTTAAAGCAGGTTCATATTTAAAGTGTAGTTGGTTGTTTTAAAAAGTCAAAACCTTGACTTTGATATAGATGTTAATGATAAATTTTTGTTACTTGTTAAAAAGTTTCAAAATTTTAAAAGAGAGTTTTTTTAGTAAACAATTAGTTCAACTTTGAGGCTTTTATTTTGGTCAAATGCGATCAAATCTAATTATACAAAGGTAAAATTTTTTAGTAATAATTTGGTGCCAATATCATATTGGATAAACATTTATTTATTTTTTTTATACTTTTATAAGACACAAATGGTGTTCTACTTTTTTATTTATTTAATCTTTGCAATTTCTTACAGGAGCTGCGTCTTATTTTGATAAGACAGGTTTTTGTTAACGAAGGCGATCGTTTTATCTTTGGATTTCCACGTCCGCCCTTAGAACTGTGCTCTGCTATTATCGTAATTATCTCAGGACATGGTGACGCCTATTTAATTTAGCTTAGCTTTGGTTTGCAAACACAATTCGACTTACTCCCCCACTTCTTATTGCTCTACCCTGGAATAGACCCCTAGCTATGTCGAAAGATTTTTGTTCACTGGCGCCCATTAAGAAAAATAAATTACACTAGCGTGTCAACGTAGAAGAAATAACGTTTCAGTGGCGCTCACAACGTGGTGCCTTCTGTAAAACAAAAGTCGTTTCAACTTTTTCTAATTCAATTCATGCAACTAGCAATTTCTCAATGTATTTTATTGTTAGTGTTATTTTAAAACTGATCATAATACACCTGTTGAATGAAATACAGAAAGTCGTGCTAAAACCTATTTTGTATATAACAAAAACCTACATGGAATGAACTCTACGCAATCCTTAAAATAAACAATTTGTAACAAAGAAAACTTCTTCCATTTTTGCTTTATCTTGAATCCTGATGCTTTTGGGAGACAGTACTATTTTATGAATGTTAAGGGTATTACTTTATAAGTATTTGACTTCATAAAGTTGACCTGCATTGTATTGTTTACCTTTCTCTGAAACTGAAAACCAATTTTATTTTTATCTGCTAACTTGTAGTTTATGACAAGGCAATACAGAGTGCGTATTACTAAGAAAAATATTGAAATATTGCCGACAAAAAATCAGTTTAGTGAGTTTTTACCAGCCAATACAATCGGACAAAAATATAACTTAAAAATCAGCACAATTTTAGCAGCGTCTGTTTAATTGTCTTATCGTGAAATTTGCAGAAATTCAGATAATATAGATCGGCTCCAGTTCCTCTTAACCGTGACAAACATCTATGATTCAGTCACGCCGGTGATTTATATTTAAGACCTTGTTCGTGCAGGAACGACAGTTGTTGCCCAAACGCCGACGAGGCAACAACAGTCATCTACCACCGCCTCCGGGCGACCAAATGTGAGCAGCGGAACGGTGACGACCTGAGGGAGTTCTCCAGCTATGCGGGGTGCAGAGGGATGGGTACACAAGTGAAGTCGTTGGTGATGCACATCCATCAGTCCTGTTAGACGAGCTACCTGACGATGGAGCGGCCTGTGGCGAATAGCCATCCTGTCGGTCGAAAACCACAGGCCAGTGGACCCAGAATCCGGATATCGTGTAGTTGGAGGACAACCAAAGGGAAGATGCGGGAAACTGCTCACTGCATCAAAACAAAAGGATTCCAGGAGCAGGTCTCTTGGAATCCAGACCTACAATTTATTAAGAAGATCAACTAACACCACAACAACTCATCAGACAAAAAAAAATCAACAAGCCGAAAAACTCTCGAGTTAAAAGTCATAATACCGACGCTGAGAACGTTGGGTCCAGCTAATGCACGGGTGCAGGAACGACCTGTGTTAACGTTTGCGTTCTTGTTTATCTAAGTAGTAAGATCTCGACTAGATATCATCTTTTGTTACTTTTGTATGCCGGGACGCCAAGAGTTCTTGCACCGTTAAAATATAGCATTTTCTTAAGTATTTTTGATACTTTTTTAATTTGTTAAGCTCAGATTTACAATTGCAATTTTTAACACAATAAACAAGCTGCATGAAGTTTGCCCACTTTTTTTTATTTTTCCAAAAATTCTTGAGCAATAATTAGGCGCCATTTTGCGCCACTGAAACTAAATTTTACGTCCTCTTAACATTAAACTGATTTTGAAATCAGTATTTAAACTTTACAAAAGATATATTTCAGGTACGTAAATTAAGTAAGTAACGATTAAATTTACAGATATACATAATCAATACGTAACATATTAATCTTCCTGTACAGTAACAAACAATACGTTACATTTATGTTGTATTAAAATATATTTGAAATCTATTATATAAGGCTGCTTGTGGCCGAGTGACCAACTTGGTCCACCGCCAGCTCGGAAAAGGAAAATGAGCACGATTGCAACACACACCGGCACAATAGAGCACAGAACCAGCACAATTCAATGAACTACAAAAAAATTGAAAAACTCGAAAAAAGCGGGGGCTGGCGGTCAACATGTCACGGGCGGCTCCGTGGTGTAGTTGGTATGCGTGTGACTACTACGCCCAAGGTCCCGGGTTCAAATCCCGACACGGCCCGCATGAAAAATATTAGGCGAGCATTTTTCAGAAAAATACGCTTTCGTTAGGATGAGAGGTAAAATGGAGGTCCCGTGTGTGAGTGTTGTCACGCACGTTAAAGATCCCTATCTTGCTTGCAACAGCAAGGATTTGGCAAAATTCAAAATTTCCATGTAAAAAAGGTCGCTTTCTGGCCAATGTAGTGCCCTTGGGTGGAGCATTGGAAAATCAAATGTAGGGTCAACCTGTCGCTCTGGATTTGTTTTCAATTATTTACCTATAAGCAAATGAGCACAATTGAAACAAACGCCGGCAAAATTGAGCACAAATCAAGCACAATTGACGAGGAAGAAAAAATTAGAAACTTAAAGTAGGGACCAATTTGTCTCGCCCAATTAATACTACAGTGAACAGTGACAATAAATATATCAGGTCAAAAATGTGACAATTATCAAATTTGAAAGGAAGATTATATTTACGGGTTGCTATATAGACACAGGTTATACACCTAATATGTTAATCTGTGACTAAACAAAGAAGCGTGGAGAATTTGTGAACTGATATATCAATCAATAGAATTGCTTTAAAGCTTCATTCCTGCATATGTTGGTATTTAATTACCTAGTTCAAGTTTTCGAGAAATTAATTTTTTAGTTTGATCATATTTACAGACAGGTACTACCTATACTAATAATACTCGTTTCTATGGATGACGTCATAAAATATTTTTCAAAAAATGCCTAGGCATTAAGCTTATATATATAAAACATTATACGTCAAAAACGAAAATGGCTCTCGTCTTGTTTTCGAGAAATTAATTTATTGGTTTGGTCAAATTTACGAACACATACTACTTACACTAAAAATACTGTTTTTTATGGATGACGTCATACGATATTTTTCAAAAAATTCAGGGGCATTAAGCATATGCATATAAAGCATCATACGACAAAAACAGAAATGGCTCATGTCTTGTTTTCGAGAAATTAATTTTTTAGGTTAATCATATTTACAGACACGTACTACCTATTCTAACAATACTCGTTTCTATAGATGACGTCATAGGATATTTTTCAAAAATGCAGGGGCATTAAGCATATGTATATAAAACATTATACGTCAAAAACGGAAATGGCTCATGTCTTGTTTTTGAGAAATTAATTTATCGGTTTGATCATATTTACGAACACATACTATCCACGCTAAAAATACTATTTTTTATGGATGACGTTATACGATATTTTTTAAAAATTAAGGGGCATTTAGCATATGCATATAAAACATTATACCTCAAAAACAGAAATGGCTCATGTTTTGTTTTCGAGAAATTAATTTATAGATTTGATTACATTTACGAACACATACTACCCACGCTAAAAATACTATTTTCTATGGATGACGTCATACGATATTTTTCAAAAACTCAAGGGCATCAAGTATATGCATATAAAACATTGTACCTCAAAAACAGAAATGGCTCATGTCTTGTTTTCGAGAAATTAATTTTTTAGTTTGATCATATTTACGGACACATACTACCTATACTAATAATACTCGTTTCTATGGATGACGTCATACGATATTTTTCAAAAATTCAAAGGCATTAAGTATATGCATATAAAACATTGTAACTCAAAAACAGAAATGGCTCATGTCTTGTTTTCGAGAAATTAATTTTTTAGTTTGATCATATTTACGGACACATACTACCTATACTAAAAATACTATTTTCTATGGATGACGTCATACGATATTTTTCAAAAATTTAGGGGCATTAAGCATATGCATATAAAACATCATACGTCAAAACAGAAATGGCCACTTTTGTTTTCGAGAAATTAATTTTTTAGTTTGATCATATTTACGGACACATACTACCTATACTAATAATACTCGTTTCTATGGGTGACGTCATACGATATTTTTCAAAAATTGAAAGGCATTCAACATAGGCATATAAAACATTATACCTCAAAAACAGAAATGGCTCATGTCTTGTTTTCGAGAAATTAATTTATAGGTTTGATCACATTAACGAACACATACTACCCACGCTAAAAATACTATTTTCTATGGATGACGTCATACGATATTTTTCAAAAATTTAGGGGCATTAAGCATACGCATGTAAAACATCATACGTCAAAAACAGAAATGGCCACTTTTGTTTTCGAGAAATTAATTTTTTAGTTTGATCATATTTACAGACACATACTACCTATACTAATAATACTCGTTTCTATGGATGACGTCATACAATATTTTTCAAAAATTTAAGGGTATTAAACATAGGCATATAAAACATTATACCTCAAAAACAAAAATGGTTCATTTCTTGTTTTCGAGAAATTAATTTATAGGTTTGATCGCATTTACGAACACATACTACCCACGCTAAAAATACTATTTTCTATGGATGACGTCATACGATATTTTTCAAAAAATTTAGTAGCATTAAGCATATGCATATAAAACATTATACGTCAAGAACAGACAGGGCTCATGTCTTGTTTGCGAGAAATTAAGTTTTTAGTTTGATCATATTTACGAACACATACTACCTATACTAATAATACTCGTTTCTATGGATGACGTCATACCATATTTTTCAAAAAATTTAGTGGCATTAAGCATATGCATATAAAAAATTATAGGTCAAGAACAGACAGGGCTCATGTCTTGTTTGCGAGAAATTAAGTTTTTAGTTTGATCATATTTACGAACACATACTACCTTTACTAATAATACTCGTTTCTATGGGTGACGTCATACGATATTTTTCAAAAATTCAAGGGCATCAAGTATATGCATATAAAACATTGTACCTTAAAAACAGAATTGGCTCATGTTTTGTTTTCGAGAAATTAATTTTTCAGTTTGATCATATTTACGGACACTTACTACCTATACTAATAATACTCGTTTCTATGGATGACGTCATACGATGTTTTTCAAAAATTTAAGGGCATTAAACATAGACATATAAAACATTATACTTCAAAAACAGAAATGGTTCATGTCTTGTTTTCGAGAAATTAATTTTTTAGTTTGATCATATCTCCGGACACATACTACCTACACTAAAAATACTATTTTCTATAGATGACGTCATACGATATTTTTCAAAAATTCAGGGGCATTAACCATATGCGTTTAAAACATTATACTTCAAAAACAGAAATGGTTCATGTCTTGTTTTCGAGAAATTAATTTATAGGTTTGATCACATTTACGAACACATACTACCCACGCTAAAAATACTATTTTCTATAGATGACGTCATACAATATTTTTCAAAAAATTCAGGGGCATTAAGCATATGCATATAAAATATTATACGTCAAAAACAAAAATGGCTCATGTGTTGTTTTCGAGAAATTAATTTATAGGTTTGATCACATTTACGAACACATACTACCCACGCTAAAAATACTATTTTCTATGGATTACGTCATACGATGTTTTTCAAAAAATTCAGTGGCATTAAGCATATGCATATAAAACATTATACGTCAAGAACAGAAAGGGCTCATGTTTGTTTGCGAGAAATTAATTTTTTAGTTTGATCATATTTCCGGACACATACTACCCACGCTGAAAATACTATTTTCTATGGATGACGTCATACGATGTTTTTCAAAAAATTCAGTGGCATTAAGCATATGCATATAAAACATTATACGTCAAGAACAGAAAGGGCTCATGTCTTGTTTGCGAGAAATTAATTTTTTAGTTTGATCACATTTACGAACACATACTACCCACGCTGAAAATACTATTTTTTATGGATTACGTCATACGATATTTTTCAAAAAAATCAGTGGCATTAAGCATATGCATATAAAACATTATACGTCAAAAACAGAAATGGTTCATGTCTTGTTTTCGAGAAATTAATTTTTTAGTTTGATCACATTTACGAACACATACTACCCACGCTGAAAATACTATTTTTTATGGATTACGTCATACGGTATTTTTCAAAAAAATCAGTGGCATTAAGCATATGCATATAAAACATTATACGTCAAAAACAGAAATGGTTCATGTCTTGTTTTCGAGAAATTAATTTTTTAGTTTGATCATATTTACGGACACGTACTACCTACACTAATAATACTCGTCTCTATGAATGACGTCATAAGATATTTTTCAAAGAACTATATTACTTATTTATTGTTATTTCTATGAATGACGCATACGATATTTTTGAAAAATTTCTGAGACAGTGAGCATCTGCATCTAAAACATATACATAACATTTTCACCGGGTTATGTCCTGTTTTTGAGAAATAATTTTTTCGTATTATACACTTCTTCATGCGGAGGGGTGTTGGAGGCACATTCAAAATGTGTGAGATATTCTTAAAATCTTAACAGCTGTTCGCGTTTGGTTCTAGGGGTGCTTGGGTGGCATTTTATTAATCATGATCACTACTTATTTGAGCTACTATAAAATACGTTGCTAGAGAAACATTTGCGTTGCTAACTTCACGCCCGTCTAGAATGAAACTAAGCGCTTACTTTTTTATTAGTAATAATAATAGATATATTTGAAAGCAAAAATAAGTTGTTGTAATAAATTTAAACTCTACGGATTAAAAAAATATTGCACTTACTCTTCTTTCCCTTCCATAATGCATATAAATAAAATTTAAATCAAACTTTGAACTGAGAAATCAACACTTCAGACTCTGAAATGAACAACAACACTAACACTAGTCAATAGAATGTACCTTGAAATTCTAGCTTGAAGTAGTTTCAGAAAGAATCGGGTAGAAGTAACAATTGAGGGGGCACTTAAAGCAAAGTAAATTTGTTATGAACAAATGAACATACTGCGAGTTTAAGAATTAATTAAAACTAGCATTACTTTTGTTAAGTGCTATAATGTATCTAGTTAATCCCTTCATTTTTGTTTTACTTGTCGAATATGGCGGATGAGTGAATAGGGTCGCGAAACTTTTTCTAGAATCTAAAAAGGTGTCGCGATTACAAAAAGTTTGAGAAGTCAATAGAGTGCTAAGGAAACTTAACGAGAATTTCCGTCAATCTAGGGTGCATATAGGTTTTGGTGATGTAATGGATGAATTAGCAACGAGTATTGATAAAACAAGAATTCTTACATTTATTTTTTGTAATAAACTTCGTATAATACATGTCGCTGCTTGTTCCAAGTTGATCTCTCAACAGCTAATAAATTTTTTAATAAAATCTTATTACACAGCTTTAGTAAGCGCCGCGTTAAGATTGCAAATTCCAAGTCATATTCTCGTTCCCTAAAATCATATTCAGCAACGTCATGCATTATCCAACAACCTCCTTTCGCTTTATTTTTATCATTCTTTATACTGCAACATCCTGAATAAAAGAATGAAAGCAAACTTCTAAATTTCAAAGTTGCTGGAAATTCCTTGAACAAAGCAATATTTTTACATTTTAGCTTTCAGTATTTACTCTATCTCAAAATGCGAAACACTTACGTACATTATTATTTCAGCGGCGATGGGAAGAAGCCAATCCACTCCTGGACTCATAGAATCTAGAGGCAAAATTTCCCTTGAGGAAATGTGGATTTCTCCTTGTCTTCCTGGAATAGTTACACCAGCATATCCACGATCGTATATAGAATCACCTCCACGTGCTCCCGGAAGTCCTTGTTCGCGAGGATCAGCAGCATCCCACGATTCGAGGGGTTCAACAAGTAGTGGTAGAAGTCATCGACAAACACAAGCGTCACATGCGAGATCTGGTAAGTAGCATGAGAAATTAGAAATACTCCAGTTTCAAGATGTAAATTGAAAATCTATTTCAGCTCGAGTGGGTAATTCGGTTGTGTTGCAGGAAATTAATAATATCGGTTTTCATATTGGGTGTTTGTTCCAAAACCAACGAAATGTATTCATCAATAATTGATTTCGCGGTTAAGCAATTTCAAAGGAGTGTGGTGAGACTTCAATCAATTTGCTCTCGACGCGGTTTACATCATAAATATTATTTGGAAAATTCAATTTCAATTTGTGTTTAGGAAAACGACATTCTCAATCCGATTTTAATTAGTAAAGAGTAGAAAAATTTTCTGTTTACCAGTATATAAATTTATTCTAAGAATCCATTAACCACCAAATTATTAAAGAAACTAAATACGTATTTTGCGTTCTAAGTGACAGTCTTCAGATCACTGGTAATCCTTGCGTTCCATGAAAAGAATGTAGCAAATTGGCTTAAAAACAAGCTACTTGGCATAGTTGCTAGTAGAACATTTATGTGACTTAAGGCACCTCTTCCTCCTCACAACTTCATAAGGAGGGGTGGAGCTCCACCCAGAGGATCCTCCGGGTGGACTTCTAGCAGGTTAGCTCTACTGCTTTTTAAATCATTTTCACCTTCACCCCTAAAAATCGGTAAAACAACCCCTAAAATTTTCGAGATACCTCTCGGTACCAATCGACTCCGGACGACTTTTATGTTTTCACCTTTTTAATTTCTTTCGCTTAAGACCGACTCTTATCGAGTTACAACCTCTAAACCCCAATTTTAAAACTTTTTTATTTGTAATTAATTAGCTCTAATATAGCTATTGTATAGAAGAATATTCAATCTTTATTGTATTTTACGTGTGTCACCAAATAATTGTATTTAATTACTTCTCTGTTTAAAACTACTTAAATGCATAAATTTTCATGTCGTAAACTAATTTACGGCATATAATTTTGTTTTAAATCTTACATGATGAAGAACGAATCGCAAATTCAATAATGAATCTTGAATGAATCGTTCTAATCAAGTTCCTGCTTCTATATTAAATTATTTAACTACTTCATAATTTTCATTGTATTTCAGATTTTTTCTCGAGAATTATTCACAAGAATGTCGGCATTTAACGACCAATTAGTGTCCAGCTAAGTGAATTATGTACGCAGTAAAACATACCATTTATCTTTGTCAAACGTTCGGAATTGATCGTTGCGTCGCATTCTATCTTATAGTAATACAGAAAACTACAAAATCGATTTTATGGGTTTTTAATTGTCGAGTGAGTTCCTTGAATGAGCATTTAATTATTTAATGATGTTTAAAACATTTTAAAAATTCTTCACTATTCACAAATGCTGAATTAATATGTATTTTAAAACTCCTAAAGTATATTAAAACGTTATGCGGAAGCTAATTTAGCTAATTAATTTAAATCTTTAATAGCTTTCTTTGTCCAGATTGATTTGTATACTAATAAAGTTAGTATTTTAATTAATGAGGAGCAATAAATTGATACTGTTCCTACGCGGATTAAATGGTTTTTTATATTTATCTCTTAATGATTATTTGTACACATAGCTGTATTATTAATTTAAAATTGGGGCTTTTAAATACACGGAAAGGGTGTTTTGCTTTGCATTTCAATGATGTTGTATTTATTTCTTAAAATGATCATTTACGCACACCGGAATATTTTTTGTAATAACGCAGATGACTTTAACGGCTTTGTACATACAAAACGCTTGTTTTATACATGGAGTAATTAAATATTTGGAATTTTCAATTTTTCCCGTTTTTCTCTCTTTGCATGGGTTTTTCACACAATTTGGGTGTTCAATGACCTCTCCTGACCTCTTTATCACATCTTTTATACATATTACTATGCAGTTACTCTGGAAGAAGCCCCACGCTTGGGGTCAATATATTGTTACGAAGTTCACTTAAATGAATTGTGAGCACCACCATTGGGTTGTTATAAATTTTGCGAATCTTACCTCAGCTGCTCCGCTTCAACACTATAAATCTTATAAATCTACCTAAGAAGCTTACCTGGACTGCTGAAAATCAAAACTTCATCTAACTGCAACTTTGCTGCAATTTGAAAACTACTTCCCTACAATCCTATCAAAAAAACGCAATTACTGAAATTCATCACATTCTATTTACATAAAAAAAAAACAATAACTACTTCCATAAACCTTTTCAATTATAACGGTTCACATACATAAAAATACATATCATTGATTAGGAAACAATTCATTTTCAAAAATATTGTTAGTTCAAAATTTTCCTATTATATAAATACCATATTTAAAGTAAGTGGGCTAACCTCATACCAGACTTTAACCCCTGTCTTAATATAAGCTCGCAGTAAAACCCTTTAAACCATGTGTGCAAATTTATAGCACTGCAACCACAAAAGTCCCCTTTACTTTATACATAAACAGCCTCTATATATCATTAATTTAAATATCCTCTCTACATAAACATGTTTTCATTTTATTATAAAGTTCAATAAATTCTTACGTCCTTAGAATTCATAAAAATGCACTCGGAAAAGCACAAATGTCAAAACACATCAAATAAACTCAACAACAATGTCTTTATAAAAATTAGTTACCTGGAAACCATCACACCGCATGCATCTGCAATCCAGCCATCGATGATGTTTCCCTCGACAATGACTATAAATTATGGAACCGCTCCCAAGTTGAGTCACACTATTCCTGTCAGCACGCAGCTATCCAAATCTCTCCAACTAACCATTGATAGTGCATCCAAACTTCCTAAACTCTTCTACTGTTCCATACACCATCAGCAAATGACTACTCGATGCATTCACAATCGCTAATCCATCTTAGGACGCTTTGCAAGCCCAACAACCAAAGTAACAGTAATTTGTACTTACATGACATAAGCATCGCTTTTATTTCATGATTTTCTAAACAACAAGTACTACTGCACACCAACTTGTGTGTAATTTATAAATAACAACTTTTTAAAAGCACTCCATAATATTAACTACTACTAGTATTAACGTTGATGACGAGCGAAGAAAAGAAGATAGCCTTTCACCACCTTCTAGGTGTTTATATAAACCCAAAAGTACCCCCCTGTTGTTTAATTTTCTCACAATACCACCCCACATAAACAAGCTTTCTCGATAACCTCCTAGCCGTTGCCACACTTCTCAAAACCCAAATTTCAACCGAAACAAATTCTATAAATCCCAAGTTGGCCTTCCATAATTCCTTGTAATTTTGTTAACAACATCAACGGTCTTTTAAAATCCCGAAATTTTAACGCTCGAACACAACAAATTACCGCGAATGTAACTTCTAACCATCCAACGGCTGTTCGGCTTCCCCGAAACTAACCTCAACTGATATCAATTCTTATTAGATTCACTTCCCACATGTAAGACGAACTTAGCTTCATCTCTTTCTCTATCCCACATACGAACATTTTTCCCTCTCAAGCTTCGTTTACGAATCTCACTCACATATATACCCTCCAGACTGTCGCGCGTCTCCCTTCTACCTGTGACGTCCAATTACCTTTATCCATTTCTCTGCCCATTTAAATCGATATTTTATACAAAACATCTTCCAACTCACTCTGGCTTAAAGCCTCGAATCGATCCTTATTTCCTCGTTAGTTACCAAATCTAACCGACACCTGACATTTGCATCTCCCTCTTTTATATGCTAAAACCAATTTGTCCTTGTTATTATATCGCTCCCTGCCTGCTTTAACGTCCACTTGCATTCGTAGATGATATTGATTTTATTATAAGGTTGTTGACAACGCGCCCCATCCTTGAAAATAAATCGTTACCCAGAACGTGCCTATCGTAACCGTCAAATTTCGTTTATCGAAGACCCTTCCAAACTCAGAAACTATCTTTTTCTACCAAGCACGTGTTTTTAAATGCTATCTTATGCTAAATTTTCCTCTATAATATTTATATATGCTAAACGATTTTAAATAGATGTTTCTACTTCACTAAAATTATGTCCGTACAATTATTGATTTTCCGCTAAAGTAAATTGAAAAACTTTTTAACTATTATACGCTGATTATACTGTATTTAAAGCTGCATCCTCACACTGTCCACTAATGAATTGATCTTTATGATAAATGCTTAACATTAATAGTTTCTGCTCCCCAAATATTATAAAATTTTCTTGCAAATAAGTGCAAAGCTGAAACTGAAGTACAATTATCTCTAAAATTCCTACTCTAAATTAATTAATCGTTACACTAGATTTCTAAGACACCTATTTAACCTTTTAATAAATCATATTTACACATTTAACTTTTGAATAGGTAGTACTTATACACGCTAGCCTACTCTAAATTGCCCAATAAACTATCTAACTAATTCTAACCTACAAATTACATAGTAATATATATATATATATATATATATATATATATTATATTCATCCTTTCTTGACCATTTTGTTTATATTTTTAATATTTTTATATTTTAATTTAATAACTAAGATAGTGCAAATGACCAAATTCCAAGAAATTTAATTAAAATATATATGTATATTTCTATGACAATGCCTCGCTTGGTAAAATTTGAAATTGTTGACTTGCCTTCATTTCTAACTTTACTTTGACTGGTTAGCTCAATGCAATTGACGAAATTTACAAAACGAAATCAAACACAGCAATATCATAAGGCATCTATACTGTCAAAAATATTTTTTTTCATACAAAAAAAATACAGAACATTTACAGCATAATTCTTTCAAACATCAAATTATTTCTAACAAGTACCTATTTACTTACTATCACAATGTCTCTAACCTTATTTAGGTTTAAATTTACAGAACTAAATTTTTTCTCTTATGAATAGTTTATCTGGCTTGTAAGGTTTGTCCGGCCACAAAAATCTTTGACAGATAATCTATAAAGAAAATCAGAGTGTTTCGAACTCTGACTACAAACTTTTTGGTAAATATACCCTTACAAAAATAAAATGACTAGGACTTATTCTAGCTTAAATTTAAATGACAAATATTCAACAATCAGTTACAGACAATATTTTTAAAAGTAATACTTGCAAAAATCTACAAAGCGCTTTTCCAATTGGTAACTAACAGTATTAAATATATTCGGCTTGGTTTCTTGGATTTATTAGATTGACGTTCAAATTCCAGTTTACAAAATTTTGCATATTATTTAAATATTTATTTAGAACCGATGTGCGTTCTAGGAATTATTCAATACAATTTTTAATAGCTTTTTATATCGAAGCATTTCTCATCTTTATTGTATGTAATTAAATTTAATAATTTCCATTTTTTATGCAGGTCACGTTTAAAATATCACTTCTTTATTGTAACATCGTAATTATTAAGTTAAGGTATGCGTACTGCATATTTCAAATATCATCTTCGCAAAGCAATAGCTCGTGACTTAAATGAACATTTTCCGATCAAATTCATGAATGAATGAATTTATTCAGTACAATTTCTCATTTATATACAAAAATTACCTATTTCTAGAATGTAGTAATATTTACATGATTCCATTCCCAATAATAAACACCTGTCTTACGTAATTTCTGGGAAATCCTCATTAGCGTTCACAATCGTCAAGTTTTATTACCTCGTTAGTGACGTGCATGGTTTGTCCTACTCTAACGCATATACGGTTATTGTGGCGTCGCATACTAATGCAAAAGATAATCAATTAAGGTTTTTTCTCAATGTTCCGGGCTGCTTCTTGGAATAAACATCTGAAGCACAACATACCAAAAGGCTTCTATCTCTTTCTGTGTTTTCCTACTGCCTCTATTTGATAGGCATACTGTGCTGTGCTCCACACATATCCTCTCAACAATTTTCTTCTTGTTTGTATGTTTGTTGTCTTTGGACATACTCGCTGTTCTTTCTTGTTCGATGTAGTTCTGTTTTCGATATTCAGTCGTATGTGAAAGGGAGTAAGAAGCCTGTGGCTGCCAAGATCCCCAGCAATTGAATATTTTTCGAATTAATAGTATTCCAATATATCCTTTCGCACAATCAACATCAGTTGCAGATATTTCACAACCAACACCTTTTGTTATTTATAATAATCACCAGATTTAAGTGCGATTATTTTTTCGTCATTAGGTTTTCCGTCTTGAAACTGGTTGGGCGCGTACCTTCACTTATTTCTATTCTGAGATAGCCTACACAGTTCCCTGAAATTCCCAAAACAGCCTATATACAGCTCTGTTCCCCTTCTATTGTTTTCTAATTATATGCCCTATTTCAACGAGATTCAGTATTTATTTTCTAAACCCCATTTAACCAAGTACCTTAGATACAAAAATCACTTTTAGTTTCCTTAATTTTTATTTTAGTAATACAATAGCATTACTAAACACCTAAAGTATTCATGCCCCTCATAAATAAAGTTTCATATTTTCTAAAACTCAAACGTACGTATTATTTTGAACAAGTTCAAAGAAAGTCACGATGAAAATTGTGCATCGTTCGATTCAAGGCTACGCCTGGTGTTGTTTGTTTCGTTATACAGTGCTCAGCTGTTACTTTAAAATTAATTAGAATTTAAGAAATTATGATTAAAAATCGTTGTGAAATCATGTTATATTAAATTGGAAAGTGTAGAATTATGTACAACAGTAAAATTATGAAGCAATTTATGTTAGGAAATTAATAATCAGTTCGGTGAATTAATGGTTTCTACTTAATTACTGTCTTATTACCAAAACACACAATTAAAAGTTAAGAATTCATAATATGATTTTCTAATCGTTTCATAAAAGTTCTCACGGTTGAATTCCAGAATATCGAACCACCATCAGGACTGTTCCAAGTCATTCAATTAAGGGTCCAAACATAGCAGCTTTTTGATTTCGCCTCACACAGTTCCAATTTAATGAAGAGGTTTATATCGCCATCTTTGTAAAACGGTTTTCTCACTTTAAATCCGTACTTACCGATTGTATATACTCTGCCTCTTGCAAAGGTAGTTCATATTACATGTCGATTGTCGCACATTTCCTAAGAGAATTAGTCTACAATTTTATTCTTAGAGCTCTGTACCATCACCCTATCAAAACTCACTATTACCATATTCTCCTTAAATTAACCTCGCTGGGGGATCTAGCATTAAGACCTCCTCCCCCTTTTGCCTTTATTATATTAGTGCATTTCAAATGTTTTCAGATGACCGACGTATATCAGGACTCTCCTTAATAATTATTTCGTTCTCTGCAACTAAACTCTTTATTCCTATTATCAAATCCTATTTTATTACTGTCAGCGTCTATTACTACAACGTATAGAATTTGCATTATACTTACCATAATTCTCACGCCTTTCAGTTTATTATTACGAGACGATGACCTCATCTATGTCATTCTATGAAGGTGTATTCTGCTTTAGTTAATACAAAATGTGTGGGTTTTTTCTTTATGATAATTCTAGTAATATTCATTAAAACGATGTCATATTGCCTGGAATTTCTTTACGTAACCCTTCGAAAGCTTAAGCTTGAAGTGTGTTTAAATGAATTTCTCAACAACTCTGAAAGATTTTTTAAGAGTATGAAATGCTTCTACTATAAAATTTGATGGTAAAAATATAATTGGTTTATTTACATTCTTGTGGTTTTTAGTTTAATTGAAATAAAAAATACGGATTTAATTGCAAGTCCCGGCTTTTTAAATAAATTATATGAAATTAAAGATTCTACAAGGTATTCCCGTACCAAATTAGTTCCTTAAAAATTAAATATTATTTATTTCTCATCTAATTTAGCGATGGCGGTACACACATTATTAAATGTAAACTAGCAAATTTTATGAATTTTTAGGGGTGCTTTCTTATTAAAAGCTCATCTAACTAGCCTAATTTAATAAATCCTTTTCTACTACCTAATATTTTTTTAAGTAATGCGAAATAGGTTTTGGGCTTTTGAGAGTTTCTTTTTAAAAAGACATTTATTTCCAAAAACACTTCTATCAAATTTATTTATACAGTAGTTACAAAAATGGTTCAACAACTTGTACGTTATGTTCATTAACGTCTTTTTATTAAAATAAGTTAATAATTACTAATTGTGGTGAATAGCTTGAACAACCAACAATGCTAAAGGTATGAAGTTCGAGACTGACTACCCATCAGGGGCTCCTTATGATATTTATGTAATCCCTGCTCTTGCATCATCTTGTGGGAAGTGCAGATCTCATGTCTGCTACTTTTTGATAACATGCAATGTCTTATTTCTTAGTAATCTTAATTATAAAAATTGCTTTCTTATAGCTCATTGTATCCTGCATCTGCAGTATCATGTTGCGTCTGGAATACAAAGTAGTTGCTTCCGTTCTCGCGTCTGATATGAACTTACATTAACCATAATGTATTCTTCAATTATACAATGTAAGATTCTATTTCTTAAGACATAATAATTATATTTATATTTGTATACATATTAATTGGGAGATATGTAACTCCTCCCGACTTAAATAAAAATTAAGGGTTGTACTTAAAACTCATTGTCCCTAAAGGTTCATTTATAATTTCTTTGTTCGCATTTGTTTCTTTGTTCTTATATCTAAAATATATTTTATACAATAAATATGCAGTTAATAAAAATAGTACAATGATCAATAAAATTGTCTAAACACTAATATTGTCATAATGTAATTTTGGCACTTTTAACTCACTTTAGTGTTCCTTATAAGTGTCCATTAATTTCACTGCGTGGATGAGATCGTCGAGGTTTAGATGTTTTAGTTGCATCGGTTTCTTGATAATTTCGTTGTCTTCGTTTTGAGGACTCTTGAACTGTAGTTCGGGTAGATTTGCAAATTTCTTCGTCACTATTGGATTTTGATATACTCGAATAATTTCACTTTTTAATTTTAAATAGCAATCTTCCTTTATGGTGATCACTTTGCTTCCGATTAGGGCTAAACTGTTTTCGTCTTGGTTGCACTTGGCGCTTGCTATTACTTCTTGCGGAAATACAGCAATCCATTTGTTGTTCGTAACTTTCTAAATTTTCTCATCTGTAACTTGTACTGGTTTTGGCACGCAATTCTTGTAATGATCAGAGAATCTTAATAATTGTACTTCGCAAGGTCTATGTGTTTAAATAGCTGTTGTCGTTAATGATTGACATAATTATTGGTTTGGTGCTACTTCTGTGCATTTTTCATTTGTAAATCCTTCCCTAAGTTCATTTGGGGAAAGGAACTTGGTTTTAGGGATAATAACTTGATTTTTGTTAGTAACTTTTATAGGGAACGCAAATAAATGATAATAATTGTAAGTGTTAATCTCTACAATGGGAATTTCTATTAAAAACGTAATTTCATAATTCTTTATATAACCTTTTACTATGGCTATTTTTCAAATATAAGTTTGTTAGATTTTATTACTCCAAAAGGTAGTTTGCTGTGAGTTATGAGTGATCTAATTCCTAATAATTCATTTAATAAATCAATTGGTTCGATAATCCCAGCATGTAATGTATTTAATTTAGCAAATGTTACAGCATTTTCTAATGTAGCTAAAATTTGTTGAATTACAGTGAGGGTTTCATTTGATTGAATATCGTGTTAAATCTTACTACATCTCGCATTACTAACATTGTGGTTTGCATGTTACTTTCAAGAGTTAGTATTCTATTTGTTATACTGTCTTGATTCTTTACTAATTTTCGTAGTGTATCGTTAAATTTTACTAGGGTTGATTTAGTTAAGGAAATTTGGTTTCTAACAATAGTTTTTTTATCGTGCTGGTTGTCAATCAATTCTCGTATTGCATTGTCGTATCGTTCGGCATCTTGGTGGTCGAAATTGCCTGTGATAGCTTTTATAATATTACCTAATTCGTTAATAATTCTTCGTTTCTGTCTTGTGGTTTGGTCTATTGGTATTAATCGATTGAGTTTATTGTTTGTATTCTTTAGGATGTTTCCCATTATGCTTTTGTAATTAAGCATTTCTATCGCATACTCTTTTCGAATTTGGCTGTGTCCATTGATTTTTGCAGTCTGTCGTAATTGTCTCTAATTATATAAAATTCTTGTTTTAATTCAGTTAAATCAAATTTCTATGCGAAAGTCCAATAGTCTACTGTGTTTTGCATACTTTCCAATTTTACTGGTAGTATACCGGAGTTGTTTTTTATGTCTTCTACAATTATTTTATTTTCGGCCGTTCTACCTGGGTGGAGGTTGACGGCAAGGGTGATGGCTGTCCATCTGAAATTATAGGGTGTCTTAAATTTTTTTAATGGATGTATCCTACGGCTTTTTCCTTGTCTATTACTGCTACATTTCTATCTGAAAGCTTTTTAATTTTAAACGGACCTAAATTTCTGGGGGCCGTTTTGTGTCGTTTACTTTTAAAATTTCTTTCATACACGGTCTGTCCTACTGCGAATTTATTTATATTGGCGTTTTCATTGCGGGTTTTTGTGATACGTTCCTTATCTTTGTCTAATTTAATTTTGACGTTATTATAAGTAATTTTTAATTTTTTTTTGTGGTCTTTGGCGTACTGCTGATATTCTTCCTTATTATAGGATATATCATAGAGGTTGCAAAAATCTGAGTGTCCTAGTATTAAATCGAGGAGTGTAAAGTTAGTTGAAGAATGAATTGTGTTGTTATAAGCAATTAGGACGCATGACATTAAATTAGTGATATGTTCTTTTTTGTAGGTTAATCTTAAAAGTATAATTTGTTCTAATAACGTTAAGTATAATCGTTCAATTAATCCATTTGATTCTGGATGATTTTCTGTTATGAAATGAATATTTATTTTATGGAGTTCTAAGGTATTTTGTATGGTTTCGTTCCTGAATTCGCTTTCATTATCTAAACTTATTGATTCGGGTGTACCCTAAAATGTATAGTATTGTAAAAATCCTTGGGTTACATCAATACTGTTTTTTGAAGTAATGGGTATCGCTTAGCTTATTTTGGTGAATGCATCTACGATCGATAAAAAGTTTTAGGCTTCTACTATCAAAGTGTCTGCGTGTAATTTTTGAAGAGGTATGTCGGGTATTTTGGTTAACATAAAGGATACTTTTGGTGGCGATCTGTCGTATTTTGCTTTGTCACATAATTCGCATTGATTAATAAAATCCGTAGTTAATTATTTCATGTCTTTAAAGTAATATCTTCTTATGAGTTGTTAGGGTTTCGTTTATTCAACGATGATTGGTTTTTCCTTCGTGTTTCGAATTACGTCGTTTATTTCGTCTGGGCCATCTAAAGTTATTAATTTTCGTGTACATCTAATAATCTTGGGCCTTGAATTATTAAATAATCGAATATATAATTCGGAAAATCTTTTTTGTATAAATGTTCCGTTGTGAAAAAAAATAAAAACGTTTTTTCTCCGCTAACAACATTGGTATTGAGTCTAAACATAGTCTCAGGTTTTCAGTATTCATCTTTATAAATTTAATTTATTCTCAGTTACTTCGGTCAAGATTGTATTAAAACTATTTAAAAAATCACTTATTGTTACTTGTATTGTATATAAATATTAATTTCTGCTATAATTACATCGGTTTCAGACTTTGCTGAATAATTGTTTCATTAAATACTGTTGCAATAAATTGTACATAAACTATGTATGTTTATATACCTTTATTCTAATAAGGGTCAGACTTTTGCTGAGTAAATTATTTCAGTGAAAATAATAAATTGTGATAATAATTGTACATAAAATATAAATTCTCTTGTTTCAAATCTTACTTGCTAATATCAATATGCAATTGAAAATGGTTAGGAAAATGAACTTTTGGTACTCACAATAATTTGATTGCCAGTTTCATTAACCTTCCTTCTTTATTGGACTTGGTCGATTCTGTACTTCGTCCAATTGTTTGTTTTTTTGTTCCAGTAAAGAATTGAAATTCACGGCCACCAGTTCCTCGATTTTGGATTTGATAGTGCCTTTCTGGAATCCTTTGGAAGCTTCTTTTTAAAAAACTTTTATTTCCAAAAACACTTCTATCAAATATATTTATACAGTAATTAAAAAATGGTTCAACAACTTGTACGTTTCGTTCATTAACGTCTTCTTATTAAAATACTCAAAGTTAATAATTACTAATTGTGGTGAGTCGCTTAAATAACCAACAAATCTAAATTTATGAAGTTCGGGACTGACTGTCCATCAGGAGGTCCTCGGGGTATTTATGTAATCCCTGCTCTCGCATCATCTTGTTGGAAGTGCAAATCTCATGTCTGCTACTTTTTGATAACATACAATGTCTTACTTCTTAGTAATCTTAATTATAAAAATTGTTTTCTTATAGTTCATTGTGTCCTGCACCTGCAGTATCATGTTGCGTCTGTAATACAAAGTAGTTGCTTCCGTTCTCATGTCTGATTATGAACTTTCATTAACCTTTTATAATGTGTCCTTCAATTATACAATGTAACATTCTATTTCTTAAGACATAATAATTATATTTTTATTTGTATACATGTTAATTAGGGGATATGTAACTTGCGCTAGTGTTACAAATTTTTAGTGGATTGGGGCAGAGAGCGTGTGCTATTGCATTTGTAATGTACGTGAATAATTTGTTTACATTCAGAAAATGAGCCTAATGGGTAGTCAGCAATGTCGAACCCATTTTGATTTTTTTGCTAATCTTTAAATTTTATGAGCTTGAAACGTTAATAGTTCAAAGAGCATGACGCACACACTTCCGCTTTTTTATACACATATATTGATTAATTTATTTTTCAACAGGTACAACCCTGCACTGCGACAGCATGTCCCAATTAGTTTCCGAAGCTGTAACTCCCTTGCTTGGTTCACACGAAGCATTAGAAAGCGAAATAAAGCGATTACGTGACAGGTTACACACCGTCGAAGCGGAAAACTCTGCGATGAGCGCTAAACTACATCAACAGCAGTGGGAGCTGGAAAATCGTCTAGCGGAAATTGAGATGCAAATTTGCGGTTCAGGTGGATCAACAACTAGCCTAGAAGACAACGAGCGAAACAGAGAGAGTATTATTTAACAACTAAACACGCTGCCTTACATCATTTTGCCACCACAGAGTACGCATACGTTTATTGTGCAGTACATTATGTAACGGCAGCGAAATTCGCTCGTTTGTCTTTTAACCAATAACAAACTGATTTAATTCAATTAAACAAATTTTATACAATTGTTGATAAATAAGAAAGTGATTAATTACCACTTAATATGTGCACGTTCATACATCCCTTAATATTTTATAAACCAAGTTGCAAAGCGAATGTTTCCTACTGCCCTTTAGAGTTATGAAAATAATTCTTCGTAAGTGATTTTATTATCTTAAGTTTTTGGTGCTTTGATAAGGATCCAAATGGGTCATGCGTTGTTTCTACCCGATAATTATGTAAGTAGATAGTAAAATAAAACATCCCCATTTTTGTAAAAACGAGGACATGGCATATGTTATACAACTGTGGTGCCTTTGTAGAAGCAATCTCTATTTCACCTATATTCGATTACAATTAATAATTATTATTTTTGTTAGGTAAATATATGAATTTTGGACGTTAATAAAATTTAAAAATTATATCCTGACGACTATAGTTGCATAAACATCATTTTTTGGTGAACGGAATGTTTAGCCTACTTTACAGATTTATAAAACAAACAATACACACTAACCTCAAACGCATGTTTATTAAAATTTTTGAACGTAACACCACAAATTTTCAAAGTGTGCAACTAAAACTTTAACTAACAAGAAGCTGTATCTATACTATTGCTTGGTATGAAAAAAAGTGATGTGGCTGAACTTGTCCTCTTCATCTTCATAATAAAAAGGCATTAAAAAGAACTTCCCAACCCTTCAGCAAGGAATTTCGGCGAAGGCGTTAAACATTCAAAGTAATATATTCAACTTTTGAAAATTTCTAGTGTTTGGTTTCATCTATCGCTAGAAATGACTAATTGCAGTATCAAGACATTAGAAAGAATTACCAACCCTCCCGTGGGGGCAGAAGGAGGCGAAAAGGGCAGATGACTTTTCGGTATAAATTTTTCAAACATAGAAAAATTTTAATTTTTGGTTTTATTTATCACTGGAAACGAATAACTGCAATACCAAGACGCTAGAAACCATTACCAACCCTCCCGCTTGGGTAGAAAGGGGCGAAGACGGCGAATTGATTTTTAGACTAAATCTTTCCAACTAAGAAAAATTTTTGTGTTTAGTTTCATTTATCGGTGGATACGAATAATTGCAATACGCAGTAATTAAAAAAAATTACCAACCCTCCGCAGAGATAAAAAACGGCGAAGACGGCGAATTAATTTTTAATACAAATCTTTCAAACTAAAAAAAGGTTTAGGGTTTGGTTTCATTTATCGCCGAAAACGAATAATTGCAATACCAAGAAATTAACAAAAAATACCAACCCTCTAGCAGTGGTCGAAGGAAGCGATGACAGCGAATTAATTTTCAGAATAAAATTTTCAAACTTCGAAAATTTCTAGTATTTGGTTTCAAATATGTAATACCAAGACATTAGAAAAATTGCCAACCCTCGCGTGGTGGTAAATGGGAGTGAGGACAACCAATTATTTTTTAATAAACTTTTCAAACTGAAAATTTTTAGTATTTGGTTTAATTTATCACCGGAAATGGATGATTGCAATTCCAAAACATCAGAAAAAAGGTACAAATACTCCCGCAAGGGTAGAAGGGGGCGAAGAGAACGAATTAGTTTTCAGAATAACTTTTTCTAACTTGGAAAATTTTTAGTGTTTGCTTTCATTTATCACCGGAACGCATTAATTGCAATACCAAGACATTAAAAAAAAATTACCAGCCCTCCAGCAGAGGTTGAAGAGAGCGAAGGCAGCGAATTCATTTTCAGAATGATTTTTTTTTATATTTGCTTTCATATATCAGTGGAAACAATTAATTGTTGAACCAAGACATTAGAAAAATTGCCAACCCTCCCGAGGTGGTAAATAGGAGCGGGGACAACGAATTAATTTTTTTAATAGACTTTTCAGATTGAAAATTTTTAGTATTTGGTTTTATTTATCACCGGAAATGGATGATTACAATTCCAAAACATGAGAAAAAGGTACAAACACTCCCTCAAGGATAGAAGGGGGCGAAGAAAGCGAATGAGTTTTCAGAATAACTTTTTCAGACTTTGAAAATTTTTAGTGTTTGGTTTCATTTGTCACCGGAACGCATTAATTGCAATACCAAGCTATTAAAAAAATTTACAACCTTCCCGTAGATGTAAAAAGGGCAAAAACTGCAAATTAGTTTTTAGAATAAATCTTTCCAACTAAGAAAATTTTAATGTTTAGTTTCATTTATCACCAGAAATGATTAATTGTAATACCAGGACATTAGAAAAAAGTTACTAACTCTCCCGCATAAGTAGAAAGAAGCGAATAAGGTGAATTATATTTTAGAATAAATCTTTTCAACTAAGACAATTTTTAGCGTTTGGTTTCATTTATCACCGGTAACGATTAATTGTAATACCAAAAAATTAGGAAAAATCACCAATCTTCCCGCGGTGGTAAATGAAAACGAAGACAACAGGTTAATTTTTTTAATAAACTTTTCAAACTTTGAAAATTTTTAGTATTTGGTTTTATTTATCACCGGAAACAGTTGATTGCTCCAAAACATCAGAAAAAATTACAAACACTCCAGCAAGGTTAGAAGAGGACGAAGACGGCTAATGAGGGTCAGAATAACTTTTTAAACTTCAAAAACTTTTAGTGTTTGGTTTCCTATATCAGTGGAAACGATTAATTGTAATGCAAGACATTAGAAAAAATTGTCAACCCTCACGCTGTGGTGAATGGTGGCGTAGACAACGAATTATTTTTTGACTAAACTTTTCAGGCTTAGAAAATTTTAGTATTTGGTTTCATTTATTACCGGAAACGGTTGATTGCAATTCCAAAACATGAGAAAAAAATTACAAACACTCCCGCAAGAGTAGAAGGGCGGCGAATGAGTTTTCGCAATAACTTTTTCAAACTTCGAAAATTTTTAGTCTGGTTTGATTTATCACCGGAAATGATTAATTGCAATATCAAGCTAAAAAAATTGCAACCCTTCCACAGAGGCAAAAAGGGTGAAGGCGACGAATAGTTTTTAGAATAAATCTTTCCAACTAAAAAATTTTTTAGTGTTTGATTAATTAAATTTAAATACCAGAACATTAGAAACAAATTATCAACCGACCCACATGAGTAGAAAGAGGCAAAGACGGCAAATTAATTTTTAGAATAGATCTTTCAAACTAATAAATGTTTATTGTTTTGTTTCATTTATCACCAGAAACGATTAATTGTAATACCAGGACATTAGAAAAAAAATACCAACCCTCCCGTATGAGTTGAAAGAGGTGAATTAATTTTTAGAATAAATCTTCCCAACTAAGAAAATTTTCAGTGTTTGGTTTCATCTATCACTGTAAACGACTAATTGTAATATCAAGACATTATAAAAAAATTGTCAACCCTCCCACAGAGGTAATTGGGGGTGAAGACTACGAATTAATATAACTTTATAGTATGGCTACGACAGTAGTACGAAGGAAGTTTTTGAAAGATTTGTAAAACCCCATCTAAATCTTTGTAGCGCTCAGTGTATCTCTTTTTACAAATTACTTGGCCGATATATGTGCTAAAGAACCTGCAGCCTGAACTGTTGTCCATCCAGTGCTGACTCGTTTTGTAACCGATATCTAATGTATTGATAAACATAGAATGGCACACTTACAAGTTCTCATTTCCATCATTCAAGTGCTAATTATAAGTGCCAATTCGTTTTAAGTGTTCGTGGTGCTTATGTTTTAAATACATATGATGCTTAAAAAACTTTTCTGTGGTCCCAACTCATATCCCAAAACATATCAAAGATCCCTTCTCTACATTCTTCTGTGAATTCTTGACAATACTTTACCTTTGATCTTCTAGATTTCTTTAAACTACACATTTCTTTCATACTTCTTGCTCTTTTTGGACAATTTTGTTTATTTTTTCACCCCTTTTTTTAGCAAATCACGTTTTGCCCTTCATTCCAAGCCTTTTATTTTATTTTTCAATCACTCATTTTTCTCAGGTATCCGTTTTTGTTTTTTGTACCTTCTGATTGTTTTTAATTATATCTATCGTCTGCTTGATTTTCCACCACTAAGTCACTACTGGGATCAAAACTATCATTTTTGACATCTGAATGTTCATAATAATTTTTGCTTTCACTTTCACTTTCACTAGACAATTTGTAGGGAACAAGAGGTTTTTCCTTCACGTTCTTTGATATCAAAACACATTTTTTGGTTTGTTAATTCACGTAGAGGAGAAATATTTACTGAGGTAAATATATCATATCATTACTGTTTAAAATAGGTCCTTTATCACAAGTATCATCAGTAGTACTATTAAATAACACTTTATTATTTAATAGTCTTCCAACTCGCAATTTTCATTGTTGATTTCAGATAAGGGTACAAGAACATACAATTCTTCTGTATAGTTTAACATCATCATCATTATCATTGCGTCTTCAGTCCTAGAACTTGTTAGACGCGTACCCTCATTGTTTCCTAGTCCGAACCAACCAACTCATTTCTCTGAAATTTGGACAGTCTGCATTTATCACTACTTGTGTGCGAAAGTCTGATCTCGCTCTACCTCTACCTCTCTGTTCCTATTTCTGCTTGTAGTATATCCCGTACTATTTCCCAGAAATGTCATAGAACATATCCTGTCCTTCAATTTCTCCTATTTTTTCGTTTTCCACAGATGTCTTTATTCCTCTACTACATCTACAACCTATTTGTTATTAACTTTGTCTGTCCATGCTACCATCCTCATACATCTGAAACACAACATTCCAGAAGATTTATATCTCTTTCTGTCTGCATTTCCTACTGCCCTTATTTCATAGATGGACTGTGCTGTGCTTCACACTATGCTTTGAACAGTTTTCTTCTTGTATCTATGTTCGTTGTCTTTGAACATAGCTGCTGTTCTTTCTTGTTTGATGCAGTTCGGTTCCATTGTTTTACAGTTATATACCCTACTTCCCCAATATTCAGTTGTATGTGAAGGGGGGGTAAGCAGCCTTTGGCTGCCAAGTTCCCCCAGCACTTGAACCTTGTCGAATTAATAGTTTTTCCAATTTATCCTTTCGCACAATCAACATTGGTTGAAAATATTTCACAACCAACACCTGTAGTTGTTTATAATAGTCATCAGATTTAAGAGCACTTATTTTTTCGTCATTGGGTTTTACGTCTTGAAACTGGTTGGACTTGTACCTCAGCTTATTTATGTTCTGAGCTAGCGTACACAGTTCCCTGCAATTCTCCCAATAGCCTGTATACAACTCGATTCCCTTCTATTGTTTTCTAATTATATGCCCTATTTCACAGAGATTCAGTGGTATGTGAAGGGTTTAAGCAGCCTGTGGCTGCCAAAGATCCCTCAACACTTAGACATTTGCGTATTAATAGTTTTCCAGTAAATTTTTTCGCACAATTAACATTAGTTGAGAGTATTACAAAACCAATATCTGTAGTTATTTATAATAATCACAATGTTTAAGTACAGTAATTATTATTGTCATTAGTTTTTCCATCTTGCGACTGGCTGGAAGTGTACCTCCATTGATTTCTATTCTGAGCTAGCCTACACATTTTCCTGAAACTCTCACAACCTACATCTTTCACAATCTGTGTGCAGTAGTCTAACCTAGGTCTACCTCTACTTCTCTTTTTCCTATTTCTGCTTCTAATATACTCCGCACTATTCCCTCATGTTTTAGTATGCGGCCTATCATCCTATCTCCCTTACTTTTTAACGTTTTCCACATATTTCTTTCTTCCTTTACCATTTCTAGTACCTCTTTCTTTGTCTGTCCACGATATCTTCATCATACGTCTGTAGCACCACATTTCAAAGACTTCTACCTTTTTCCTGTCTGCTTCTCCTACTGTCCATGCTTCACAGTCATACAGTGCTGTGCTCCACACATATCTTTTAAGCAATCTTTTCCTTGTTACTATGCTTGTGGTTTTTGAGCACAGTAGTTGCTTTTTCTTATTAAATTTAGCACGACCTTGTGCTAATCTTTGTTTAATATCTTTTGTGATTTTCCTATCTTGCGTTATTTGACTTCCTAGGTAGCAGAAATCTTTAACCCCTTGTAAGTTCTCGTTACCTATTTGTATCTTGTTTTTGATTTATTTCCTCTATTTTGCATACTAGAACTTTAGTTTTATTTTTGTTAATTTTCATACCATATCTCTCCGTTGGAACTGTTTCCATTTCATTAAGAGCAGCTTCTAACTCTTCTTTGCTAGATGCTAATACCGCTATATCATCTGCAAATCTAAGCATATCAATCTTTTGTCCCTGCATATTAATTTCAAATGTCTTTCTGCGGTATTCATTGCCTCTTCTATGTACAAGTTACAAATTAATGGGGATAAGGCACATCCCTGTCTCACCCCCTTCCTAATATATACTTCTCTACTTTCTTGTTCTAATTCTATTACCGCTGTTTGCTCTTTGTATAAGCAATGTACTATCCGCCTATCCCTAAAACTCATACCAATCTTTTTGAGTATGTCGAACATTTTTTTCCATTTTACATTGTCGAATGCGTTTTCCAAATCTACAAACCCTATTTATACGCTTTCCCGCTTCTCTATTGTTTTTTCCACTATCACCCTCAGAGCTAAAATAGCCTCCCGTGTTCCCGTTTCGCCTAAACCCAAATTGATCTTTTCCCAGTATTTCTTCAGCTCGTTTTTCCATTCGTCTTTGTACAATTCTAGTTAATATTTTAGAAACGTGTGCAGTCAAACTTATTGTTCGAAAATTTTCACATCTATCCGCGCCTCTTTTTTTGTATAGTTACTATGATGTTACGTTTGAAGTCTTTGGGTATCTCGCCTGTTTCATACATATAGCTTACAAGTCGGAAGAGACGTTCTGTTACTTCTTGTCTAGCGGCTTTTAGAGTTTCTGCTTGCACCTTATCTGTACCCGGCTCCTTACCATTTTTCAGGCTTTTAATGCTAATTCAAACTCATGTCTAAGTTAAGCATATCCCAGGTCATCATTTTTTAATGTCTAATTCCTGTTCTAATGCTGTTAGTTCCTCTCCTGAATATAAATTCCCTATATATTCTTGCCATCTAGCTACTTTCTCTACATTTTCTATAATGATGTTTTCTCCCGCGTCCCTTATATTTTTGCTATATGGTTTTGTATCCCTAAAATTCATCCTAATTAATTTATATGCTTCGTCTGTCTTTCCTATTTCCATCTTAGTTTGTACCTCTTAGCACCTTTCATCAATTCATTGTTCTTTAGCTTTCCTGCATTTGCAAATAATATCCCATTTTATGGCTTTGTATCTCTGTTTTCCTGTTTCATCTGATATATTTTTGTATTTTCGTCTTTCTTCTATTAAATTTAGGATATCCTTTGTTATCCATGGTTTCTTGTTTCCTTTTTGTGTATACCCCAGAATATCTCTGGCCGCCATGTCTAAGCTGGATTTAATGTTGTTACATTCTGTTTCTACTTCCTTAGTATCAGAAATTTTCCCGATATCTTTCAGCAATTCATTTGACTTTTTTCAAATTTTTCGTGGATATCTTTATCTTTTAGCTTCTCAGAGTCAAAGTGCATTTTTCCGTTCCTCTTTTTCAGATTTTTAAATTTAAGTGCGGCCTTCATAATTACGATGTTGTGGTCAGTATCTATATCTGCTTCTGGGTAGCTTCCACAGTCTTTTACTTGATTTCTAAACCGTTGTCTCGTGATAATGTAATCTATTTGATATCTTCCTATAACTCCTGGCATCTTCCACGTGCATCGTCTTCTAGCTTGATGTTGAAATAATGTATTTCTGATGGTTAAGTTGTTCTTGTCACAAAATTCTACCAGCCTAGTCCCTCTGTCATTTCTCGTGCCTAAACCAAATAAACCTACTATCGCTACTTCCCTAAACTCGCCTACCACTGCATTAAAATCACCCGTAATTATTAAATTTTCCTGTCCTTTTACGTATCTTAGTATGTCTATGTTATCTTAGTAGATCGCCTCTACCTCCTCCTCACTGTAGCTAGAGGTGGGCATATATACTTGTATTATTACTGTATTTATCGGTTTAGGTTTAAATTTAACCATGAGTACTCTTTCGTTCTTTTGTAAATAGTTTTCTACAGGTTGTTCTATCATTACTATCCCCACACCCGAATTTCCTTCCTCTGATCCTGTATAAATTACCCTGAAATCTCCACTCCAAAAATCCCACGCCTCTGGCCAGCGGACTTCGCTGATTCCTACTATGTCTAGTGCTAACCTATTCATTTCGAGTTTCAGGTTCTCTAGCTTAGCTACTTGTTTCATACTTCTGACATTCCACGCTCGGACTTGCAGAATGTTTACGGATCTTTTTGTTTACTTTCGGATCACATCCTATGAAGTATTCCCCTCCCGGAGATCCGGACCTATTTTATATCCGGAATTTTTTACCCCAGAGGGGTTTAACAATTTCTGTATGCAGTGTACTTAGGAGATAATGTGGTGGTTTCCCGTTGTCTTCCACATCGCAGTAGTGCGTCTTAGAATGACATACCGACCCCTATGGTCTCTGCCACTCTAAGTATTGAAAAAGCCGCTGCCCTCTTTCGGGGACCTGTCTTAGTCTGGTTACTCACTAAAGACCCCACTAATTTGGTTAAACCTTATAAGATGTGTGTCTACAAAGACACTCAATCATTGACTGAATAGAAGAGCATTTCTAAAGATTCAAATAAAATCAAAAGTCATGTGAACATTTTAAGACAGATTGTTGGTCTTCATAAGCTACAACACTGCTTATCAAAGGATTAATATATCCAATGAAATGTCCAATTTTTTCACAGAGGGGGTTTTAGAAATGTTCAAAATTTGATATGTGGAGATTTAAGGATATAGCAATTTCTGTTTTGTTGTATGTATTGTTGTCAGGTTGACCGTTCATCAAAAAAAACTATCGGTCACTTCGATTTTTTAAATGCAGCACCCTGCATATTGTTTTAATTTTACAGAATTATTCATATTTTACATTTACGAATTTGATTTTACTTTTAATAATAAAAAAATTGTATTGAGATTTCACAAGCTAAAGTTAATAGGTTTGAGATATGTGTAAATTTAAAAAGTATTTTATTGTCATACAGTCCAAGTAAATAATTATAAACAAACTTTATGGAATTAATTAATGTGTATATCAATCGGCCCTTAAAATCGATTCAAATTGACACACGACAAGCCCTATGTAATACTTAGTTGCCTCTTCTACAGGTATTGGTTCTTGTTCGAATTAAAAAAAAGTTGGTATTTTTTATATGTACAAATTTAGTTTTCCGTTTTATTATAAACAGACATTTTGGGTATGCATAGGCTAAAGTCGATAGATTTAATAGATTGAACAATTTAACAATATTAACAACTGAGGATGAAGAAGAACAGAAAGCAATTAAAGTTTACAAAAACATACCTAAACAAATGATTTTATTTTCAGTGTGTTAATCTAGGCAAGAATTGTAAAACCTCACTTAACGAAAACGGAATTTTTTACACTTGCTAAATTAATAAAGTTTTATGTATAATTATTTATTTTACTTGATTCTAAGAAGATTTTTTACTAATTTACAAAATCTTTAAACCTATTAACTTTAGCCTATGTTAATCTGAATACTTTTTGTTTATAATTAAAAAGATAATTGAATTTGTAAATAAATGATAAAGTGTGTCCTTTGAAAAAAGAAAAAGTCTTACTTTAGCATTTGTCACCCTCAACAATTAAACTAGTACCATACAATATCTGTATTTATATTATAATTAAATAAATTAAAATTTATATAGGATACCACAAATCTTAATATGTAAATAAGACGTTATTTAAGCACAACTAACTATGTTTTCTGTTTAATAATACTATATAAAATATTTTCGTGCATTTTTGAATAATAGACGTTCTAATATAATTTATCCTAATATAAGTTATAATTGCAGTGACTTTTCTACATCGTCTCCACAGAAAATAACATATGTTTGTCCTCTCGAAACATTAGGTACCCTGTTGAAAACCACTAGGTACTCAATGACCCTTAAGCCATACCAAATTTACTAGGTCGGTAGGGTGAAAAATGATTATGCAGGATGCATCAGGTCTACTACTTAGTTTTACTTTTATACCCAGGTTATGTTTGTTATATATCACTTTTATACGGTACTGCTAAATATGTCTAATGCCTTATCAAAATAACTTTTCTAATTTAAGAACAAATATGTTTATTTATTAACAGTCATTGCAACATCTTGATCATGTTTTAGTTTTAAAGACATAGCATTATCATGACATCCATGGAAAAGCTAGGACAATTATTTGATGTTTTGTACTTAGCTAGGTACTACAATGTTATAGATATCAATTTGGCCAAAGTAAAACTAAGTGTATACGCTTTTATAGGTATATTAAACAAAACACCTATATAAGATATACAGGGACCAAGACGATATGTTTGACACATAATAAAGCAGCAAACATTACTAAATTGTAAAAACCATGCATTGTCTTGATCTTTTCCTAACAATAAATTGTTACCTAAATTTTAATTTTTTCATAATTAACCCTTTCTTTGCTAATAGTTTTACCAAATATGTGGTGATAAGCACTCGTCTTAGAACTTCAAATCAACATTCATACATCATATGTATCTGTAATTAATGCCAGGTTTATTTTCTGCACGTGTTGTAGCTGCGAAAGTACATTTTTGCAGATATTAAAGGTAAGATTATTTCTTATGCTCGAACACGTTTTGTGTTTAATACAGCATGAAAGGTAAGTGTTTTAGGATTCTGTATTTGATATTATGTAATTATAGGTAATCCTCGAATACGGCCGTTTAATTTACGATGGTTCACCCTTATGGCCATGCATTTATCTCGATTAATCATGACTCCAGCTGTGAATGGTCCAAGAGTGCCACTTATGTCTGTTTCCTTCACACATGCGCATATTCCTTAAATCAAACAAACAGTTGTAAAAATTTCCTAAAATTTAATATCTTTTAGAGAATTTGTAACTGTTTATTATATATATATATATATATATATATATATATATATATTGCTGTGATAAGGGGTTCTCTAATGGTGTACTTTATAGTAAAGGTCATTTAGAAATGAGAAATTACCATAGGCAGCAGAAAACTGCATTTATTTAGTAAAGAAAATTGAGAAATAGAGATAGTTTGTAAATAGTAAGCAGTCAACAGCCTGTATATAAAGTATAAATAGTTTTAAGTGACGCAAATACACACAGGAAGACGCATAGTTAGCGTAGGAATAAGGAAGACATGCATTAAGTAAATAAATTTTAACACCATGTAGATAGTTTTAGTTAATTTAGGCAATGCAAATAATGATATTTTTCAGTGGAAACACGCGTATTTAGAAGTAAACATAATAAAGTGTAATTAGACACGCATTCAAAAGAGTTCCAAGCGATTAGGTTAATACAGAGATAAGAAATAGAGCTTCGAGAATCATAGGTGAATGCGTACAAGTAGTTAATAACTGTGATAAAGAGAGGTGATTAAAAATTGCGTGAATAACAGGCAGATATGAAAATTAAAAGTCGAATTGCATCAGTTGTTTATGGAAAAGCAATTAGATTCATCAAAACACCGCATGTTTGATAACGAAGACAGCTGCGAGCAGACCACAATTATTGGAAAGCATAGAAAATTACATCAGAAACTACTTTAAGTGCAAAGATTTGATTCGTTAAAATGAGCGACGAGTTTGTAGATCATACCCACTGACGGAGTGGGAGAGCAATGATATATTAACAGGTACAGTGATAACGAGGTCAGTTTTCAACTCAACAAAGACCGAAGTGCGCCACTCTGAGACAAAGTGAAATACGTAATAATTTAAAGTGAAAAGTTGTGTAAGTGCTAAAATAAAAATTACGATTGCCGATTAAACGTAAGTAGATTTTGGGAATTTATTTTAAACTAAAACATAATAATAATAGGGCTTCTGAAGCCGGGGAGAAAAATACAATTCTGAAGCCGGGGAAAAAAAGTCCAAGTTCTGAGTCCTGAGGGAGAATAATACAATTTCTAAGTCAAGGGAAAATAAATGATGATAATCCAATTCTAAGTTTGGGAAAATTGATAAGAAGTAATTCTAAGTCTGAAATGAGACGACATAAAATTGGGGTGCATAAGTATAAGTTAATAATGGTAGTCTAGAGGGTGATGGCAATGATTTAAATGCAATGGTTCAAGCGTGTGGATAGACAATATTTCGAATGGGCATGTAATAATCCTGAATTGGGGGAAGATAATTTTTATTCAAATGGATGGCTTAATGCATGGGAAATATTAGCTGATTATGGGTGCGTCAATGCGAAGAAAATAGACCAGGTTAGATTTTTAGTTATAAGACATTATTTTTCTATTTTTTTTTATTTGAATATTGAATTTGCTTAATATAAAATGAATGTGAAAAAAGTCAACAAAAGGAGGACTTGAATACGTATAAACTGCGTGAATATGATAAGAGGTTTTGAACGTTCCGCACTTCTTTTTTTTTTAAATAATAGGTTTTTTTTGGTGACTTTGGGTTTGGGTAAAAATTATATGATTTTTGATAAATGAGATTTACCACATTAATTAATTGAAAAATGTATTTAAAATAATTTACAAAAACTGTACATAATATTTGTTTCATTATATAGAATCGAATTAACTGAATTTTATAATTCCAAATAAATGCTAGTCGAGGTCATAAAATAAAGTTAATGGGAGTGATTTGATAATTTAAACAGTTCAAGGAGGAGCTATAAGTTGAATACGAAATTGATAACGAGTAAAGCGGTAACGTATCAAATTTTGTTATTGGTAGACAAGGTTGGTTCAAGATAAAATCCAGTTAAGTTTCTGGAGGGAATTTATAGCAATATTAATAAGACAGCCCAACGTCGGAGGAGATAACTACAATTCTTGTTTATACATAGCAATATTAATATGGTCGCCCAAACGATGGGGCGCGAATAATTTAGGGAGCATAGCAATATTAATATGGTCGCCCAAACAATGGGGCGCGAATAATTTAGGATGCATAGCAATATATAAATATATATATTGCTGTGAAACCTCCAAAATCCGTGAACTACGCTTTTCGCCTCGGCTGCTCACCTAATTTTATAAATCTCCTCATTCATAAAAATTAAACACATTCCTACCACAAACATCAACGTTAACTCTATTTACATCAATATTCAGAATACATTAAATTTTCAAATTAAATTTCAGCATAAAATTCAGTTTTTAAAAGGAATTTCAAAATTAATTTTATTATCACTTTAACGTGCATCCAGAATTCAAGTCCTTGTTGGATGCCTACTAATTAATATAACAATATAAACAGACCGGAGTCTGAGTACAAAGGAGCATCTACCACCCTTTACGTTAATTAACCAGGTTTGTCTAATTGAGCTCAAAGACATACCCAAAGTTTCATCATATTCCCGAACATCAAAACAAAATACCCTTTTACTTAAACAAGCAAATTTCATCTTAAAATTAAACTTTTATGGTTAGAACAATTTCACTAATGTCCATTTAAAGTAAATCAATTATAAAGTCATTCAATACACACAAAATGTCAAACAAAATAGTATAATTTACCTGAAGGTTACTGTCCTCGTCGTTTCAAGGTATCGTTTCTTTAGTTAATCACACCATTCAACAGGATTATAATTACGGCTTCTGATTCTCTACGCTTTTAAAATTTTCTCCATCACCATCCATTCAAAGTCGTTTCTGGGCCTTTCCGGAACTCATCTGTGTTTATCTGACCCTTGTTTCATGGATCCAGACACGTATTTGAACCATTTAATTATTAACACCCCCGAAAAATAGCAAATAACTTCATGCTTCTGTCACCAATAGATGCCAAAACTGCCTACTTTTGTGTATACATTCGTCGTTGTAAATTTTGCTAATTGGTACAGTGAAACTAAATTTTATTACCTTGTATCTAAGTGCACTGAAGTACATTCATGTTAACACGTAAATAACAAGCTATTTTGAATCACTAAAATATACTAGCAAACTTTAAATTATTTAATCAAACTAAAATGCACGGTTTACCATCTTTAATCAAGTCGCGTATGTACGAGCTTTTAACGCATCGAATCGTCAAAAGTCTAAGAGAGCTTGTTTATCTTCATCTCGGTATATATAGCAAAAGCCTGTCTATCGGTCTGTTCCCCAAAACGGGTAATTCTAAAGAATTTCTCATGCGATGTTCCCAGTCTGCCGCTCACGCGTCGATTTTACGAATTTTCACTCGCCCCATTCAAATCTCAGAAAATTTCCACACGGCACGCAAGCATGTCCGAGAAAAACTAATTGATTTTGTACAGAAATTGTTGTTCTACCTCTGATATTTGCATCCTATTTTTAACCAATTGTGACCCCCGTGACGTTGCTTAAATCCGCCTTCTACAATATGTGTCTTTGCTTGACGCATTTTCTCTTTCCTTCTCTACCGTGTTCTTATTGGTGCAACTTGATATTCTTTATTATCGATTATTTTAGTCCACATGGAGTGTGAAATACCCAGCTTTAGCAATTCTCGTAACTATTATGCAACGTTTTCCCAAGATTCTTTGAAACATTAATTATCTGCAAAATTTACGCCGAATGAGCTTTTAAATAAACACAGGTGTTTAAACATACTATTAATTCTCAGAGCCTTATTCCGTGGTATTTTAATCTTGGGTTTTACAAGTTTCTATAGGTATTATATGTTATTAACGGTTTAATTAACTCCAATTGATTTCTATCCTTTTCATTTTAGCGAATACAACTTAAATATTAATTATTATAGGTACACTTTGTTTTACTACCGGTTACTTAAATAGAGTTAATTAATATAAACTTTGCACGTAATTTCTCTTTGTTTAGGAATAATTACATTACACGCAGAGCTTTTCAATACTGCTTCTTTTGATATAAAGCGTCTTATAAATAATTTAAATTTCTTATTTTACTGAAACAACCGAGTTTATTTATGCTTCATGGTTTTAATAACGCGTATTATTTAATGAAATTCCTTATACACGGTGATTAAAATTATTTGATGTGATTATTTAATTTTCTACCCTGGTCTAAATATGAGTAATATATATATATATATATATATATATATATATATATATATATATATTATAATTGGTAAACGCATGGTTCCCGCAAAACCAAGATGCTGGTTCAAGTCCTGTCCAAGACCTTATATTTTCCATCTTTCAATTACTAACTCGATTTTAAATGATCATTTGGGCTTTGCATAAAAGTCTAAGTTATTATTTCATCTTATTCACTGTAATACGATAGTATATATCAACTTACCTTGTGTAATTAATAGCTGTGTTAATAAGATCATTTAATAGTAGTTAGGACCAATAGTATAGCGCACTTCATATAAATTACATGAGGGCTCAGAAAACGAGACAGTTTTCTGAAGCAAACAAGAAATACGGTGATTAGGCTGGAAAGTAAATGACAACGCCCTGTATATAAACCATAATCATAATTAATTTAGTTAATAAAAAATATTTTTGAAGATTTATTTGAATAAACAAATTCGCAAGTTGTAAAACAACATGAACAGAAGCTGAAACGCGACACGCATGAATAACGCATCATTATTTCGCCAAGAATCCCAATTCAAACAAGCAGGTTTAAAAATGCTTAAGATAGCAAACGCATATAATTTAATACATAAATTATATTAAGTCTACGTGTTAGAAAGCGAAAATTAGCACCTGATATATTGGAAACAAACACGGCATGATGATAAAATCAAATTCACTAAATTTATTGTACAAGCAATGGTCTACGTGATCTAGAAATATGAAAATCCAAGAGAATGAATGCAATTAACTCAAAATGCTACGTGCCGAAATCAGTGCGTCAATTTTAATATACAATAAAATACGATAGAAATACTCGAAACCTGGTATGTAAGAATCACATATAATAGCGAACTCTGCGCTTGTCAATAGATAGACGATTTTTTTAAATACGGCCGGATTTGTAAACAAGGCTTAGTCCACATCACTTAAAAGAAAATATTTACGTGAAGTGATTTATTGTGAAGTAATAAATAGTACCATGGTAATTGTAAAAATTAAAAGTGGTTTGTCGTTTTAATCCTTTAAAAACGTAAGTAACTAAAAGTTGTTTTAATTTAAATTCTAATATTAACATTAATAAAAAGGACTCTGAATAGTTACTGGATCCAATGAGGAAATTCAACAAGCATTTAATTCAATTATTAATTACCAGGAAGTTTAACAAAGGAGGCTAAAATAATTTAAAGCTATGCTAAGAAAAATGCAGACCATATCTAAAGCAGATCTGGATTCAACGTTGGAAGTATTAAATCACTAAGCTGAATACGGGAGCAGTTGGTACAGGGACTGATTCGAGCTGGAAACAACAGGTTAGCCAATCTGAATGTTTTATTATTTTTATTTGTGAATATTTCGTTGTACACTTCTAATTTGAATAATTTAAAAATTGCTTTCATGAAAATTTGATGTGAGGGTCAACAAAGATCTTTTTTTTAATAACGCTATCAATTACGTAAATTTATAAAAGAAATTTAATGAATGTTTATGGGGCTTCAGATAATAATAATAAAAGTGATTTTGCTGGATTTTGACTAATTTTAAAAATGATAATTATTAATTTTTATTCAATTATTAAAGAAAGTTCTATTTAGAGAATTCTTAAACATTTCATATATTATAAATATTTTTGAGAATATTATAATATTTGTGCTTAATGGTGTTTTGGTTTAAAGAAACAGGAAGTAGAGGTAACTGTAAAGGCTTTGTTTGTCGTATTGTCGCAAGCTCCGTACGTAAATAAAATCTGAGCTAGCTGAGGTATTTAAAATTAAAATTAAATATTAAAAATTAAGAATTGACAGAATAAAAATGTTAACCTTTTTAATTTACACAAAAGGGCGGCCGGGTTATTGCTACCGTATCATATATATATATATATATATATATATATATATATATATATTGCTGTGATATACTCCTTTGAATGCGGAACTGGGTCCTTTCAACAAAAATTCTAGTCCCACAGATTGGGCGTCATAAACGGCTGTGATCCTCTTTTCGCCTCGGCTGCTCACCTAATGTTATAAACCTCCTCATTCATAAAAAACAACACATTCCTACCAAAAACATCAACGTTAACTCTATTTACATCAATATTCAGAATACATTAAAATTTCAAAATTAAAACTCAGCATAAATTTCAGTTTTAAAAGAATTTCAAGATTAATTTTATTATCATTTTAATGTGCATCCAAAATTAAAGTCCTTGTTGGATGCCTACTAATTAATATAACAATATAAGCAGACCGGAGTCTGAGTATAAAGGAGCATCTACCACCCTTTACGTTAATTAACCAGGTTCGTCTAATTGAGCTCAAAGACATACCCAAATTTTCATCATATTACCGAACATCAAAACTAAATACCCTTTCTACTTCAACAAGCAAATTTCATCTTAAAATTAAAATTTTATGGTTAGTACAATTTCACTAATGTCCATTTAAAGTAAATCAATTATAAAGTTATTCAACACACACAAAATGTCAAACAAAATAGTATAATTTACCTGAAGGTTACTGTCCTCGTAGCTTCAAAGTACATCGTCCCTTTAGTTAATCACACCATTCCAACAGGATTATATTTACGGCTTCTAATTCTCAACGCTTTTAAAATTTTCTCCATCACCATTTATTTAAAGTTGTTTCTGGGCTTTTCCGGAACTCATCTATGTATATCTGACCCTTGTTTCGTGGATCCAGACACGTATTTGAACCATTTAATTATTAACACCCCGAAAAATAGCAAATAACTTCATACTTCTTTCACCAATATACGCCAAAACTGCCTACTTTTGTGTATACATTTGTCGTTGTAAATTTTGCTAATTGGTACAGTGAAACTAAATTTTATTACCTTGTATCTAAGTGCACTGAAGTACATTCATGTTAGCACGTAAATAACCAACTATTTTGAATCACTAAAATATACGAGCAAAATTTTAAATTATTTTATCAAACTAAAATGCACTGTTTAACATCTTCAATCAAGTCGCGGATGTAAGAGCTTTTAACGCATCGAATAGTCAAAAGTCTAAGAGGGCTTGTTTATATTCATCTCGGTATATATAGCAAAAAGCCGGCACGTCGCTTTTGTCCTCAAAACGGTAATTCTAAAGAATTCCTCATTCTATGTTCCCAGTCTGTCGCTCGCGCGTCGATTTTTACGAATTTTACTCGTCCCATTTAAATCTCAGAAATTTCAACACACGGCACGCAAGCATGTCCGAGAAATAACTAATTGACTTTTATACCGAAATTGTTGTTTCTACCTCTGATATTTGCATCCTATTTTCAACCAATTGTGACCCTCGTGACGTTGCTTAAATCCCGCCTTTTACTATATGTGTCTTTGCTTGACGCATTTTCTCTTTCCTTTTCTAACCTGTTCGTATTGGTGCAAATTGATATTCTTTATTATCGATTATATTTTAGTCCATGTGGACTGTTATCTGGGTTTAATAACCCCGTATCGCACATTCTCGTGAATATTAAGCCCCGGTTTCTCCAAGATTCTTTGAAACTATTAATTATCTACAAAATTTACGCCGTATGTGATATTTAAACTACGCAGGTGTTCAAAATAATATTAATTCTCAGAGCTTTTTAAATAAACCCTGTTTTGTATTTAGTGCTATAGCATCTGACCGTTTCCAATATTCTTAGACTCGACATGTTTATCTACACAAATTAAACTGAAATTGCCTTTTAAAAAACATCCTACTTCTAACTAACACTTCTAGGATTTGCATTATTGGGTTTTTTACAAGTTTCTATAGATATTATCTGTTACTAACGGTTCAATTAACTTCAATTAAAATTAATACTCTTTAATTTTTAGTGAATCCTAATTAAATATACAATTATTATTTGTACATTTCGTTTAATACTCGTTGCCCAACTTGAATCAATTAATATAAATCTTGCACGTAATTTCCATTTGATTCTTTACTTTGGAATAATTAAATTACACGTTGAGCATTTTAAAACTGCTTATTTTTATATAAAGCGTCTTGTAAATAATTTTAATCTCTTATTTTTAATAAAACGAATGAATTTTTATTCTCCACGGGTTTTTAATAAATCGTATTATCTAATAAACTTCCTTATACACGGTGATTAAAATTATTTGATGTAATCCATTAATTTTCTACCCTGGTCTAAATATGAGTAATATATATATATATATATATATATATATATATATATATATATTGCTGTGTAACCTACAAAATCCGTGAACTACGCTTTTCGAATCGAGCCTCACGAATTGTGCGTCAAGAATGCTGTGAATCCTACAAAAAGCTATTCATTACCTTAACTGTGTTGGTCCATTGACCTTCTTCTGTTAATCGCCTCGGCTGCTCCTCTAGATAGCTTTCATCCTCATACATAAAAAAACAAACACATTCCTACCACAAACATCAACGTCAACTCTATTTACATCAATATTCACAATACATTAAAATTTCAAAATTAATATTCAGCATAAATTTTAATATCGGAAAATTTCAAAATTAAATTTATTATCATTTTAATGTGCATCCAGAATAAAAGTCCTTGTAGGATGCCTACTAATTACTATAACAATATATGCAGAGTACAAAGGGAGCATCTACCACCCCTTTACGTTAATTAACCAGGTTCGTCTAATTGAGCTCAAAGACATACCCTAAATTTTCATCATAATCCAGAACATCAATACTAAATACCCCTTTCTACTTAAACAAGCAAATTTCACCTTAAAATTAAAATATTATTGTTAGTACCATTTCACTACTGTCCATTTTGAGTAAATCAATTATAAAGTTATTCAACACACACAACAATATCAAAGTTCAAACAAAATAGTATAATTTACCTGAAGGTTACTTGCACTCGTAGCTTCAATGTACATCGTCCCTTTTGTTAATCACACCATTCCAACTGGGTTATATTTACGGCTTCTGATTCTCAACGCTTTAAAATTTTCTCCATCACCATTTATTTAAAGTTGTTTCAGGGCTTTTCCGGAACTAATCTGTGTATATCTGAACCTTGTTTTGTGGATCCAGACCCGTTTATGCACCATTTAAGTATTAATACCCCCGAGAAATAACAAAGAAATTCATACTTCTTTCACCAATATACGCCAAAACTGCCTACTTTTGTGTATATATTTGTCGTTGTAAATTTTTACCAATTAGTACAGTGATACTAAACTTTATTACCTTGTATCTTCTTTTCTAAGTGATCTAACGTACATTCATTGTAGCACGTATAGAACAAGCTGTTTTAAATCACATAATATTCGAGCAAACTGTTTAAATTATTTAATATTAAAACCGGAAAACTAAAAAGCACTGTTTAACGCGTTCAATCAAGTCGAAGATCTAAGAGAGCTTGTTCATATTCCCCTGGGTATATATAGAGGTTAGCCTGTCTGTCGGTCGAGTCTCCAAAACGGCCAGTTTCTAGAATTTCGTCATTCTATGTTCCCATTCCGTAGCCTGGCATGCGATTTTTACGAATTTTGGACTCGCCTCAGTTAAATCTCAGAAAATTTCCACACGGCACGCAACGTCTGAGAATACCTAATTAAATTTTATACAGAAATGTTATTTCTACCTCTCAATTTTGCCTTTTACTTTCAACCAATCGCAACCCCATGACGTTGCTCTACTCACGCCTTTTTACTATATGTGTCTCGGTCTTGCGCCTATTATCTGTCTCTATCTACCCTGTTCTTATTAGTGCAAATTGATATTCCTTATTATCGATTATTTCAGTCCATGTGGACTATCTGGATTAAATAACCCCGTATCGCGCCTTCCCGTGAATATTAAGCCACGGTTTCTCCAAGATTCTTTGTAACCATTAATTATCTGCAACATTTACGCAGAATGAGCTTTTTAAAAATACGCAGGTGTTTAAACATACTATTAATTCTCAGAGCTTGATTTCATTGGGTTTTTACAAGTTTTATAGATATTATATGTTACTAACGGTTCAATTAACTTCAATTAAAATTAATACCCTTTAAATTTTAGTGAATCCTAACTAAATATTAATTATTATCTGTACGTTTTAATACCGGTTACTTAAAATAGAGTTAATTAATATAAATTTTGCACGTAATTTTTATTTGTTTCTTTACTAGGGATAATTAAATTACCCGTAAAGTTTTCTAATACTGCTTCCTTTTATATAAAGCGTCTTATAAATAATTTAAATTTCTTAATTTTAATAAAACGAATGAATTTTTATGCTTCACGCTGTTATTTAATAACGCGTACCTTTTCCAAAAGCTTCTACACAGTGATTAAAATTATTTGATGTGATTATATAAAATTTTCTACCCTGGTCTAAATATGAGTAATATATATATATATATATATATATATATATATATATATATATACGAAATGCAATTTGTTGCAGAGCATATTCCTATACAATTTACATTCCAATTGTACTTGAGTTTTGAAGTGAAATATTATAAATTCCACAAATGTCTGTAAATAACAAAAATAGAAAAAAGAGATAGAGATTTGGTATAATCTTAAAATGAAACAAATTAATAAAACAGCATAAAATTGATAGAAAAGTGAAAACATTGCTTATTATTTTAAATTTCCTCATTCAACAAAATTGAATTGAAAAGTTTGACAATCATCATGCACACAATCTATAATTATAACACAAAAAAAAGTCAAGAACCCACTCACAAAATCCTTCTATGGTTAAACAATCGACCTTCTTTGAATTACAAGAAAATCTACTCCCAACATTTATGATCTCCTTATACCTTTAGGATAGAAAGGGAAATTCTTTTATGGTTGTACATATAACCAACTTCGATTTACTCCTATCGTTTATGGCCTCCTGATACCTTTAGGGCAGGAAAACATAATTTACTGGTTGTGCATTTGACCAACTTTGATTTACAAAAGAATTACCTCAAACATATATGATATATTGATACTTGTGGGCAGAAAAATTCTTTTATGGTTTTACAATCGACGTGCTTCAATTTACTAGAAAATCTACTTCTAGCGTTTACGTTCTCATGACACCTTTTGAGCAGAAAAGGAAGTCTTTGTATGGTTTTGCAATTGACCAACTTAGATTTACAAGAAAAATTTGCTCTGAACGTTTATGATTTCCTGATACCTTTAGGGCAGTAAAAGAAATCCTTTTATGGTTTTGCAATCAAAAAACTTTGATTTGCGAGAAAATTGATTCCTATCGTTTATGACCTCCTTATATCTTAAGGGCAGAAAAATGCCTTCTATCATTTTACATTTGACAAATTTCGACTTACAAAAAAATTTACTCGTAACGTTTTCGATATAGCAATACCTTTTGGGCAGGAAAAATCCTTTTATGGTCTCTACCAACCTATTTCGATTTACAAGAAAATTTACTCCCAATGTTTAGGATTTCCTAATACCTTTTAGGCAGCAAAAGAATTCCTTTTATGGTTTTACAATCAACCAACTTCGATTTACAAGTGAGTTGACTCATATCGTTTATGATCTCCCGATACTATTAAGGCAAGAAAAAGACCTATCGTTTTACACTTGACAAAGTTCGATTTACAAATAAATTGACTTTCTAACATTTAAAACCTCATGATAGTTTTAGGGCAGGAAAAATCCTTTTATGGTTTGACAATCGATCCACTTCAATTTACAAGAAAATTTACTCCTAACGTTTATAATCTCCTGATATCCCTTGGGCAGGAAAAGAAATCTTTTTATGGTTTTGCATTCAACCACCTTTGATTTACAAGAGAGTTAATTCTTTTCGTTTATGATCTGCTGATACTTTTCGGGCAAAAACTTCATTCCTATCGTTTATGATCTCTTCTGATATGTTTAGGGCAGGAAGAAGTCTTTTTTATGGATTTACATTCGGTCAACTTAAATTTACAAGAAAACATGATACCTTTTTGACAGCAAACAAAATCCTGTTATGGTTTTGCATTCAACCACCTTCAATTTACAAAAGAGTTGATTCCTATCTTTTATGATTTCTTGATGCATGTAAGGCAGAAAAATTCTTTTATGGTTTTACAATCGACCTACTTTGATTAACTAAAAAATTTACTCCTAATGTTTATGATCTCCTGATACTTCTTGCGCAGTGAAGGAAATCTTTCTATGGTTTTGTAGATGCCAACTTTAATTTACAGGAAAATTAATCCTTATCGATTATGATCTATCGATACCATTAGGACAGTGTAATGTTTCCCTTTATTTAATATTTATTTGCTTTATTTGTATCGGTGACAAATCACCACTTAAAACGGGTACCTACAGTTCAATAGAAGCTAAGCTCTTGAGCCTTCTACTCTTTCTTTTATAATTTCATTGTGCAACAGAGTATTTCTAAAAGATAATCATTATCCCTTATTAAACACGGAAGGAAATGTCTCTAACCCCTTTAAACTTTTCAGAATTTCAATTTTTTTAAAAGCGTTACCCTGACTTCCAGTACTTGTTAGTGAGCCACTTACAAGGTTTTACCTAACTGTATTCAAAATTATTTAGAAAAAATAATACTTTACAAGCAACTTCTTTACTCTGATGTAAAAACAAAATACACAAGGTATCTATTTCTATTAATACCTAATCCCCTAACTAAATACTCTTAACCTAGTTATATTGTATACTACAGACAGGTATGTCATAAATCGCATTAAAGGTCAATTTAACATTAAAACTACTTACATTACGGGCGACGCTTTTCACCACCAGTGCGGCGTATAGGAACAGCTGCAAATTCCAGGGCCTGGGTCAGTGTCTTGGTTGACGTAGTGGCCCTGTTGTTTATAATATACTCGCAGTATCTGTGTAGATTATGGTCCTGGCACGAAACACTCTCACTTCTCTATTCTAGTAATGTATATAGTGGCTATACCAACAACTACCTGCTAAAGGTCACATCGCAGGGTTGCTTCGTCGGGATAACGGTATTTATTCGGGTTCAACAAATATTTTCGCTTTCAGTACATTGACTTCGAACAGACGGGGTTATTGGATGCTTTACAATACGCGCTACCCCAACCTGATTTGGTGCAATCGGTCTCTGGAGCGTTAATAGCGCCCACAAGTTTTTTAATTAGTAACACCTTGGGTTGCTGAGTTACTATACGGTTTGAATGAGAAATTGCTTTAAAATCTAACTGTATCGCTCCAGATGCAGTCAACGAAATTTAATAACCCTTTGTATTTTCTCGAGGATCCCCGCGAGATAAAAACTTCTTTAACTCTGTTATTCTAATAAGCAACTATTAGCGAATAGTTTCTCACTACTCTATGTGAGACAAAATAATAATTCCCTAAACTGAATACACGCTGGTATTTATAAAATTGTGGTTCTTTGTTATGCTTTCTGGAGCTTTAAAAGTTCATAAAGAACTTTGGGGTACTCTTAACCTTTCAATTTCCTTTTGAAATCACCCTTATTCATGTGTTAAGGTCCAGTTTTCTACATAATATCCTAATATTATTTCCTTATTTACAAACTGCGTATAAATTTGACTTACTTAAACATGCTGGCAATAAATTTATAAAAATATTTATTACCATTAGCTAACGTAATTTAACTCCCCCTCACACAGACTTGTTATCAAATTACTTTAAAAATCGTGATTTATAAAACTTCCTGAATAGAATTTTGATTAGTTATTTAATTAAGCGGTAAAACCCCTATGTGTTGATAAAAAAGATGGCGCGCTATTCCAATCTCGCGATGCCTCATCATATTTATTGACTGTGACTATAAATCATAAGCGTCCACATTGCAGTGCTGTGCCTTTGGTCAGGCAACATGTCATTTTAGTATTTATTTTTAATTTGAATTAAAAGAGATGTTACAACAGGAAAAATCCTTATATGGTTTTACAATCGACCACTTTGAATTACAAGAAAATTTTTTCTAACTTTATAATCTTCTAAAACTTTATGGGCAGGAAAGGAAATCTTGTTATGGTTTTACATTTGATCAACTTCAATTTACGAAAAAGTTTACTATCATCGTTTATGATCCCCTATTACTTTTATTGCAGCAAAATATCCTTTTAGGGTTTTACAATCGACCTATTTCGACTGAAAAAAAATTTGTTCTTAATTATTGTGATCTTCTGATACCTCTTGAATAGGAAGGGAAAGCCGTTTATTATTTTGCAGTCAACCAACTTCGTTCTACAAGAGGATTTACTCCTAACATTTATGATACCCTGTTTCTTTTAGAGCAGGAAAATATTCTTTTAGCTTTTTAAAATCGATCGACTCTGATTAACAAGAAAATTTATTCCTTACGTATATGATCTCCTGATACCACTTGGGCGGGAAGGGAAATTCTTTTATGGTTTTGCAATCGATTAACTACGATTTACAAAAACTCCTATCGTTTATGATCTCTTTATATCTTTAAAACAGGAAAAAAAATACTGAAAATTGACTCCTAATGTTTATTATCTCCTAATACCTCTTGGGCCGGAAGGGACATTCCTTTATGGTTTTCCAGTACACCAACTTCAATTTATAAGAAAGTTAACTAATATCGTTTATGATCTAATACTTTTATGGCGGTAAAAAATCATTTTATGGTTTACAATCAACATACTTGAATTTACAAAAAAATTTACACCCAACGTTTATGATACCCTGATACTTCTTGGGGAGACACAAAAATGTGTTTATGGTTTTACAAGCGACCAACTACGATATACAAGGAAATTGACGCTTATCGTTTATGAAACCCTGACACATTTAGGGCCAATAGAAGCCCCATTGTTGTTTTACAATCAACGTACTTCGATTTAGAAGAAAATTTACTCCAAACCTTATGATTTTTTGATACCTTTTCAACAGTTAAGGAAATACTTCGATAGTTTTGCAATCGACCGATATTGATCTACAAGAAAGTTAACTGGTATCATTTATGATCTAATATCTTTAGGGCAGGAAAAATCCTTTTATGGTTGTATAAGAAAATTTACTCCTAACGGCTATGATCTGATACCTTTTCGACTGGAAAGGAAATATTTTAATAGTTTTGCAATCGACCAGCTTCGATTTATAAGAAAGCTTACTCCTATTGTTTATTATCTCCTCATATTTTTAGTGCAAGAAAATTCCATGGCTTTACGATCGACCTACCTCGAGTTACATGAAAATTTACTCTTAAAGTTTATTATCTCCTAATACCTCTTGGGCAGGAAATGAAATCCTATTATGGTTTTGCAAACGACCATATTCTATTTACAAGAGAATTGACTACTATCGATAATGGTATTCTGATAACATTAAGGCAGGAAAAGATTCTTTAATGGTTTTACAGTCGACTTACTTCGATTTACAAGACGACTTACTCCTAACGTTTATGATAACCTGATACCATTTGGGCAGGTAAATAACTCCTTTTATGGTTTTTCATTTGACCAACTTTGATGTACGGGTAAGCTCAGTTCTAGCGTTCATAATTTCTTGATACTTTTAAAGCAGAAAAAATCTTTTTATGGTTTACAATCGACCTACTGGAATTTACAAGAAAATTGACACCTAACGTGAACGATTGCCCCATATTTCTTGGGGAAAACGGATTGCCTTTATGGTTTTGCAAGCGATGAACTACGATATACAAGAAAATTGACTCCTACCTACCAGTTATGATCCCCTGGCACATTTAGAGCAAATAAAAATCTTTTTGTGGTTTTACAATAGACTTTTAGAAGGAAATTTACTCCAAACATTTAAGATCTCTTGATTCCTTTCTACATGAAAGGAAATCCTTTAATGGTTTTGCAATAGACGGATATCGATTTACAAGAAAGTTCACTGGTATCAATTATGATCTAATATATTTATGGAAGCAAGTAGGTAAGCTAGAGAACCTAAAAATCGAAATGAATAGGTTATCACTAGACATGGTAGGGATCAGCGAAGTTCGATGGCCAGAGGCGGGGGATTTTTGGAGTGGAGACTTCTGAGTAATTCATACAGGAGCAGAGGAAGGAAATTTGGGCGTGGGGATAGTTATGCGGAAAAAGATAGGATACTGTGTAGAAAATTATTTACAAAAGAACGAAAGAGTACTCATGGTTAGATTAGAATCTAAACCGGTAAACACGGTAATAATACAAGTATACATGCCCACCTTTAGCTACAGTGACGAAGAGGTAAAAGCCATCTACAAAGATATTGAACACATATTAAGATACGTAAAAGGACATGAAAATTTAATAATTACGGGGGATTTTAATGCCGTGGTATGTGAGGGTAGGGAAGGAGCGGTAGTATGTTTATTTGGTTTAGGCACGAGAAACGACAGGGGAAATAGGCTGATAGAATTTTGCGACAAGAACAATTTAATCATCACAAACACATTATTTCAACATCATGCTAGAAGACGATATACGTGGAAGATGCCACGAGATATATGAAGATATCAAATAGATTACACTCTTGTTAGACAACGGTTTAGGAATCAAGTAAAAGACTGTAGAAGCTACCCAGAAGCAGATCTAGATACTGACCACAACATTGTAATTATGAAGACCGCACTTAAATTTAAGAATGTGAAAAAAGAAACGGAAAAAGGCACTTGGACTTAGAGAAACTAAAAGATAAATATATTCAAGAAAGATTCGAAAAAAAGTCAAATGAATTGCTCAAAGATATCGGAAAAATATCTGATACTAAGGAAGTAGACACAGAGTGAAATAACATTAAATCCAGCCTAGACATGGCGGCCAGAGATATTCTGGGGTATACACAATAAGAAAATAAAAAACCATGGATAACAAAGGATATCCTAAATTTAATAGAAGAAAGACGAAAATACAAAAATAAGTCAGACTAAACAGGAAAACAGAGATACAAAGCCATAAAATGGGAAATTATTCGGAAATGCAGGAAAGCTAAAGAACAATGGATTGATGAAAAGTGCAAAGAGGCACAAACGAAGATGGAAATAGGAAAGACAGACGACGCATACAAATTAATTAGAATGAATTTTAGGAATATAAAACCGTATAGCAAAAATATAAGAGACGCACAAGGAAACATCATTATAGAAAACGTAGAGAAAGTGGGTAGATGGCAAGAATATATAGGGAATTTATATGCAGGAGAGGAACTAACTGCGTTAGAACAGGAATCAGACATTGAAAATGATGACTTAGGATATCCTATACTTAGAGATTAGTTTGAATTAGCATTAAAGAGTCTGAAAAATGGTAAGGCGCCGGGTACAGATAAGGTGCAAGCAGAAACTCTAAAAGCCGCTGGACAAGCAGTAACAGAACGTCTCTTCCAACTTTTAAGCTATATGTATGAGACAGGCGAGATACCCAAAGATTTCAAACGTAGCATCATAGTAATTATACCAAAAAAGAAAGGCGCAGATAGATGTAAAAATTTTCGAACGATAAGTTTGACAGCACACCTGTCAAAAATATTAACTAGAATTGTGCAATGACGAATGGAAAAACGGGCGGAAGAAATACTAGGAGAAGACCAATTTGGGTTTACGCGAAACAGGGGAACACGGGAGGCTATTTTAGCTCTGAGAGTGATAATGGAGAAAACAATAGAAAAAGGGGAAAGCGTGTATATAGGGTTTGTAGATCTGGAAAAAGCATTCAACAATGTAAAATGGAAAAAAAATGTTTGAAATACTCAAAAAGATTGGAATGAGTTTTAAGGATAGACGAATAGTACATAGCTTATACAAAAAGCAAACAGCAGTAGTAGAATTAGAGCTGGAACGTAGAGAAGTAAACATTAGGAAAGGGGTGAGACAGGGATATGCCCTATCCCCATTGATTTTTAACTTGTACATAGAAGAGGCAATGAATACTGTTAAATGCAGGAAAACATTTGGAATTAATATGCAGGGGCAAAAAATTGATATGCTTAGATTTGCAGATGATATAGCGGTATTAACATCTAGCAAGGAAGAGTTAGAAGCTGCTCTTAATGAAATGGAAACGGTTCTAACAGAGAAATACGTTATCAAAATTAACAAAACTAAAACTAAAGTTCTAGTATGCAAAGGTGCGGAAAATAAATCAAACACAAGAATACAAGTAGGTAACACGAACTTACAAGAGGTTAAGGATTTCTGCTACCTAGGAAGCCAAATAACGCAAGATGGGAAAAGCACAAAATATATAAAACAAAGCACAAGGTCGTGGTACATTTAACAAGAAAAAGCAACTACTGTGATCAAAGACCACAAACATAGAAACAAAGAAAAGATTGCTTAAAACATATGTGTGGAGCACAGCACTGTACGGCTGTGAAGCCTGGACAGTAGGAGAAGTGGACAAGAAAAAGATAGAAGCCTTTGAAATGGGGTGCTACAGACATATGATGAAGATAACATGAACAGAGAAAGTTAAGAACGAAGAGGTACTAAAAATGGTAGGGGAAGAAAGAAATATGTGGAAAACGGTAAATAATACGAGAGATAGGATGATAGGCCACATACTATGGCATGAGGAAATAGTGCGGAATATATTAGAAGCAGAGATACGAAAAAAGAGAAGAAGGGGCAGACCTAGATTAGACTACTGCACACAGATAGTAAAAGATGTAGGCTGTAGGGGTTTCGGGGGAAGGTGTAGGCTAGCCCAGAATAGAAATCAATGGAGGTACGCACCCAACCAATCCCAAGATGGATAAACTAATGACGAAAAAATAACTGTGCTTAAACATGATGATTATTATAAGTAACTACAAGAATTGGTTGGTCAATATTCTCGAATAATGTTAATTGTGTGAAAGGATTTACTGGAAAACCATTATTTCGGCAAATGTGTATGTGTTGGGGGATCTTGGTAGCCACAGGTTGCTTAACCCCCTTCACTGAATCTCGGTGAAATAGGGCATAAAATTAGAAAAAATAGAAGGGGAACGAGCTGTATACACATGCTGTGTGAGAATTTCAGGGAACTATGTAGGCTAGCTCAGAATATAAATAAGTGCAGGTACGTGTCCAACCAGTTTTGAGACGGAAAACCTAATCACGAAATAATAAGCGCAGATAAATCTGTTGATTAGTATAAACAATTAGTTGTTGATTGCGAATTATCTGCAACTAATGTTGACTGTGCGAAAAGATATATTGGAAAACATATTAGATCGGTAAATGGTTAAGTGTTGGGGGAACTCGACAGCCACAGGCTGCTTACCTCCCTTCGCAACCACTGAAGGTCGGAAAAATAGGGTATATAACTGTAAAACGATAGAAGGTGACCGAACTGCATCTAACAAGAAAGAACAGCGCCTATGAGGAAAGACAACAAACATAGAACAAGAAGAAAACTGTTGAAAGCATATGTGTGGAGCACATCACAATATGCCTATAAAATACGGGCAGTCTGAATTGCAGACAGAAAAGCGATAGCAGCCTTTTGAAATGCTGTGCTTCAGATGTATGAGGACGATAGCATGGACAGACAAAGATAATAACAAATAGGTTATAGAAATACTAGGGGAATATGGATTTCATGGGGAAAAAGAGAAATAGAAGAGCGGAATACGTTATAAGGCATTTTTGGAAAATAGTATGGAATATATTACAAGCAGAGATAGGAAAAAAGAGGTAGATGTAGACCTAGATCAGATAGTGATAGATGCAAACTGTGCAAATTTCAGGGAAATGTGTAGGTTAGTTCAGAATAGGAAACAATGATGGTACGCGTCTAACCAGTTCCAGGACTGAAGACCTAATGATGATGATGAATATATTTATGGCAGGAAAAATTTTTTTACGGTTTTACATTTGGCCTGCTTTGATTCACAATAAAATTTACTCCTAATATTTATGATCTCCTGATACCTCTAGAGTAGGAAAGGAAATCCATTTATGGTTTTGTAATTCACCAACTTCAATTTACAAGAAAATAGACTCCTATGGATTATGATTTCTTGATATCTTTAGGATAGGGAAAAAATCCTTTCATAATTTTACATTTGATCTAGTTCGATTTACAAGAGAGTTGATTCTTATCGTTAATGGTTTCCTGATACTTTTAGTACAGAAAAATTCCTTTATCGTTGTACAATAGACCTACTTCGATTTGTCAGAAGATTTATTCCTAACGTGTATGATCACCTGATATCATTTGGGCAAAAAAAAGGAAATCCTGTTATGGCTTTACATCGACCAACTTCGATTTATGAGAATGTTGACTAGCATCGTTTATTTTCTCTTGTTACTTTTAGGGCAGGAAGACATACTTCTAGAGCTTTAACATCGATCTAATCTGCTTGTCTACGTGGAGGGCTGTATTCTCAAGTAAACTACCCCACTTTACTTATTCCTATCTATAATCGTTACGTTCCTTGTTTAAATCAACTACTCCTTCTAGATCTGCCTAACACGGGTAGCTGGAGGTTCTTTACGAATTACTATATACACACCTATTTCCCTTAATAATTTAAATACAAAATCATCAACCTAACTTAACCTCTATTATCATAAAATGCATCGTCATACATATACATATAAATACACTGTTCTAATACTAGATTTTTCTGCAATTTGGCCAGGTGATATTAAACTAAACCCTAAAACGAAATCCTAAAGAAAACTTACCTTAATCCAGCCACAAAACTATCTGAATCTCCACATTGTTCCTGCTTTCCTATTGAACTACACATTTATGAATCCCAAATGAATGGTTATGTCGTAACTCCAACTAGAAAACATTTCAATACTCACATTGCACTAACACCTTGTCCTCTCCAAAATACATAATATCTACATATCGCAATATTTTACTGCTAAGAAATGTATCCTTTGACTAACGTCGTATGTCAAAATATATTTGTCCAGTTTCACATATAAATTATACCGACTCTTACATAAGTCTATACTATCACTTACAGTTTTATCTCTACAATTCAGATAATGTCCAGACAACACCAGGTTTCCTATTTTCTGAACAATAGCTGCAACATCACTTCAAGATTCCCAAATTAATGGTGGATAAACCAGTCCAATTTTACTCTCTACACACCTCTCTATACACGTCCACAACAAACAAATTTTCGTCCGCAATCGTTTCGAACTTTACCCAATGTAAAAGCAAAGCATTCCATATTCCGCGTCTAATGTTTTCTATGTTTCTTTTCTATCACACCTAAATCTCACTACATTTTCAAAATTTTAAACTACGTCGCTTTCGTTTATATTAATGATAAAACACCCCTTAAAATAACCCCACTGGGATCTAGCATTAGACCCCCCCCTCTCCTGATTGTATTAATTACTATATTTTGACGAATTCAGATGACCGATTACTATAAGACTGTTGCTAACTCAATCTCAATCTGTTTTTATTATTTTTAATTTCCCTACTATTTCATCTAACGTCCCAGGGTTTTCTTTTGAACTACACAATATTACTATCACTTTTTATGTCCAATAGCACAATAGAAAACCCTGTTATACTGTAATTTACGTTAGACGTATCTGTAATTTTTGTTATCTGAAACCTTAGTGCAGACTAAGTGTATAATAGATAACATCATTTTTAGTAATCTTATGTGTACTTTCATGACTTGGCGTCTTCAGATTACATTTTATTAAAATGTAATTGTAGTTTATTTTTGTGATAGTTGCAACGCTTTATTAAAACTATTTTGTATTACATCGAATTTATTTAACAAGTTTTAAAGCTCAAATTTAATCTGCATTTTAACAAATTTCTCAAATTCTGAAAGTTTTTTAAAAAGTATGAAATGTTCCTACTATAAACTTTATGAACTAAAACAGAATTGGTTTATTTACATTCTTCTGGTTTTACAGTAATTAGTTCGTTCAAAATTTAATTCCTATCAAATTGATCTTGTGTAACGCATCGCATTACACTTTTATGGTTTTACATTTGACCAACTTTGATGTAGTAGAAAGTTGACTACCACCGTTTATAATCCCCTGTTACTTTTAGGGCAAAAAGTATTCTTTTATGGTTTTACAATCGCCTACTTCGATTTACAAGAAAATTTATTCCTAACGTTTATGATCTCCTGATACCTTTTGGTCAGGAAACGAAGTCCTTTTATGGTTTTTCAATCGGCAACTTTGATTAATGTGAAAGCTGAGTTCTATCGTTTATAATTTTCTGATACCTTTAGAGCAGGAAAAATCCTTTTATGGTTTTACAATCACCCTACTTCAATTTACAAGAGGATTTACTCTGAACTGTTATGATCTCCTGGTACTTTAATCATAATAGGAAATCCACTAATGGTTTTGCAATCAACCAAATTCAATTTACAAGAACATTAACTCCTATCGTTTATCATCTCCTGATACCTTTAGGCGAGGAAAATAAATCATTTTATGGCTTACAATTAACCTATTTGAATTTACAAGAGAATTTGTTCCTAGCGTTTATGATCCCCTGATACTTCTTGGGAATGAACGGAAATGTCCTTATGGTTTTGCAAGCGACGAACTACGATAAACAAGAAAATTGATGCCTATTGTTCATGATCCACTGACACATTTGGGCAAATCAAATCTTTTTGTGGTTTTACAATCGACCTACTACGATTTAGAAGAATATTTACTTTGAACCTTTGTGATTTGTTGATACCTTTTTGATAGGAAAGGAAATTCTTTAATGGTTTTGCAATCGACCAATATCGATGTACAAGAAAATTAACTGGCATCGTTTATGTTCTAATACCTTTAAAGCAGGAAAAAACCCTTTTATAATTATTCATCTGATTTACTTTGATGTACAAAAAATTTACTCCTGTTGTTTATGGTCCCCTGATACCTTTAAGACAAATAAAAATCTTCATGTAGTTTTACAATCGACCAACTTCAATCTACAAGAAAATTTACTCCTAACGTTTATTATCTCCTGTACCTCTTAGGCAGGAAGAGAAATCCTTTTATGGCTTTGCATTCAACCAACTTCGATTTACAAGAAACTTTACTCCTAACATTTATGGTAACCTGATACCTTTTGGGGAGGACAATAACTCCCATTGTAGTTTTGGAATCGGCCAATTTTGATTTGCAAGAAAGCTGACTCCTATCGTTTAAGATTTCCAGAAACGTTTAAGAAAGAAACAACTGGTTTTATTGTTTTACAATCGACCTAGTTTCATTTACAAGAAAATTTACTCCGAACGTTTATAATCTCCTGGTTAGGAAATCCTTTAATGGCTTTGCATTCGACCAACTTCGATTTTAAGAAAATTAACTCCTATAGCTTATGTCACCTGATACCTTTAGGGTAAGAAAAATCATATTATGATTTATAATCAACCTATTAGAATTTACAAGAAAATTTACTCGTAACGTTTATGTTCCCCCGATACTTCTTGGGGAAGAACGGAAATGCTTTTATGGTTTTGCAAGCGACCAACTACGATATACAAGAAAATTGACTTCTATTGTTTATGATTCCCTAACATATTTAGGGCAAATAAAAATCCTGTTATGGTTTTATAATTGGCATAGTTCGATTTAGAAGAAAATTCTGTAGTGGTTTTGCAAACGACCTATATCGTTTTACAAGAAAGTTAGCTGGTATCGTTTATGATCAGGAGAAAATTCTTTTATGGTTTTACAAATGATCTGTTTCAATTTACAAGAAAATTGACTTGCAATGTTTTAATCTCCTGATACTTCTTGGGCAGGAAAGGAAATCCTTTATGGTTTTGCAATACACCAACTTCGATTTACAAGAAAATTGACCCCTATCATCATTGATCCCCAGATGCTTTTAGAGCAAATTAAAATCCCTTTGTGGTTCTACAATCGACCTTGTATGCGCCTCTTGGAACGTCATGGGATGCAAATAGACATATCTGGAGTGCAGTAGGCAGTAAACCAGAGGTTGTAAGGTAGAACATGGACTGTATGGAGTAAAAGAGGGAGCAACATATATTATAAATACAAAGTCACATAAATACTTAAAAACACTTTGTGTGGTACACGTTGGAGTGTATAAAAACGGGACAGCTCCAGAACGTTTCCCAAAGCGTAAAGCTTAGCAAATGGACTGTAATTGTATGCAATTGTAGGTAATGCGCGAAAAACAGTAACATAGGTCAAACCGTAATTAATGTTTTGCTTACCTTGCAATGTTGTTCACCAATTTACTCCCGCGAAGATAGGTGTTGTTTACCGGTAGACGCACTTGGTCGGGCAGCAGCACTTATGCACTCGCGGTTATAGTTATTAGGTGTTGAGTCGGTGAAACGATACGAGAGAATGTCTTGTTGGTGAAGCGAAAAGGCTTTATCGCTCCGCCATATGTGTAGCACAACAACAATATACGATAAGGCCATCTATACTGTCAATCGCTGACCTCCAACTGTATGAAGTTTTAACATACCCCCCACCCAAAATGGTAAATTTTGTTGTATACCGTGAAATGAATGGGAGAAAAAATGAAAATAGAAATTTAAAAAAAAATGTTTAAGTATGTATAAATTATTCGAGTACTCTGCATTTTGCTTCCTGCATTAAAATATAAATAAAACATAATTTGTAGAGAAAGAAGAAAAAAAATAAAAATTGCATGTTAGAATGCTGAATTACTTATGGAGGAGGAAGTGGTACCACCTTGTTAATTGGGCGGACCGCTTCGCCTGTGGGTGTTTTTAGTCTTACAACTCTTGTTACACAATCTATACTTCTAGAGGATAAGTAGTGCGCAATGACGGGGTTAGCTTGATCAAAATGTTTATATATTTCTAACATTTCTCTAGCCGCCCCACGAAAATTTCGGCCCTGATCGGAATATATGTTCGTGGGTAACCCGCGTCTGGCTATAAATCTATCTAATGCAGCAAGACAGGCTTCCGTTGTTAAAGCTGGGACAACCTCCATATGAATGGCACGTGACACCATACAAATAAAGAGGGCAATATATGCCTTTTGAAATTTTGTCGATCGCAACGAGGATAGCTTGATTGTAAAAGGACCGGCAAAATTCAAACCGGTATGCGTAAAGCATCTTCCGGGTTCGAGGCGATAAAGCGGAAGATCTGCCATAGGAGGCTGAATAGGCTCCCCTTGGAAGCGATAGCAAGTCAGGCAGCGAAATATACTACTTCGAATTAATTGACGGATACAAGGAATCCAAATGTACGGGTAACTAATGATTGAGTTAGCCGCGGACCCCCATGACCTGAATATATGTGATAGTAATCACATATTAATACAGCTAACCTGCTGTTTTTTGGGATAAGGTAGGGATGTTTGCTAGTTATGGAAAGGCTGAAATGGCGCAAACGGCCCCCCACCATGACTAATCCCGTGGGAGAGAGAAAAGGTGACAACGGACGGTACATTTTTGTGTTAGGTTGCCCTTTTTCTAGTAAGACGATATCGTCGTAGATGTGCTCGTACTGAGTAATTCTAATGGCAAATGTGAGAGTGCTACGATACTCAGAGGCATTTAACGGACCAGTAGTTCTTGCAAGATTACGTTTGCGTGCAAGGCAGTTAAACGTAAACCTTTAACGTACGCAAAATTCGTTGAACTTTTAGCAAGTTCGAGGACCTTTGTAGTACTACCAAGTATTGTTTCACATCAACAGTAGAGACGAGTGCGTATTGTACGGCTTTAAACCCGTCTGCAATATTGTGTGTGTATTTATCACTTGGCCATTCACAATAATCGCGGTATAAAAAATCAGGACCCTGCCACCAGAGTGTACAATTCAGTAGTTCGGATGGCCTCAACCCTCGGCTTGCAGGATCGGAAGCATTCGCAGAACTGGGAACGTATCTCCATATGGCTGTGGGTTGATTTTCATGAATTTGCACCACTCGGTTCGCAAAAAATTATTTTAACTGATAAGGTGGCGTACAAATCCACGTCAGTGTGTTTGTAGAGTCACTAAAGCATATTGGATCTAGTAAATTGATGGTGTCAAATGCTAATGCTGTATGTTTCATTAGTTTTGCCAAAAGACATGCCGCTCCTAATTCAAGACGAGGAATAGTCCACGTTTTCAAAGGGGCTACACGGGTTTTGGAAGCTATCAAATGTACATATATTTTTCATCAACTTCTAATCGCAGATACACAACAGCGGCCATCGCTACGGAACTGGCGTCGGAGAATCCGATTAAACGGGCTTGACTATTGCCGATTTTCCAAATAGATCGTGGTATTGTTATGTATTCGAGAAGTGACAGTTCAATTTGAATTTGCTGCCATTCTTGAAGAATTTCTGCGGGCAATTGTTCATCCCAATCCACCTTTTGTAGCCATAGGCGTTGCATAAGGCATTTGAGAAGAACCGTAAATGGACTTAAATAACCATTAATATCGAATATGCGTGCTATGCGTGACAAAATTCCTCGCTTAGTAGGGATGTCTGCAATATTTGGAACTTTACATCTAAATGTATCGGAACCCATATCCCAACAGAGACCCAGAACATCACGTGTTGTCAAAGTAGGATCAGAGTTCGGTAGATTTAGAACGCCCGTCTCCGACTTATCAATAACTGAAGTGTGTGAACTTCCCCATTTTCCTAAGTCGAAGTTACCTAGTTTTAGTAAATTGATCAATTCATTTTTTAGAAGGAGAGTTTCTTCTACAGAATCGGATCCAGTCAAAATATCATCAATGTAAGTTGATAATCTAAGGGCTCGGGAAGCCCGGGGGTACGAGTGACCCTCGTCTTCTACCAGCTGCTGTAGAACACGAAGGGCAAGGAAAGGGCTACAGGTAGCGCCAAAAATAACGCGGGTATGTTCATATTCCGTTAAAGGTTCACAAGGGTGAAACCTCCAAAAAATATGTAAACATTTTCTATCTTCTGGGTGAACGACTATAGATCTAAACATTTGTCGAATATCGCAAGTGAGTGCTACTTGAGGTATTCGAAATCTTGTTATTACAAGACCAATATCAGATTGTAATTTGGGGCCCGGTAAAAGACTATCATTGAGACTTGTACCATTAATATCCCTATCGGCAGGACTAAACACGACTCGAACTTGAGTACTAGAGGGCTTAGTTTTAACCACGCCGTGGTGAGTCATGATATATAAGGACTGTTTCACAGCGGGAGTGAGTTGTCCCTGTGATATATAATTAGCAATATTTTCTGAATATAATTTATAAAAGTTTTTGTCGCGTGCAAATCGAGCTTCTAGTTTTAGAAAGCGATTGGTAGCTAATTCTCGTGTTGAACCTAATGTTCGGGTGGTGTTTTCCATGAACGGTAGTCGAACCACATACTGGCCTAACTCGTTTCGTATAGTAGTGGACTTGAAATAATTTTCACAAGCCACGTTTTCAGGCGACATTGGCGGCGTAAATGGTATTTCTTCAGCTTCCCAGAAGGCACGAATGGTGTCGCTAAGAGACGGTTCTTCCGATATGGTAGTGTACAACGCAACCCCTGAATACGGTTGACTTAAAGCTGGTACATCACCTATAATAACCCAACCAAACGAGGTAAGAAGCGCCGATGGCGTGCCTGTTATACGCAACGAATCGTTGGGTGTGGCATCTAAGACAGCTTGAACACCTAACAGCATATCGACCGGAGCGGATATGTGAAATTCAGGATCCGCCAATTGTAGGGACGAAAATTTGTCTATTAAATGCTTAGATAAATTTGCTATCGGAAGATCTGCGGTAATACGAGATAAAACAACAGCCTGTAAATTTAAAGAAACGCTTTGATCATATATTGATGTAACGTTACAGGTAGCAATTCCATGAACCTTTTCTAGCGGCGATTGGCCTACTCCACGTATTTCAAAAGGACATTTCTTGCGTTTAAGACCTAACTTGTTAGCTAAAGATAATGTGATGAAATTAGAATGCGACCCTTGATCTAAAACCAAGCGACAGCGATGCCAACTACCGTCACAGGCTAAAATTCGTACCTGCGCCGTGGCTAAAAGCGCAACGTTTCCCTGTTCATTTGCACAGGAATGAACAAGAGAGACTGGAGCAGGAAAATGTTCAGCCGAATTAGCGGCACCTGAAGAGTGTCCTACCGCGCTTTGTGGCGGAGTCGGAGCACTGCATGAAATTGGTGCCTCGATACACAGTAGCGTATGGTGCATTTTACTACCGCACCGTTTGCACTGATATTTTGACTTACAAGTCGAAAGAGGATGTGGTGATAAACACGCAAAACATCTATGATATTGCTTTACCATGTATTGCCTTTCTAGAGTTGATAAAGCTAATAATTTTGGACATCTGTAAAATTTGTGGAACTGATCGTCGCAGGCAGGACAGGGCTTAGAAACGGCTTGCTTTGCATTAAATCGTCGTGAAGTAACTTCTTGTGCGGACATTGTTACACGCTTATTGTTTACAGAATTTGTATAATATGGTTGAGGGTTAGCCCTTTGTGGTGGACTAGACACATTTTTTGATGGTGGTGTATTATTGTTACCGCTCACCAGTTCTAAGATAGAACATTTGTTGCGTAAATATTTTATAAAATCGTTAAATTTCGGAAATGTTTGATTTAAATGTTCCTTTTCGAATTCTTGTCTCGACTTCGGGTCTAATAAACCGAGGGAAAAAAATAAAAATATGTAATCGGCCAACTCAGGTAGCTGCATGTCGATAAGAGCTGTGACGTTGGCTTGCAGGGTTTCACATAAATCACTAAGAACTTTTGGGGAATCCGTCTTTAGTTGAGTTAGTAAAAATATTTTGGATAAATAATGATTAGCAATTATTCGTTTATTAGTGTAGCGTTGAACTAAGAGATTATAAACAACCATATAATTTTCTGGAGCAAATCGAACAGATTGTGCTAGCTTTAATGCCGTCGCATCCAAATAAGTAAGCAAATATGTGAATTTTTCGCAATGATTAAGTGTGTTATTGTTGTGAATAATGTTGTCATATAGAGATTTAAACGCACCGAATTTCTCGGGGTCACCTCTAAATAAATCTATTTTTATTTCTGGTAAATGAACATTAGATCTGGTATTTCCAGAAATATCAATAGTATTTACATTGGGCGTTGTATTTGGAGCGACATAGCGCGCCGCATTAGCTAAAATATCATAGTACATAGTATTGAACGTAGATTCTAGATTAACGGTATCCGTAAATAAGGTTTTATAAACGTCAGAGAGTGACGATAATTCATCTAAGACATCTAAAAATTTGGTTCTTACGTCATCTAGCTGACTAACACGAGCTTTAAATTGATTAAGATTAGTTGGTAACGTAGAAATTAAATCGTAACAATCTTGCAAGCGTCGCCAGTACCTTTCTTTGCGATTTGTTAATCGTTTAAATACAACAATAACTTCACGTTCTGCTTAATCTTCTTTGGGAATGAAACCACTCATAGTTTTTAAAATCTATTTTATTTACGTTTCGATCCATGACCTAGGATCGTTGTCAAAATAATAAAAACTTCAAGTTTGACGTTTATGACATAAATTGAAGGTTACTTTGATTTATTGATGTTTGTAATATTTGGTTTGAGTACACTAAGCAAAAATTTTTAAAGTTTAAAAGAATGATTGCCTTCAATTTGTGTTGCGACCTGGGATCGACTTTCCTATGGTAGCCAATACGCTTAACGTGAAATCAGCTGATTAATTTTATTGGTGAATTTTATATAAATTCAATAATTTGGAAAACATTTTTAACATGTTTCTATTTATACAATTGAAAGATTTCTGATTTTATGTCTTATTTTACCGAGATTCAGTGAAGGGGTTAAGCAACCTGTGGCTACCAAGATCCCCAACATTTATAATTTGCCGAAATAATGGTTTTCTAGTTAATATGCTTATTGTTATGTAATTAGTTATTGTATGTATAAATAGAAATCATGTATGTAGGCTGTATTTCATGTTAATATCGCAAGGAAAACCCAGGAAAAACTTGCAATGCTACCTAGATATTGTGGGCATTTGATCTTCATTTGTTATTTCTTTTGTTATTTCTTTTAGTAATGGAATCCATTGTTTACTGAAAGTCACGGATTCGTTTGCAACGCAGTTATTTTTATGTAGGGTTATGTAGGCAGCTTCTTTGATTTTGCGTTTTGGTGGTTTTCTTCTTTGTCGATAATTTTGCATCTTCCATTTTATTTTATGACTGGAGTCCCATGCATGTTGGCAAATCATGGATTTTCAAATTTTCTATTTTTATATATGATTTATGTTCTCTTAATCGAACTTTAAATGGTCTGGAAGTTTCTCCTATATAAAACTTATTACATTCGCACGGTATTTTGTAGATACAGTTTTTGAATTTTGTATTGCGTTTTTGGGTTTTGTTTTGTTAATTGTGCTCTTAGTGTATTGTTGGTTCTAAATACTGTTTTAATTCTAAATTTGTTTCCTATTCTTTGAATTTTTCGGAGAATCCTTTTATGTATGGTATTGAGAGCATTTTGTGGTGCGTATCGTTGTTTTTGTTTACTTTTCTTTATTTTTAGGGTTTTATTCATTTCTTTCTCTATTATTCTTTTAGGATATTTGTTTTCTATTAGTGTACATCTGATTAGGTCTTTCTCTTTCTTTAAAATTTCTTCGTTTGATGATATTAATTTTGCTCTATCGTACATGGTTTTGATAATTCCTCGTTTGACACATTGTGGGTGGTTTGAATCGAAGTTTAAGTATCTGTTAGTGTGCGTTGGTTTCTATATACCGATGTATTAATTGTTGTATCGTTTTGCTAACTAGAATATCTAAAACGGAAGTTTTCCATATTGTTCTAATTCATATGTGAATTTAATAGTTGGTTCTATTTCGTTAATTGACTGTATAAAGTTTTTAGTTAATTCTATATTATGAGGCCAAATATAGCATAAACATCATCAACGTATCTCCACCAGATCAATGGTTTCAATTCTTGTGTGAATATCACATCTTTTTCGAATTCCTCCATGAATATATTACTGAAGATTGGGGATAGTGGACTTCCCATTGCCATTCCGAAGCTTTGTTTGTAAAATTGATCATTTATTTGAAAATATGTGGTATTTACGCATAAACCAAGTAATTCCATAATCGATGATATACTTAGTTTTGTTCTTTCTTTAAGATTGCCATCTTTTTCGAGTTTGTTTTTTATAATATTAAGCGTTTTGTTTATAGGGACATTTGTAAAAAGTGTTGGTTGTTTTTAATTAAAAACAACCAACACCTTTTAGAAAAACTATCAAACATAAAAATTGAAAATACACACACAATGGTAGCTTTGATGTAGTAAATCTCTTTACAAATGTCCCTATAAACAAAACGCTTAATATTATAAAAACAAACTCGAAAAGATGGCAATCTTAAAGAAAGAACAAAACTAAGTATATCATCGATTATGGAATTACTTGGTTTATGCGTAAATACCACATATTTTCAAATAAATGATCAATTTTACAAACAAAGCTTCGGAATGGCAATGGGAAGTCCACTATCCCCAATCTTCAGTAATATATTCATGGAGGAATTCGAAAAAGATGTGATATTCACACAAGAATTGAAACCATTGATCTGGTGGAGATACGTTGATGATGTTTATGCTATATTTGGCCTCATAATATAGAATTAACTAAAAACTTTATACAGTCAATTAACGAAATAGAACCAACTATTAAATTCACATATGAATTAGAACAACATGGAAAACTTCCGTTTTTAGATATTCTAGTTAGCAAAAACGATACAACAATTAATACATCGGTATATAGAAAACCAACGCACACTAACAGATACTTAAACTTCGATTCAAACCACCCACAATGTGTCAAACGAGGAATTATCAAAACCATGTACGATAGAGCAAAATTAATATCATCAAACGAAGAAATTTTAAAGAAAGAAAGACCTAATCAGATGTACACTAATAGAAAACAAATATCCTAAAGAATAATAGAGAAAGAAATGAATAAAACCCTAAAATAAAGAAAAGAAAACAAAAACAACGATACGCACCACAAAATGCTCTCAATACCATACATAAAAGGATTCTCCGAAAAATTCAAAGAATAGGAAACAAATTTAGAATTAAAACAGTATTTAGAACCAACAATACACTAAGAGCACAATTAACAAAAACAAAACCCAAAAACGCAATACAAAATTCAAAAACTGTATCTACAAAATACCGTGCGAATGTAATAAGTTTTATATAGGAGAAACTTCCAGACCATTTGAAGTTCGATTAAGAGAACATAAATCATATATAAAAATAGAAAATTTGAAAAATCCATGATTTGCCAACATGCATGGGACTCAGTCATAAAATAAAATGGGAAGATGCAAAATTATCGACAAAGAAGAAAACCACCAAAACGCAAAATCAAAGAAGCTGCCTATATAACCCTACATAAAAATAACTGCGTTGCAAACGAATCCGTGACTTTCAGTAAACAATGGATTCCATTACTAAAAGAAATAACAAAAGAAATAACAAATGAAGATCAAATGCCCACAATATCTAGGTAGCATTGCAAGTTTTTCCTGGGTTTTCCTTGCGATATTAACATGAAATACAGCCTACATACATGATTTCTATTTATACATACAATAACTAATTACATAACAATAAGCATATTAACTAGAAAACCATTATTTCGGCAAATTATAAATGTTGGGGGATCTTGGTAGCCACAGGTTGCTTAACCCCCTTCACTGAATCTCGGTAAAATAAGACATAAAATCAGAAATCTTTCAATTGTATAAATAGAAACATGTTAAAAATGTTTTCCAAATTATTGAATTTATATAAAATTCACCAATAAAATTAATCAGCTGATTTCACGTTAAGCGTATTGGCTACCATAGGAAAGTCGATCCCAGGTCGCAACACAAATTGAAGGCAATCATTCTTTTAAACTTTAAAAATTTTTGCTTAGTGTACTCAAACCAAATATTACAAACATCAATAAATCAAAGTAACCTTCAATTTATGTCATAAACGTCAAACTTGAAGTTTTTATTATTTTGACAACGATCCTAGGTCATGGATCGAAACGTAAATAAAATAGATTTTAAAAACTATGAGTGAATTCATTCCCAAAGAAGATTAAGAAGAATGCTAAACAAACCACAACAAACATACAGGGAGTATTCACGTTCTGGTTCCATATTGTACCAGGTATACTCGTAACAAATTGAAATCACAAATAACTAATGGAAAATGTAACGCAGTTGCAAAGCCTTAAAGGTAAACACAGTACTCGTGGAGAAGCAATGTTAATGCTGATACGAACTAAAACTAATATAAGTGAATTCAGAACTCTAAGAAATAAAGTGCATTACGTACGTAATATTTACAAACAAAAATGTAAACAAACAGTTTCGTTAAAGTCCTTTGACTTATTTTGTTATCTACACAGCTGATTGATAAGCGTAGTAACAAGATGTTAATGAACTACAAACTTTAAATAAATTGGAACAAGTTTTTGAACACCTGTAATGCTAAATGCAAAGTACTCGTTTATTGATAATAATTGAAGTTTGAAATATTTAATAGAAATCATGCATTTTAATATTCAAATCCACTTTTAGAAAATAGTTTTGAAAATTAATTAATGTAATAATTTAAATTTTAATAATCCCGCTAATGAATTATATTAATTTTGACTATAATTCAAAGCTTATTTGTTCAGTAGGACCACTTTTTGTGATATGAGGCTCAGAAGAACCACTTTTTGTGGTATGAGGCTCAGAAGGACCACTTTTTGTGTGGTACACGTTGGAGTGTATAAAAACGGGACAGCTCCAGAACGTTTCCCAAATCGTAAAGCTTAGCAAATGGACTGTAATTGTATGCAATTGGAGGTAATGCGCGAAAAACAGTAACATAGGTCAAACCGTAATTAATGTTTTGCTTACCTTGCAATGTTGTTCACCAATTTACTCCCGCGAAGATAGGTGTTGTTTACCGGTAGACGCACTTGGTCGGGCAGCAGCACTTATGCACTCGCGGTTATAGTTATTAGGTGTTGAGTCGGTGAAACGATACGAGAGAATGTCTTGTTGGTGAAGCGAAAAGGCTTTATCGCTCCGCCATATGTGTAGCACAACAACAATATACGATAAGGCCATCTATACTGTCAATCGCTGACCTCCAACTGTATGAAGTTTTAACACACTTACTGAAGCACAACATCTGGAGTACTAACGCGGCACCTTTCACTACTGTTTCTGGTCAGAGGTAAATAGGAACGGAGTAAGGAAATGATTATGGTAGGAAAGACATTATAAAAAGTTAATATTGAAAAATGAATGAAACACGTTCGAGTTCGCGAATGGTTGTTTATCGACTCTTTCTTAATTATGTTATTCCTTATCTTAAATTGTCTGGCTTGATGACGAATACAACGTTGGAAGAGCGAAATGGCACGAACAGACCTACTTCGATTTACAAGAAAACTTATTCCGAACGCTTATGATCTTCTGATACCTTTAATGATTTTGCGTTTGACCGACAACCATTCACAAGAAAGTTAACCGGTATGTATGGTTTATGATATATACTTTTAGGACAGGAATCATCCTTTTATGGTGTTTGTAAATAATAGCTGTGGACTGTTAAACTTGTAAATGATGGATGGTGAAGCTGAAATTCAGATAATCATTTTTAGCTGTAAATGCAGGAATAACTTAAACTAGAACTTGTTAAAACATTATTTATTGCAGACTTGTAACATAACATGTTATTCATCATAACGAACCGAGTCCTCTCAGCACAACCCGATTGGAACATGGCACAATATTCAAATAAAGCAAGTGCACTGAACATATCCTCCTGACCTTGAAGAATTTTCTTTAAAGAATATACACATATTAGGTCCGTTCGTTTGCACGCACGGAGTAGTTCGGTACTGCACTGAATGACACAAAGCCGTTCGTTTGCAATTTTTAGGTGTAGCAAGTGCAACAACCACCCGTTCGTTTGTTTAAGTGCGGTGTACACGGAGCATGATTATCTGCACCAGGTCTGTAGGAGTGCTGAATTACACTGAATTAAAATTGAGGTTAAGTTAAAAATTTTGTATTTGTCAACTGTGTTAAGATTGTTAAGAACTCCAGTTATGAGTGTCCAAACAATTAAATTTTCCGTCGGCAAGCATGAAGTTGAACTTCATGAGACTAAGGAGATTGTTGATTTATTATTGCACGGTAAAAATGCATACCTAATTGATAGATTTTGGCGTTATTTATTTTGCATATTGATTTCTAACTAAATATGACGTCTTTGCGCAATTTTGGTTTAATAAGACCCTTAAATTAATTAGTTTTTAAAAATCGCTCACCTTCAAGTAGTTGATATCTTAAGAACTTAACAATTGATGATTTTAGATAATGATTTTACCTATTCCTACATTGAAAAGGCAATTAGTGAAGGAAGGTTGGTGCATTTTGGAGTCACTGCAACAAAAATAAAAGATGTTGATATTGTGAGGCATGTGGTTGAAGATGATATAGGTGAAATCGTCGAGAATATATATGAAGGTGGTGACAATTATATTACTCAAACGTACGATGAAAACATAGCTTCGGGTAGCAGTAGCTTAAGCAATGCAGGTAAACAAAAATATCTATTCAATTCAAGTATACATACTTATATAAGCTGAAATTTTTTGCCGGTGTAGCAGAAACTACAGAAAATGGAGTTACTTGTTGGACCGATTCTTCAACTAAATTATTGTTATCCCTCTATAAAGAAGTTCATCCAAAAGTTGGGAAAACAGTAAATTTTAAAAATAAAAAATTTATGTGGAAATATATTTCGGTGGAATTGGCTAAGCTAGGTTATGTGTTCACAGAGCAACAGGTTGAAAATCGCTATAAAACGTTGGACAGAGGATATAAAGAAAAAACAGTTCATAATAAGAAAACTGGGCAAAATCGAGCTAGTTGCTTATTTGAAAAGTATGTCCTTTTTATATGTAGAAATTGATATAATGTGGTATTTTTGTAGGGAATTGACAGAAATTAATATTAACCGCAAAGCAATTTTCCCAGAATATATCCTTGACTCTACTGGAAGTGGGAAAACTGATATCACTTTAAGAAAAGAGGCAGGAATAGAAGCAGATAATCCAATGCAATCAACTACACCAACTTCAGCAAAGAAGCCTAGAACAATTCTTCAGGAGATACAAAAAATTAGGGTACGAAATGAAAAAGTAGATGAGCAGAAACACGATCTAGAAAGTAGAGCATAATTGGGGCGCCTGGCGCCTCATTTCCTCCAGAATCCCTCATTTCCTCACTCATCTGGACCAAAAAGTTTTCTTCGACTAACCATTTTTCGTCTTTCGAGATACATATCATAAATTTTTCATCTTTTGAGATAAATAAGCATCCTCATTCCCCCACACGAGATAAACCTATTTTTAAGATTTTTTTTACCGCTAACATTCTGGACCAAATAGTTTTCTTCGACTAACCATTTTTCATCTTTCGAGATAAACCACTCTTGTTTGGTATCAATTAATATTAGAATTTTCTCAGCTACCCGAATTTCTAAGAATTTTTTAGATAGCATCATCCCCCAGAGAGCTACCCCAATTTTAAGATTTCTTACCTGTAGCGACTTTTAAGCGTTCTTATAAATTTTTTTATACATGCGATACATTAAATTAGCTTAGAATTTTACGCAGAATTCAAATCTGCAAACAGATTTAAAATCGGACCACGCCTTGCGAAGTTACACTTTAAGCTCTCAAACCTCTAAATTTTACTCGATGGAGCTCAATATATCCATCTCTACTACTTATAAATGTAAGAATTTTCTCAGCTACCCGAATCTCTAGGAATTTTTCAGATTGCATCACCCCCAAGGGAGCTACCCTCATTTTAAGATTTTTTTACTGCTAACATTCTGAACCAAAATAGTTTTCTGCGTCTAACCAATGCATCTTTCGAGATAAATCTATCTTGTTTGGTATCAATTAATATTAGAATTTTCTCAGCTACCCGAATCTGTAGGAATTTTTCAGATTGCATCACCCCCAAGGGAGCTACCCTCATTTTAAGATTTCTTACCTGTAGCGACTTTTGAGCGTTCTTATAAATTTTTTTATACATGCGATACATTAAATTAGCTTAGAATTTTACGCAGAATTCAAATCTGCAAACAGATTTAAAATCGGACCACGCCTTGCGAAGTTACACTTTAAGCTCTCAAACCTCTACATTTTTTGCTCGTATATATTTAACTCCATTTTTTAAAACCTTTTTCGCTACCCAAGACATATGCTTTAACCAATACAAAGAAATAAGCACACAAAAATTTAATAATTTATTTTATCCAATTTACAGTTTAATTAACTGATCATTCCAATGTAATGCGTTTTAAATATATAAATGGGAAGGTCAACTTTTGGTGTAAATCATCGCGTGGTTAATAATTAAGAAAGCGCATTTTGCTGGTATGAAATCTATGGAATTTCTCCTGTAATGAAAAGAAGAATGCATTCGTAATCGAAAATGCGCGTCACTTACCTTCGCTAGATACTAACCATGTTAATTACTGAATTCATAGTACCGATTTAGATTCTAATAATTAGAAATTTTGTGTATGACATCATTAACTACCTAAATTTCAGAATTATCAAAATGTAATAAATCACATTAAGTACTGTTCAATAATAATCATAAAACAATATTAGAGTGAAAGTAAATGGGTCTTATTACATATTGATATCCTACATCAATTACCTAAATTACCTTACGTGACGCTGTAGAAGCATTATAATGCAAATTCCGGAAACTTCCAATGTAACATTAATTCATTTGTAATTATTTGTAATCCAGCAAATATTCTAGAAAACACCATTACGCTATTGAATGCTAATTTGTTAACGATCATGTGAATCACATTTGAAAGCTGTATATAATTTCTTCTCCAAACAAATGCGGTTACTACAATAGGAAAGTACGCTAAATGCAAGTCAATTAACAGCAATTTAATATTGCTTACTGACCTACCTTAATTAGGTTGCTGTGCTATTAGGACCAGGTTATGCAGACTTTAACACCTCCATGTCGCGCACTTTACACATAATTCGTGGTTGTTTCGTACAAGACCCTTTAACAGCTGGCGGAGCTGAACGTTTACTGCTTAATGACATACCGTGCTGTTTTCCTTGTGTCACTGTAAGCTATTCTTGTAAAAGCGATACTGCAAGACCCAGACTTTAAGTACAGTATTGCCCGAAATAAACAGTACTGAAATTGTAATTGTTTTGTATATTTAAAAATACATATTATTGACACTTTATTATATGTTCTAAATGTGACCTCCTCGTTCGAGACAGACTTCATAACGATGTTCTAAGTTTCTGGTCATGTTATTGAATAAGGGTTGTCTCAGGGCTGCGAAGAAGACTCTAACGGCATCCTTTAATTCATCGATGGTTTGTGGTGCCCGTTTGAAAACGGCATTTTAGCCATGCCCCAAATGTATGCGTCTGGAGGTGTGAGGTCTGGAGAATGTGAAGGATAAGGAAGTCAGTAAATCGTGATATGAATTTTCTTGGAAAATGTTCTTGAAGAAATTGACGAATTGCGGCAGCAGTATGGCAAGTTGCCCCGTCCTGCTGAAAAAAATGGTTTCGAAATGCCAAGTTACGTGCACGACAGAATTGACGTAGATCAGGGATAAATCGTGTTAAAATTTGTCTGTACCTCTGTTGATTAAGTGTGACTTGCCCACCATTCTCTTCGATAAAGTACGGACCAATGATTCCGTGTCCGGAAACAGCACACCAGACACTCACTTTTTCACTATGTAAAGGAACCTCTTGAACCTCATCGGGTCTGGCAAAGCCCAGAAATCGATTTGTGCGACGATTCACATAGCCTGACAAGTGAAAATGTGCTTCGTCTGAAAACCAAACATTTTTCAAAAATTCAGGATTTTCATACTGTAACGCGAGAATTCTGGCGCAATATTCCACTCTACTGCGATAATCCCGAGGATGTAGTTGTTGATGTACCTGAATCACATACGAAAATGTACCCAGCTCCTTCAGGATTCTTTGAAAGGAAGTTCTTTTAAATCAAGTTGTAACGCTGTCCTTGCCTGGCTGACTTTCGGATTTTCTAAGATTTGCTCAAAAACACGTTCATGGTTATTGTTGTTGGTAACTGTCCTGGGACGCCCCGAGTTTCCTTTTCGTTGGCACAATACACTACCTGTATTTCTAAACTTTTCAATAACCTTCAAAATTACAGCATTACTTGGAGAACGTTTATTAAACCTTTGTGTGAATTGATCAGACACGTATAGCAAACTTGCACCATTACGTCGGCCGATTCCGTATGAACGAAAATAATGCTCTACCAGAAACACTTTCTCCTCTGTACTTAACACCATTTTTAACAATTAGGCCCTACTAATTACTTGTTTGAGGTTTACTTGACAGGTCTATACTAGCTAACTTGAGTGTGACAGCGCAAGCATAAAACACCGCCAACTTAGTTTCAGTACTGTTTATTTCGGGCAATACTGTACTTTGCTGCCGACGGATGTATAAGCTTAACCGTGGACAATGTTACACCACGACATTAAATGGCAGGCTTGAATATTTTTTTTGGAAACATTCGAAGATTGCCGAAGACACTCGAAGAGTGCACAAACGCGGTCACTAAACCACAATTAATAATCGCCTTTATAGGTTTAACATTTCTACCATTACCCAATAACTGGTGCTACGTACATGGAAACTTTAATTTCTTATTGGAGAATCCTTATTCTCCACGCACTGCTGCGTAGTTGCATACCCACCTTTTGGGGATATATGCTCGTTATAGGTTTTAAGACCCTCGGTTTTACTTAACTACACTTCGTGAGATCCCTTTAATCTTTTTAATCGTGTCCTTCTCGCGTACAATACAGTAGGACTTAGCCTTACTACCTACAAATTCTAACACCAAGTCACCGTTAAACTCGTCTTTAAATTTCCCCACAACTTTTGTTAACATGCGGTAAATTGTGTTTATTATTTGCAGGGTACACCACTTTAAACCTAAAAATAAAAACAGGATAGTTTAATACGTCTATTAATAATTTATGGTAATGTTGGCGATACAAATATGTAAAAACAAACTTTATCAAGAAAATATAATGTTTTAATAGAATACATACATGTATTGATAACATCTATAAACCGCTGTGGCAACCAGAGTCTGGCGAATCTGGGATAGTCAAATCTCTAAACATTTGCGCAAGCGATTGCCTTGTAGTTGCATCTTTTAAGTACTGAATGGGGAAACATTTAATAAGTTCCAACACTGTCAAGTAATTTAAATTGCTGCAATCATTAGACAGAGAAATACTGGCACTGCTCTCCCCCTCTAATAACGTTTGAACCCTTTCTTCCTCCGTCGTATTTCCACATACTTTTTTATATCACCAACAAATTTTCGTAAAATTCTGGAAAGTTTCTACACCTTAACTCAGCCATTTTAAAACAGATCAATTCTCGCAAATTTAATAGCTTAATGCACTCGTACGCAGGTAGCACAATAACATTCCATCTTTCGTAATCTCCATATTATATAAATTCTTTTTCATAATTGTTCAACAACCATATACTTCTATTAAAGGCTGTGCTCAGCTGCAATTTGAAATCTTGATCCAATTGTATGTCAACAACATCGTTTCCAGTAGTCAGACCATTTAATCTGACTTGTTTTGAGTCTTGAGCAAATTGGCGAATTTGAAATTCCACTTGAAAAGTACACAATTTTTTCCAATCGAAGTAAGAGAATGTTATCGTAGAATCAGCATACATACCACTACAGCAAATAACTTGGATGGCAGGTTGAAGACCACCATATAAATCAAAACCAACTTCTAATATATGGTGGTGATAATTTGGAGGAAATTCGCTTAACCTATAGGTTGACTTACCAACTAGTTGGTTGATATTTAATTGTGGTACTCGCACATCACTTGTAACGTCAACACAAGAAAAATCCATCTTTAATTTATAATTTTAATCAAACTCGACGATACTTTGACGATTAATGCACTGGAACATGGCTCTCGCCTTTTATGCCGATGGTCGAGCGTGCGCAGCTCCTTATTATATTAGTTGGCGTTATATGCAAGTCTTGACTGGAAAAGTGACGCGTATAATTGTTTTATAGTGGTTTTACCTGTATGTATTTAACCACCAACGCCATTTTTAGAATTATTAAACAAAATTACTCTTAGCAGTATTTTTAATATACCATCGTGTAAGATTTCAATTATTATTGTGTTTTCCTCAGGTTCTCAAATCCCTCGGAATTTTTTCAAATCGAATGACCCTTACTAATTTGCAGAATAACCTTTTGCAAGCATCGTATATAATTCATCTTTAATCTATTTCTAAACCGTATCGCTCTGTCTTTTGAGATAAACCCTGGTGTAACCTATAAATTAGTATAGAATTTTCCTGGGAATTAAAATTAATTATCACGTCTTTTAAAATTAGTTCCAACAAAGACCTGTATATATTGTATTAATATTCAAAACCTATCAGCAAAACACCTTTGCATTTTTATTTAGATTTAGCTCGATAATAGAGTTAAACTCAAAAATATTTATTAGTGGCTAGAATTGTTAAAATTTTCAATTAGTGAATCCACATACAAATGATTAAGCCAAAAGGTATAATACATATATTAATTCTGCACGGTGACCTAGAAAGTGGTTCGATAATCTATTTTAAATGTAGTTCAACATAAGACGTATATTCTAAATAAATTTAGTGAAATGTATGATCATTAGCCTTGCATTGTTTGTCGATGACGTCTGACTATTAATTTAATAAAAGCACTTTCCACAATTCTAGTTAATATACGGGAATACACATTCTATAATTTGATTTAAATTGGGTTAATGTAAGGACAAATTATACTTATACTTTCTCTATGTACATAAATACGGGGGAAATCATACCAAAAGTTCATTTTAAGTTTATTTTGTAAAACGTAAAGTCGTTAATAGTGTAATTAATAGTAATACTGAATTTTCAGTCTTTGGTTTAAAATTTCGTGTGAGGACTATCGACAAAGAAAAGCAAGTCTTAGTTTGAATTTTGCAAACGTAGAAGAAATTAATATTTACATGTATAATTCAAAACTGTTAATCAATAATTTTTCTAGAATGAACATTTTAAGTATTGCGTGCAGTGTGTGCGAAAATGTTTTTACTGGATGTGATGCCATAAAAAAACACAACGAAAGGCACATTGAGATGGTTTATTTCCAGGAGGAACTAAAAATTACAGCCAATGAGTGGGAACAAATTAAGGATTTGGAAAACCAATCGACCGCAACGCATAAAGAACGTATAAACGCCGCAATACAGTTAGAACGAACCAAGTTACTATTTGAAAAACCATACACCATAACAAAATCTTCTTCCAAAATCATAATTGTAGGCCTGAACCCGTTCGACGATTACAAAATAACTTTTAGATTTGTTGACACCATTTCGCAGAGCGTACTTGATGTATCCCTCAACGTATTTAGGAAGTTTATATCAAATCTTCCACACATTATACGCACTATGGAAGTTGGCATGCAAAATCAGATATGCAAATTCGACAACTTGCGTTTTTATTTAAATAAGAATTGTTTAGTGAAGATGATGACATTTGATGAGAATTATATGATATTTACCAAAGGAACTTTAGAGCACTTTTAGGGTATCTCATATCGTTCTCAACCATGCTAATACTTTAAAAGAACTAACGGAAAAGGGTACTCCTAATATAGATCTGTTTCTGTTAGATGTCGCAATGGAAAGATATAATAGGAATGATGTCCTACAGAATCTCGCACATGATGTAATTAAAAGCAAATTCAGTAATAGTGATATTGGGGTCATATTATACGAATTTATAAGAACCTACCCAAGATTGTTTGAAAACAGTATTTGTAAACAAGTTGAGTATATGGAAGAATACAACAGGTTTCCATTCCACGCATTTACGAGCGATGTTTAAAAAGACTGAAAATTTTGTAACACTATTAATTACACTTTTGTTTTCTTATACGTTTCTAAATTGTTGAATTTCAACTACAGATATTAATAGATGTCAATAAAATTATGTTATAGTTTTAAATAAAACGATTCTGACTAATAATTTTGTAAAACGTTTATAACACCCTTTTAAAAAATAATACACATCTTTGTTATAATTCTTTTCATAATTACTTAGATACCCATTTCAGTTACGTGAACATTTGAAAAATTAAACAATATCAATGTATGCTTTATATTTTAAAACATAAACAAGCTAATATATACAAAAATAATTTCTAAATTCACATCATTCATTTCTTATGATAACAGTTGTGGTGGTTAAATTTTTATTTTAAAACTTACAATTTAGTATATATTCCATTTGAATATCTGCCAACAGTTTTATAAACCCCATCTCCTCGACTATTTCCATAAAATCATCTAGATCCTCGGGCATTGATAACACTGCAGTACAGTGCTGTATTGCTTCCTCGTATGACTGACACATAAGACATTTTTCTCCTTCTATCGAAAAGCGTTGCCCACATTCTGCTTTTTTTACTCGTAGAGCATTGCGAAATCTTCGAATAACCTCTCCAAAGTCTTTATACATATTTGTTATATCGTCTCTTTAAACCGTACAATCAACAAATAATAACTTCTACGCGAACAGTCCTTTTATATGAGCTACTCCTATTCGGACATGTACCGATTGCACCCGATTTGTGTGCACGCACGAAACAACCGGTATGGAATGTATTCTATGAACAAAATCATTACATTTCTTAAGAAAAATGCTAAGGACTTTAAAAATAATTATAACTCTTGTTAGACCTCTAGTCTCTAAATAAACGTTATTATTTTAGGTTGTGTCACTGTTTTCTAAATCAATTTCCTACATACTTTTTCCTAAACTATGCGTATCAATTGATGGTTATACTTTACTCCATAACCGACTTGTATATATTTTCGTATTCGTCTCTAGCTAACACCTCCGTATAATAAAGATGTACAAGCTCGTCGTCAACCGGTAACTTGATCTTTTTTTAAAAGCTAGCCTTTGTTTTCAACTTTAACGCTTGTTGTAGGTGTGGAAATTCTTTCCGCTATTCCTTGTGACTAAGAATCGGTGATTTTGCAAGGGATCAATCAATTGTTTGTGCACCTCTTTGAATTTTTGTAGAGATGTAGCGTCTCCCTTTTTGTATGCCGCAAAGTTCTTTCGTACAGAATCCTGCATAAAATGAAGCTTACGTTTATTTACAATAAAATTGTTAACGTTCGTCATCATGAAACTTTGGATGGGAACTAACTTTTTTTGAATAATGTCAAATATTTATATACTCGTCGAAATTCTTCCTATATCGGCCATTATCCAAATCAAAATCTTTCACAACAGTTATAAAATTATGTTTTGAGTCACCCCAACACTGTAAACACATTTCTTTAAATTTCGGATATGTCATGTCACCACTTATATGATCCGAAAAGATATGTCTGAGATTGGTTTCATCCTGTTTCCATAATGCGATTACATTGGCGTTATCTCTGAGTCTATGTTTTAAGGCACTAGCGTAAGTTTGACATAGATAGAACGAATCTATTGCTTTATGTCGGCCGAACGAGAAAAATTGAGTGATTTTGCTTTGCTCGTTTGCAGGTATATCATCGAGGTGCACAAACAATTGATTGATCCCTTGCAAAATCACCGATTCCTAGTCACAAGGAATAGCGGAAAGAATTTCCACACCTACAACAAGCGTTAAAGTTGAAAACAAAGGCTAGCTTTTAAAAAAGATCAAGTTACCGGTTGACGACGAGCTTGTACATCTTTATTATACGGAGGTGTTAGCTAGAGACGAATACGAAAATATATACAAGTCGGTTATGGAGTAAAGTATAACCATCAATTGATACGCATAGTTTAGGAAAAAGTATGTAGGAAATTGATTTAGAAAACAGTGACACAACCTAAAATAATAACGTTTATTTAGAGACTAGAGGTCTAACAAGAGTTATAATTATTTTAAAGTCCTTAGCATTTTTCTTAAGAAATGTAATGATTTTGTTCATAGAATACATTCCATACCGGTTGTTTCGTGCGTGCACACAAATCGGGTGCAATCGGTACATGTCCGAATAGGGTAGCTCATATAAAAGGACTGTTCGCGTAGAAGTTATTATTTGTTGATTCTACGGTTTAAAGAGACGATATAACAAATATGTATAAAGACTTTGGAGAGGTTATTCGAAGATTTCGCAATGCTCTACGAGTAAAAAAGCAGAATGTGGGCAACGCTTTTCGATAGAAGGAGAAAATGTCTTATGTGTCAGTCATACGAGGAAGCAATACAGCACTGTACTGCAGTGTTATCAATGCCGAGGATCTAGATGATTTTATGGAAATAGTCGAGGAGATGGGGTTTATAAAACTGTTGGCAGATATTCAAATGGAATATATACTAAATTGTAAGTTTTAAAATAAAAATTTAACCACCACAACTGTTATCATAAGAAATGAATGATGTGAATTTAGAAATTATTTTTGTATATATTAGCTTGTTTATGTTTTAAAATATAAAGCATACATTGATATTGTTTAATTTTCAAATGTTCACGTAACTGAAATGGGTATCTAAGTAATTATGAAAGAATTATAACAAAGATGTGTATTATTTTTAAAAGGGTGTTATAAACGTTTTACAAAATTATTAGTCAGAATCGTTTTATTTAAAACCATAACATAATTTTATTGACATCTATTAATATCTGTAGTTGAAATTCAACAATTTAGAAACGTATAAGAAAACAAAAGTGTAATTAATAGTGTTACAAAATTTTCAGTCTTTTTAAACATCGCTCGTAAATGCGTGGAATGGAAACCTGTTGTATTCTTCCATATACTCAACTTGTTTACAAATACTGTTTTCAAACAATCTTGGGTAGGTTCTTATAAATTCGTATAATATGACCCCAATATCACTATTACTGAATTTGCTTTTAATTACATCATGTGCGAGATTCTGTAGGACATCATTCCTATTATATCTTTCCATTGCGACATCTAACAGAAACAGATCTATATTAGAGTACCCTTTTCCGTTAGTTCTTTTAAAGTATTAGCATGGTTGAGAACGATCTGAGATACCCTAAAAGTGCTCTAAAGTTCCTTTGGTAAATATCATATAATTCCTATCAAATGTCATCATCTTCACTAAACAATTCTTATTTAAATAAAACGCAAGTTGTCGAATTTGCATATCTGATTTTGCATGCCAACTTCCATAGTGCGTATAATGTGTGGAAGATTTGATATAAACTTCCTAAATACGTTGAGGATACATCAAGTACGCTCTGCGAAATGGTGTCAACAAATCTAAAAGTTATTTTGTAATCGTCGAACGGGTTCAGGCCTACAATTATGATTTTGGAAGAAGATTTTGTTATGGTGTATGGTTTTCAAATAGTAACTTGGTTCGTTCTAACTGTATTGCGGCGTTTATACGTTCTTTATGCGTTGCGGTCGATTGGTTTTCCAAATCCTTAATTTGTTCCCACTCATTGGCTGTAATTTTAGTTCCTCCTGAAATAAACCATCTCAATGTGCCTTTCGTTGTGTTTTTATGGCATCACATCCAGTAAAACATTTTCGCACACACTGCACGCAATACTTAAAATGTTCATTCTAGAAAAATTATTGATTAACAGTTTTGAATTATACATGTAAATATTAATTTCTTCTACGTTTGCAAAATTCAAACTAAGACTTGCTTTTCTTTGTCGATAGTCCTCACACGAAATTTTAAACCAAAGACTGAAAATTCAGTATTACTATTAATTACACTATTAACGACTTTACGTTTTACAAAATAAACTTAAAATGAACTTTGGTATGATTTCCCCGTATTTATGTACATAGAGAAAGTATAAGTATAATTTGTCCTTACATTAACCCAATTTAAATCAAATTATAGAATGTGTATTCCCGTATATTAACTAGAATTGTGGAAAGTGCTTTTATTAAATTAATAGTCAGACGTCATCGACAAACAATGCAAGGCTAATGATCATACATTTCACTAAATTTATTTAGAATATACGTCTTATGTTGAACTACATTTAAAATAGATTATCGAACCACTTTCTAGGTCACCGTGCAGAATTAATATATGTATTATACCTTTTGGCTTAATCATTTGTATGTGGATTCACTAATTGAAAATTTTAACAATTCTAGCCACTAATAAATATTTTTGGAGTTTAACTCTATTATCGAGCTAAATCTAAATAAAAATGCAAAGGTGTTTTGCTGATAGGTTTTTGAATATTAATACAATATATACAGGTCTTTGTTGGAACTAATTTTAAAAGACGTGATAATTAATTTCAATTCCCCAGGAAAATTCTATACTAATTTATAGGTTACACCAGGGGTTTATCTCAAAAGACAGAGCGATACGGTTTAGAAATAGATTAAAGATGAATTATATACGATGCTTGCAAAGGTTATTCTGCAAATTAGTAAGGGTCATTCGATTTGAAAAAATTCCGAGGATTTGAGAACCTGAGGAAAACACAATAATAATTGAAATCTTACACGATGGTATATTAAAAATACTGCTAAGAGTAATTTTGTTTAATAATTCTAAAAATGGCGTTGGTGGTTAAATACATACAGGTAAAACCACTATAAAACAATTATACGCGTCACTTTTCCAGTCAAGACTTGCATATAACGCCAACTAATATAATAAGGAGCTGCGCACGCTCGACCATCGGCATAAAAGGCGAGCCATGTTCCAGTGCATTAATCGTCAAAGTATCGTCGAGTTTGATTAAAATTATAAATTAAAGATGGATTTTTCTTGTGTTGACGTTACAAGTGATGTGCGAGTACCACAATTAAATATCAACCAACTAGTTGGTAAGTCAACCTATAGGTTAAGCGAATTTCCTCCAAATTATCACCACCATATATTAGAAGTTGGTTTTGATTTATATGGTGGTCTTCAACCTGCCATCCAAGTTATTTGCTGTAGTGGTATGTATGCTGATTCTACGATAACATTCTCTTACTTCGATTGGAAAAAATTGTGTACTTTTCAAGTGGAATTTCAAATTCGCCAATTTGCTCAAGACTCAAAACAAGTCAGATTAAATGGTCTGACTACTGGAAACGATGTTGTTGACATACAATTGGATCAAGATTTCAAATTGCAGCTGAGCACAGCCTTTAATAGAAGTATATGGTTGTTGAACAATTATGAAAAAAAGAATTTATATAATATGGAGATTACGAAAGATGGGAATGTTATTGTGCTACCTGCGTACGAGTGCATTAAGCTATTAAATTTGCGAGAATTGATCTGTTTTAAAATGGCTGAGTTAAGGTGTAGAAACTTTCCAGAATTTTACGAAAAATTTGTTGGTGATATAAAAAAAAGTATGTGGAAATACGACGGAGGAAGAAAGGGTTCAAACGTTATTAGAGGGGGAGAGCAGTGCCAGTATTTCTCTGTCTAATGATTGCAGCAATTTAAATTACTTGACAGTGTTGGAACTTATTAAATGTTTCCCCATTCAGTACTTAAAAGATGCAACTACAAGGCAATCGCTTGCGCAAATGTTTAGAGATTTGACTATCCCAGATTCGCCAGACTCTGGTTGCCACAGCGGTTTATAGATGTTATCAATACATGTATGTATTCTATTAAAACATTATATTTTCTTGATAAAGTTTGTTTTTACATATTTGTATCGCCAACATTACCATAAATTATTAATAGACGTATTAAACTATCCTGTTTTTATTTTTAGGTTTAAAGTGGTGTACCCCGCAAATAATAAACACAATTTACCGCATGTTAACAAAAAGTTGTGGGGGAAATTTAAAGACGAGTTTAACGGTGACTTGGTGTTAGAATTTGTAGGTAGTAAGGCTAAGTCCTACTGTATTGTACGCGAGAAGGACACGATTAAAAAGATTAAAGGGATCTCACGAAGTGTAGTTAAGTAAAACCGAGGGTCTTAAAACCTATAACGAGCATATATCCCCAAAAGGGGTGGGTATGCAACTACGCAGCAGTGCGTGGGAGAATAAGGATTCTCTCCAATAAGAAATTAAAGTTTCCATGTACGTAGCACCAGTTATTGGGTAATGGTAGAAATGTTAAACCTATAAAGGCGATTATTAATTGTGGTTTAGTGACCGCGTTTGTGCACTCTTCGAGTGTCTTCGGCAATCTTCGAATGTTTCCAAAAAAAATATTCAAGCCTGCCATTTAATGTCGTGGTGTAACATTGTCCACGGTTAAGCTTATACATCCGTCGGCAGCAAAGTACAGTATTGCCCGAAATAAACAGTACTGAAACTAAGTTGGCGGTGTTTTTATGCTTGCGCTGTCACACTCAAGTTAGCTAGTATAGACCTGTCAAGTAAACCTCAAACAAGTAATTAGTAGGGCCTAATTGTTAAAAATGGTGTTAAGTACAGAGGAGAAAGTGTTTCTGGTAGAGCATTATTTTCGTTCATACGGAATCGGCCGACGTAATGGTGCAAGTTTGCTATACGTGTCTGATCAATTCACACAAAGGTTTAATAAACGTTCTCCAAGTAATGCTGTAATTTTGAAGGTTATTGAAAAGTTTAGAAATACAGGTAGTGTATTGTGCCAACGAAAAGGAAACTCGGGGCGTCCCAGGACAGTTACCAACAACAATAACCATGAACGTGTTTTTGAGCAAATCTTAGAAAATCCGAAAGTCAGCCAGGCAAGGACAGCGTTACAACTTGATTTAAAAGAACTTCCTTTCAAAGAATCCTGAAGGAGCTGGGTACATTTTCGTATGTGATTCAGGTACATCAACAACTACATCCTCGGGATTATCGCAGTAGAGTGGAATATTGCGCCAGAATTCTCGCGTTACAGTATGAAAATCCTGAATTTTTGAAAAATGTTTGGTTTTCAGACGAAGCACATTTTCACTTGTCAGGCTATGTGAATCGTCGCACAAATCGATTTCTGGGCTTTGCCAGACCCGATGAGGTTCAAGAGGTTCCTTTACATAGTGAAAAAGTGAGTGTCTGGTGTGCTGTTTCCGGACACGGAATCATTGGTCCGTACTTTATCGAAGAGAATGGTGGGCAAGTCACACTTAATCAACAGAGGTACAGACAAATTTTAACACGATTTATCCCTGATCTACGTCAATTCTGTCGTGCACGTAACTTGGCATTTCGAAACCATTTTTTTCAGCAGGACGGGGCAACTTGCCATACTGCTGCCGCAATTCGTCAATTTCTTCAAGAACATTTTCCAAGAAAATTCATATCACGATTTACTGACTTCCCTTATCCTTCACATTCTCCAGACCTCACACCTCCAGACGCATACATTTGGGGCATGGCTAAAAATGCCGTTTTCAAACGGGCACCACAAACCATCGATGAATTAAAGGATGCCGTTAGAGTCTTCTTCGCAGCCCTGAGACAACCCTTATTCAATAACATGACCAGAAACTTAGAACATCGTTATGAAGTCTGTCTCGAACGAGGAGGTGCACATTTAGAACATATAATAAAGTGTCAATAATATGTATTTTTTAAATATACAAAACAATTACAATTTCAGTACTGTTTATTTCGGGCAATACTGTACTTAAAGTCTGGGTCTTGCAGTATCGCTTTTACAAGAATAGCTTACAGCGACACAAGGAAAAACAGCACGGTATGTCATTAAGCAGTAAACGTTCAGCTCCGCCAGCTGTTAAAGGGTCTTGTACGAAACAACCACGAATTATGTGTAAAGTGCGCGACATGGAGGTGTTAAAGTCTGCATACCCTGGTCCTAATAGCACAGCAACCTAATTAAGGTAGGTCAGTAAGCAATATTAAATTGCTGTTAATTGACTTGCATTTAGCGTACTTTCCTATTGTAGTAACCGCATTTGTTTGGAGAAGAAATTATATACAGCTTTCAAATGTGATTCACATGATCGTTAACAAATTAGCATTCAATAGCGTAATGGTGTTTTCTAGAATATTTGCTGGATTACAAATAATTACAAATGAATTAATGCTACATTGGAAGTTTCCGGAATTTGCATTATAATGCTTCTACAGCGTCACGTAAGGTAATTTAGGTAATTGATGTAGGATATCAATATGTAATAAGACCCATTTACTTTCACTCTAATATTGTTTTATGATTATTATTGAACAGTACTTAATGTGGTTTATTACATTTTGATAATTCTGAAATTTAGGTAGTTAATGATGTCATACACAAAATTTCTAATTATTAGAATCTAAATCGGTACTATGAATTCACTAATTAACATGGTTGGTATCTAGCGAAGCTAAGTGACGCGCATTTTCGATTACGAATGCATTCTTCTTTTCATTACAGGAGAAATTCCATAGATTTCATACCAGCAAAATGCGCTTTCTTAATTATTAACCACGCGATGATTTACACCAAAAGTTGACCTTCCCATTTATATATTTAAAACGCATTAAATTGGAATGATTAGTTAATTAAACTGTAAATTGGATAAAATAAATTATTAAATTTTTGCATGCTTAATTTATGTTAATACTGCTACGTGTTTGTTTAAAGGATTGTAGATATTAAAAAGGAGAGGTGATTAGAAATTGATCTTGGTACAAAATCTTAAAATCAGGGTAGCTCCCTTAGGGATGGTGCAATCTGAAAAATTCCTAGAAATTTGGGTAGCTGAGAAAATTCTAATATTAATTGATACCAAACAAGATAGGTTTATCTCGAAAGATGCATTGGTTAGACGAAGAAAACTATTTGTTAGGTTTGTTTATAGAGCAAAGAGCAAAATTTAGAAGATCAGGACTTTAAAGGGGTATAACTTTGCAGGGCGTGGTCCGATTTTAAATCTGTTTGCAGATTCGGATTCTACATAAAATTCTAGACGAACAAAATGTATTGCATGACTAAAAAAAAAATTTTATAAGAACGCTCAAAAGTCGCTACAGGTAAGAAATCTTAAAATGAGGGTAGCTCCCTTGGGGGTGATGCAATCTGAAAAATTCCTACAGATTCGGGTAGCTGAGAAAATTCTAATATTAATTGATACCAAACAAGATAGATTTATCTCGAAAGATGCATTGGTTAGACGCAGAAAACTATTTTGGTTCAGAATGTTAGCAGTAAAAAAATCTTAAAATGAGGGTAGCTCCCTTGGGGGTGATGCAATCTGAAAAATTCCTAGAGATTCGGGTAGCTGAGAAAATTCTTACATTTATAAGTAGTAGAGATGGATATATTGAGCTCCATCGAGTAAAATTTAGAGGTTTGAGAGCTTAAAGTGCAACTTCGCAAGGCGTGGTCCGATTTTAAATCTGTTTGCAGATTCGAATTCTGCGTAAAATTCTAAGCTAATTTAATGTATCGCATGTATAAAAAAATTTATAAGAACGCTCAAAAGTCGCTACAGGTAAGAAATCTTAAAATTGGGGTAGCTCCCTTGGGGGGTGATGTAATCTAAAAAATTCTTAGAAATTCGGGTAGCTGAGAAAATTCTAATCTTAATTGATACCAAACAAGATAGGTTTATCTCGAAAGATGAAAAATGGTTAGTCGAAGAAAACTATTTGGTCCAGAATGTTAGCGGTAAAAAAAATCTTAAAAATAGGTTTATCTCGTGTGGGGGAATGAGGATGCTTATTTATCTCGAAAGATGAAAAATTTATGATATTTATCTCGAAAGATGAAAAATGGTTAGTCGAAGAAAACTAATTTGGTCCAGATGAGTGAGGAAATGAGGGATTCTGGAGGAAATGAGGCGCCAGTCGCCCCAATTATGCTCTACTCTAGAACTTGAAAAGCATGAATTACAACGTAAAGCTATAGAAATAGAAATGGCAAAATTAGAGGCATACAAAGTGAGAACCGAGACAATCCAAACAAAAAATGCTCTACTTAAACAGCTGTTGGAAAAACTTCAAAATGATTAATATTTATTAATACCTATTATTTACAATTTTTAATACCATTAAAATTTAAATAAAATACATAAACTATTTCTTATGTTTATTCTTCTTCTGAAGTTGACTACAAATCTTGTCCCGTAATTGTTTCCCTAAATTTGAATCTTTTGAATATTCTAGTTCTTCATGATTTGCTTCTTCTGTGTCTTTTGCATTGAGTTCACAGAAATATTGTAGGTCTTCTACATCAGAAATATTGTGCAGTACACAACATGCTCTTATAAAATGGCACAAATATTTTACACTATGTTGGCGGAACCGTTGCTTCAAAATTCCAAATGTATGTTCTATACTTATACGACACGAACTATGTACCATATTAAAAAAATTTTGAGCAGCTGTTAAATGGCCATTATCACGATATGGTGTAATTAAATGCTGTGTGCAGCCATATGCAGAATCCCCTAGTATATAATGATCTAAAACAGACTATATAAAGTAATGTAAAAATTGTGTGCAACATACCTTCGGAAAAGCTTGGAAATTTGTTATAAAGGTCAGAATTTTCCAACACCCTAGCATCATGAACAGATCCTGGGTATCAGATAAATACATTTGTAAACCGCTTTATGTGATCACACGTAGCTTGCATATGTACAGACATATCTCCTTTTCTATTGATGTATTCATCTTTTCCGTTTGCAGGTGGATCTATTGCTATATGGGTTCCATCGACACATCCTACAATTAATTCAATGTGATATACAAGAAAAATATTTTTAAAAAATACTAACGTATTATATCAGGAAAACCTTTTTCCAATCGGTAATGCTGTTCAATTTTTTCCTGCTGCATTGCATCGGGCCAAACTATGAAATCCTTAGATAGAGAACTGATGAAATAAATCACTCTCTTCAGTATGACATGCACTGTTGATATTGAACTATCAAAACTATCATCAACCTCGTTAAAACTTTCACACTCATGACCAGCATACCAAAGAAATAATAATATGTGAAACTCTGCACTTTTAACTCGGCCATTTGTTTGTAAGTTCTTTATAAACACTGCTTTCATTGAACAGATTTGCAACAAAGTTAAATACTGATCTGCTTACTCTAAAGTGTTTAATAAATTCTTTATTAGAATATTTTGGTACTACTTCCGAGACGTAGTTTTTTATGCATCGTGGTACTTTCTTGAGTTTGGCTTCAATGTATGTAAGCTGTTCACTATCACATTCAGCTTCGTTTGTGCAAGATATTTCAATTCCATTTTCGAGTAAACTATCATCTGAATCTTCATCAGAAATAATATATTCCGCAATGCGCTTTAGCGTAACCATTATTTTAAGCGGGATTTATTCTAGTAGGTTATGTTGCGCCTGTCACCGTGGATTACACCACACCGTTCGGTTGATATCGTTCTACACTTCACATCAGCTGATATTTCGTGCTGCACTGGCTAGATTACACCACACACACCGCCCTGCAAACGAACGAACCTATTAAGTACATTCGTTTATAACCTGGAAAATTAAACAACATATTAGTGTCCATTAAAGAAACTTTAGTCTTAATACATTCGTTAGTCTTTGGGCAATAGGCACAATTTAATCATTGTTCTCTTAAATATTCCCTTTGAAGTTCTAATTGGTTGTAAAATTTCTTCCTTCACATTGACTATTGGACCTATGGACAATGTTTGAGGATTCTTCTTACAAGTAGTTTTCTGGTAACTTGCTAATATATTTGACAGACCATTTGTTCCAGAAATGTTGATACATTTGCTGTAATAGCTGAAATCTGGACTATCTGTTGATTTTGATGTGTCTGATATCTGGATCTGGCAACATAGTAAATGAACGTCCGATGAGGAAGTGTACTGGGGTTAAAGAAATTAAGTAGTTTGGGTCGCTGGACAATGGGATAATTGGATGGAAATTTGAAGTTGATTCAATTTGACTTAACAGGGTATAAAATGCTTCAAAAGTTAGTACTGCATTCATCAAAATTCTTTTTAAATATGTTATGCTTTTCGCACGTGCCTCCCACAAACTACCAAAATGAGGTGAGTGTGGGAGAATGAATTGCCAAGAGACATTGTCTTTACTGGCTAGATAAGTCAATGTTTCATTATTTTCTTTTTTTTAAGCTCATTATTTGCCCCTACAAAACCATTGTCTGAGAAAATCTGACTGGGCTTGCCTCGCCTCGCACAAAATCTATGAAATGCAGCTACAAATGACTCGGCGGTGAGGTATATAACTAATTCCTGATGGATCACTTTAACCATAAAGCTGACAAAGAGTGAAACATAGCATTTTGAAATTTTTGTATCTCTTGTTTGTCTGTCTTTTAGTTGAAATGGACCAGCATAGTCAACTCCACAAAATTGGAAAGGATAAGCATGTGAAACCCTCCGAATTGGGAGGTTTACCATTATAGGTTGTATCGTCTTAGTCCTGAAACAACAACATATTACACAAATGTGAACTGTTATTTTTGCTAAATTCCTACCATTGGTAGGGCAGTAAGTTTGCCTGATATAAACTAATGGCAAATGTGGACCTGCATGGCGTAAACGGATGTGTTCGTAATTGAAAATAAGTTTCGTCAAATGATGTAAGGCCGGCAACAAATATGGATGTTTAACATCATATTGAAAATTTGAAGATTGAAGGCTTCCCCTCAGTCCTTAGGAGATTATTACTACCGATAAAGGATGCTAACTTCGATAAAATTTGCCCCTTCGGAAGTGCACCTTGTGATTTAATTAGACTTATTTACCAGTAAAATGAATTTGTTGAACTACTCTAATTAAACACTTTTTGTTCTGAAACAGTTAAGTTATTATACTGTTTGTACCTATGCTATTTTACAATTGTTTATAAACCTTATAGAGTAGCTACAGTTTTAACAGTTTCTGAAAACTTGAAAATCTTACAAAGGCAATTGTCTTTGGTTCCGAGCGAAGTTGCATAGGGCAATATTTTTTTAGTTTAGATAACTCGAATTGTCTAGTCTCAATAAGTATGTTTGATCACAATAATTGATAATGATTCAGCCAAAATGGCCTGTTCACCATAAGTCAGCTAGAATTAACTTGTCCGCTTCTAGAAGCTTAAGTCAGCAGGGTTATGCTTTGTGCTAATATGATGCCAATCATTAATATTTGTTAGACTCTGAATTTTGCTCACTCTGTTTGCAACAAAAGTACTGAAACGTGCCACTGCTACCGCGTTTCTTTAATTTAAAACAAGTAATAACCAGAGTCTTTATTACTCACTGTTCACAAGTCTAATTAACAGTATATGCCTTGTTTATAGATGTTTTCAGTCCACTTAACAATGAAGCACTATTACACTAATGAATTTACAAGCACTAATATCTTCTTAAACTAACTTCTTTAGGATTGGTCCATTAACAACACTAACACAACTATTTATTGATTATACACTTTGTCTATTTATGTATACTACAAGCTGCATGTACATTAGACACAGTATATAACATTTATGTGTACACTTGAACTTCCAAAAGCTCAACTACTATTACTTTACAACGATATAATTTATATTAGACATTCTAGTATAGACTGACTCTTGCATTCATTAGCGGTCTTATATATACTCTGGATTAAAAAGGATGACTCATGCTCCAATAATTTCTAGAAGAATTCTGGAATCCTTGAGAATAAACAGTGCTTGCGGCGTTTTGTGTGTTTGATGGGTTGCCTACTAGTAGCTCGCTACAGTACTTAATGAATAAGTTGAAATGTGCAACTAAACCAAAGTGATTTGAGAGTCAAACCAGTAAAAACATAGTGAGTGATTGCTGCATAAACTACGCCTGCAAGAATGCACTGCATAATTCTAATCTTTGGATGCTTAATGATGCTACTCTGGTTCTAGCATAAATACATGCACCAAAGGCATTCAGAGATGCATCGCAGAATCCATGCAATTGAATAGATATTGCATTAACACAAATAACATATTTTGAAAGGTCTATTGAATTTAATTTTGACAATTGATATCTACACTGAAACCACTTGGTTGAAATATCTAATGAAATTCGGTCATCCCATGACATGTTACTTAACCATAACTGTTGGATCATAATTTTAGCTAGGATTGTTACTGGGCTTAAAAGACCTGTATCCGAATAATATTCGAAAGCACGCGCCGCTTGGATAAATTTGGACTATTTGCTATCTTGTAGATGAGTGAAACACATCTTGACTGGACCACTGAACTCCTAGTCTTAGAACTTTCAGTTTTGTTTACGTTCAGGACACCACTTGAAACTAGAGTTCCCAAGACCTTTGAGAATTTCTGAATTGTTTGATATCAATTTCCATAACTCAAAATTTCATTACCTATTGGTGCAAGCTTCATGCTGTCATGCCCCCCCGTTAACAAGTCATTCACATACAAATCCTTGAAAATAGTTTGAAATAAAAGTGGACATTCAATACTGTTTTCTAATGCCAGCTGATTAATACATCGAATTGCTAGGTACGAAGCAAAAGCTGTGCCATATGACTGTATTTTACAACGTTCAATCACCTCCCGTAAAAATCCCGGATAAATAAATATACTAAAAAGACGCTTACTCCCGAGAGTCCACCTGGGACATGGCCGTCTTTTTCGGGCTGTTGCCCTTGTTGTTGGTAGCTGCTTCTACCGGTGGTGTCTCGCTGGACGATACGATAAGGATAGGGTCGAAGGGTTAAAACAAAAACGAAGCACCCACATCAGCACTACGATAATCTTTATTCTACGGTAGTTGGTACAAGGCGGCTCCGTGGCATGTGTGTGACTACTACGTCCAAAGTCCCGGGTTCGAATCCCAACACGGTCCGTTTGAAAAATGTTAGATGAGCATTTCTCGCAAAAATACACTCGTTCGGATGAGAGGTAAAATGGAGATCCCGTGTGTGAGTGTTGTGACGCACGTTAAAGATCCCTACCTTGCTTGGAACAGCAAGGGTTCGGCAAAATTCCAAATTTTCCAGGTAAAAAACTTGCTTCTCGGCCAATGTAGTGCCTTCGGGTGGAGCATTGGAAAATCACATATAAGATAGTTGGTACAAGGCGTGGTATGAGTGTGATTACTATGTCCAAGGTCTCGGGTTCAAATCCCGACACGGTCCACTTGAAAAATGTTAAGTGAGCGTTTTTCCAAAAATACGTCCTCGTTCGGGTGAAAGATAAAATGAAAGTCCTGTGTGAGAGTGTTGTCACGCACATTAAAGATCCCTACCTTGCTTGCAACATCAAGGGTTCGGCAAAATTCAATCCAAATGAAAAAAGCAGCTTCCTGGCCAATGTAATACCTTCGGGTGTAGCATTGGAAAATCAAATCTAGGGTAGTTGGTTCAGTGATCCTCGAGCTATACTGCATTTCTCACATTAAACGGTTTTCCCCTCCAACCAAGATTTCGCACTTCCGCTTGCACTGATGGGAAATGAACTACTTCAACTGTCAAAAACGATATGTCAGCATGCTTGCAACCGCAGAGATGTCACGAACCTCAACAACCATGCGAACACTAACAAAACGTTGTTTTCACAAAGGCCACGGATTTCTGGTAACCTGCGGAGAATTTTCCACGCCAAGTTCTAAAAAGGCCCTGAAGCTTTAAAAATAAATCGTAACAATCGCCATTAAAGCCTCAAAAATAAAAACAAAAATAAGAAGAAGGTCTCTTTGTACAAGAGTGTACACATTTGCGGGAAACTTAACGAACATTAGCTATAGACGCCATCTGGTTTTTTAAACCGTAGCAAAAGTTACGATATCAGGAAACTAAATTGAGAAGCCACCCGATTCTAAGGCTTATTCGAACTCAGCGCACACAGATCTTATTTGTTGCATCACCGACCGCACAAATTTCGTCGGAGACACGAGATTCGCGTACTTATTACTACACTATAAATCTAATTACAAAAGTGTTGCTTACATATTTATTTATGAATGCGTGCAAATTTCATCCGTCACCTTAAAAACGTTTTCTGAAGCTAAACAAATTTAAAATGGCTCAGCAATGCGATAGCTGCAACATTAAGTTGACAAATTTGCTAATGCTACCGCATGTATAATACCAAATTCCTTAACCTATCCTATCAAATACAATCCTAAGGTGCGAGTTTGCTCCTTCATCCAATAATAATAAATCCTGCCTTTGGCCGTGAATATGAAGAGTTTGGAACAATAAATTAATAAAGTGATTTCTTAAGGTATTTCATTTCAAAAAGATATCAGTAATTGACTTATCGGTAAAGCAATATAAAGATAACATTTCAGAGATAATTGCAAAGATAACGATAAACACCTGACCATCTATGGGTTAAAGTGTTTGATAAGTTACGATAATGTCTCCAAGATATTTTCAAGAAGATAATTAACCCATGGTTATATAATAAGTCGGTAAAATAAAATCCTTAAGACACTCTATAAAAACGATAGATACTAGACATTTATGATTTAATTTAAAAACTTAAGGTACGATAAAATGTTGCGATAAAAGAAAAAAAATTTTTTAAGACATTAAAAACTAATTTTGGTTTGGGGTCTCATTCTCGAGGCACAAGAAAATTGGGGGAGGGGCTTAAAATTGGGAGTTTCTTATACATGCCCTCCAGGAGGGAGGAGCTCCGTGAAACCGGTTTGTTCACTTGAACGCATGCTGGACCAATTCACCCGGGGGTGCAATCCCGCATCCCGGTGTCAATTAGAAATACCGGCAGAGCCGAAACAATAACTTTTCACTGTCAACTTATATCAATAGTAGACAGTGGCGATGCACAGCTAGACGGATGTCCTACATGCCCACGGCTCAATGTCGTGAAGTAACAGTCCCTTAGCCATGCAGCGACTTTAAAAAATTAAAAAGGAAGAGGAATAAGGGACGATAAAAGAGAGAATGGGTCTGTTAAGAGCTATATAGAAACCCAGGTAGAAGAGATAAGAGAAAGGGCTCGCATTGCACAAAAGTGATAGGAAAACAGTGGATAGCCAAGTACTACTTGACCAGCCCAGATGTAGTCAGTAGTCCGGAGTCAGGAAAGACCAATCTTATGTGATCAACGGTTGTCTCGTGACTTAAAACCGGTCCACTAAAAGAAAAATTCAGATTTAAAATGGAGACCGGGTTAAAAATACGGTAAAGTTATGGATACGCATCCTAGAGAGGTGGTAGAAAGGAGAGCATGTCCCTAATAAGATATATTGGTCTAAAAGACCAACTGCATTATTAACGATAAGATGCAACTTTTATCACCACGTAGATATTCAAAAACAACAAAATTCCTAACAAAACTTAAACAAATTATCTTCCTACTGAGCACATCCACTGCGAAAAAGGAGATCAAACAAAGGTATCGTGAACAACTCTATTATACCCATACAACAATTTCAAAGACATAACTGCCATTGACACAATGGCAATTGTACGATAGACTGTTATCTAAAGACAAAAATAGGGAATTTCAAAACAGCAATGAGATAGGGAATAATATTTAAAACAAGAAGGCCATAGGTTCTCACCAACTCGTTCAGGAAAAACAAAGGAATTGATTGATAACGGAAATGTACCCAAATTTGAAATATATGCGTAAGAAAACACATCGAATAGAAATTTTCTGTATTCGCAATTGCAGAAACTGACTATTTACTACAGAGACATATGTAACAATCCTATGAGCAAAGCATCAGCTCTGGACATCAGCTTAGAACAGGTCGTAACGATTCGCTGGGTTGTTCATACAAAGCATAGTCAACCACGATAATAAATATAGTAGATTGTGGAATTATAACCAAATAGAATATAAAAATTTAAAAGAAAATTTGGTATTTTTGTAGACAATAATCATTTAAGGAAAATTGTACTAAGTATGGGGGCTATCTTTTTAAAACAGAAATCTATAATGGCGTAACAACGTTTAAAAACTTGTGGGTTAAAAGGTTAATACTTATTTAAATACAAGAGGGTTTGTATTAAAATCACCAGGAGTATTTAAATTATGCGAAATCGCAGCCCAATACTGCAATCATCTTTCAGTTTGCGTGCGCAGGAATTATATTTATCCGTTCAAGTTCTCAACTAAGTTTCTTGATTTTAAATGGAGATGATTCATATTTATAATATTTCAAAAGATACATAAGGTCTAAGTTTGTAAGTTTTCTTTGTTAAACGAATAGACTGAAATTTGATATTATTACAAGAAGAAAATCGCGGAAATGAGATGTTTTGATATGTAACTACAACATGCAAATCTTTCATAAACTAAGAATAGACGAATTTTTGATATAGATAAGAAGGAAAAGTATCGGGGTCACAATTAAGAAAGCTTTTTTTTACCAACAAATTTTTTACAAGTTAATACGATTGGGATAGATGTGTACTTTGTTTACGTAGATGAAGATAAATTTAAAGATATTTTTGATATAATGAACTCAAGGTTAAAACACGAAAAATACTCTAATTAGGTTTAAACGAAGTACAAAAATAAAAAATTTTATAAATTACGGCATTCCAAGAGAGAGCGCAACTAAGAATAACCCTAACTCATCTGATAGGAAAACATTTTTTTTTAAATCCAAATGATAATACTTCCTGTATGTTTGTTGTGGTTTGTTTTGTATCTTTCTTAATCTTCTTTGGGAATTAAACCACTCAGAGTTGTTAAAATCGTCTATATTTACGTTTCGATCAAAGATCTAGGATCGTTGTCAAAATAATAAAAATTTCAAGTTTAACATTTATGACATAAATTGAAGGCAGCTTTGATTTATCAATGTTTGATATATTTGGTTTCAATACATTAGATGAAAATTTTAAAGTTTAGAAGAATGAGTGCCTTCAATTGGTGTTGCACCTTGGGAGCTACTTTAAGGTAGCCAATACGCTTAACGTGAAATCAGTTTATTAATTTTTATATAGTTAAATTCATATAAATTCAATAACTTGAGGATTGGAAAACATTTTTTAACATGTTTCTATTAATACGGTTAAAGGGATGGTTATTAAAGAAGTGTGCGATTACATTACCGTAAGGCTTAAGCAGCCTTTTTTTAATATTTATCTTGAGGAGGAAAACTACCGTATTGTCACGATATTTAGTGGATGTAAAGGGGGTTAAGTAGTCTTGCGACTACCAAGATCCCCCAACACTCGAACATTTGCCGAGCTAATATGCCTATTGTTATTTATTTATTTATTTATTTACCATCTTACAGATCTAGATCCAATTACAAGACAGCATTATAAGTACAAAATAAAACAGTAAGCATAAAAACAGCAAAGACGCACAGTTAACAAATACTAAAATTACACATTGATAAGTACATTCTTTTTTATAGCACGTATAGAGGTGTGGTTAATGTCAATGTTATTTTGGATAGAGGCATAGTTCATATAAATCTGATGAAGTGGAGAAAATTTTAATACGTTGGTACGAGGTACAAGATTATGAAATGTGGAAGGATTGCGAGAAGATAAGCGAAGTACTGTAAAAGTAATTTGATTCAGTAGGTCAAGGCAGTGAAAAGGATATTATAGAGGAAATCAAGGAATGCAAGAAACGTCTCTTCTCCAAAGAGATAACCCCAAAAGCAGACATAAGAGCTACATTACAATAACCGATATGCGGGTAAAATCCTTTATATCGGAACATTAAAATTTTCAAAAATCTCCTCTGTATAGTTTCAATAAGGTGTATATATATTGCATAGTACGGACACCATATAACACTGGCATACTCCAGCCGGGACCTAATGTAAGCATAAAACAACAAGATCATAGTTGACAATTGTCTAAAGCCCACAGAATTTCGAATAATGAATCCTAGCGTCTTAGAAGATGAAAGACTAAGATAGTTTATATGTTCAGCAAAAGTAGGCTTGCAGTCAAAGTAAATTCCAAGATCCTTAACATACTGAGGGCTATAAGAACACTGCCATTGAGAGAATAGTCAAAGTGTAGTGGATTATGAGAGCGTGAAAAGGTCATAACATAACATTTATTGACATTTAATGGTAAGTCGTTTAATCTACACCAGTTACTTAGTCTGTTGAGGTTGGATAGAAGAATCATATAATGTTTCTGGGAGGTTACTTTAGTAAACAGCTTTAGGTCATCAGCATACAACAGGTAATCAATGCTAAAGGAGGCTCCAATATCATTAATGTATATTATAAATAGGAAGAGGTCCAAGTATGGACCCCTGCGACACACCCGATGTAGCATGGATTAGTTTTGATGAATAACCAAGGTGCTGGACAAATTGTTTACGATTAGTAAGATAATCAGATATTAAAAGTATTAGATTGTCTGAAAAACCAATCATCTCCAATTTACAGCGTAAGGTATTATGAGATATACGATCAAAAGCCTTGGAAAAGTCATTAGAAATTATATCCACCTATGAAAGTTGGTCAATAGATTCTGCTATGAACTGAGTTATGCGAAATAAATTAGTTGTGGTGGACCTGCCCTTTATAAAGCCATGCTGATTAATAATCAACTTATTATGGACTTGGTTAGCAATGTATGAATGAAGTATATTTTCTAGGATCTTACAAAAATTAAAAATTATGGCAATCGGTCGGTAGTTGTTAATATCACTTCTGTCCCCATTTTTGGACACACGTACAATTCTGGATAATTTCCAAACTGAGGGGAAAGTTTTGAGTTTTAATACCAGGTTAAACAGAAAGGATAATGGGTCTAGAACAACATCTATAGGTAATTGACTCAAAGGAGTAGAGTCAACTTTTATTCTACAAGTGTTGAGACTATCATTAGCAGCAATAAGTACCCCACCTCCACGTAAGGTGTTTGTAAGTTCAAAGTTACGATCAGAGCGATACACTACAAACGATTCAGAAAAAAGTTCACTATTTAATACACTATCCGACAGCCAGGTTTCAGTGAATGCGAATAGTTGTTGGTCTTCGCTATTTGCTTGAATGTTATTAAATAAGTCGTGTGTTTTAGAGTTTAGGCCACGCACATTCTGATAGTAGATAGTTAAGTAGTTAGAATTAAGTTTCAAATATTGATTGGTAGTAGGCCTTGATTGCTATTTACCAATTACCTTGGACTTAAGTTCACTTAATTTTTGTATGTATACAGGGCACGAGTGATCCCATGCAGCATGATTGAGATTTTTGCTGTGGCTCGTTTTGTCAGTAGCCTTGTTCTCTGGGGCATTAGCACAGTTTCCGCATTTTAGCACATCTGCATGGCAATCCGTGATATTGTCAGGTAGCAAACATCTAGGGCACATTTTAGGTTTGTTGCAGTTAGATGAAAAATGATTGAAGCCACAACAATTATAGCACCGTTTTAATTCAAGTGCATCAAAAACTGGACAATGATCATATCCAACACGGATGAAGCCATTGTTGATAATGTTATTATAAGAAGCCAGGTCAGTCTGTAGCAAACACTGGTAAATGTTCTTGTTTTTCCTGCAAGGAGCAACATCTAATACTTGTATATTTGCTGTTTGGTTCAGTATATCAGTATTTTGTGAAACTATATAATGTTTCAGATCATCAGGCGTATGTTTCTCAGTGAAAGAAGATATTCGTAAGCGAGGATTAAATTTAACAGCATCCCTGAGAGTAAACACATCAGACACATTATTGGAGATAAGGCTCTTGAATTTTTCAGCAACAGGTGTGCTATGGCACTCAATAGCAAGTCCACCATTCTGATGGTTTTTACTTTGTGTATACTAATTTCACTAGTAGCTGGATTTATTTTCTGCAATAGTAAAGATTTAGTTGCGGCATTACTTAGAGAAATATCCTTACGTTTGACTATCACAGTATTTTTAGCTACGGCGGATGCATAATTTAAACTGGACGTAGATGGATCTGATCTTATGCTGAAACGAATATTCAGAAGTTTATCATCTAGAACTTTAGAGAGACTAGGTGTAAGTGTGGCTTGGATTTGATCACAAATGATAGGTTGTACAATATCCCTTAAATTCCTGAGAGATAGGATGAAATTCTATTAAAACTTGTTGGATGTCCTGTATAGCAGTATCCAGCTGCGAAAGTTTATTAGATATATTGCTCTTTTCCTGCAAGCATACCGGACAATTGAATATTAATACCCTGTCCTTTAAAGGAATAGCCCTAATTTCTGTTGGGCTAACATTAGCACAGATTTTGCAGATAAATTTAGAGCAAGAATCACAAGGATACCCAAAAGTTTCTCCATCAGGTGGTTTAACACTTGTGTTTATTGTTACACTACATTTAAAGCAATGCATTATCAAGCATATGGTTGATAAGGACACATATGATGTTAAATTTAATACAGTTATATTCCAAATAAGTAGTTTCTCACAGATATTTTTGCAACCACTTAAAATAAAAGCACAAAAATTGGCACTTCAGATGCACAGAAACTAGCAGATTAATTTGATACTAAACACAGCTAAGAAAGCAAAATAAAAACCACATCAAAATAAGTAATTATATAGAGCACACATTACTTTTACTAACATAATAACTATGTAATTAGTTATTATATGTATCAATAGAAATGATGTATGTAGGCTGTAAGTTCATGTTAATATCGCAAGGAAACCCCAGGAAAAACTTCCAATGTTACCTACATATTAGGGCATTTGATTTTCATTTGTTATTTCTTTTAGTATTGGAATCCATTGTTTACTGAAAGTCACAGATTCGTTTGCTGCACAGTTATTTTTATGTAGGGTTATATAAGCAGCTTCTTTGATTTTGTGTTTTTGATGGTTTTTCTTTGTCAATAATTTTTCTGTCTTCCCATTTTATTTTATGATTGGAGTCTCATGCATGTTAACAAATCATAGATTTTTCAAATTTTCTATTTTTTATTTGATTTATGTTCTTTTAATCGAACTTCAAATGGTCTGGAACTTTCCGATATGTAAAACTTGTTACATTCTCACGGTATTTTGTAGATGTAATATTTTAAACTTTGTACTGCGTTTTTGGGTTTTGTTTTTGTTAGTTGTGTTCTTAGTGTATTGTTGGTTCTAAATACTGTTTTGATTTTGAATTTGTTTCCTATTCTTTCGATTTTTTCGAAGAATTCTTTTATGTATGGTATTGAGAGCATTTTTTGATGCGTATTGTTGTTTCTGTTTTCTTCTTTTCTATTTTTTGGGACTTTATTCATTTCTTTTTCTATTATTCTTTTAGGATTATCAGTATCTGATTAGGTTTTTCTTTCTTTACAATTCCTTAGTTTGATATTAGTTTTGCTCTATCATACATGGTTTTGATAATTCCCCGTTTGACACAATGTGAATGGTTTTAATTGCAGTTTAAGTATCTGTTCGTGTGCGTTGATTTTCTGTATACTGATGTATTACTTGTTGTATCGTTTTTGCTAACTAGAATATCTAAAAACGGAAGTTTTCCATGTTGTTCTAATTCATACGTGAATTTAATAGTTGGTACTATTTTGTTAATTGAATCTACAAAGTTTTTAATTAGTTCTGTATTATGAGGCCAAATAGCATAGACATCATCTACGTATCTTCACCAGATTAGTGGTTTCAATCCTTGTGTGAATATTACATCTATTTCGAATTCCTCCATGAATATATTACTAAAGATTAGCGATAGTGGACTTCCCATCGCCAATCCAAAGCTGTTTGTAGAATTGGTTATTTATTTGAAAATATGTGGTATTGACGCATACGTTAAGTAGTTCCATGATTGATGATATACTTAGTTTTATTCTTTCTTTAAGGTTGTCATCTTTTTTAGTTTGTTTTTATAATATTAAGCGTTTTGTTTACATGGACATTTGTGAAGAGATTTACTACATAAAAACTTACCATTGTGTGTGTATTTTCATTTTTGATATTTGATAATTTTTCTAAAAAGTGTTGGTTTATCAAACAATTCGTTTTGTCTGCTACTGGATTAATAATTTCTAGGAGAACTTTTGCTAAATTGTAGCATGCTGATTCTATGGAGCTTACGATAGGTCTCAAAGGAATGTCTGTTTTATGAATTTTTGGTAGACTGTAAAAGTAAGGTGGTTTACTGTAATGTGGGTACAGTATGCTTCTTTCTTTGTTTTCGAACTCATTTTTAGATTTATATAAAGTTTTGTATATTTTATTTTCAATTGATTTTGTTGGGTCCGTTTCTAAACTAGTGCAATTCTCAGTGTTTAACAGTTCGTTGACTTTTGCATTGTAATCGTTTTTATCCATTTTTACTGTTGCATTGCCTTTGTCAGCAGGTAGATTTATAATTGAGTTATCGTTTTTTAGATTGCGAATTACTTTTATTTCGTTACTATTTACATTTTGTTTTATTTTGTGATTCTTTTCTATTTCGATTTTGCATCAAACTCTAAATTCGTTTGCTTGATCTTCTTCGAGTTGGTTCGCTGTTTTCTCAATGAAGCTGATTATTTCAAATGTCGGTATTGATTTTGGTGTTACTGCAAAGTTCAAGCCTTTTGATAGAAGTAGTTTTCTGAGTCATTAATCTGTTTGATAAATTTATGACTGTGTTTAGCATGGTGTTGTTTTCTAACGTTTTAGTTTGCGTGTTATTTTTCTGTATAAATAGTTTATTAAATTTCTTTATGTGAATTTCTTTTTGTTTGGAAAATTCCGATTCGTAGTAGGTTTTTGCACTAACGAAAATTTTATCAAAATCGTCTTTTGTTACCATTATTCGTGGCAATAGGGTAGTTTTCCCCTCAAGATAAATATAAAAAAACGGCTACGGTAACGTAATCGCACATTTCTTTAATAACTATCCTGTCAACCGTATAAATAGAAACATGTTGAAAAATGTTTTCCAATCCTCAAATTATCGAATTTATACGAAATTTAACTATATAAAAATTAATCAGCTGATTTCACATTATGCGTATTTGCTACCTCAAAGTCGCTCCCAGGACGCAACACAAATTGAAAGCTCTCATTCTTCTAAACTTTAAAATTTTCACCTAATGTATTCAAATCAAACATTAATAAATTAAAGTCACCTTCAATTTACGTCATAAATGTCAAACTTTAAATTTTTATTATTTTAACAACACTCCTAGGTCATGAATAGAAACGTAAATAAAAACTATTTTAACAACTCCCAGTAGTTTAATTCCCAAAGAAAATTAAGAAAAATCCAAATGATGTCAGATAACCACAATAATTAATTTCACACAACAGCCTAAGGTCGCACATCCAGCACTTTTTTGCAAACTTAACCAGTCAAAGAAATCACTAAATTACACCAGTTTCAGGCAGAGAAATAATTATTAAGGAACAAAACACATATTTCAAAATCAACAAAAACAGGACAACAAGATGGCGTCCTTGTTATGATTAAAGTTATGGCAGTAGCTAAAAATCCGACCGTCTATCAATCCGGCATAGTAATAGCTAGCATTTTCAACCAAACTTACGAAGTAACTTAGGTTAATATAATCGCTACGTCGTCGTCGTCCGTTACCATATTCCCATAATGATACAATAAATGATATATATGTACCTTGTTTAGTTTTTTACCTTGATTACAAATATGCTATTCACTTTTCGATATCTCATTTAGTTTTCGAGATAATCGAATTTATTTGAGAAATGTTAACGGTACAAACTAATATAAACATTAATAGATATTTTAATTTTGAAATATATAATTTCCTTTTATAAAATTTCCGTAAGTTTGGTTGTAAGGCGTACATGCATCTTAGATTTTTTTTAATAATTTTTGGAGGAGGTATGACAAAAAGATACGGTAAAAGCACAATGTCTTTAAAATGCAACTACATTAGTTAGATTTATTAGTTTGGATAATAGATAAAAACATAAAGCTTTATTAAATAATTATATTTATACTAAAAGCAGCAACTTTAATTACTAAGTTTTTTTACAACAAAACGGCGCACGTTGGGCGCCAAATTATAACGTACAAGCGCCTCCTGATAAAACCTGGGTAAATAAATATTCTAAAGAAACACTTACCCCCGGCAGTCCACCTGGGGCGTGACCGTCTTCTTTAGGAGTGGTCCTCTGCTGTTGCCCTTGTTGTTGGTAGCTGCTTCTGTTGGTGGTACCTCGCTGGATGAAACGATAGGGATAGGATATAAAGGTTGAAACGAAAACGAGGTATTCACGTCAGCACCACGGTAATCTTCACTCTACGGTAGTCGGTACGGGCGGCTCCGTGACGTAGTGTCCACAGTCCCGGGTTCGAATCCCGACACAGTCCGCTTGAAAAATGTTAGTCAAGTATTTTTCACAAAAATACACCCTCGTTCGGATGAGAGGTAAAATGGAGGTCCCGTGTGTGTGTTGTCACGCACGCTAAAGATTCCTGCCTTGTTTGCAACAGCAACAAGGGTTTGGCAAAATTCCAAATTTTTCAGGTTAAAAAAACTCGCTTCCTGACCAATTTAAAAATTTTTGCTTAGTGTACTCAAACCAAATATTTCGAATATCAATAAATCAAAGTCGCCTTCAATTTATATCATAAATGTCAAACTTGAAGTTTTTATTATTTTGACAACGATCCTAGGTCATAGATCGAAACGTAAATAAAGATGATTTAAAAAACTACGAGTGGTTTAATTCCCAAAGAATATTAAGAAGAATGCTAAACAAACCACAACAAACATACAGGGAGTATTTACAAGCCTACATTCTAAAATTAAAATTCTTTGAGTTGCAGAAACCTTTATATTTCCTAATAAACTGGTAGGTTGCCTTAATGGAATCTTGATTATAAACTGACCTTGATTATTGCGTTGCCCATTTTTTTAGAGATTTTTACACTGTTGCTCGTCAGTAGTGATTGGTAAAGATTTAGGATACTCTTGAATTACATACAATGTCTTTAACTGATCGTCCTCGTGTGTTACAGCAGAGTATGCATGAATTTTGGCTGAAGATTGTCGAAAAGACCTGAAATGATCAAACCTAGTGATGTGTTTTGACATATAGGTACGTGTTTTCCCAACTTGATATTACCACCAGTGAGAATATCCCCAAACAGATTTGCTCCAATAAGAATGTGTATTTCCCTAGGATTATTGAAATCGGGATCGGCTAGATTAACATTTTTTAGAATATTTAACATAGAAGTGTCTAAATATATATTCAGTAAGGTATCTGTAATTCTTTTTAAAACAAAACATTGTATAGATGCCTTGAAATTAATGTAATTCAGAGTGACTGGCTGTAAATGAAACAAGGTATTGTGTTGTGATTGCAAGTTCTACATGAACTTGATGAATAATCATTGCATGTGGGTCCTGTTCTAAGACAATTCATACACAACTTAAGCCATTTGATCTTGTCTATTCTTTTTGGGCATCTAAGCCTAGAAATTCTTTAAACTTATAGATAGAATGAGAACCCTTACAACTGTAACATTGAAAGACTGCAACATTGAGTGAAACATGTTTGTTACCTTTTGACCATTGATGACTTAGGTATTTGGTAAACAATATTTTCTGTAAATAAGCTTTAGCTCTTAGAAATTGGTTCAATTCTTCGAGACTGGCTAAATTTGAATTAATTTAAAACTCTTCCCACTCGCAAGATGTTTTGTCTAGTTTGGATGTAATTAAAAATATAATCAAGACATCCCATTGATCTGTAGGTAGCTGCAGTATATGTAAAGCTCTTAAATGTTTAAGGACGTTATCAATTAGTTGCCTGATTTGTATAGACAATTCCTTTTCTATAGCATCCAAAGAGAATATTGTTTTTAAATGATTATGTACCAATAACGTGTGATTATCCACACGGCAAATAATTCAATGCATTTTGATAATTATCTGCTGAAAATTCTACAAATTGAATTACTGTAGTTGTGCGCCCTCAAGGGAAGCATGCAAGTAATGGAACCTTTGCACCATGTTAATTGTAGGATTTAAATTAATCAATTAATTAAATGTGTCTTTAAATTCCAGTCAACTATTGTAGACTCCTTTGAATACAGGAAGTTTTATTGTTGGTAATTTGACTGTTTGAAACTGCTGCGTAGCTTGAAAATGTGGTTCTTGAAGGCTTAGATTGATAATGCTCTAGTCCTGATTACCATAGACACTTTGAATCAAAATTATGCTAGCAACATCGTTTCTATCCAAGTTTGTCGGTTGATTAATATCCGAAGCCACACTTGGCACAGGAGAACTGTTACGATTAGTAGTATTAACATTAACTACCTTCAGATAACAAGCTCCTTTAACAACAAAAATGCTGTATAATACATAGATTCAAAAGTTTCCCGTTCAACAAAATGTGCTTGAAGATCAATCTCCTTACACAGTTCTTCAATACTAGGCTGGATATCGTTATAATTGCTTAATAACGACTCGTCACTTTTCATTCGTACCTGCAATTCGCTATTAAAACGTTTATCTATCTGAATGACTGAAATAATAAGATTCATATATAAGGTTGCAAATAATTTTCCAAGATTGTGAGCTTGTTTGAATGTGGCACGTTTACAAATTAAAATTGATAAATGTTTTAGCATCATCACTATTATAAGTACAGAAGCAAGCTTGTCTTTAATATAAATAAAAACATCAAGGTGTGTTCTTACTACGAACAAGTAAAACAATAATAATGATTAAAAATGGCCCTATTGAGAGCTTCCAACCAATACTGCCGTGTTAACTCGAATGGGCATATCTGCTAAAAAGTTGATTTAGAGAAATATGACTTTTTCTGTTTTTGTGTGCCATCACCGTTTTGCATTAAATTTGCTTAGGTAAGTTTGTTTGATTAAACCAGACTTTTGATGCTTATAGTTTTTAGGTTTAACAAACAAGCATTGAAATCGTAACAGGCGTAACTAGCAACATCATAATACATAAACAAATTATGCTATAACTTCATTTATTAACAAAATGTTAGAGAATAATTCAAACTTAAGGATAAAGGTTTTTCCTAAACTAAAATTAAACTTGTTTGCTTAAAAAATATTGCCTACCTGGGCTGATCTTCACCATCATCAATTGAGTGTGGATGCCCATCATTTACTGGTAAATTTTCCCAGGACTGCAATCTACTAGATGGCATTATTTAGCGCAATTTAGTAACAATTGTCTTTTTTTCTTATTTTGGTTATTCCTCTTGGTTGCTGTTTCGTGGCAGGTTTTATTAAAATATCCATTTTTGTAGCACTTGGCTTTTAAAAAATTAATGGTCGTTTCTGGTCGTTCAAAGTGTGTCTTGTATGAGAGTGTTCTCACACCACGCATAAATCTAACTTCTACCATGTTAGAAAGATATGGTTTTGGATTAATTCTATTTAGTTTATATTGAGAAGTTTCGTCTTCCCATTCAACAAAATCATTTACAGATAGTTCTATTACTTCGGTGTTATGTAATGACTTTTTAATTGCATCTACAAAAACAACAAAATCATAAACTCTGCCTTTCCGATTTAGATACCTTTCCGCTGTATAATAGAATGAATCCGCAGCCATAAAAGTGTGACCAGGCTCAAAATATCGTAATATTACATTATCTACATTTACCTCCATACAATTCACGATATATACAAAAAATGAGTATAAACACCAGTTCTTATTCTGACTGGAGCTATTGTCCAGCCAGATAGTAACATTCTTAGCATCTTGGATTTTTTTCAAAAATGCATACATGGTGTTGACAATGTCTTCATTCTTTCATCGCGAGATAGCTTCGTGCCACAATACAGCAATTGTAGGAAAACGATTATTATTGCCCACATGCACAAAGCTTTCATTAAGAACTATCAGTCGTGGGGTAAAAATTACTTCTTTGAATTGGTCGCAAGTGGGAAGCATTATTACCTTTAAAAAATTAACAAATTATATATAATTACCTTCTGCAGATCAGCAGTATAGACGTGAAAAATTGATGATCAGTCAACATCTGTTTGATATTTTATTCTGGCTTCCGTGTATTGTAACTTATGATCATTGAAAGTTTTCCATGCAATGCAATCATCGTTTAAATCATGGGAGCTTTCTTTTTTATGAATTTTGTACTTCTCGCAAGTATAGCATTCTTCATTTCCAAGCTTTGCAAAAGAAATATTTAAGTCGCTAACTATTTGTCGGTATAAACTGTAAGAACAACTAATACCATACTGTTCTTTAAAACAATCATACATCGTTTTTATTTTGCTTAGCAAGTTCAAACGATTTGGGGCATGAGCTCGTCTGTAGTGGGACATTGTAAGGTTGAAGGATTTGACATGTTTAATTATGAAATTACGATCAAATTTTCTTATGTTACCACCCCGTCTGTCCTGTTTGGCTTTAAGTTGTAAATTTGATCGTTGCAGTATGGTTCCAAGAGGTTTATCATTTTTTGGATGATAACCCATCTCTACATACGTCTTCTTTAATGCCATCTAAATTTTTGAAAGTGTACAAATATGTAAATTTACGTCTGGACTTACATCCTCGCATAATAGTTTCATGTTTTTTGCAATTCTTAAAGCAGAGTGCCACACAAACGTTTTTCGTTCTTGTTTTGACATATTCTAAAACTGGGTATTGATGTTAAGGAAATCTTCTCAACACATTTTTTTTTTGCATGCACAATTATTATTTTCTAAGAGTTTGTGTTTCTCAGCAAGTTTTACCTTTTTAGCTACTTCTCGAACATGCAAGGTTTTGTTAGATTCTTTCCTTTTCCGTGATTCCCCCTTTTTAGTAAATTTTTTTCTTTCAGAGATATCTATGGCATCTGATACTAGTGTGCTAACAATGGAAAAAAGAAAATCATACCCAAACAAACTTTCATATGATATAAAATGTTCAACATCGACCTCATTTTGACTTGAATGACTATTTTTATTGTTTGATTCACTGGATGAATTTACTAAAACAATGTCACTAATAATATTAATTTTTGGTCTCTTTTGTGTTAGTTCAATATTTCCGTTTGCAACGAACCTGTAATAGAACTTGAGTCTGATGAAGGAACATAATCTTTATCCCTGTCATCAGAGATGTCAGATTCCATTTCAGATACATTATTTTTCGAGAGATCTGGGTCATCATTAAAAAAAAATTCTTGTAAAGCAAGATTTACTAAATATTTTCCTCGTGAACTCATGCGTGACTTATCTGAAAAATAATACCATAGTTTAAATATTACACAAGTATTTATTACCAAAGAATAACTATCATATATGCAAAATGTACTTACCACCTTTATTTGTATTATTTTTAATCATTTTCACCACTTACAATATTAGCAAAAGGATGGTGGTATTTAAGGTTAAAATACTGAATTTTGACAGACCCTCAGTATCCAAAAGTACCATCATAGAAATGTTTTATGGAAAAGCAGTATCTGCAAAATTCTCTGTAGATACGGCTTTGTGCGCTAATGTTTGTAGTTACTGCTAACACACTTAACAAAGAGGGCCTGTTTTCACTTACAAATCTTGGTAGAAAAATCTCTAATTTGATTATACATTTACGGCTTCTGTATTTAGGAGGCAGTTTAACTACCTAACAATGTGTTGTTATAGAGCAATAACTGCATTTTGACGGAATTTGCAGATACGCCCATTCGAGTTAACATGGCAGAATAGGATCGATGCTTCTTGGGTTATTATACAATGTAAATACTTTATAAATTCTTTACAGTTAGAAATAAAGTATTGATTAATAAACATATGGTCTAGGTGAAGTTTTAGAATAGAAAATGATCGATGGATATTTATATTTTATAGTATATTTTTCTTGCCCTTTATATGCTTGTTGATGTCTAAAAATGGTGCAATTCTTCAATCCTCCTACTTAGCATGAAGTAGTGTAGATAGTTTGAATGAGGTAGTTGTGATATTTGGAATGAAGTAAAATAGACGGTTTAAATGTGGTAGTCTTGATATTTCGAATGAAGTCCTGTAGAGTTAGGATTGGATAATATACCACCTAACCCGTGAGGTGTACATATATTAGTGCAAATGTATGTATCAATTGATGTCTTCTGCTAAATCGGTACTAGTTTAACCTTTCCTGCTGATTGTACCTAGCTTGCTGTATTTGTAAATGATTATTATTATGAAACTCGTCAGCAGCATCTGGCTCGAAGAACCAATTGATGTTTGTAAATAAAAGCTGTGAATTGTTAACCTTGTAAATGATGGATGTTTGTGAAGCTGCAATTCAGATAAGCACTTACAAGTGTAAATGCAAGAATAACTTGAATTAGAAACTATTACACTATTCTTGGTGATAGTTTATATGGTCGATAAAACAGATTACAAAGTATTGCACTTTAGATGGTAATACATTTATATGGTGATATAGTTCTTAAAAGCCGGTAATACAGTTACCAAAATTCATAAGATACATCGCGCAAGCGCAATGGATAAAAAGCAATGCAACGCCCTGGCGGAGGAAAGCGCGAACCTTTTACAGATTTGGGCGCGATCATCTACCATGACGTCACCAATAATTTATATTGCGCCATAACCGGAAAATTTACACAAAATTAAGACAATAAATAATACAGAATTAAAAACAAAAGGTAATACGTTATTACTTACATTAGGAATCCGGCATCCGGCAGGAAGTCGCGCTACGGTAGGCCTCTGCTCCGGGGCTGTCGGCTGAGCTTGGACATCCAATTTGTCTCGGGGTCGTGGAGTCCGGATTTGCCTCGAGGTGGCTGCAAATTTATCTACCTAATATGTAGGGAGCGGCAGGATCAGGTTTTATAGGGGACGACAACAAGATAAAACAGAATGGAAATCTACATACTAGAGATAAGGCACACTACGATACCTGACCGACCACACACCTTGAAAGTTCACTGGCAAAAGGCCGCGATTTCGAGCGTCACGGAAACACTTCTCCCCACCCTTTGTCTAGTATTGCTCTACCCCTCTAGGGATAAGCACACTGCGCAAATGCACTACTCTGACGTACGGAAGTACCGCCTAGTCCATTTAAAATTCCCGCGCACCGCGTATTTGAATTTATGCCGCGAAACTTCCATACATCAAAAACTTAACCTAAAAACACTGTTTAAGTGCAATGGCACGTAACAAAACTTGTTAAAACATTATTTATTGTGGATTTGCAACACGTGTGGTTCTTCATAACATATCAAACAGAGTCCTCTCGGCAAAACCTGATTGGAAAAATTCAAATAAAACAAGTTTTACAATCCAACTACTTCGATTCACAAGAATATTTACTCGTAACGTCTATAATCTCCTGATACTTCTTAGGCAGAAAAGAAAATCTTGTCATGCTTTTGACTCCTATTGTTTATGATCTGATACCTTTAAGGCAGGAAAAAAAACCCTTTATGGTTTTACATTCGACTTACTTCAATTAACAAGAGAGTTGACGCCTATCGTTTATGATCTCCTAATACCCTTTAGACAGGAAAGAAAGTCCTGTAATGTCTTGCGTAGGAAAGGAAATACATTTATGTAATTGCAATCCCGCAACTTTGATTTACGAAAAAATTAACTCCCATCGTTTATGATCCTCTGATACCCTTAGGGCAGAAAAAATCTGTTTGTGGTTTTAGAATCAACCTATTTCAATTTGCAGAAAATTTATTACTAACGTTTATGACCCTCTGATACCTTTTAGTCGGGGAAGGAAATTCTTTAATAGTTTTCAATCAACTTCGATTTACAGAAAGTTAACTCCTGTCGTTCATGATCTCATATCTTTAGAGCAAGTTAGTCCTTTTATGGTTTTACATTGGACCAACTTCAATCTACAAAAAAAATTGACTCCTAACATTTATGATTTCCTGAAACCTTTTAGATGGAAAGAATATCATTAATGGTCTTACAATCAATTGACATTGATTTACAAAAAAAATTGACTCCTAAGCTTGTGCCTTTTTTTATAAGATTTTGCATTTTATTTTACTATTTAATTTTAGGAGATGTTTAAACCCAGCATGCAAAAGTTATCCTTTCTCAATTTTAATTTAAGTTTTTACGTGTAAGTCCCACGAATATTAGTTTCTCACGCATTCCAGGACATCAACCTACGAGTTGTAATGTGGAAAATGCAAACATTACATACGCAGGCGATAAAAATGCAGCTGCGTTTAGCAGTTTTAGCTGTATGAGCGTGTGGAAGAAATGGTGGGGAATATAGTTGGTGAGAACTATGCCTCTTAAAGGAGAGGACTTTACTATTAACATTTGAAGGGGACAGATGTGTGAAATTCCGAATTCGAAAAAGTAATTTTTTTCCTTGTTATCTCTTTCCTATATCTACAAATTATTGCGCTTTGTCGACGAGGACAGCTGGACTGTATTGAAAAAACCCCAGCTGAATAATCCACGAACCTATACCCTGAGAAGTAGGATGCAAATGAACCTTTAGCAATCCACCCAGTAAATTTTTGTTATAATTAATTTGTGCACTCACCCTGTAATGGCTCCCTTAATTTAATATTTGTTTGTTTTATTTGTATCGGTGACAAATAACCACCTAAAAATGGGTACCTACAGTTTCAATATAAAAATAAGCTCTTGAGCCTTCTACTCTTTCTTTTATAACAACCCTGCAACAGAGTATTTCTAAAAGATAATCATGATCCCTTATTAAACACGGTAGGGGATGCTTCTAACCCCTTAAATTTTTCAGAATTTCAATTTTTAAAAAGCTTTACCTTGACTTCCAGTACTTGTTAGTGAGCCACTTATGAGCTTTTACCTAACTGTATTCAAAATTATTTAGAAAAAATAATACTTTACAAGCAACTTCTTTACTCTGATGTAAAAACAAAATACACAACGTATCTATTGCTATTAATACCTAATCCCCTAACTAAATACTCTTAACCTAGGTATCTTGTATACTACAGACAGGTATGTCATAAATCGCATTAAAGGTCAATTTAACATTAATACTACTTACATTACGGGCGACGCTTTTCACCATCAGCGCGGCATATAGGAACAGCTGCAAATTCCAGAGCCTGGGTCAGTGTCCTGGTTGACGCGGTGGCCCCGTTGTTTTTAATTTACTCGCAGTATCTGTGTAAACTATGGTCCTCGCACGAAACACTTTCACTTTTCTATTCTAGTAATGTATATAGTGGCTATACCAACAACTACCTGCTAAAGGTCACACCGCAGGGTTGCTTCGTCGAGATAATGGTATTTATTCAAGTTCAACAAATATTTTCACTCTCAGCACATTGACTTCAAACAGACAGGGTTATTGGATGCTTTACAATACGCACTCCCCCAACCTGATTTGGTGCAATCGGTTTCTCTGGACCGTTAATCGTGCACACAAGTTATTTAATTAGTAACACCTTAGGTTGCTGAATTACTATACGGTTTGTTAATGGAATTTAATAACCCTTTGTATTCTCTCAAGGATCCCCGCGCGATAAAAACTTCTATAACTCTGATATTCTAATAAGCAACTATTAGCGAATAGTTTCTCACTACTCTATCTGAGACAAAGTAATAATAATTCCCTAAACTTAATACACACTAGTATTTATAAATTTGTGGTTCTTTGTTATGCTTTTTGGAGTTTTAAAATGTTCATAAAGAACTTTGGAGTACTCTTAACCTATCAATTTCGTTTTGAAAGCACCCTTATTGATGTATTAACGTCCAGTTTTCTACATATCCTAATATTATTTCCTTATTTACAAACTGCGTTTAAATTTGACCTACTTAAACATTTATTACTATTATTATTACTATTACCTAACGTAATTTAACTCCCCCTCACACGGACTTATCAAATTACTTTAAAAATCGTGATTTACAAAACTTCCTGAATAGAATTTTGATTAGTTATTTAAGTAAGCTGAAAACCCCTGTGTTGATAAAAAAGATGGCGGGCTATTCCAATCTGGTGATGCCTCATCATATTTATTGACGATGACTATAAACCATAAGTGTCCACATTGCATTGCTGTGCCTTTGGTCGGGCAAAATGTCATAGTATTTATTTTTAATTTGAATTAAAAGATGTTACAGCCCGTAACACCTTTTATGCAACCCAATTTTTGGGGATAATACTTTATATCATGGTTCTGCAAAATTTACAAGACAGAAAAAGTTTAAATTTAAATAAATTTATAGATTACTATAAATATCAGTTGGACATGTAGTATGTAAAATTAATTTTTTTTTTAATTTTACGAAAACCATTAATAATTAAAATTAACACGCATATTCAGTGCTCATAAAACGATATAATAAACTTTAAAACCAAAAAGAAACTGGTTTTCCTCAACATCAATTTGACATATAATTTTCATACAGTCTGTCACCTTTTAAAGTGCTAAATCCTAAATGCAAAATAAAAGGAAAAGAATTAAAACAAGAATCCCGATGAAAGATGAACTAAACAATAGCACACAAGAAAATTGCAACCGATATTGTAGACTATGCAACAAAACCTTTCTTAATGGAAAAGGAATCGATATTCACAACTTAAAAATTCACAAATAGATACATTAGAAGGAAAAATTACTTTTACAAAGGAAAATATTGTCAAGGAAGCAGAAGATGTTCAACAACCCATTCATTTAAAATTATCTAACCTAAAAACTAACGTTCGCATTATTCGAAGAATACCGAAAGCTGCCAGAGCTACATGTTCCTCAACCTTAAAAGACAATCGCAGAATGCATAATTCCAATTCAACTTGCTCTTGGGAGAACCTATTGTTATTCCCTTTTAAAGCCCTTAGCATACCCAAAGAGAAAGCCGACAACAAATTGTCTATATGGACTATTATAAAGCAAAATCTAAAAAATTCAATAAACATAGACAAGATAAGTTCAGAAACGCGCCCTTTAACAAAACCTTCACAAAGAAATAAAATTAAATCAGTTATAAACAAAGTTTCCTGACGGTGACCTATCTTCAACAATTAAAATCTTAGCTTCCAATGAGAACTTTGCAAACTTCAACAATGACACCCTCTCAGAATTAAAATCTAAACACCCCCTATCCCTTACCACAAACTCATACACACCAACAAAATCAGAAAATACTCCAATTTCTATCACTTCCAAGGACATATCTATCGCCATCAAAAATTTTAGAACAAGCTCCGCTGGTGGTATGGACTATTTAAGACCCTCTCATTTACAAGACCTTATCAGTCCTAGTGCAGGCCCATCTAGAAAGGCTTTATTAAATTCTTTATACAAATTATGCGTTTTCATTATAACAACAAAGTAAATAGCAACATTCGTCCAATTTTATTTGGTGCATCACTCTATGCTCACCGTCTAATTTCCAAAGTTATCTGTCATAAAATTGACGAAAGACTAGGGAACTACTTTCATCCGCATCAATTTGGTTTTGGATCAAAAGGAGGTTGCAAAGCTGTCTCACATGCCCACAACACGTTTCATTTCTGAACATCCCAATCCTGAAAATAAAATTTTTATTACATTAGACTTCAAGAATGCTTTCAATGTCATTCACCGTAATCATCTACTCAATATTGTTAAAGATATCCTACCTGAATTTTACCATTTTATATATGTGCTATGGATTTCCTTCATACCTTTTGTTCGATCAACATGTCATCTCTGAAAGAGGTGTTCAGCAAGAGAACCCTCTAGCCTCAGTTCTATTCTGTATATCAATAAATAAGTTAATAAGAAACATAAAAACAGAATTTAATAGTTGGTACCTCGACGACGGCTCATTAGGCGGTGACTACGAATCAGTTTATAAGCTTTTTAAATCTATAATAAAAGACTCGAAGGATTTAGGTCTTGAACTATATTTCAACAAATGCAAATTATTGTTCTTAGAATTACCAAATCCAAAAATCATAATTAAATTCAACCAAATCGCACTAAACATTAGAATTCTATCAAAATCAAACCTTTTCTTACTAGGTGCCCCACTATCAGATGAATCTTTTCGATCAACATTCAACGATAAATTAGAACTCTTCAATAAAATGTGTTCTTGCTTACCTCTACTACCATCACACATTGCATTTTACCTTTTGAAAAATTGTTTATTTATCCCCAAACTGACATATCTGCTTAGACGTTGTCCAACATGGTACCACAAAAACGCTCTATCCAATTTTGATAACACAACTCGTCTTTCGTTAGAGTCCTTAACAAACACCACTTTGAACTCAAATAGTTGGAATAAGGCTACTCTACCAATCTCCAAAAGAGGACTAGGAATACGTTGAATTACCTCCCTTGCCCTTCCAACTTTCCTATCCGCGTCATATTATTCAAAGTGGTTAATTGACTCCATCCTACCTCCTTTCTTCGGCGAAAAAGATCCTTTCATACTAGAAACTGAAAATACTTAGTCCAACAAAACAATCTATTACTAAACGACATAGACAAAAGTCATCAAAAACAGTGGGACATCCCGCTAATCAATATCAAAAAAGATCACCTACTCCAAAAAATAGAATCTCTTCCAGATAAAGCCCGTCTCAATGCAACCTCTATAAAAGAATCAGGTGCATGGCTTAATGCCTTGCTAACAGCATCACTAGGTACACTGTTAGACAACGAAAGCTTCCGCATTGCCATTGGCTTTCGACTAGGCTGTCAAATTTGCGCCCCCCATCGCTGTCGCTGTGGTACCACTGTGGACGCTTTATGCAGGCATGACCTAAGCTGCAAGATAAGTGCCGGTCGTTTCTCCCGCCATTCAGCAGTTAACAATTTAATAAAACGGAGTCTGTTGTAACATCTGCTCTATAAATCTTTACTATATTACTTCAGTTACAAACTAATATTAGCTTCTGACTTGAAACTAATATCTACATTACCTGATCGTTGCTCCAACAGCGACTGATCACCTGTTCTGCAATTAAAGATTAACAGCTATATATAAATATAAAGAAATACACTCTAAATACCTCATCTTAAACAAATGGCATTTATTTACTAATTCTGCTAGGGGCATCATAAACAATTTATCAATGAACAACTAACTCTACTTTGTCAAATATATACTAATTAAGACCTGAATATTTTGGTCAAAATTCAACGAATACATTTCTAAACATTACTCACCAGTCACCAATATCCTGATACTACTTACATTTAAATACAATTCGTATTGCCAATTGTCTGATATTTGGACATCTTCCACAAAGTTAGCAAGATAAAGGCAGTCTCATCGGGAGTCAAGGGCTGCTGGAGAGCTTTTCCGCATTTACATATTTAATGGTGTGCACTTGTTTGATGAATCAGAAACAGCATGTATCTTAAATTAACCAATCCTATTATTTTTACATTTATTTCCACAAGTAACTTCGCATATGTAAGTAATCCGGACTCATTTTATTAAAACCTTGTAGTTTAAGGGGCACTTATTGCTTTAGTATTTTTTACATTTAATTAAATTGTTCACTGTTCCAAGAGTTTCATTCGTGATTTCTGCGAATGTGAATCACCATTGTCCCACTAATAGTCTTTACACGTTGGAACCTTCAACGAGTTCCCGCACTCTGTTCCTCCAAAATTGCTGCTCAATCCTCACAAAACCATCACGTTTTGTTATTTTTTTAAATAGATTTAACACATTTATAAGAGTTTACCGATTCCTATAACATAACAGACTCTAGTTTAATTTCAAGCACATTCGCAAAAGTTTGCGAACTCCTGCAAAGCAGAATGGCCCATCTGCCAAGAGCCAACAGTAACAAAAAAAAGCCCTCGCTTGCGTGTTTCTCTGCTATTTATGACTTTTCAAAATGGCGGGAATTAACCTGGCGTCAACTAGCTGCTAGCCAATCAAAAAATATTCATTTATAACAAGAGCAATGGAATTTTCCACTGAATATCATGACAACTAACCTAAATCTAGAGAAAACTTAAGTATTAAGGATAGGCCATGACTAACCACATGCTAGCGTGCAGGGTTTTGAACAGTTCGCCGCACGCTAAACGTCATATGTTAGGGGCACGTCTAAAACAGTGACGTCACGCTAGCGTGCGGTGAATTCGGCCATTCTATGTGACCAACATGTTAATAATCACATTAATCTCGTCATCGTCCATATTAACTTTGGCAAAAGAGGGGTCATTATTATGAATAAAAGTTAAAATAGAATTAGGATTTCTGGATTTGACATATTTAATTATTTGGATAGATTTGTAAGCCATTTCGTTTTAGCGGTGAACTCAAAACACGGGGTGGTGAAGAAGTGAGTGAATAGATATAGGCACGCGCTGAGATTGTTCAGTGTATTTAAACTTTTTCAATTGTATATTATTTTGTAAAGGTATAAACATTGTATTGTAGTGAAAGTAAGGATATTGTAAATATATAGAACAGCGCAATTGTCTTGCCCATTTTTCTTGATTTTTAGGATGAGCTGTGATACTTCTTCTGAGTGTTTTAAACCCCCCCAAAAAGTTGGCGTTAGGTGAACGATTTAGTTCTTTTGATGAGTTTACAACCTGCTTAAAGAATTATGAACTCCAAAATAAACAAAAATTTAGCATTAAAGGCAGTCGGAAGATTTCATCCGCATCTGCTATTAAATATTCTATCAAGGATGATTTAGTTTATTATGAGGTGCAATATGGATGTGTACATAGAGGAGGTTTTAAATCATCGGGGAAAGGAATAAGAAAATCCAGGTATCTATAGTGTTGTTTGATTACTTCATATTCACATGATCAAAATATTAATTTTGCAGTACATTAAGAATGGAGCGTCCAGCCACTATTAAACTGCGAGCTTCAAGTTGTGGCAATCATTTAATTATTAAACAATTTAAAGAGGTGCATATTGGACACGAGCTATCGCAGGTATAATATACATCGTATTGTACACATAATATTTTATAACATTTGTTATTAGACTGTGATTGACCACCTGGTATTTTGGTATTTTTGCAACTGGCTTAAAACGAGATAGTCAAAACATTTAGATAGTCATACATTCCAAGCAAACTTTTAATTTAGTCTTAATATTCCGGGAGTGAGAGGCGGGGATGTCTTGTGATTATTGTAATTCTGGGTGGCCATAAAATCAAATGCAACTATTGATTATTAAACTTGACATTTGTAAAATCAAAACCAATTTCCAAAAAGACAATTTTTGAATCATTATTTCATTTTTATTTTAATGCAATTTAACTCAATAATTATAAAATAAAAGATTGAAATTAACTTGAACACATAAAATACAGAAAATTTTTCATAAACATTTTTACTTGATGGTCAAAATTTGGTATTTAATTGTAATGCTAAATGCTTATATATGATATAATATTTATAGCATATTCAAATTTGTACAGGTTAAACTTTCCACTGGGCGTCAAAGCCTCTGAAATTATAATGCTAAAACTTACGCCGTGAAGATCCTAGTCCTGGTGAGTCTTTAATTTCGAGTGTGTCCAGATGTTCGTTGTTTGTTTGTCGGTTGTCCTTTATTGATGAAGCGCCGGTATTTTGTTTATCGATACGAGATAGGTAACAAACGAAAATGGGGTTACTTCATCGACACTCAGTAGCTCCACCTAACACGTCAGCACTCGAGGAAGGCCGGTACTAAAGTCCTGCTTGTTTCGACGCTCGGCTGCCATGAACCATCGTCCTCCTCTAAGATATGTTAATGTTCTCACCTAAACTGTTAGACACAGCTGCATTTTTAAGGATAAGAAATGCAATCTTTGTGGTGTTCCACATCACAAATCATAATTTAACGTCCTGATTTTTATTAAACAATAACAATGGAGAATTTCCCCATACAGGTTTTAAAAATCGCCAGGCAAATAATACAATGAAAAGGTCAAATCTTTTTTTAAAAAAAAGCGCAACAGAATACAGGGTAAGAATCGGCATTGGTGTTTTGATGCTACAGCTACACAGAACTATAATAGTTTTACACCTGGTATACCCAATATTAGTTAAGTAATCAGGATAACGTAACTGGAGTTTTCTCTGTGTTGGTACCTTAGTAGACACTAACTTAATTTCCAGTAGTCACAGCAATGGTTACTATAACGCTTTCATCATTATGTACTATTCAAATCCGTGCATTAGAGACAAGTCATATTGCAGGATGAACAACAATAAATCAAAACATATTTGCTTATTTAGTTTTATTGCAAACAATTTCAATTATAACCTACAAACCTTTATTTAACATAGATTTTCCCATATGAAAAAACTATTTAATGCTTTTCGAAATGAAAACATTGTAAACCACATATGCTTTCAGTATGCATTTTATTACATGTGTAGGTTTTAGAGAAATATTTTTATTAAAATTCAACCATTAGATACCAACCGCAGAATTATAAAAATACATGATCTAACATATAACAATGACTACAACAATGCCACTACAAAAAGATATTGCCTAGAGGTAAATTACATGTGTCAGACACATAAAACCTTTTATTTCGTTTATTACTACCAGTCTCAAGTTTTGTACCTGGTACTAAAAATTATTTTTGCCAAGGGTGGTCATGGAATACAGCATGTTTATATTAGCTAATATTTTATTAAAATTTTATTGCTGAGTATCAGTAACTTGCTATAATAAGGTTAAACAAAGAAAGCATTCAAAGAAATGAATCTTCTGTAAACTCTCAAATTCTTTGTAACACTCTTGAAAACTATTTATAAAGGTTCTGAGAACATAGCTTCTAAGTTGAAAATATAAAATAGTCCTTATCCATGCAAACTTCTAACAGTCATCAAAAAATTCAATATAAAAACTAGTTTCTTGTCTCGTATGATGTTGCCTAATTTTGTCTAATATAACCATGTTTATGTTCATTGTCCTGTTAAATAAATTTCCTTAAAATGTTTTTTTCTGTAGTGCTCCATTAACAATAGAATTAAAAAAACAGATCCGATTATTTGTCTGGAAGAAACTGCCGTTTAAACAAGGTGTAGTAGAGATTCAACAGAATGATGTAGATTATCAGTTTTCCACAGGTTCGTAGTTTGTGAATTAACAAACCCCAAAAAATGATAGCCCACCTTATCAGAAAAAATGTTAACTTTTACCCTAGCTTATTTCTAAAAATAATTGACAACTCATCGACAGTAAATACACTGTTAGCATAAAAGGCATGACACGATTACATCTTATATGGATGCAATAAAAGTCTTTACAATTTTGGCATGTTTCATATATTTAAATATTTTGAAGGCTTTTGTTCCATAAGTTTACAAATATCAGAAACTTTTTTGGTATGTACAGTTGATCCAGCAGCACTTTTTTATTCATCACAGGGACAGTTTCGCAAAATCCAATACACAATTTGTAATGCACGCATTAACTTTCTTCAGTAGTACAGCTAAGTTTAAGAAATGTTTTCAAAAACTGTCCAAACATTAATTAGCAAGCAAATTAAAAAATGTCCTTGGCTATGACAATCACAAAATTATCAGACTTTAAATTTACGATGCTTATCTAAAATAGATGTTTTTAAATCTATAAGCACCTTTGACTGATATAATTTTTAGTACCGAGTCTATTTCAGAATAACAAAATTAACCGATACAAAGTATTAACTGATAATAACAATTTATTGCAATATAGTTATAAAATAGTGTATGAAATAAATATATAAAATCACAAGCACATCTAAATATAATAATCACAATATATACTTCGATATACGCTATGCTTCTACGATCAGAAATTTTGAATACTACCACCCCATTGTGCTTTTTAACGTTTTGGACGTATTTGATCTCACACTATTTATTATTGTGGGAAATCATCGTCATCGCTAAAGTCATCGTTGCTAAACCTCCGCGAAGCTGAAGAAGTTGCTTGACTATTAGAACATGAGGCACTTTCATATCTAGATGTTTTACGTGGCGGTGAAAAGCTATCTTCATAGTCACCGCTTTCTCCATTAACAAAATGATTGAAAACAGGGGAACCTTCTCTATTTGGGGAACTGGGTGGACTCAAGGCATTTAAAATCCTATCTTTAGACTCATTCCAAATATTACTAAGACGTTCACGACCAAATAATAGTAAGAAGTTTTCAATAAAATCCCTTGATTTTTCTTCCCACTTAGCAATCATATCGTCTTTGCGTTCTCCAATAGAATCAATTACCTTTTTACCTTTATCTTTTAATTCATGCATTTTGTTCTGCAACCGTATTTTTTTCTCGCTTAAGTATGATATATTCAAATCTTTTGCAGAATATCCCCTGGCTAAATTACGTCGTACATACACATCGTAGTCTCTAACTATTCGTGATACGATATCGCTTGTAGAAACTCCTTCTGTTCGTTGTGTAGCAACAAACATTCCTTTTGCTTTCCATGGTGCATAGATATCGTTACAGTCATCACTTCCATATGGTATGTCATCATGTGCAATAAAATCTATTTTGTTTGTAGTTAAATATTCTTCGTCTACTTCCCAAGGTGCATCTCTAATAATTTCATCAACATAACGACAATGTTTGACTGCTTCATATCGTTCGTTTTCATTCATAACAGTTTTTCCTTTGTTTCTATGTGTTAGGGCATCACTGCAAACTGAAATGAAATACAAAATCAAAATATAATAACCATAAATTATACAAACAGATGTGTAAATTCGATCAATTTGTTTTTGACATAAAAATATGTATAAAATTGCTAAATAAGATGTTTCTCCCCAAAATGTTTTTAAAAAACACGTGTCATCATATTTAAACCTTCGATTGTTGAGCAATTTCGTGTACAATTAGACACAGAATAGATATTATACAGTGGAGACAATATGCACATAATCTTTTGTACAAAGTACATTTTAAAATGCACGACATGAGGACAACATTACCGATATGAACTTTTTTACCTGTGTATCCATGGCTGGTTCTTTTGCAATGTTTGATTACAATACAGTGCATTTATTGATTTTTTTAAGCATTAACTTACAATTTATTAAGTCAACATTTGCCATAATGTCAAACTGCAAGGAAGCAAAAAATAACAACAACCAAAAATTTTACATAATGCTATGATGCTGTAACAATTTTATTTTTGACCCTTCATAAAATTGCGAGAATAATAAAACACTTTTATTAAAACAATAGTAAATTACATTCAACAACTAAAGTAATACGTTAAAGCAGCATCGTCCTTTGGTATTCTATTTGTGGTTAAATATGTGTCTTCTACAGCTATTTGCAGGCGCGTTTCTGTTTGACTGTCCCCTCCTCGGACGCCTCGGTCGCCCGAGCTAGTTTTGTAATCAGTCGGCCATACGTGGAAGAAGCAATAAGATGTATCAAAAATTGCAGGCCGGCAATTGGCGTATCAACTTTGATGAGTTAGGACACATCTTCAAATAGCGCGCGACAAGACATAATGCTACAATTGACAATGCAACTCTGAAAACACGAAATTTAGAAGGCAGTTTATTAAGAAGACGACTTTGCTACAACTTACGATGCAACTTTTAGAATAGAAAATTTAAGAAACCAATTTTATGAAGACCACTTTGTTATACAACGTAAGGATGCTACTTTGGTGAGGCGTGATTCAACAACGGATTGCAGCGGCTGCCGAATGTATCATGGCCGTATTTGATTCTACACGTGGAACAACTCCATAGTACAAGTTGTTTAGTATGAATTTGGTTCACACTACACGCAGTGATCTTTGCATGAAATAACAAGTACCTCATCAAGGCGAGAAATGCAGTTTTGGTTCGTAGATAGCTTTAAGTCCTTTTATGTGTTTCACACTAGAAACACGTTAATTTGTTCTAATGTGTAAAAGCATGAATATTATAAAAGTTTCAACTATTGCTGAGCTGGATTTTCCAGCGTCGAAATTAAAATTCACTGATTTGATGTTTTGAGAAACAACACGCGTGGTTCATTATGAATCGTTAGTAACAACAACAGGTGTTACTGACGTCACATATTTTCTGTAGTATACTGCTGACAGATGTATTCTTGAAAGCAAATGCTTGAACAGCTTTAGCACAAGTTATGTAAAAAGAATATTTTGTGATCTGCTTTATAGAAACTAAAACTTGCACATGTAATTTAAAAAAGAAAAACTTGAGTAGTAACATTTTTAGAAGTAATTAATTTGTCATCTGCCTGAACAGATCTGCACAGGTCGGAGCCCTTTTTTTGTATAACAAGTTTACAATATACTGTAAAATATTTGATTAAAAATAATTTAGATAAACCTGAAGTTGAAAACCATGAAGTGATTCAGTTATTAATTAAATTTTTGTTGCAATTCATTTTATTTTAAAAGAAATTCTTTTTAGTAAACAATTGGTTCAAGATTAAAGTTTTTTATTTTGATCAAATATGATCAAACCTAAACACATAAAGCTAACATCCTTATGAGTAGAATTTTGATGCCAACTTTATATTGAAAATATCTTTTTACTACTTCTTTATGTATATTTGCTGGACACAAATAGTGTTCCACTTTTTTATTTATCTAACTATTACAATTTCTTACAGGAACAGCGTCTTATTTTATTAAGACAGGTTTTTGTCATCGAAGGCGATCTTTTTTTCTTTGGGTCTCCACGTCCGCCCTTAGAAATATGCCATGCCATTATCATGAATAAGTCCGGACTTGGTGGCGCCTATTTGGTTTAGATTAAGTTTGACCTACAAACAGATTTCGACTTACCCCCCCATTTCTCATAGCTCTACCCAAGGAATAGACCCCTAGTTATGTCGGAAGACTTAGTTTCACTGCCACCCAAAATGGGGCTGGTGCCTTTAAGAAAAGATAAGTTTCAATGCTACTTTCAGAATAATGGTAAATATGAGAAGGAGAAATATTAAATAACTCTGATGCATGCATTTTCCAACCTGTACTAATTCTATACTAGCTTGGATCAATATTCTAATTATTCCATTCAATATCTGCTGCATCCTCTAATTATTGGCATTCGCGTTACTCTTAAAGGTATTCTATAGATTATTTTATGCCCTTATCGCTTATCAGGTTGTGTTGTGTCTTCGAGATATTGCCTGGCCATTTTTATCCTAAACTATATAACAAACACATGCTATTTTGATACTAGATTATTGAGATTTAATTGTTACAAAAGTCTACATACATTGTAATGCCAAGTAACATCGTATAATAAATAAGAATTTATAAAATTTACTTTAAATTACACTCACCACGAACTAGAAAAAAATTTAATAAAAATTGTCCAATCCTAGATACGGTAACATTTTAAAACATAAAAATAAACACTAATATAGGACAGCTTATATCCAACATCCTTTAAATATACAAAATTTTGAATTAGGCAGAAAGGAAATACAAATTGATCCTAGAAAATTCTAAACTGGAAGTACTGTAATATTATGAAATTTAGGAAATGATGTAAAGAATATGAATAAATAGCAATACAAAGTTTTCTAAAATAATTGAAATTTAAATCTAAAATAAGATTCTGTCAATGATGTCAATAACAAAAACCGATGGGGGGGGAGCAACCTTGTGGCACATATAGGTTAATGAAATCTATTAGGAATCTGATTGGTGGAATGGGTCACAAGATCAAGGTTATAAGTAGAGTATGTCAATCAAAAGGATAAGAAATTATTACACATTGGTCGAGGTAAGACCTGATAGGAGTACATAGTCAACGTGACTACTAGAACAACTGAATAAAAATTCTGTACTTTTTACTACCCCAATTGAAAAATTCAGTACTTTTTGTTGTATGAAAAACGAAACAAAAGCATGATAAAACGATCGCATACTTTAATTAGTTCAGAATACATATATAAAAAATGGAAAATTACATGATAATACATACATACAAGAATGAAGTGCATAGAAAATATTTTTATTTATGTATTTTTCGGTCAATTTTTTTAACTTCTTTAACGCGTCCGTAACCACAATCCATACTCCTCTTAAGGGTCGCACAGAATGTACGCAAACGATGCGGTTTCTAAACGCGTTGAAATGTCATTTTGTGTTGAACAATGCTATAACTGAAGAGAATACACATAATGAACGTTCGCCGAACATTCTTGCGACGACCAATAGACTTTGTTTTAACTTTTTGACACGTTGAAATTGTTTTGTTGCATTTCATAAACTTTCTGAAATGCAAATTGTTACTTTTTAAGCAATATTTTTATTCAGTAATTTTGTGTTCGCATAATTTTAACAATAGAGTGATTGACTTATTTGCGACAAAGAGAACACGTCGAATAGACTTTTTATTGAAACTATTATAAGATCGTTGTTAGTGTTTTAACTATATGTAGTTATAAGTTGTGCTCCACCTAATTTCAAAGACACGAATCGTCATTGGTAATGATTAAGGAAAAAATGCAGCTCTGAATGAATGACGTAGAAAGATCGTGTTGGTTCGTGTTATGGCTAACACTCACACTAACAATAGATATGGGATATTTGAACTAAAACTGTAAAACGAAACAATAATTGCTAAAGTGTGAGAGAGTGAACAACTGTCAGAAATCCATTTTATTGGTTAGCAAATTAGAATGCAGATAGAAATTTTGAAATAATTATATTTATGTTCTGATGACAACTCTACAAATTTCACTGATAAACTGCATTTTAAAAGTAACTTATGCTTCTTATTGACATTTTTAATAAGTTAACAATGAATTGTGGAACTGTCGCCAATTCCTTTTAGATCTTTGTGACGTGAAGCAGTATATTAATTGAGGTTTTATTGGCAGTTGCTAAAATACCGAAACTTCCAGCAAAAAATAACACAAATAACTTAATAGAAAAGAATGTGTCTAACCTAACCAGAGATTTTATGTAATTTGTTTTCGATTATGGATGTATTTACTGCCGTTGTACTCGTTTGATCAGTTTTTACTAGTAAAACATTTCTAACATACAGTAACCTAACCTGCACACTTGTTTCCAATATTTTGCCTATGTGCCCCATAAAATCGTCGGCATTTTAGCAACCGTGGTTCTATTCAAATCACATCAGCACGTCAATAATTTTTTTAACTCCCTACATCCCAGGCCAAAGCAGGTTAAAATTTCAAAATATTGTATATTTTATTTTGTACACACAATGAAAGACTGCAAAATAGAATTCAGATTTTCTTTGTGTCTAAAGCCGATGCATAATCCCCGTACGCGAAGCGTAAATTACGCACTTTTTCCTAATTTCTGGACTTGCTTTACAAAATCTGCACTTTTTCAATACTTTCCGGTTTTTCGGTACACGTAAACACCCTGATAGTGCAGTTAAATAACTTAGAATTGTGTTATGGGATTTCAGAAGATCAAATCTTATACACATTATGTAAGGGGAAATGAAAAAGTTAATTGTAGAAGAAACGATTCATGATATCGAAACAAATCAATCACTTGTTGCGGTTAAATCGCGGGTGAACAACCAAAAGCAAAATAGAATATCTAAAGAAAATCATTTTGTATGGTTATAATTAAATTGTATAAAGCTAGAAGTAAATATAGATTAAGTAAGTGACGATTGAATTTTATATACAGTGTGTACAGTATAAAATGCAATACATGGGGATCTTGGAAACTGTAGGAGATACGATCTTGGTTAAATGGGACAAAAGTTGCATAATCATGAGGGTATCTCAGATCGGTTTTCAAATTTCAAAAATTTTTCATAGGTTACTAGATAGAGGCAAAAAACACAAAATTGACGATTTCTTTATTTGCTCGTAGTTAGTCTACTAATTGAAATAGAATGTTCAAATTTGGTACATCATGGTAATTCCCCATTGTGCTTCACATTTTCAACTTAGATTTTGTCTAGGGCATCTAGAATTTTGCGTGACGATGTTCAACTTTTTATTTTTAAATAGCCGCCATATTGGATTTTTACATTTTTGAAATGCTGACAAAAAGCCCTTTCCAAAAAGGTATAACATGGCTATGTTTGATTGAATCAAAACACTAAAAATCACATAATTATGTTTTGGTCGTAGTAGGCTTTAATTTCCATTATGACAAAGAGAAACAATTGCTCTAAAAATTTTTAACTCAATTTTCAGTAGTAATAAAAACAGTAAAAAAACGTAGAAAATTGAAAATAAATCTGTATTAATCAGAACTTACATAACTATGCATTAATAAAGAATAAATACAAACTAGCATCTATTCAATACAAAATATTATTTAAGCTGTTTTTAGTTGTCATTCATGTTCAGACAATTGCAAATTAACAATCAAGGAAAAAAATATAACAATAGTCAGCCACATGAATTCATTATTTATTTTAAATGTTCAAATAACCCCCCATTTTGTTGAACACACAACCGACACCTTTAACTCGAAAGTCTCAAAGGAACTTTCAAGAAAAATCGCATCTATCCTCTAACTGTAATTTGCAAGTAATGTGACCATTAAAAAGAAAGGTGATAAATCAGTCTTTGCTAAAGCAAGTGGAAATCTAGAGTATGTTACGTGCCAAATCGGCACTTAAACAGTGTTTTTAGGTTAAGTTTTGATGTAGGGAAGTTTCGCGCCATAATTTCAAAAGACGCGGTGCGCGGGAATTTTAAATAGACTAGGCGTGTACTTGAGTGCATTTGCGCAGTTCGCGCCAATTCCGATTATGGCGCAATATAATTTGGGGTAATGATGACGTCATGGTAGTTGGCCACGCGGAACCTGTCATAAGGTTCGCGTTTCCGGCCGCCAGGGCGTTGCATTGCTTTTTATCCATTGCGCTTGCGCGATGTATCTTATGAACTTTGGTAACTGTATTATCGACTTTTAACTGTATTACCGACTTTAAAGAACTATCACCTGTTACACTTAATTTGAATGTTTATCTAGTCGGTAAAACAATTAACAAAATATTACACTTAGATGGTGGTACATTGAAATGGCGATAGATGGCTCTTTAAGGCCTGTACTACAGTTACCAAAGTTCAAAGATACATCGCGCAAGCGCAATGGTTAAAGCGATGCTACGCCCTGGCGGCCGGAAACACAAACCCTTTACAGGTTTCGCGCGCCAATCACCATGACGTCATCGACAATTTATATTGCGCCATAATTTGTAATATAAAAATTTACAATTAACGATAAACGAGAGTCATTTTAACAACAAATTACTACGCAAATTTATTACATTTTTAACACCCAAAAATAAGGCATGCACCAAATAAAAATACGTAAAAGAGTACTCACATCAAATCTTCTGCTTCCGCTGCAATTTCACTCAGTAGGCCTGTAACCACTCATCGAGCTCCTTCTGGAGGAATTAGAGATGGCGTCGACGCTACCAAATGCGGGCAGAGCAGCTTCGGCTAGCGGCGGTAAACATGGGTCTCTCCATCTACAGAGGTGGAGGTCGGTAGGCCCTTCGGTGACGCAGATTCTTACCTATGCGGGGTTTGGCGGGAAGAAGGTAGAGGTAGACAAAAAGATAATTAGGGAAGGGACTACATAGGTAAACCCTAAGATACTTTACCAAAGATAGAACGTGCACTACACTTCACGATCCAAGGCAAAATAGCCACGATTCAGGGCGAGAACCGCAAAACTCTCCCCCACTCTTTGTCTACTATTGCCTTACCCCTATGGGGATAAGCACACTTGCGCAAACTCACTATTGTGACGTGCCGGAAGCACCGCCCAGTCTATTTAAAAAAGTTCCCGCGTCTCGCGTATTTGAAAATTATGGCGGGAAAACTTCCGTACATTAAAAACTAAACTACTAACATACATGTTTAAGTGCAAATTCGATTTGCACGTAACACACCATATAAATGTATCACCCGTATAAAATTGTAAGAAGTAATAATTATATGTTGGCAGTATTTGCCGGTGAGTCCTAAATGGACCTTATGCATAATTCTGAAATGAAAAACTATGGTAAACAAACATTCTTCCCTGGCATAATTGTTCAAGTCCAAAAAAGAAAATGTACATGCGAACGAACGAATGAATACCTGGTTGTAGATTGAGTGGGAGCAGTTTGGCAAAAATATTTAGGGCTACATACATCTAGATCAATGCTTATTTTAAATGACTTTAAAAATCAGAGCTGATCAAAGGGAAAATTAAAAGACTAAATTGCAATTTAGTCATAATTCCAGGTGGAATGATTTCACAACTGGAGATTTTATATTCTCAGACATACAGTATATTTCGGCATATAACAAACACCAATGTATATTGCGCACCTATAATTTCAAACTACATTTTTTAATTTTTAAGTATATTCTCCTCATAACATACGGCACCTTTTTTTTCATGGAGAAACCTGAAATGCACATATGTGATTCTCTTATCTTTTGAAGTCATTCATTCAAAGGATTTCTCCAGGCTTTAAAACAATTGCATAGTGAACTAACGAGCGATAAGGGGAGCAGTATGTGTGTCAGGGAAATGCTTGAGGAAGTAAATAATTCTGCCAATAGGAAGTAGGAACGCACTTCTGACCCGAATAAATTCACAGGATTAGGAGTCTGATGTTTTCTCTTTCATCAGTCATTTGAAGCCATGATTTTGAAGTGAATTTCGAATGCCTAGTAAATCGCACTTCCTTTAATTGAAATACAGTTAATCTGGTTTGCCTTTTAATAGTGAATGTGGGTCCTGTCGAACAAAACAAATGCTGATTTCAAATGCAATTATTCAAAATCAATCATTCACAAGAAGTTGTAAAACGTGCTACAGCACAGATGTTTGAGGTAGGTGAAGTTCCATACATTAGTAGAAGAAAATTATATCACAATGCTTTATATACCAAAGAATAAATATGCTTTGCGTAAAGAAGTGACAAAATGGTTTATCCTAAAAGAAAGTACTGCCAAAATGGATTAATTTTAACAAGAAGCAGCATACATTTATTTGCTTTAAAGTGGGTAAAAAAGAATGCAAATAAATGTGTAAACTTTAAAACAAGTTTGAGTTGATGTAGTCGATTTATGGCATAGAATAATTTACAACTTGCAGAAGCAAGCATGAGACCGGAGAAATGTGAAACTAAAATGTGTAATCAACATATGTAGCATCACAATAACTGTGTCCTTGACCACTGAATTATATAATCTATATATTTTATTAAATTATTGTAGCTTGACCTTTGACCAAACCAATAATTAATATTTTATTTTACACTAAACGTAGATGTAATAATAGTTATTCTTGACAATAGTGTAAGACTAATAACAAAAGATGAAATGTCAGTCTAAGCCTACTTGCAAAAAGTAATGTAATCAAATTTGTAAGGTGAAAAACGCCATAAAATTGTCAATTTCTCAAAAACTACCAATTTTAGACGTTATATAGTGTAGACATAAATTGAAGAGATTGAACAGCTTTATCAACCTGCAAAATAATATACAGGATGTTTCATTTAAAATAACAGTTTTTGCTAGGAATAATTGCAAACACCCTGTATAATTAAATTGTCAAATAATGGCATATTTAACAAGGAATGACCTTCATTTATCTGTGTACCAAATATTATTTCAAAATTTTAAAGCTGAACGAATCTACACATTTTTAAATTAGTCAATGTTTTTTCCAAAATTACAGAAAAAAATTCATAACTTGGTAACGCTCCAATTAAAATAAAAAAACAAAAATATGTTCATAGAGCATTTAAAGGGAGCAATCGAAATGTGACATAAAATACAGGATGTTCAATTTAAAGAACAAATCAAAACATGGCCACGATTAGTCGATACACCCTATATGTTTAAAAATATTTACAAGAGTGCAACAGTGCTGCGCCTCTTACAAATTTTATCCGAAACATTTTTTAATGTATATGATATTAAATGAGATATTGGACTTTCTCGCATTAATGGGCTATCCTGTATAAAACTGATAAGGCTATTTATTAAATTAGAATGTTTAAGTTTGACTTGTGTGGTTTTTCCCGCACGCAGTTGTGACCAGTGGCATAGGGGACAGACTTGGCGGTAACTGGTTAAAAAGTAAGGACGATAAAATGATCCCTACATTATGAATTATTAATTGTGGTGGATAAATCACTAAGTAGTAAGTGGCTATGCGATATAATAGTATATATCAAATAGTGGAAGATACGTCAGGCTGGAAGTTTGACACTAATGGTCAACAATTTGTATACCTGTTAACCAGGAATCCATCACACTTGAGATAAGGTGACACCAGCTGGCTTTAATGTCATCGGGGTCAAGGTGAGTCCGACAAGCCTCAAACGACAAGGGGTCATTGGACGACACCGCATCCTGCAGCAAACAAAATAAAAAGTGTGATTTTGTTTATTTACATTTAGATACATTTATCGTGCGAACTTACGTTGCTGTTTACGGCCGGAAGTGTCCAGAGTATCATAATTGTTTTCCTTTTATATTTAATGACAGTTGATAGGGTTATAAGTCGATAATTAAACAATTCGTTATCGAATTGTGGTAGATAATCTTATGTATAAGATTTATAATGTTAGCTGTTTACTTTGATGAATGGTAAATTTGGTTTCTGAATAAATATACTGAATTTATGGTTTCAACACTTAACCTTACTTGTCAATCCCACCCTTTGGTTTTGATTAATTATTAAAGCTGAACAAGAGTTCCATTGGCCGTTATATGTCAGGCCTAGTTTATGGTCAACGGTATATTATTATATATGCTGATGGTAGTTATGGTTTTGTTAACAATGTGCTCCTAATCTTTAAAGCAAAATCTAAGTACGAAGATTATCTTGACGATATGAACCACGCCAATTTGGAAAAACAGTGCATTCCAAATTTATCGCCTACTGGAATTATCGTTATGGATAATGCAACTATCATAGCGTCTAAATTAATAAACCTCCTCTGACATCTGCACATAAACAAACAATTCATGATGGATAACAATCAAACCGTATATACACACAACAGACCATATGCGAAAAGCAGAATTACTGAGTTTAGTTTAAAATGTTTAATGTAATAAGATGTACGATGTTGATGGAACTCTTAAAAATCATGATCCCACTTTATTACAAACCATAACCTTGCAAATTCAACCCAATCGAATTCATTTGAAGTTTGGTTAGGCATAAAGTTGCTATGCCTAATGTTGTGCAACAAAATCAAGAAATAGAAGATCTGTAAAAAAATTGATAGTGACTAATTAGTTTAAATATAAATTGTGCAATTCTGCAAATAAGTAATATATAGTGAATATATAAATAGCTTAAACTTTGTGGGTTATATGCTGTCACTATAATTGAAAAAGTAAGATAGTTATTTAACAATACACATATTCTAATATGTAGTATTTAATAAAGTAATTATTCTGGATTTTCTTGCTTATTTAGGATTTCTGTAGTTGTAACAAATACAATACGTCCGCCCCTGCGCATAGTGTACGTGCCAGATGGAACAAGGTCCAGCGTGCCTTACCAACAGTCAAGTTCTTTCATATATGCCGGTCGGTTAACTAATTACGCTTTATCGCTTCAAGTAAAGTAAGGTTAAGTTACAGCCTAAATATTAATAATTTAATTTTTCCTTAAAATTTTTATTTTTAACTCTAAAACTAACAGAGCCATCATACCCTGCCCCTTCGCGTCTCATGTTTGCTTCTGTTGACTAAAAGTTTCCCAAGATCATTTAAAAGATTTGGACAACAAATTAATAAGTTTCCAGAAGTATATTATTAACATACAAAGAGTAAAAATTATTTACTGTCATATATTGGAAAAAAGGATTAAGCTCCAGTAATGTTTGATATAAGAAATAAAAAATTGATGCAAACCAAACAAAAACGGTTCACATAGAAACAATAAGTAATAAAAAATCTCACTTCGCCTAAGTTTCTGTAAGAACCGCAATGTTAATTAGAGCTTATATTTTTTCATATTGTTTTAATACCGGCAACAATTTTCATGTATGTAATTGTTGTCAATGAAAGACTAATGACATAAATTTCCTGAAGTTCGCAGTATAATGTGAATAATTTACAAATGTTAATGAGAAACATCTTTCAATGATATAATACTTTTTTTGGTAGACATGTAATTGCTTCTTGCATACATAATTAAAATGACAAGGTAGTTAACGTGTTACGTTACAGGGAAATTCCCAGGTTATTAATGTTTTAATGAAGGCATACGTAAAAACCACACAAAGTTTTGGTTCTCGCAAAAGTACAGTCATTGGCTTGTATGCCGCTGTACCCACCAATGTGTGTCAGAGAATCTTAACCTCTCTTGGAAGGCATTGACGTTTTCATGAGAAGCAAATGTATCAAAACGAAGGACTTGACTACCAACTTCCCTCGAGTGTAGACGTCTGTAGTAGTGCTTCGGCTTATCGACAAGTGATTCCCTTCCGTAGCTATCCTATCATTCAACACATATCATTTCGGCACTTCATCACAGAGGGCTACAGTCAGACAAACACTGAGAAAACAGGATGTCAACCACAAAATCCTTGCACAGCCATTGAAGCCACTGCAATAGAAGCAAGATACCATTGGTGTTAGTCATAACTTAACGACGCCTTGGGCAGCCCCGAGAAATTTAACCCCCGAGTAAATTTGAAGTTATATGTGTTAAATATTACTTTACCGAACTATAAATGCGGTGGTTTTAAGGCATTTCAAATGACTAATGTAATTTGGGATAACAAGAAAAAAACCATGGAATGGATGTTATCGACTAATTTAGTGTTATTACTATAATGTTTATTAAAGTTAAAATCATATTACAATAATATGTACTTTAATCCTGATAATTATAGCTGTCAACACGTTTCGCCCTAATTCAGGCTCATCAGGACAAGAGTAGTAAAGTTGTAATATTTAAAACAGGCACATGTGGGAAGTACAGCATCGCTTAGCTCTCAGTTTGTACCAACGTGTTATTTCACCTGACATATCAAGTTCTGGTAACAGTCGGCACAGAAGAGATCCGCTCAACCGCCTTTTGGTTGGCAAGCCTACGATACAGGCTTTTGCCAGTATACAAACTAATAATTAAACCTAAATGATATCAGATAAGTTTAAACAATTTAAAAGGGAGGATATTAAATTATTCGACTTACTTGAGTAAATTTTGTACATATTAACGAAGATTTAATTATTATGGAATTTTTATGAATGATAATTTGTAACACCCAAGAACCTTTTTAAATTAATTTAAATTTCAAATAATATCTTCAGCCAATCACAAATAGTTCTATCTAAAATATAACCAATCAATAACCATGAATTAATACAGTTATCCAATCCTAGTTCGACTTTGGGGTGACAATTGACACTTTAAATTAACATACCTATCAACTGAACTCTAACATCCCGTGAAATGTAGAAGATTTTAAATTAGGCACCAAAGGGAAATACTCATTTGTTCTAGAAAATTCCAAAACCGGAAATACGTAATAAAATGTTATTTTTCGTGATATCTATAAAAATATTAACAGGAAATAGTTCAGAATATTGCAAAATAACTTAAATTTAATTATAGGATAGGTTCAATTAGCAATTGCAATAATAAAAATGGATTTAACTATTAACCTGAAAACACGTGTAGGAATGATATATAATTGTGCAATATGGAAGGTTTGTAATTGGCCAAAACAATCACGTGATAAAAGGTATATAAATAGTGGAATGAAGAAATTAAGACACACTCAACCCACAAAGACAAAAAGACAATACACAAAGGCAAAAGATGTACGAAATAAAATTAAAAAAAAACAATTCACCCATAGTTGGGGCCAGTTATGTTGCAATGGTGCGTAACTATCGTGGTTATTTGACCGCATAAATTAAAGTGAAGTATAAGTAAGAAATATAAGAAGTGAATACGGGTATTACGGGACGATTAGTGGAGTTAAATAATGAATAAAGGACAGTATAATTAGACGACGAAAGGTTTAAGTTGTAGGGCGGTTAATGGTTAGAAACGCCGGCTTGTTAACGGCAAAGAAGATGATAACTCAACACACTTTTATGGCTCAATTTTGATTGATTGGTGGACGTTTGTATTTTGGAAGTTCGACTCCAAACCGCGATTTGGTATAGAAGTAGCGAGATATCCAGAGTTCCAAGCACTAAAGTTACCAATAACCGTATTAACAGTTTCAAACCTGGTGAGAATAAATTACCCTAGAGGCCTTGTTTAGGATGAAGCAATAGTGGGTATTACATACCCAACACAGGTATTGAGTGAACCCTTGTATAAATGTTTCGAGAAAACGGGCATGTATATGCATGCATACACGTGGTGTTGTAAGTATGAACGTTGATAAAATAATATATATGATTTTATATGCATATGTTAAGTTGCTAGATTAGGGTTGGAATTCGTGGACTTTATTAACGTTATTACCTTTTGTTATGAGGTTATAGAGAATATTAAGAGTTATTGGCTATGTTTCAGTTGGAAGCCAATCTGTTTAAATCTAAAATTTGCAATGTGTAGTAGAATGTAATTACCCGATTTAAGGGGGTTTTAGTTAAATAAGGGATATTGATATTATTGCATTCAAGTATGTCAATATAGTAAATGTATATAGTTATATCACCACATTAAAGGTTATTAAATTCATTACTTGATAATTTTGAGATCTATAATTTAAAGAGGTTTGTTGAAATACATTTAAGGTACAGATACTTTGTAAACTTTTGGGTAAGTTAACTCACCAGTATCGGTTTCAGAATTCTAGGCCTACCCACCCGGGACATGTCCATGTATTCTCCGCTGTAGAGTAGCCAAGGCATTTGAAGAAAGTAGAGTAAATACTATTGGAATAGGCAATTTTGAACCATAAAAAGTGATATAGAATTGGTATTCGATTATATATGTATTAGGTAACTCGGTCCTTGTTTCTTTGACTGATACAGATAGGTCAGAAAAGGGGGTGAAGTGTTACAAATTACGAGATAAAGATTTGTGTAGATTAAATGAATAATCATCCTAGTTCTAAGAAGAGATTTTAGACTCTATTTTTAGTATATAACAGTTGTGTTGAGAGAAAGTTATATATTTTTTTATTGATGTTATATTAGATCTTGTGCATAAGACAAAGTTGTTGTTTGTAAAACATTTTTGTATTATTATAAATCTGATGTATGATTGCAGTGGTTTTATTAATCAAAGAGCTAGCAAAAATAATTAGACGACTGACAAATTTTAAGCATTCATCATCATCATCATCATCATTTTGTTATCGACCTTACTTAAGGTCGGTTTGACGCAGCTCTAACTTCTTTTCTATTCTGTGCTAATCTAAAAAGCTCTACATACCCTTCACAACCTAAATTTCTAATAATTTGACTAATATAGTTTGGTCTAGGTCTTCCTATATCCTTCTATCTTTTTCCTATCCAGCTGGCTCTACATAGATATTAGCAACCTGATGGTTGTTAAAGAACTGTAACATGTTTACATGATTACCATTTATAAAGAAATGAAATATAACCTGGTTATCCGCTTCAAAAAGGAAAAGTGTTAAATTATATGTTATGGTAAGGCTTAAGCAACGAATCGCTGCTAACATGCCAGACCGCTACCTAATTGTGAGTTATGCCATGGTGACGTTTATTAAATTATGTTATGGTAAGGCTTAAGCAACGAAACGCTACCAACATGCCAGACCGCTAACCAATTATGAGTCATGTCCTGGTGACATTTAGTTAACTGATTTTTATTTTTCTTTTTGTTTTGTTTTGTTTTCGAACTTACTTAAAGTCGGTTTGACGCAGCTCTAAATTCTTTTCTATTCTGAGCTAGTCTAAAAAGGTCTACATATCCTTCACAACCTACATCTCTAATAATTTGACTAATATAGCTTTGTCTAGGCCTTCCTACTCTATTTTTATTTGGTAGTCTATAATCTAAGACTTTACTAAATAGTCCCTCATGTCTTAACTGGTGTCCTATCATTCTATCTCTCCTGACCTTCAATTGTTTCCACATACAGGGATCCTCACCTATCCTTCTATAAACTTCCTCGTTTGTTACTCTATCTGTCCAACTAATCTTTAACATTCTCCTATAACACCAAGTTTCAAAAGCTTCTATCTTTTCTTATCTACTTCTTTAATTGTCCAAGTCTCACTACCGTATAGTAGAACGCTCCATACGTCGACTTTAAGAAACTTTTCTATTATCTAAACTAATACTATTAGCTATTAGTAAGTTTTTCTTTTTTAAAAACATTTTTCTAGCTTGAGCTATTCTAGCTACTATATCCCTTCTGCTACGTCCATCTTTTGTAATTATACTACCTAAATAGCAAAATTCATCTACCTCCTCTAATTCGGTATTACCTATTTTTATTTTTGGTTTAGAACTAAGCTGTAACTCACTTGTCATTATCTTTGTCTTTACTGAGTTAATTCTCATACTATAGTTACTCCGTAGTATCTCATCTAAAATATTTAAAAACTCTCCTAACTCTTTTCTAGACTCTGCTATAATGGCTATATCATCTGCAAAACGTAACATGTCTATTTTCTGTCCCTGTACACTAATACCTATCTCTTTTCTCTCTCTAGCTAAGTTTAAAGCTTCCTCAATATAAACATTAAAAATCAAGGGAGACAGTATACAACCCTGTCTAACACCATTTCTAATCTTAGCTTCCTTTTCTATTTCATCAAATTCATCATAAGCATCTTTTATTCAGGTTCGTTTAGAATCAATCCACAGCACTTTTATTGGTGCACAACATCAGCCCTCATCAACCACAGCAATATACATTGATGTTATAAAGAGGTCATAAGAAGTCATTGAGCACCATATTCTGTGAAAAAACAGGCCCCAAAGCTATGAAAGTAAAACTTTCCAATATTTAAATTTTACCCTGTATCATATTTTTTTTTAGCAAAATAAGCAGATTCCCATGTAAAATAAAACGCTTTAAGTACATATAGCGTTGACATATACCGTTTAAAATACAAAGCATTCAATGATTTCAAATCCACATGTAAATAATTATTCTCTAGAAAAATATCTTATAAACAAGTTTAATCCGTGAAAATACAAAAGCATTAATTGATTGTGTTAATATAAAAATCCGTGTATTAACATTTATTCTCATGAAAATTAAAAGTTTTATTTTTCATTTATGCAGATTGAAAAGATCGTAAAACTAGTCTAAAATGTAAATTCAATCCTCTTTAGGAATACCACAATAAACGTCATTTTTCAAAACGTTATAACACAATTGCAAGTATTACTGCAAAGTAGTTTTCTTTAAAAGAAGTTTAATTTCGAAGCAGTAAATTATATTTAAGTAAACAACTAATTTTTGTCAATTAATACATGTTGATTCGTGGAAAGAGGCAACATCGAGTAAGATTATAAAACCAGATAAAATAACTACTTATAATGGCTCTGATTATTACAGAAACTTGAAAAAGAGAAAGATACCAACAATTCACTAGTAAAGAATGAAAATTTTTTACAATCACCATAAATTTAAAACTGACAGCTCATTAAAGAGATAAAAACGCGAATTTACAGTAGATTGTTATATCAAGCAGATGACTAATACTTTGAGAACTTAATCGAAATTCGACCTATTAAGTTTATATTATTATATAAAGATGGAAGTAATTAGAGCGAATTCAATCAATCTTTGGGCATTCCAGATTTAACATTGAAGTTTTGAACATAAGTTATGAGATATTCGATCATTGATAGGTACGTATTTTATAGTGCTATGAAGACATTACTCTAATTTAAATAATAAGGTATCTCGGTACAAGATCTTCACTACTTTAATCTGTACAAAGTACTTTCCAAAATTGATGCAACATATTTCGATGTACAATAATCAAAAATGGAAATCTACAAATTTGGAACCAGAAAAGATTTGATGCAGTTAATTCCAATGGAAACGATTTGTTAATAGCCAAAGACATATAATCATAAAGATAAGAATATCAGGAAGAATTTGATAACCCAAAGCGCAAGTATAACTTTGTTTCAAACCTAAAACTACCATTTGTATAGATCCAGCTAGGATAAGTTTCATTTCTTCCTATAAAAATTATATGTAAATAGATAGTTTCATTTTAGCAATTTTGAGGTCAGGGCTCGAGGCATTTTTACCATTACAAAAATTTCTGCTAGACGTCATTCATCAACTAGATTGAGACTGAGTGATGCTTGAGACGGAGTGATGCGGGAATGTTTGCAGTTCCATGAAAATAAAGAGGATTAGGTGAATATTGTATTAATATGTTAGTAGTGATAAAATACATAGTGTATTTTAAGTTGATACTTTATTTGCAACTGTGCATGGAATACATTAAAACAAACTATTTTTAAATAAGATTTTCCACATAATTCAACAACAACAACATTATTTGCCTTTAGAAGTATGTCAGAAACAAAGTCAGGTCCTGTAAAGTTCAATACTGCTGAAATACTAAAATATGTTTGCTTATTAATAATTGTGCAGTGTCCGCAGTAACTCGCCTAACATGATTGTTACCTTTAGATCATGATCATAATTGTTTGAGTTGTTTATGAATTCGGTATAGGAATTCATAATTATTATCATGAAATGGCAGGAATTCAAATTCAAATTTTGACAACATCAATGATGCAGATTTTGTCTGGTAAAACCTTTATCCATAATGTGAGAAAAGAATTATTACTCCAAATGGGGTTCTTATATGATGAAATAAATGAATAGAATGACTCAAAATCTCCCCATGTGTCAATTTAATAAAATAAAATAAATTATTATGGTACAAAAAATTTCGCTACATGTTTCAGGCTTATAATTCTTAGCCCATCTTCAGGCGCTTGAAAGTATCAAAGAAATATTTTTATATATGAAGTACAAAATAACGATTAGGTTTATAAATCGAACACTAAAACATTGACCTTAAAATTATAGCGTATTACATTTAAATACTTACTGAGGATAGTTTTAATCTTTGTGTATATGTTTGTTTAATGTGTTATGATGTCTGTTTTTTGAATTTACAACCTACCATGAGGTCGAACCCCATGATAAAACCAGAAATTTCGAAAAATATGTTAAGCATTATACTGCATCTGCGGCCATCATGTAAAGGAATTTGTATAGGTGGTAATATTAAAAGAAGCAATTTGGATGTAACTAAGATGTCATCAATGTGGATTTAAAATGTTTTGTATTTTGATGGTGATTATGTACACGACATAATATGTATCCACACAGGATCTAATTCCGACATTGATACTTTCTTAAATTTCATAAATACCATACATACAAACATTAAATTTACAGCAGAATTTTCTTCCAATAACATATTAAATTTTCTTGACCTTTCACTCACAATATTTCCAAACCGCATTAGTTTCAATATATATAGAAAACCCACATACACCGACAACGTAATCCCATTCAATTCCAACCACCCACTTTCCCATAAGTTAGCTAGCTTCAGATTTATGTTCAGACGACTTATTAAAACTCCTTTAGATAAATCAGATTATCACAAAGAATTAAATATAATAAAACAAATTGCAGTGAACAATAAATTTCCTATTTACCTAATAAATAAGACGTATTATAAAATTAAAAGAAAAATAGAACAACAAACCACTCTCACCCCTAATCATAACATAGAATCCATTTATTATAGTATTCCTTTCTATAACAATATATCCTATAAATTAAAACAAATTTTTAATAAACACAATATCAATATTTCTTTTTCTACAACCAACAATTAAAAAACTATATTAACACACAACAAAGACAAAATACCAACTTTAAAGAAATCCGGTATTTACAAACTTATTTGTGACACTTGTCATTCCTACAACGTTGGTCAGACCGGTAGAAGCTTCAAGCTTCGAACAACGCCTTAACGAACACAAAACTATTATTAATAAATACAGGAATAATAAAGATTCTCTAAATTGTAAATCCGCCTTCGCTAATCACATAATAAATAACAACCATACCGTCACAGATACCAATTTTGAAATACTACACATACACAATAAAGGCAATAAATTAAGCTATCTAAAAATTTTGGAAATTAAAAGACCTTCTCACTTCACATGTATTAATGAAATCACTGACTTTGATCAAAATTTAATCACCATCAAAATACAAAACATTTTAAATCCACACTGATGACATCTTAGTTACATCCAAATTGCTTCTTTTAATATTAACACCTATACAAATTCCTTTACATGATGGCCGCAGATGCAGTATAATGCTTAACATATTTTTCGAAATTTCTGGTTTTATCATGGGGTTCGACCTCATGGTAGGTTGTATATTCAAAAAAATAGACATCATAACACATTAAACAAACATATACACAAAGATTAAAACTATCCTCAGTAAGTATTTAAATGTAATACGCTATAATTTTAAGGTCAATGTTTTAGTGTTCGATTTATAAACCTAATCATTATTTTGTACTTCATATATAAAAATATTTCTTTGATACTTTCAAGCACCTGAAGATGAGCTATTATATGCCTGAAACATGTAGCGAAACTTTTTGTACCATAATAATTTATTTTATTTTATTAAATTGACACATGGAGAGATTTTGAGTCATTCTATTCATTTATTTCATGGTAAAACCTTTATTTAAGTAAGTTTTAAAAATTATGGTACACATTTATAGTAGTAATAAATTAATAGACAATAAACAAGGAAATTCAAGTAAGATTTAAGAAAGACCAACGTGCTAGTCTGCTAATAACCACTGTAAGTATAAAACACTTTTTATACACCCATACCTTGCTTTACAGCCTAGATGCGTTCTACAAAACTTGACCGCAAAGCGAAAAGTCGTATAAGGAATCAATTATTCTAATAGAAATTCATACAAATTCAATGGGATCGGTTCCAAATTTGTTAAATATGTAACATGGTTTATCATTCAAAATGCATTGTATCAACAATAATCTATAAACAAAAATGAAACAACTTCATGTTACATAAAATATGTGTATGTATACATACATAATTTTTTTTAAATGGCTTTAATCTAAAGACCATGAAGAAATGGTAACCTGTAGATCACTGACGTTATTATGAGCACACACTGAATAACGCTCATAAACAAGAGGAAATAGAAGAGTGTGCATCGAGATTGCGCTTGCACAAGATTGGCAACATGTAGATATATCGACATCGAAAAAAAGTTTTTTTGCCGTTTTAGCGAAACATTTTAGATCGTAAATCGAAAATGTGCCTTAATTGAAGAGGGCCGTTATAGCGAAATACCATATAAAGAGTGGCCGTATAGCGAGATATGACTGTATAGGCCATAAAAGCCTTTATGTAAGGGCCCACATTTTCTAATTGTGCTACTGATCACGTCTGTTAGAGGTGCAGTCTTGCAGTTTATGTTGAATTGGCGATGCTCATTTTTATCGAATGGATTGTGCTTTAGTGTTTCTTTTATTTATTTAAATATCAACAGGATATCCATATTTCATAAGTTTACAGTTTAATTTTAGTTAACAATAACCCCAGAACGTCTGCTCAACAATCCTATCTTACAAAATATATAATAATACATTATACTGCATAATAATAAAATTGCCGATTTCTCAAATTATTTTTAAATTTGGAACCCAAGTCTACAAACCTAATCTATCTGTTTATTACATTTATTAGTCAGGGCGATACAGCACTTGATAAACTAGTACCTAATATAGTTCATAGTAAATTTCATGTGCTGAATGTGTTGTGCAGAGCGGCACTTTTAATTGAACCATGGAGATTAATTCTGGGCAATTTATTGAACCGTTAAGTATTCTGTGAAAAAGACATGTCGGCTTTAGCTCTTCTAGTCAACAGTGGTTCGATGTTTGTATTCATTTATAAGTGAAATGTATGCAAACAATGAACTGGTAGATATGATATTACGTTACGGTGAATTTAATAAAATACAGCTGCTGCAGTGCAATTATACGAGGATTGCTTTCCCTTAAGAGTACTCCCCACGCTTCACTCGTTTATTAATCAGATTCAGAGAGCAAGAGATACCGGTGAATTACTGAAACATCACGGTTGGCACGCAGGACATAGACGAGATGGAAATGTGCAAAATAAAGAATATATAAATATTATCAAAGAAGATCCAACAGCAAATAGTAGGGAAGTTGAACACCAGGTCGGAGTAGGTCACATGGAAGTGTAGACTACATTGCACGCAACCCAATTTTATGGTTTTCATGTTCAGCGTGTCCAAACAATACAACCTGAAGACCATCCCCGTAGAGTGCAATTTTGTGAATGGTTCTTACAACAATAAACGAACGATCCTAATTTTAGCAAAAACATTTTAGTTATGGACAAAACATTGTGTTAGTGCTTTGATTATTATACGAAATCCTAGGGTTCTTGAATGAATGTAATTTGATTTACTGTTTCATTTGTCAGTAAAATTTGAGTACCTTGATTAGGTAGCTTTATGTGCTAATATATTGATAGATCTGCTATATATGGACTATAGATTGGATGATCACTTCTTCTGTGGTCATATAATAATGGAGATATCATAGATTAGTAAAAGTATATATTTATATTGAAAATGAATAACATCTAACTTGACATAATTTGACATTACTTGACATTGTGAATTCTGGGCTGTTGATATTATATAAAAATATAGGAAGCTAAACATGATATAAATACGAAGGTTAAACACATTGTTTACTCAAAATAGGTTAATTCTCGGAATACCTACGTTTGGACTGTTAAAAATCCACATTGTATTTGGCAATCAAATTTTCAAGACAGACTTTCGGCCAATATGTGCAAAGCATTTGTAAATCGAATATTTGTGGAACCTTACATTCTGCCAAAATGTTTGACTGGCAAAAGATATCAAGACTTCCTGCAAAACTATCTTTCTGAGCTGTTAGAAGATGTGCCATTAAATATTCACCAAAGTATGCGGAGATTGCAAGGTGTGATAACTCCTCGTTTCATCCGGCCGGTACGAGCATTTTTAGGTAATAGCTTTTCCAACAGGTTGGAAGGACGGGGTGGACCAGTTTTGTGACCACCGAGTTCACAAAAACTCAAGCCATGTGATTTCTTTGTGTGGGGTTTCACGAGGAGCTTAGCTTATAAAACCTTAGTAAACTGTCAAGAGAATTTGGTTGCATGGATAGAGGCAGCTACAGCAACAATTGGGGGAAACCTGTTCCAATATTAAGCGATGTATGTTACTGAATCATGAATATATCCATGCTGTTAAGCTTTATTTCAAAAAGCTGTAACATTTAGTGTATCAATTTAGGTTTAAGGGACTTTTCAGAACTCTGCATGGGGAAATCCCCAGCAGATAATATCGTAAAGCCAACGCCTGTGAAAACCACATCAAGGTGTGGATCACACAGATACTGAGATTGTTCGCTTATTTTTGTGGTTTGAGATTATGCTAACGTGACAATTCTCATGGTTCGAATGGCGTTGTTCCTACCCATGTACATTAAAGTGTTCCAACCTTTTCTGAAGGGGGTGGACATATACATGAGAGAAAAAGCTCGTAACTCAGGACTTGCTTACCGACGTGTCGGTAGTGCTTCAATTATATCATACATGCAGCCTACAGCAAAACAATAACAGCAGCAGGAAACAACCAAGAACCCTGCCCTGAAGACCAAAATCGCATCAGCAGAGGACTACTGGGGTAAGTATTTTGTGCATGCTAATTAACCAGTACTTTAAATCTGAATGCGGGGTTTAGGTTACAATTTAACGCCCCACGTTGGGCACAGAGGCTATGACCTTGTCGCTTTAAATATATTTCCTTATGTTCTTGCTGTATCAAAATTTCCTATTTTTATCTTTAAATAACAGTCTATCGTACAATTACAGTTGTGTCTTTGGCAACCATGTCTTTGCAATTATCGTGTGGGTACATTTAAGTTGTTTACATTACCTTTGTTTGATCTTCTTATCACAGCAGATGTGCTCGCTAGGGAGATAATTTGTCTGAGTTTCATTTGGAAAAGTATCTATGTGGTCATATAAGTTTTATCTTATCGTTAATATCACAGGTGGTCTTTTAGAGCAATCTGTCTTAACAAGGACATTCTCTTCTTTCTACCCCTTCTCTAGGATGCTTATCCACAAACTCTACTTTTTCTTAACCCGCTATCTCCATCTTAAATCTTAATTTTTCCTTTGGTGGACCTGTCTTAAGTCCCGAGACAACCGTACATCGCATAAGAGTGGCGTTCCTCCATTCCGAGCAACTGACTACACTTTGCCTGTTCGAATGTGGTTCATTAACCACCATGTTACGCTCCCTTTCGGCAGCGTACTTAAAATACATCGCTTTGCATAGCTGGTTGCATAAAGGTCGATTTACATTAATAAATAAATTGAATTATTGTCTTATAACTTTCGTCTTTATGCTATCTATTGAAGTGGAGATAAGAGGCGCTCAGATGTTATGCTAACAACTATTTTATATCTACAGATGGGCAGTTGTAGTTTGTCTTTTGGTCTATTTATTAATTACATTGAAAATACGGTGGCTTGTTTTGCTTTGTGAATAGTGAGTTTAATGCGGTATTTATGGCTTACGCGGGCTTACTAATTTTTAGTAATTGTTCTTTATTCCTAAAATTGCTTGGTTGTATATTAACGGTAGAGTGTAGTTCTGATTGCATTGAATGAAGGATGCTTTTATAGGCGAACGTGTTTACTCAACTACACGTGCTGTTACCGATTGTGTTTCCTTGTTCCTTAAATTGTTGAATTTTCTTTTGAAATAACGTGCGTTACGGAACATCTAACGGACTTACTTAGTGATACACGTGCTTCACTCATTGTGGCTTCGCCATCGTATTACAACGTAGTGTACTTAAAATGCAAGAACGGTAACTGCGATTACAAGCAAGTAAATACGATGTACAGCTCGTCCTTTTTTTCTTAGTGCAAGATACTTATTTAGTTGTCAACGTATTAATTAGCAAATTAATTCTGTAACATGCTTTCTCATTTTGTTTTTTTGAAATGAGGTTACAGACATATCTTCGTGCACTATCTCTCTTAACAATAATGTTGGCCAGTTAAGGTAAAAACGTGTTTGGCAACTAACATGTTACAGTGATTCCAGCTTACAAATGACGTGATTCTAAATTCTAAATTTTTATTACAATTTTTGCGATTTGTGTTACAAAATATTTCGAAATTATTGTCTCAAGAAATAGAATTAACAAGAATTTATCAATGCCACATGGTTCCATTAGTATGATAATGTCTGTTGCTAACACCAGTAAAGTGCGTCGGTGTGGCTAGTGTGGTGAAGTGCTTCGTTAGTGTAAGTGTACTAAATTCTATCAACCCCATCACAATCAAGGGTGAAGTACTTCGTTACTGCAGGGCTTTCTGTAAGTGAACTATTTACTACTTGTTTTCTTTCTTTAAATATCTATCCGGTTGTTTTGCAATATTCTTTGTCGTGTTGATACCTTTTACAATAGAAGTGCAGACTATTGGAAAAAAAAGAGAAAACAAAAAAAACTAATACTACTAGATTACTCATGTCAATCGTGTCTTATCTATTTATCTTTTGTTAAAATTTTTGTCTTGATTTATGTTAATTGGTGTGTGAGGAAACGTTTCTGCTACTCCCCAATCTTACCTCACTTTGTACTAAAAAATTTTATATTGCTTTTATCGTTACTATATTATAGAGATTTTCCGAACCGCTATTTACTTTTTTTTTACATTCTTTTACATTCTTTTTTTTTCAGGTTTACTTAACTATTTTTTTTTTCAGGTTTGCTTAACTATTTTTTATTGCAGGTATTGTCCCTAACTCCTTACCGCCGTATACATTATATGTCAGTTTGTTTCCTACAACCTCCCCCTAATCTCCGATTGAGCCCGGTCATTCCGTGATCTCTTGTTGTTACGCACGGCTACAAGAACAACGTAACATAAATTTTGGCGCCCAACGTGGCGCTCGAGAATTGCGTAACATAAATTTGGACGCCCCAACGTGGGGCTCGATTTTTTTTAATTGCTCTCGATTTTTTTTTGATTGCCTCGATTTTTTTTTTGATTTTGGCTCGATTTTTTTTGATTTGGCCTCGATTTTTTTTTTATTTTGCTCTTGATTTTTCTAAATGTTTTTTTTATGACCTTGATTGTTTGGCATTAATTTTTTCTGGTGTATCGGCTCGATTTTGTTTTTTCCTATATTGGCTGGCTCTAATTTTTTTGTGGTGTAGTCTTGATTTTTTTTTGTGTGTGTGTAAATTATCAGAGTTGTGTTTTCGCTGGTAATTTGGTTTTGGAAAACACTGGCGCCCAAGTTTTCTTTACACCACCTTTTTTTTCCTTTTCTTCACGTCACCTTCGCTACCTCACTTAAATATAATCTTAATGTCCCCAAATCTAGATCTGTTGTCCTTTTGGCGACGCAAACGCCGCAAATTTCGACTGTAATCCACTCGTCTCCCTACGTTATACGATTCCTCCATCTCATTAACTTTATCTGTGATATTTTACATATTTCGTAGTATTGTGTGGTGACTTTTATTTTTTTCTTCTTCTACTTTTTCCGGGTTTTTCTTCATTCCACATTCCTGTCCATTTTTTGTTTCCTGACTGGTTTTCTTTGCGGTTAGTTGATGTACTGACTTTGATCACTCGTTCTGTTCATGTGGTAGTTGCTCTTTAGGCCTACTTTCTTTCCTTTAGGAAACCCGACTTAGTCGACTTTTGGGTCTATTAGCAGTTAGTACCACAGTTGAAGCATTTCGTTACTTTTCCCAGTTTTCCGTTTGTCGCTCCCTAGCTTACTTGAGGCTTGACACTTGTGTCTTATGTTGGCTATTGCTGTGGGTTTTCTTCCTCGCTACCTTTCTTTTCTTTTGGTTTCTGCGCGCGAAATCAATTTTCTTGAGGTTGGAAACTGTGCTGTTTCTTTTCTAAAGAGACATCCGTCATTTGACGACTTTGGCAATGTTTATGCCGTTACACCTTGGTCCTCTTCGATTGCTACTACTTACCTATCTTCCCCTGTGGATTTCTTGACTCTTATTTTTGTCCGACATTTTGGTCCTTCGAGCCGGAAATTTTTTTTTTCTTTTTTTTGTGTGTTGGTTCTGATTGGATTATTATAGTTTTTTCGTTTTCCTTGTCGAATCCGGTTGTTGTTAACGTCGTTCGTCCTCTGCTTCTCGTCCCTACCCCGACCTTTTAATTTTGGTGGGGGGGAATTTGTTACGCTCCCTTTCGGCAGCGTACTTAAAATACATCGCTTTGCATAGCTGGTTGCATAAAGGTCGATTTACATTAATAAATAAATTGAATTATTGTCTTATAACTTTCGTCTTTATGCTATCTATTGAGGTGGAGATAAGAGGCGCTCAGATGTTATGCTAACAACTATTTTATATCTACAGATGGGCAGTTGTAGTTTGTCTTTTGGTCTATTTATTAATTACATTGAAAATACGGTGGCTTGTTTTGCTTTGTGAATAGTGAGTTTAATGCGGTATTTATGGCTTACGCGGGCCTACTAATTTTTAGTAATTGTTCTTTATTCCTAAAATTGCTTGGTTGTATATTAACGGTAGAGTGTAGTTCTGATTGCATTGAATGAAGGATGCTTTTATAGGCGAACGTGTTTACTCAACTACACGTGCTGTTACCGATTGTGTTTCCTTGTTCCTTAAATTGTTGAGTTTTCTTTTGAAATAACGTGCGTTACAAAACATCTGACGGACTTACTTAGTGATACACGTGCTTCACTCATTGTGGCTTCGTCATCGTATTACAACGTAGTGTACTTAAAATGCAAGAACGGTAACTGCGATTACAAGCAAGTAAATACGATGTACAGCTCGTCTTTTTTTTCTTAGTGCAAGATACTTATTTAGTTGTCAACGTATTAATTCTGTAACATGCTTTCCCATTTTGTTTTTTTGAAATGAGGTTACAGACATATCTTCGTGCACTATCTCTCTTAACAATAATGTTGGCCAGTTAAGGTAAAAACGTGTTTGGCAACTAACATGTTACAGTGATTCCAGCTTACAAATGACGTGATTCTAAATTCTAAATTTTTATTACAATTTTTGCGATTTGTGTTACAAAATATTTCGAAATTATTGTCTCAAGAAATAGAATTAACAAGAATTTATCAATGCCACATGGTTCCATTAGTATGATAATGTCTGTTGCTAACACCAGTAAAGTGCGTCGGTGTGGCTAGTGTGGTGAAGTGCTTCGTTAGTGTAAGTGTACTAAATTCTATCAACCCCATCACAATCAAGGGTGAAGTACTTCGTTACTGCAGGACTTTCTGTAAGTGAACTATTTACTACTTGTTTTCTTTCTTTAAATATCTATCCGGTTGTTTTGCAATATTCTTTGTCGTGTTGATACCTTTTACAATAGAAGTACAGACTATTAAATACTAACTATTGTTATTACTTTAAATATCTATCCGTTGTTTTGCAATATTCTTTGTCGTGTTGATACCTTTTACAATAGAAGTGCAGACTATTGCAAAAAAAAAGAGAAAACAAAAAAAAACTAATACTACTAGATTACTCATGTCAATCGTGTCTTATCTATTTATCTTTTGTTAAAATTTTTGTCTTGATTTATGTTAATTGGTGTGTGAGGAAACGTTTCTGCTACTCCCCAATCTTACCTCACTTTGTACTAAAAATTTTTATATTGCTTTTATCGTTACTATATTATAGAGATTTTCCGAACCGCTATTTACTTTTTTTTTACATTCTTTTACATTCTTTTTTTTTCAGGTTTACTTAACTATTTTTTTTTTCAGGTTTGCTTAACTATTTTTTATTGCAGGTATTGTCCCTAACTCCTTACCGCCGTATACATTATATGTCAGTTTGCTTCCTACAACTCCCCCCCCCCTAATCTCCGATTGAGCCCGGTCATTCCGTGATCTCTTGTTGTTACGCACGGCTACAAGAACAACGTAGCATAAATTTGGCGCCCAACGTGGGGCTCGAGAATTGCGTAACAACCATTTCTTTCTATTGCTTTTGCTCAATGCAAGCCCTTTCTCTTATCTCTTCTGCCTGGGTTGCTACATAGCTCCTAACCTTCCATGTCCCTCTTTTATATTTCCTTATTTCTCTTCTTTTCTTTTGTTTTCAAAGTTGCTCCATATCTAGAGGGCTGTTACTTCATGACATTGGGCCGTGGCCAAGGAGGACCTCCGTGTAGCTGTGTATTGCCACTGTCTTCTGTTGATGAAAGGGAACAGTGAAAAGTTGTTATCGTTTTGGCTCTGTTGATCTTCCTAATCAACGCTGGAGTGCAGTGATTGCACCTCCTCTGGTGAATTGGTCTCGTCTGAACAAACCCCGCTTCATGGAGTTTATACCTTCTGAGGGCATGTGTAAAGAAACCCCCATTTTAAGTTCCTACGAGATCATCTACGAGAGAGAGAGAGAGAGAGAGAGAGAGAGAGAGAGAGAGAGAGAGAGAGAGAGTTTCCATTCTTGCTTATTACATTTATAGGTGTAGTGTGCCTTGAGAATAAGATCTCCGAACCAAATTTAAATTTTACGTTATTTTAAAAAAGAAAATAATTTTTATCGTAATATTTTATCTGAAGCTTTAGGTTAAACCATAAATTCCTAGTACCTATCTGGTTTCTTTTTCAGGTTGTCAAGGATTTTATTTTGCTGGATTAATATGTAACCACGGTTGGTTAATTATCTTTTTTCCGAAAATATCTTGGAGATCTTATCGTACCTTAATTAAAATTTTAACTCATAGATGGATAGGTATTTACTGTTCTCTTTGAAATTATCTCTGAGATGTTATCTTTACCTTGCTTTTACCATTAAATCAATAAATTACCTATATTTTTTTTGTAATGAAATACCTTAAGAAATTACTTTATTAATTTATTGCCCCAAACCCTTGGTATTTCTGATGTAAGGTGAAAAAGCAAACTGACGCCTTAGAATTATGTTTGATAGGGTAGTGTTATGAAATTAGGTATCATAAATGCAGTAGCATTGGTGAATTTTATAACTTAACGTTTCAGCTGCTGCAGCTTATCTTGCATTGTCTTGCTAAAGCCAGTACAAATTTGATTAGCTTTTGAGAGTCATTAAGAAGATGCAAATTTACATGCATTCATAGATAAATGTGTAAAAAACTCTTGCAATTAGATTTATAGTGAAGTGAGTGTAGTAATAAGTATGTGAGTCTCATGCCTACAACGAAATTTGTGGGGTCAGTACTGCGGCAAACAAGACCTGTGCATGCTGAGTTCAAGTAAGCATTAAAATTGAGTGGCTGCTCGTTTCCTTTTCCTGGTATCGCAAATTTTGCTATGGTTTAAAAAACCAAGTGGTGCCTATAGACAAAAGTAGTTTAAGCTTTCCATTTTTTTGTTTTTCTTTTTGAAGCTTTAAGGCAATTGTTACACTTTATTTTAAAAAGCTATAACATTTAGTGTATTAAGTTAGGATTAGGGGACTTTCTTAGAACTGTGCATGGGAAAACTCCCAGCAAATAATATCGTAAAACCATATCAAGCTGTGGTTCACATGGATATTGAGATTATTGACTTATCTTTGTGGTCTGAGATTATGCTAGCATGACAATTCTCACGGCTGGAATGCCGTTGTTCCCATCCACGTACGTCGGTGTTTCAATCTCTTCTGGTAGGGGTAAACATTTACGTGAGTGAAAAAGCTCATAACTCGGGACTTGCTTACCGACTTCCGTCGAGTGCTGTTGTGTTTGTAGTGCTTTGATACTATCGTTTCAGTGGTTCCCACCTTTCCTATCTTCATTATATCGTATCGATAGGCAGCCTACAGCAAAACAACAACAGCAGTAAGAAACAACGAGAAAGCCCGCCCTGAAGATCGAAATCTCCGCATCAACAGAGGACTACTGGTGTGTTTTGTGCATGATAATTACTCGGTATTTTAAATCTGAATGCGGGGTTTAGGTTACAACGAACGGCTTTGTGTTGATAGCAAAGATGAGAAGTTTGAGCAGTTTTTATGGTTGAAACATTTGCACGCATTCTTTAATATGCAGTGTTGGACTTGCAACTACAGCACTTCAAAGGGTCCCAGCATGCTTATTTTAGAGGTAAGTTTGTAAAATTATTTGAAAAATTTGTTTATTTTAAAGAGTGCTATACTCAGTGAATATAAAGTATCAACTTAAGATACACCCTGTATATTAATCATAATGTTTGCAAGGTTCAAGTGTTAGTTTAACTAAATATTGTTTCGTTATTTTATACAAAAAACCACCATCAGTTTCTTATATTTAAGGTGAAAACTATGACCAAAGTGTTTAGTTTTCTGCCATATTATTGCAAGTTTAATGCAATTGAGCACACCTGGGGTAGTTCCAAAAATTATTATAGGGAACGTGTCAAAAATAGTTATGGTTTTGTTAAGAATAGTTGGGTTATATAGAAAAAATGCTGAATCAAATACTCCTAAAGTAAAATTAAGAAAAAAAATTGTTGCTTTTGAAAGAAATGATGTAAGGCGGTTACTGCAAATGAGGTAAACGATGATTTGGATGATTATTCTGTGATTTAGATCCATTATATACAATTTGTTTGTGGTTTTATTCCTTTTGTGTGAAGTTGTACTATTTATTTTTATAAGCACATTAGTTAATATTAAGTGTTTAAAAACTTGCGGCTAGATTCTTTAGTAATTATTGATTATATGTATAATGCTCATTTGCCACACCGACTTATTCTTTTTGTACTTTGCTCAAATCTACACTTTCAGTTTAGGGGCATTGACACATTATGATTAAGAAACTTTTCAGTAATCACATACCTATAGCTATATAAATGGTGCTGCTATTGAATAGCAACGTTGAGATATGAAAAAGAAAAAGAAAAAAAGGGAAATTCAAACAGACCTGCAAAACTTTGTAATATCTAAAAAAACACCACATTCAGAGTACAATATAATAGTATTTACCACATATATAACCCCAAATTTACTCAGGGGGTAAATTCCATTCCCCAAAGCGACAAAATGTGTTGCTAAGTTATTATCGCTAACACTTACCCACGATATTTTGTCCCTGATGCAGCGATTTCCTTGGCTTGCAGGAGGGGTTTTGTGGTGGCTTCTTGTTGTCCCGGTGTTTGTCTGGCTATAGGCCTCTGTGGCAAAGTGCTGATACGATAGGTGTTGACGATAGGATAGGTACGGAAGGGGGGATCACTTGTCAATAAGTCGAAGCACTACTCACATATCTACACTTGTGGGAATTCGATAGTCGAGTCCTATGTTTCGATACATTTGCTTCAACGAAAATATCTATCCCCTTCAGGAGAGGTTAAAGTTCTCTGGCGCATGTTGGTGGCTACAACGCCGTAAAAAACGTTCAAAATGCAATCTTAGCATTGTCTCATACCACAAAGATAAACCAATATCCTGACTTTCTATGTGAACCAAAACTTTGTGTGGTTTCATGTACGTCTGTCTTAACACATTAGTAAACTGGAATTTCCCCGTATGAGGTTTTTAAAAGTCCCCTGAACCTAACCAATACAATAAATGTTAAAGCTTTAAAAAAAAGTGTAACAACTTGCCAAACCAGGTCATGCTACATTTTCCATACATTTTATGTATCGCACAATAGAATATTGTCATTTCCTCTGCACTCGCCTCAGCATAAACATGTCACAAGCCCCATAGATATGCTTGTGCTTTTCAATTTTCTCAGGTTACCCTATTGGTAAGCTGAACCACTACACCAAGCTAATAACTGTATTTGTTTTATCCTAAACTCAAGCTAAATCGGACTAGTACATTTGTAAACCCAGATGAAATTGAGCCATAAAATTGGCCCGTCCTCTCTAAGCTGGTATCATTTCTTTCAGTCTAAGTATTGGAAGATCATTGAAAGTATTGTTGTTAAATGTTATGCTTCAGAAACTTGAAAATTTTAAATACAATTCAAAACATAACTTATCAAACTATCTACCAAACAAATTATAATAAATTACAGCATATGGATCATATAATGTACATTTATATGACAAATCTTCGTGCAAAATGTACATTTTGTAGTCCACGTGCTTTGATACTACTTGTCCCTAGATTGATCATTATGTCTAAGCTGGGCATAACATTTCTCTTTGTTTGTCACGTGCATTTTACCAATGTCAGGCATTACCCACAAATAACATCAAGTATGCTTATAATGAAAAACTATTACAAGGATAATACGTGTGTATGTACATCTAAACTGCAAGAAAGGAATGTTAAAGGATAAATATGCCGAAATGCAACAACCACTAGCATTACTAAAAACAAGGAAATTGCAACCCATTTCTGCAATGCCTTCCATTGTTGAAAATATGTTAATGTAATTTTCACATCAGCAAACTTGCAATATATCTATAAATATAAAAATATTATAGCTAGAAACAATATGCAATTATACCACGACATGTATAAATTCATATTTATAAAACAATAAGTACAAAGAATACATATAATTTTGAAATACTGGAAAGTGGATTTATACCAAAGGATAGTTCACATAAACATGTAATATTCTAAAACTGTTTGAGTTTGTGGTACGTAAATTAATGTATAGAAAATGCATGTTTGCAACATCTAGCAACATAACAGTAATGGTTAATTTTTACGACATCAAAACACTAATAAAAATAAACACCACATAAGTTGTTTATCAATACACCACACATGATTACTTATTAGGAATTTTGTTAGCGGCTTCTTAAAAAATTCTTCAGATTACAACAAATCTCTTATTCTATTTTTGCATTCAAGAAATTAACTATAAATACAGATATAAAATATGTTTTACATACCTCCAACAATAAGGTAAACATTCGGGAACAAATTTTTAGCTTGCATCAATTGACGTGCATGGCCTTGATGAAATAGGTCATAAATACCATCAGCATATATTCTTACAGCACGAGGAGCTTCACCAGTTTTTGCCATATCATAAGTAATTTTATGACTATAGTCACATTCTTTTCGAATTTTTATAGCTACAGGATCATCACTGAATGGTGCTTCCGTACAAATAGACTGTAAAAACAAAACAACATTAATCATGAATCATAAAAATGTACAGCGATCTTTCTCACTATAGATTCTGAAAATATCGCTTTAACAATTTTAAATACAACACCTAAATATTCAGTAATGTTCAATTAGCATTCTGTACACTAATGGATTATTAATTACTTTTATTAGACAAAACTATTTGAGTAACCGTAGTCAACTAAAAGTCACAATATCCCTCAATGTACCACCCTAAGCCTATGAATTACATAAAGAGACATTGTAACGGTTACTTCATAACCTTACAAATTTGTACACATTCAATGTCTGTTAGCACGACATGAGGTAGCATTCTGTTATTTGATTAGAGGCCTTGAACATTTTTTAAAATATTGTTTATTTCTATCTATGTCGGTATAAGGTCATGTCAAGTTACAGTAATATTGTATTTCATAGAAAGCATTGCATTTTCACCTTTAAATCCATTTACAATTAATAGCGAAATAGTGCATTGTAAAATTTAATTTCTGAGTAAATTGTATTAACCTTGCACACAAGTGTGAGATCTTGTCCGTTCACTTTTGGGCGTGCCGTTGCAAGAAACAACTAGATCTGCAGGAAACTACAAAAATTGTAGTTTACGTAAAAAAACATTTAGAAGTGTATACTTTGTCAGAATTGCTCAGGATCGTGTAACTGGAATTTAATAATTTCTGGAGGATCTATTATATGGTAATAAGCAATGGTGCATTTAAACTATGGTTCACAGGTATCGAAAAAGTAGTTACGAATTTGTTGCTTTTATGAGCTTACTTAGAGGTCATTATTTGGTAGCAGAATGTAACATATTTTGAATGTTTTTGATGCTGACAGATAGGAAGTGAGAGGTTGAAGAAAACCAGTTATATAATTGTTTGTCAAGTTTTAATCCAATGACAGCACAGAACCAAAGGATTACTAATTGGTAAACACCCAAGGTTCAAGGTTCCAGGAGTAATAAATAAGGGCTAAGAACTAAAATTATGGAATATCTAGATTTTGCGGGGATCAACACTGCAGAGGTTTAGAGCATAAGATCCAGCAGGCAGCTGGTAACATAGTTTGAAATTATTGTGTCATGAGTACTACCATTAAAACACCATCAGCGGCTAATAGTCGAACTCCAATCATTCTACTGGTTGCATGAAATAATACTGCACTTAGTAAAAGCTTGCGATAAATTATTGTGTTTTGTTGCTTTATTTCTTAGATGAACCTAAGTGACAGGAAACCATAGTGTCCCCGTCTTCAGCCTTGGAAATCCAAATAATACTAAGCATTGTTTTCTTATAATTATTTGATTGATATGCATGTATTGTGGTGTAGGCCACGTTCGAGGGTCCTGTATTACATATTTATAGCTATAGAGTGTAAACTATATATATATATATATATATATATATATATATATATATACAAAATTTCATTCACCAGTAACTCCTTAATTAAATCTTATTATGTACAACATTTGTCCTTGGTACAATAAAAAAATAGAGTATAATCTTTTCCGCCCCTAACCTTCTAATTTGTGGGTTAGGTGACAAGATGTAACCAGCTCTTTTACAGCATGTCATCTTGTTATGTTCTATTTCCTATTTGTAAATTTGCAGCCTCCTTATTTAAAAATAATTTCGATTTCTACTTATTTTAATATACAGGTTCGCCACGCTTTTATTATCAACAGTTAAGCAATGAGCGTTGCTCATCCTTTATTTAATTCAGAAGGCCACGTATTTATGTTATACTTTCTGGTTTCTTATCTAGGCATGTGATTGATAAGAATTTCCTGAATGTTGCTAATTTATTTGTAATTAAAAAAAAACGACTGTTATCTTTGAAAGATAGAAATATGCTCAAACATGTTTCTATCCAATATGGAATTTCCGTTATTATTCTAGAGAAAACTTTATAAATACTTTGGTTGAATAAGTTCACTATATTTCTAGCATTAGTTCCCATTGTTTCTTCTATGATAAATAATATAAACCCAAATGAGAAGTTACAAAACCTTAAGATGAAAAATGCGCTCTCTTTTTTTACATGACTAATAGGTAAGTGAAGGGTGATGTTTCTCTAATAAAAATTTTAACATTTTCAGCCCGGTCTGTAAGTAATATTCTTCGGATTTTAATACACCACACTGAATCATATATTTTATTCCGACATTGTTAGATTTTTTGAACTAATGCTTACTTAGTTGTACTAAAGAAATTTCACATTGTCGTTACCACACGTTTTGTTTGACTGTTGTATGCAGATGAAGTTATAATAAAATAAGGACCTTGCAGTTGCCTAAAACCCTCAAAAGTCTATGTGAAGGAACACCATTAAATGCCAAGAGGTATGATTTTTGTCATTTATTTACAACAGGTAGATTTGCTGGTAGTAAGTATATATTTAGAGATAATATGCAACACATTATTTTTTTACTTAATAGTTTTGTTATCCTACATTATGTGGAAATATTTACAGGGTGTCTACTGAGATTCAAAAACGAAAATTCACGACTTTTTAGTGATTTAGTGACCATTTTATAAAATATTAGTGACCAGTGTTAAAAAAAACTTACTTGTATTTATTCTATTGCTGTTAAGTTTCAAAACATTATAATCACAAAATTAAGTAATTAAGACATTTGTCGTACTTAAGTATATAAAGGTTATTTCAGAACAACACAATTTAAATTCATAATGGTTTTAATTTTTTCTTTAATTTTTCCAACTCAATGTCCAATGCTTTTAGTTCTCCAAAGTTATGCTTCTCTATGTCCTTCCGTTTATTTTCTAAGTCTGCAACTTCCTTCACAATCCGCTTTTTACTGCATACTTCCTTTTCCTTAGATTTCTCTTTTTCGGCAATAGCTTCACGTATTAAAGAAGATGCATTCCTTACAGCATGAAGCATTTTCGCAGTTATATCTAAATTCTTAAATGTTGCTTCATAAATTAATCTTTGTGAAATCAATTATCTTTCTTCTAAGCATTGCTATGATACATTGTCAAAATTATCCTCACAAAAGTAAAAATTGTTTATCGTTTATAGAGGATTTTACAAAAAGTTCGGTAAAATATATATCCAGCCTTTCATTACGCCACTCTTTTAAAGAATCAGGTTCTGATTCACATAAAGTTTCATATTGTCCTTTTATACCATCGACACAACCTGGACTTACATGTTTCTTTTCTACAAATTCTTCTAATGCGTCTTGAATCCTGTTTCCTAAGTGTTTCACTTTTCATTACATATGGAGAAAGACATGATGCACCTCTAACAATTTTATATTTAAGAGGTGACTTTTCACTGATTTTCTTAAAAAGGAGTTTAAGAAAGGTATGACAATCTTTTTTAAACACTAAAATTTGAAGTTCTGAAAGTTTTTTTCATGTTCTCGATTGCTATTTTAGCACCAAATCCAATATCAATCTGCATTGGTGATAACAAATTTTTGGCAACTTCAAGTTTAATATTAATTAAATCCAAAGACGTTTTTGCACTTTTTATCAGTTCGTTTTTTATAATTCTTTTGCCAATACAACGCAGCAACGGACTTAGATCGTGATGAAGAAAGGGCAACATCGGCTCATTTGTTTGATATTTAGTTAAAAACGGTTCGAGATCAGACACTATGGACAAAAGAAATTCTAGTTTTGCTAGGAAGAAACTATCCGACAAAGCTTTACTGATTTTCTTAAAACTAGCACAATCTGGTGGACAAGTTGAAACTGCTGTAATATACTTTTTAAGAGGCTCTAATAGCTTTATTGCTCGTTGTAAAACACCACCATTTTCCACCCATCTTATTGAACAAAATTTGTGTGGAAATGTTGTTGTACCTGTATCATAAATAAAAGTTCATCTTCTAAAAGGAGAGTCTTTGAAAAGATAATACAATGCACATAGAAATTCATCAATAAACCAACCAGTGCCATAGTGTGCTGGTTTATACGCTCCATGAACAATGTGCTGCCCATACGTACCAAGATCGAACTTTACAGGGTCATCATCACTACCAGAAATTCAAATGTGTTCTTTTAGTTTCCGAAGCATCTTCAGATTCACATTAGGTTCATCCATGCTGATGTTACAAATTTTTTAATGGGTATACTAAGAGAATCCAGGGTATTTAAAAAACCATTTAAAAGATCGATGGCAGTGGTTTTTTCAAGAAAACACAAAGACAAATAATTTGTTTTAACCATATTATCTTATTCATCCCAGTATCTGATAAGAATGTCCATTTGGCATTTTTGCACAACTTTATTCAGGCTTTCGTCAAAACTTATACACAAAAAATACAATCTTTAATTTTATTTAAAAGTTCGTTTTGGAAAAACGGACCCAAACCAAAAGTGGCTATATAACATATTTTGTCTTTGCGTAACTGCATGTTTTTCGCTATAAAAGAATCTGGGAACATTATTGGAAAAAGTTCAGTAGCATCCTGATTAACGACGAAGAATAAGATACTATCTTGTGCATAGTCCATAATATTTCAGCTTTAGTAATTTCGTTATGAATCATGTATGATGCAATATTTTTATTTTCACGATCAGCTTCTTCAGAATACACTGCTGTTACTGAAGCTGAAATATCATTTTGTTGATAGTCTGAGACTGGAGTATTTCTAACTAAATTATTCTCAATAGTTGGTTGCTTCATATTGAGTATTGGATTAGCTATTTTAGAATGCTCTAATCCCTTGGAATGAAGTTTTACATTATATATTCCAGCTTTTGAAATATCAAAATTTTTTTGCAGTAGGCACAAAAAGCAATATGAAAATTTCCAGGTACTGGTTGTAACCAGTTTTTAAAAATCAAATTTGTCAGCCAAAGTTCAGAAAATGAACACTTTCCAGGCATTTTTACAAGAAAGTTTTCACTTTAAGTACATACACACTGTGTATACTTAAAAACGTAAAATCTTGTCGCGTTACAAATAATCAAAACAAAACACATCTCAAGGTTTTATTTACGACTGACTTGCGGTAATATTCTTTAAATGCGGTCGTCCGGCTGCTACCTACCCTACATTCTAATTCCCTATTACAATGAAGATCATTGGCACCACGGCCACAGTGTCTGGGGTTGATTACAATAGCGGATATTTATTACGCATACAATAATAAAAAAGCATGTCAGAAATATACACACAAAACTGCTGCTCAAGCATTGATCAGCCACGATTTCTAGATTCAAGGCGTCAAACAAAAACCGCAGGGTTTACATAACCCAACCGGATAAATGTATAATGAAAAGAAACAGGCTACTTTCGGTGCAATGAAAGAATTTTTGTCCTTTAACATTTATTTGCTGCAACATGTGAAGTATGGCTATAAACTTTTATGACGTATTTCTGGAAATACATACGATAATCAAACAATGAAGAAAAAAATTCGTGACTGAGATATAGGATTTAGTGACTTTTTGTTACTTTAGTTACCGCAAAACGAAATTCGTGTCTTTTTCGTGACGGCAGACACCCCCTGTAAGGAGTGTATAATGGAATAATTCTTTTATTTACAAAATATACTTCACTTGATTGTTACTAGATATAATTAATATTTTATATTAGTACGTGTAGTAAAGAATTTAAATGTTTGCCCTTAAACCAGCAACTTAATATTATTTGCTATCTAAATTCATAGAAATTACTTTAGAGTTATATTTTACATGTGTTTAATTATCCCTTCAGGTACAGATGTTCTACAAAAGACGAATTTGGTCGTATGTACAGATATTTCATTCTTTGGATACACACCTTCCTATTTCTGACTGCAGGGTGTCTACTGGAATAACTGAATAAAAATTCGGTACTTTTTATGTACTTTTTAGTACCCCAGTGGAAAAAATTCAGTATTTTTGGTGCATGAAAAATGAAAAACAAGCATGCTCAAAACAATCGCATACTTTAATCAGTTCAGAGTGCATACATAAAAAACGAAAAATTACATGATAATACATGCATACAAGAATAAAGTGCATAGAAAATATTTTTATTTATGAATTTTTTAGTTCTTTTTTGCCTTTTTTAACACGTTCGTAACCACAATTCACACTTCTCTTAAGGGTCGCACAGAATGTATGCGAACGATACGGTTTCTAACCACGTTGAAATGTTATTCTGCATTGGATAGTGCTATTACTAAAGAGAATACACAGAATGAACGTTCGCCAAACGTTCTTGCGATGACCAATAGTTAAGTTTGTTTTACCTTTTTGGCACTTTGAAACGTTTCATCACCGTTCGCATGCATCTTTGAAGCATTGGTGAGGGTTGTTCCTTGTTAGCTATACACACATAACTTGCTGAAATGCAAATTGTGCCTTAGTTTTATAAACAATATTTTTATTCGGTAATTTTGTGTTTGCGTAATTTTAACAACAGTGTGATTGACTTATTTGCGACAAAGAGAACACATCGAATGAAGTTTTTATTGAAACAATTATAAAATCGTTGTTCGTGTTTTAATTATATGTAGTTATAAGTTGTGCTCCACCTAATTTCATAGGCACGAACTGCCACTGGTAATGATTAAGGAAAAAATTAAACTCTGAATGAGTGACCTAGAGAGATCGTGTTGGTTCGCGCTATGGCTAGCACTCACGCTAACAATAGGTATGGGGTGTTTGAACTAAAACTGTAAAATAAAACAACAATTACAAAAGTAAGAGGGAGTGGAAAACTATCAAAAATTCATTTTGTTGGCTAGCAAATTAGAATACAGACAAAAATTTTGAAATAATTATATTAAATTCCACGAATGAAGTGTGTTTTAAAAGTAATTTATAAGTTATGCTTCTTATTGACGTTTAAGTTAAAAATGAATTGTCGAACTGTCGCTAATTCCTTTTAGATCTTTGTGAAGTGAAGCGATATATTAATTGATGTTTTATTGGCTGTTGCTAAAATGCCGAATGTTTCAGCAAAAAATAACACAAATAACTTAGTAGAGAAGAATGGATCTAACCTAAAGAGAGATTCTATGTAATTTGCTTTCGATTGTGGATGTTTTACGACCGTTGTACTCGTTTGGTCAGTTTTACCAGTAAAACATTTCTAACAGTCAATGTCGTAACGTTCACCCCTGCAACCCCTGTGGTGCGGAAAAGGTCCAATCTGCAAAAGGGCCCTGCGACAACTACATATATAACTTAACCCCCACTAAACAGCTTTAGAATTTAATTTAGTATGTCTTGCGGGAGGCCTATCGGTTTTGAATTACGCCACTGCTAACAGTAACCTAACCTGCAAACTATTATCCGATATTTATCCTATATACCCCATCAAATCGTCGGCATTTTAGCAACCGTGGTTTTATTCAGATCAAGTAGTAACCTCAAATCAATTCCTGCAAAAACAGAGCACGTCAATAATATTTAACTCTGTATTCCAAGCCAAAGCAGGTTAAAATTTAAAAATATTGTTTATTTTATTTTATACACACAATGAGAGACTGCAAAATAGAATTCAGATTTTCTTTGTGTCTAAAGCAGACACATAATTTCTGTTCGCGTAGTGTAAATTACGCACTTTTTCCGCATTTCCGGACTTGCTTACAAAATCAGCACTTTTTCAGTACTTTCCAGATTTTCGATACCCGTAGACACCATGGTCTGTACTTAGTGCAGCATCAGTTTTCTTTCTCTTTCTTCCCCATCTTTTGTTACACGTAATTCAGGAGAACCTTCTGCACGTGATTTTTTCTTTTCTTACTGACCTGCTCTGCTCGTCTTATGGGTAACAATCTATAATGATTAATGTTAAAAGTAAACAACATAAAACATATATTGTATCCACAAATATCATTTTCCACTGTTTGACATAATATCTAAACCCTATTACACAACGATTCACACAGAAACACGTTTAGCTCTTACTCAAGTGTCAACGAATAAGAAAGGACATAAATAGAATGTGATATCATTTGTTTTAAAACTCACGAGGAAGGTGAGAAGGTATTGAACGAGGGTAGAAAATACTACCACTAGGACATGCACCTGTTTTAACTAATCATAAAGTTGGATGTTATCTAATCTTGCTTCGTTTAAGGTTTCTAGAGAACAGTGTCAGCTTAAAAATACAGAAGATATTCAAATAAGAAATTAGGAATGTAGATCTGCAGTCAGTGCTCCACCAGAACTAATGATAGTGCACTAGTCAACAAAACTCAGACTGCTACGAGAGTAAATTGATTACACAATAATAATCTAGAACGTCTGTCCCAAAGTTTCAGTCTATTAAAGCACCTCGTGGAAATAAAAACATAATATGTTGTTTTAAATTAATTATGTAAAACAAACAAAATTCGTCTTTCTGTAACAATAATATTTGGAGCAGTTCCACTCATAATAAGAATTAAACCACCACTTTCAGTTTACCAAAATGTATATTTTTATATTAAAATTATCAACTGTAAGTACACATTAAATGCTTTTGTTAATTTTTAAAACTCCACAATAAGCTTTCACTAGAAAATGTTTTCTGGACCTGACAAACAATATTACTTGCGAAAAATAAAAAATTAGTATTAATTTAATTTATATCAGCATTTCTAAAGTACACTTAAAAGTTGTTGGATGCCTATTTTTTTAATAAGTCTTCACATTTTATTTTAGTATTTAATTTTAGGGAACTTTTAAACTTCATATGGGAAAGTTTTCCTTTATCAATTTTAATTTAAGCTTTTATGTATAAATCGCCTGAATATTTGGTACTCTGGCATTTCAGCACATTAGCCTATGATGTGTGGTCTAAAACACAGCAAATGTTATGTTCCCAGGTCATGAAAATACACTACATTTACTTTTCCATTGCTCCACCTGAAGGTATTACATTGACCAGGAAGCAAGTTCTCGTTCTACCTGGAAATTTTAAATTTTGCCAAACCCTTGCTGTTGCAAGCAAGGTAGGGATCTTTAACGTGTGTGACAACATTCACACATGGGACCTCCATTTTACCTCTCATCCGAACGAGGGCGAATTTCTATGAACAATGTTCGCCTAACATTTTTCAAGTGGACCCTGTCGGGATTCGAACCCAGGTCCTTAGGCCTAGTAGTAACACGTATACCAACTATGCCATGGAGCCGCCTTCCATGAATATGTAACTGCGATTAGCAGTTTTAGTGTAGGGGCACAAAAATTTAGCAATGAAGATAAAATACTCTTTAATAAATCAAATTACCTAAGACTTGAATTGATTGTAAAAAAGCAAAACACTAAATACGTACAAGTAACTACGTGAAGTACCGATTGCAGTAATGCTTGTTGGATTTTGTAAATATGTTAAATATGCCATCCTTAAAATAGCCAAGTAGAGAACACACAACATTTTATGTTTTACAAATTGCGCAGTCATAAAGAAATACCAGCAAACTGGCAAAGTTAGAAATTCAAAATAAGTAGAGGTATAACACCCTTAATCGAAGTCTGCAAGTCATTGTGCAACAAATATTACATTCTTCTATTTATTATAATGAATTGCCCACATTGGACAAAATTATGGCTAGATTGCAAGTTTGTAACAATGTATCAAAAGTAAATAGCTCTACATTGTAAAAATTAATAAAGCAGCTAAATTTCTAGTAAATTTCATTCACATTTAGATACCTTTAATATATAATGAATTTTATTAATTGTAGATATATGAAATGAAACAAGTCTCCTCATTGGATGTAGCGATATAATTTGCCAACAACAAATGAATCTAAAAGAAATCTTATAAATCAGGATCAACCAATAGTATATTTAAACAAAATATGGTTGAACGAAGTCTACACCAAATTGGAAGAATGTATCAATCAAAGCCCAACAAATAAATAGACCTTCACTGATAGTTTATGCACGACTTCATTAACAAACTAATCCCATTAATTATCTCCATACGAGTAAGTGATAATGGTTTAAGTAAAATTAATATTAGTATTACTAATACCAAAATGTGAAGAACTTGGTTGTTTGACAAACTTTATTTATGATGTTGACGATAGAAAAGCCACAGTTCAAAATATTTCCACCGAGAAAAATTACATATAAAATTAGAGAAAAAGTTAAAAAGTAATTGGATTTGATGGTAGAAATGGGCATCACAATTCCTACAGTAGAACCTACGTCTGCTAAATACTCCCTGTATGTTTGTTGTGGTTTGTTTAGCATTCTTCTTAATCTTCTTTGGGAATGAAACCACTCATAGTTTTTAAAATCTATTTTATTTACGTTTCGATCCATGACCTAGGATCGTTGTCAAAATAATAAAACTTCAAGTTTGACGTTTATGACACAAATTGAAGGTTACTTTGATTTATTGATGTTTGAAATATTTGGTTTGAGTACACTAAGCAAAAATTTTTAAAGTTTAAAAGAATGATTGCCTTCAATTTGTGTTGCGACCTGGGATCGACTTTCCTATGGTAGCCAATACGCTTAACGTGAAATCAGCTGATTAATTTTTATTGGTGAATTTTATATAAATTCAATAATTTGGGAAACAATTTGCAGAAACAACGAAATAATACCAAAAGGATTTAGAATCAAATTTGGAAAGACAAGCAATAAACTATCAAGAATTCTCGAAAGAGCAAGTTACAGTATGATGAGGGAAAGACTACAAAACCACCGACACATTATTTATAAGTTAAAACAAGATATTGAGGGCATTATAAATTTCATACGAATAAAGGTAACAAAATATGATTTTGATAAAATTCTCGTTAGTGCAAAAATCTACTACGAATCAGTATTTTCCAAACAAAAAGAAATTCACATAAAGAAATTTAATAACCTATTTATAGAGAAAAATAACACACAAACTAAAACGTTAGAAAACAGGAACACCATGCTAAACACCGTGATAAATTTATCAAACAGAACTATTAACGACACAGAAAAATCAATTCTTTCAAAAGGCCTTAATTTTGCAGTAACACCAAAATCAATACCAACCTTTGAAATAATTAGCTGTATTGAGAAAATAGCAAACCAACTCAAGAAGATCAAGCAAACGAATTTAGAATACGATGTAAAATCGAAATAGAAAAGAATCACAAAATAAAGCCAAATGTAAGTAATAACGAAATAAAAGCAATTGCAATCTAAAAACGATAACTCAATTATAATTCTACCTGCTGACAAAGGCAATGCAACAGTAATAATGAATAAAAACGATTACAACACAAAAGTCAACGAACTATTGAACACTGAGAATTACACCAGTTTAGAAACGGACCCAACAAAATCAATTGAAAATAAAATATACAAAACTCTATTTAAATTTAAAATGAATTAAGACAAAGAAAGAAGTAAACTAGTCCCACATTACAGTAAACCACCCCACTTTTACGGTCTACCAAAATTCATAAAAAGACATTCCTTTAAGACCTATCGTAAGCTCAATAGATTCACCATGCCATAATTTAGCAAAATTTCTACTAAAATTATAAATCCATTAGCAGGCAAAACGGATTCTTTCATTAAAACAACCAACACTTTTTAGAAAAACTATCAAACATAAAAATTGAAAATACACACACAATGGTAAGCTTTGATGTAGTAAATCTCTTTACAAATGTCCCTATAAACAAAACGCTTAATATTATAAAAAACAAACTCGAAAAAGATGGCAATCTTAAAGAAAGAACAAAACTAAGTATATCATCGATTATGGAATTACTTGGTTTATGCGTAAATACCACATATTTTCAAATAAATGATCAATTTTACAAACAAAGCTTCGGAATGGCAATGGGAAGTCCACTATCCCCAATCTTCAGTAATATATTCATGGAGGAATTCGAAAAAGATGTGATATTCACACAAGAATTGAAACCATTGATCTGGTGGAGATACGTTGATGATGTTTATGCTATTTGGCCTCATAATATAGAATTAATTAAAAACTTTATACAGTCAATTAACGAAATAGAACCAACTTCACATATGAATTAGAACAACATGGAAAACTTCCGTTTTTAGATATTCTTGTTAGCAAAAACGATACAACAATTAATACATCGGTATATAGAAAACCAACGCACACAAACAGATACTTAAACTTCGATTCAAACCACCCACAATGTGTCAAACGAGGAATTATCAAAACCATGTATGATAGAGCAAAATTAATATCATCAAACGAAGAAATTTTAAAGAAAGAGAAAGACCTAATCAGATATACACTAATAGAAAACAAATATCCTAAAAGAATAATAAAGAAAGAAATGAATAAAACCCTAAAAATAAAGAAAAAGAAAACAAAACAACGATACACACCACAAAATGCTCTCAATGCCATACATAAAAGGATTCTCCGAAAAATTCAAAGAATAGGAAACAAATTTAGAATTAAAACAGTATTTAGAACCAACAATACACTACGAGCACAATTAACAAAAACAAAACCCAAAAACGCAATACAAAATTCAAAAACTGTATCTACAAAATACCGTGCGAATGTAATAAGTTTTATATAGGAGAAACTTCAGACCATTTGAAGTTCGATTAAGAGAACATAAATCATATATAAAAATAGAAAATTTGAAAATCCATGATTTGCCAACATGCATGGGACTCAGTCATAAAATAAAATGGGAAGATGCAAAATTATCGACAAAGAAGAAAACCACCAAAACGCAAAAATCAAAGAAGCTGCCTATATAACCCTACATAAAAATAACTGCGTTGCAAACGAATCCGTGACTTTCAGTAAACAATGGATTCCATTACTAAAAGAAATAACAAAAGAAATAACAAATGAAGATCAAATGCCCACAATATCTAGGTAGCATTGCAAGTTTTTCCTGGGTTTTCCTTGTGATATTAACATGAAATACAGCCTACATACATGATTTCTATTTATACATACAATAACTAATTACATAACAATAAGCATATTAACTAGAAAACCATTATTTCGCAAATTATAATTGTTGGGGATCTTGGTAGCCACAGGTTGCTTAACCCCTTCACTGAATCTCGGTAAAATAAGACATAAAATCAGAAATCTCTCAATTGTATAAATAGAAACATGTTAAAAAATGTTTCCCAAATTATTGAATTTATATAAAATTCACCAATAAAAATTAATCAGCTGATTTCACGTTAAGCGTATTGGCTACCATAGGAAAGTCGATCCCAAGTCGCAACACAAATTGAAGGCAATCATTCTTTTAAACTTTAAAAATTTTTGCTTAGTGTACTCAAACCAAATATTACAAACATCAATAAATCAAAGTAGCCTTCAATTTGTGTCATAAACGTCAAACTTGAAGTTTTATTATTTTGACAACGATCCTAGGTCATGGATCGAAACGTAAATAAAATAGATTTTAAAAACTACATCTGCTGTTTTGCCGATTATAGTAGACACAAAAAATAACAAGATTGGAATCTGAATAGGTCTAACAAAGGTAAGAAAAAACAAATTAAAAAGACCACCCATTGTTAAAGAATTGCTATAAAAATAAGTAAAACTAATCGTTTTTCTATTTTAGATTGTAATAAAAGATTCTGACAAATTTCTGTTACAGAAAGAACTCAAAAACTACTAACATTGCTACAACCCAGGGGAAGTGCTCCAGTAAAATCATACCTTTTGGGTTCGTTTCAGCTCCTGAAGTTTTTCAAAGTCACATGCAAAGAGAAATACCTTATGTTGAAGTTGTAGTTGATGATACTTTAATCCTCGAAGAAACCTTAAAACAATTATGGTATATAACTGAAAATGTACTAAAAGCAATAAAACATGTGATCTAACACTGAATTATAAGGTGTAAATTTAAACATACGTCTATTAAATTTTTAGATTATACATTTGAAAAACAAAATGATTGTTGATACTCCATAAAGCAAAAAAACTTATACAAATAAATGTGAAATTTTGCCCATTCAGTAAATTCATGCAAAATTTTTCAAATAAAACAATGTTTAAGAAACTTATTAGAAAACAAAGAACCTTGGCACTGGGGCTCGAAAGCAAAAAGCTTTTGAACACACACAATTACTAAACCACCAGTTTTAAAATTGTATGATGTCAATAAAGGAGTCAAGCTTCAAGTGGATGCTAGTTCTACAGCAGTTGTAGCAGTAGTTTCGAGATGAACAACCAATAGCCTGTGCTCCGAAGGCATTTACTCCTAGTGTTGCTGCACTCAAATATAAAAAATAAGCATTTGCCATGTAATTTACATGTGAAAAGTTTAAAGAATGTATTTGGGGAAAAAGAAGCAGGCAGAAATAGATCATATACCACTGAAGGTAATCTTCAAAAAAATCTATCCACAAATCACCTTAACGAATTAAAAAATGAGATTGATGTTACCAGCTTTTGATTTAGAGATTATTCATATCAAAGGCTTAAAAATGTATTATGCTGAACCATTGCATAGATTTTGTAATAATCCATTAAGAAAAGAAAATTCTGACAATAATTTTGAAGTTAATATCTGCATCAAGAGAAGAATTGCTTAAATTACACAGTGCTACCAATGTTGATGAAACATGCTCTCAATTAAAAAGATATATTTTAGAAGGATGATCAAAATGTTACAGGAAGTGTACTGATAATACAAAAAATTTTGAACATTCAGAAATCTCACCGTCATAAACGTTTTAGTTTTTAATAGTGATAAAATAGTCGTTCCGAATTGCCTGCAGCAACAAATATTAATATATATTCACAGTGGTCATTTCAACAATGAAAAAAGTGTAACAACGGATATATCTATATTTTTTGGGGCAACATGGTTAATGACAAAAAATACATTATGCTATGTAGTACCTGTCAGAAATTTAAGCGAAACAATATAGAAGTTCTTACCCATGACATACTTTGCACATCAATTTGAAATTGCCATTTCTGATTTATGTTAGTTTAAAAATGAAGAATATATTGTTCTAGTACATAATTATTATTCAGATTATTTGGATTTTAAAAACTGAAAATTATCACATCCTTAGAATTAATTAACTTTCTAAAACAACAATTTTCTATGCAAGGCATTTGTCGATTATTTTATATTGACAATGAAAAACAATTTGCTGCCTATGAATTCAAACGGTTTAAAAACAATGGAAATTTCAGCACACAGTAGTCCATATCATCTTTCAGGAAATGATTTTGCAAAGAAAGCAGTGCAAATAAGTAAGCATATCTTAAAAGTGTTCTGATGATAACTCTCATATACAATTGGCACTTTTACATTTTCATACTTTACCAAGACAAGGTTTTATGATCTCCCGTTTAATGTTTAATTACTAGAAGTACAAAAAGCTTAATAATAAACAAATTCATATTTCATCCTGTTGAAGATGTGACAATTAATTTAAAAAAAAAATCTCAACAAAACCAGCAAAAATAACAAAAAATAACACTAACTTTTGATGGTGGGAAAATAGTTTTAACTAAAACAACAAGAAAAATAGAAATCTGCCAAAGTAATGGAAAACGTTTATCTGAGATCAATAAGTTTGACAGACAACATTGGAAGAATACAACGTAAAGAAAACACTTTTGTACCTTGAAATTCAATGTAAAAATCCTCAAGCATTTAACAGCAGTAATGATAAAATGAGAAATCAAGAATTACCATGGAAAATTTTGGCTAGAGCAAACCAAGTACCATCATCAACAAGAAGTACCAGTATCCAGTATGCAACCTCAAGAAAGAATGAAGAAAGAACCTATTGGACGACATAACAATTCAAACTCACAGTTTACCAAAAGTGGTAAAAAAGTGAAACATCTCAAGTTTAAACTTGTAATTTAAATCTATTTGCATTTTTGTCTTCTACCATATTTTTATGCATTTTATTTCTTATTTTGAAAAAGGGGAGAGTTTAAAGGCGTTCTTAACATACCAAGTTAGGTTTGAGAGACTTTAATTCAAAGGTTGGTCATTGAGATTATAAATACGAGGTTGCGTAGCGTGTATGCCCACGTATTAATAAATATTACTATTTTCCTGGTATTTATTTATTATTAACACTAACTGCACGTTATAGTGATTAATCTGATATACAGAAAATAAATTTTTCACATCAGAGAACATACTTTCTATAAAGTTCTCTATGAGAACTATATGGCCAACAGAACATTATAAACTCTACCAAATATAATTTCACAAAAAGTATTACAAAGTAAAAAATAATTTATTTTATAACAAATAACAATGCTAAAAAGCTTTTATGTATAACAATAATAAAAGATAAAATGTATAAACTATGTTAGCCCAAATTGTATATATACTGTGTGTTCTACAAAGCGAACCCAAGGCTATAGCTTCTTCAATTATGATTTAACCATACTTATTTTGAAATGAGACAGTCTTAGCTTTCTTTATAGACTTTATAGACCTTCATTTGTTTGTAGTAACATCATCGTTGTTTTTAAATTGGTTGGTATAATTTTTTTTGTACATTTTTGTACAAAATTTTCTATACTAATCAGCAGTCTAGACTTTTTAGTATGAAATTTTAACAAAAAAATGCATAAAACTGATATACGTGGGTAGGCCATAAAATTGAATCTTCTGTAAAAACTTAATAATAAAAACAATCAAGGAAGCTTACTTCAACTGAGTCAATTGTTTGATGTTTTAAATTGCATAAATGTGTTCCTTATTTTTATGTTTCTTTAATAATCATAAAATGGAAAATACTATTCATGAACTAGTAGATATGCTACAAGTTTATTTTGAGTGCAACAAAAATAGTGTTCAAGCGTGGAGGTTTTACGCCGTTCGTTTTCCCAACGGAATTGTTCCCAACTGTCGTAAGTTTGAAAAATTAGAACGTTTAAGAGGCACTGGATTGTTACCAAAGCGAAAGGAAGCCGTTGCATTCAAAACCAAAATTTAGAATTGGACGTGTTGCTAAATATCGAAGAAATATCACACACATTGGTTTGTGAAATTGCACGTAAGACTGATGAATCTGTTAGCATAGTTCGCCACATTTTAAGAAAACATAAATTATGTCGATATAAGGTAGTTACATCTTATTACCTACATAGTTGCATTTACCTATTTCATTAGGTCAATCTCGTACAAAATTTACTTCCTAATGATGTTGCAAGACAAATAGTCGTTGCATATTTGTTTGTGCAAAGAAAATCCTGTTTCCCCATTAAAAATTGTATGATCCGATGAATGCACCTGTACCAACAATGGCAGGTTTAATCAAAACCAACATTATCGCTGGGATCATGAAAATCCAAGAGAAAGGAGAGAGTGCAATTTCAGAGAAGGTTTAGTGCTAATGTTTGGTGCGGCATCTTTAGTGGAAGTATCATGGGGCAGTTTTTTATCGACAGTTCACTAACAACAGAGCGTTATAGACATCTCATCACTAATGATTTAACCGCATATCTAGACGAAATTCCATTGATTATGAGACAGAATATATTTTTTCATCAAGATGGTGCTCCTGCTCACAGTGCCAATATTAGTACAATTTGTTTAAAAGAAAGAAAGAAAAAACGTACTAATGGTCCAACTAAATGGCTCTCCCTCGTTCCTCGATTTTTTTCTATGAGACAAATTAAAAGACAAAATTTTTGTGTTGCCAATTCCAGATGAAGCATTTGATTGATCTAATCTTCCCAGTACATAGCAGACTATGATGTTAAGACGCTATTATAACATCTCCGGTAGTAGTTTTAAAAGTAAAAACACCCACAAAAACTTACAAATAAAAAATACACTACACAGTAAGTATAAATGGAGGTATTTGTTTAGAGCAGAATATATTCACATTTTATCTAAACACTCGTAATGATAGGTAGAGCACTAGAGCATCGTATAAAATCCATGAAATATCACCAATTCAAATGTTGGGAAATTACTAAAAAGTTTATCAAATCTATTTGGTTGTGTTGCAAGGTCACTATACCTAAATAACAAATTGGTTTTAAAGGTTGCACGACGTTGTTAGATGGTACAAAGTTGTAGTAATGAAACTAAGATACCACGCAATGCTATTATTATTCATTTTGAAGTCGTAATTAGTGCAAATTTGGTTAGAAGTTCATAAAATGTTAATTGGCTATTGTCACTTTAGATCAAATTGTATTTTATGTAATAAGAAATATTAACATAAAATGTAAATTTCTTCTTAGCACTGAAGGTGACACTTCATTACACACAGCTTGGTTAGTTTATTTAGTCACACCATGTGCAGTTTTTAGCATTGCCGCAAACATTAGATGAAGAGAATCCTTGCAAACGAAAATTGTCAAATGAGGATACACCAAAAAAGAAAATATTAAAAACTGCCGTTTGAGAACAAAAAAAAGAACCTTAGGCTAAAATGGGAACAACTGGCAAAGTTAAAATGGAAAATCATACATTAGAAACATCAAATAGATACTGGGTGTTCCAAATTGGAGCCTCACGATTGAGATCTTGCTTGTTATTTAAATTTGACACTTTTGCGTTTTTTTAAAAAGGAGTCACACTAAAAAAAGAACTTTGATATATCGAAAACCTTTTTAAAAACTTACAAATACACTTGTTGTTTAGCTCTGATGTTCTTCAAAATTTTTAAAACAAATTGCACTTTTTTAAGGTAACTTTTTATGCTACATCATAATCCATCCATAAAAAGTGTCTATTACACGAAGCAGAAAGCTTGAGAAATCTTTAAAACACCCATTAAAACAATCTCTTCTTTTTAATAACCACAAAACAACTGATTCTAAAAATGCTTACTAAATTTTTATGAAAAAAAGTAAAGCAATGTTCAAACAAAAATCTATTTGGTTCCATGACAACTGAGTTCATTTTCGCTTATTATAAATAAGCCCGTTGAATTGTGCATCCTGGAATCCGATTAAATACATTCAAATGTTTTCTTGAAGTTGGTTCATAATGCAGCCATTTTTGTATAATTTGTTTTTTACACCAATAAAAAAAAATCAAGTGGGCTCAAATCTGAATTTCTTGTTAGTTGTGCAAATATGCTTAAGATCTTTTTATTTAGAAACACTTCGTTAAGATAGTCTCTAACAACTGAGCTATTGTGCTGCACCATCTTGTTGCCACAAGAAAGCTTGCATAATGTTTAATGGGACATCGTCAAAATAATCCCAGAAGATCATTTCTTAGAAAATTTTGATACCACTCTGACGTAAAAGTTCCATTAAAAAATAGGGACCAATAAAACATTATTCCACAAAATAATCCACACATTTACTGAAAAAGATATTGATTTCTCACTTCACGATTTTGCAAAGGATTTTCAGTAGCCCAGTAATATTTGTTATTTAACATGCCACAGCTGGAAAAATTATAACATTCATCCATCCATATAATATTCTTGAAGAAATCTTGGTTAATTTTGTTCATTAGCCAATTACAATATTCTAATATTCAATATTGCCACCTGGTCGAAGGCTGTGGCTAATATGAATTTGTAAGGTTTATAGTTATTTGACTTTTAAAACTCTCCAAATTTTCATTCGAGATAAATCCAACACAGCAGACACTTCTTGGGTAGAAAAGAAGGATCATTATAAACCTACAAAAATGCAAAAGCTTTTCAAAAATGTTTCCAAGCAAAACCAACTCTAACCAGATACCAAATTTAGAAGATTGCAGGTTATTTAGCGTTCAAGTGTTTGAAACATTTCCGATGCACAGACTGCAAATTATATTTAATAACAGACATCAATCCTACCGATAAATCGCAACTATTTTTGTTTAATAAAGCATCATAGTTGGTAGCCTTCCTGTACTGTCTGAAGTATTCTTAAAAATCATCAGAGTTTGAAAATTCTTGAAAAACAATTTGCCATTTTGTATTTTAAAAACATTTAGTAAAACATATAAAGAACAAGATACAAAAAAATCTGAAAAAAATTAACAGTTCCTGACTTGCTCATCACTGCAAAGAACATAATTGACAAATTAATTGAAATTAAAATATACAAGAAGTGTTAATAGTTCTCGTCTAGTAGAAGATATAACAATGCAAAAAACAATATTCAATATTAAAAGTGTTCAAACATGTTTAATGTTTATGGATTTTTGATAGTGCATTGTGATTGTTTTATTAGCATTGCAGAGATACATCCCGCAAACATGTAAACCGTACATAAAGATTTTTAAAAAACAATTTTTGTCTTCCATTTTTTGAATTCTCGAAAATGAAAATTTTTAAACAATAGTGGAATATGCATATATGGGAAAAATCTTCACTTGATATAATTTATGATTAAAACTTATTGACCTCCGCTGCAGTTATTGAAAGTGTAGTTTGGTATGATTTATTAGAATTACAGTAACTCATAACTGTGTTTAGATTAACCCAACCGATCTCATTTTTTTCCTTGGTTTGGCATTTCCCTTAGTATTGTTCTTTAAAAACATTAGGCATCAACTTATTCCCATGGTGATAATTTTATGAATTCAAAGATTTCTCTGAATTATTTAGAAGTCATAACCAATACTTTACAAAGAGTTATTAAATAGATACAATCTAAATATTTAAAAAATAGACAAATTATAAAATTAATTTCTGCAAGAGGTCATGTGCTACTTGGCATCAACTAGTATGTATGAATGCAGTGTTATTTTTCTCTACAAAATTGGCATTGATATTCCTATTATGCCTTTTCAAGTCACCATCCAATAATGTACCTCTATAAGTATTTTAAGAATATATACACTTATCGAATCGAAAGGTTTTGAATTTTGGTATAGTAAAATGATTAATGATAAGTCTGTGGCACATTTCAAATAAACAATAATTAAAACTTCAGCACAAGAATATTTAAAAACTATATACTATTCCAATCACTATGTGGTCATCAGTGGTATCTATGAAGTTCAGAAAACAAGAGAGTCATAATGAAACGATTAATAATAACTGTAGCACGTTTCAAATAAACAATAATTAAAATCCTTCACCATAAAAATATTTATAACTAAATATCTATTTCGACCACTATGTGTATTTAGCTTTTAAATATTTTTGAGGTTAAGTAGTAATAGTTTTTAAATATTTTTTTTTGAGAGTTTTGATTATTGTTTATTTTGATAGAGTATTTAGTAAATCAAAACATGTAATCGAAAAAGTACTTCGCTACACTTATTTAGAACATTTTAAAGACATTACTAATGGAATTCTAGCCTTTTGATTATATGATAGAATTATTATTCTATGATTATATACTATTTGCCGAGATAGATACCTGGAAGTCTATTTAATAAAGGAACACATTAATACCTAACTCTAAATAAGATATTTGGAAATATCAGAATATATGTAAATCCTTCTAAGGATATTACTGTAAATAAATCTCTTCTCACACCATCTAATATAGACTACTTGATAATACAATTTCAGTAAACAAATCAAGCTGCGTCCTCTGGTAAGATGAAGGGGATCTAGAAATTCCAGCGTAAATTTATTCATCAGAATAGCACTTCTCTATAATTATTCTATGCTGTATCTCAGGTTATGTCAAAAATTTGACACTATTAAATATGATTAATAAAACTGCCACACCTAATTAAAAGTTAATATATGAAACACAAAGATGGCAGAAATGTAAATCCACCAAATAGTAATTAAAAATAGTTCTTCAAACTGTTGCACATTGTCAAAAATTCTTGGTATAAAAATTTAAATAAATCATTTTAAGCATCTATTCTTGCTCTTTTTGAAGGTTTTGCAAGATAATCTTCATCCTCCGAATAATCACTATGGGAAGTAGAACCACTACTATTTGAAGATTCTGGTTGATTTAAAACATTTAATATTTTATTTTTTGATTCTCTCCACATATTTCTTAAATTTTCGTTTTTAAATCTTCTTAAAAATCTGCGTATAAAATTTTTGGATCTTTCTTCCCATTTGTTTATAACATCATCCGTTTTTTCCCCAATACTATCTATCATATGCAAACTCTTATCTTTCAATCTATGCATCTTTCCCTTCAACCGTACTGTTTTCTCTTTTAAAAATGATATATTGAGGTCTTTAGCTGAATACCCACGTTCAAGATTACGTTTTATATATGCATCATAGTCCCGTACAATTCGCGCCACCACGTCAGATGTAGATATGCCTTCAGTTCTGACTGTTGGGACAAACATGCCTTTAGCTTTCAGTGGACCATACACATCTTCAATATCAGCAAAAGGGTATGGCACATCATCATGAGCAACAAAATCAATTTTATTCTGTTCTAAAAAATCATCAGTTACTACCCAAGGAGCATCACATAAAACCTCATCAACATAGCGACAATGACGTATGGCATTATAACGATCACTCTCGTCCATGACAGTACGGCCTTTCACTCTGTGGAGTAAAACATCACTACAAACTGCAATATATTCAATAAATATGTAATTCAGTTGTTGTTAAGAGTTATACCTCCTGCAATTAAATAAACATTTGGAAACACATTTTTTGCTTGTTGCAATTGCTTTGCATGTCCAATATGAAATAAATCATACGCGCCATCTGCATACACTCGCACTGGTCGTGGTGCATTACCAGTTCTTGCCATTTCTTCTGTTATTTTTATATTATAATCAGAAGCATTTCTTATAGCAATTGCCTCAGGTTCGTGACTAAAGGGAGTTTCTTTGTAGAGAGACTGCAAAACAATAACAATAGTTGATTATAATGTAAAGCAGTTATATAGTATAAATAACGAAAATTTTTAGAACAAAGACTAAATGCTAAAGAAGTAGAAATATGATTTGTATTCCAAAATAGAAAAAAAGAAATAAAGTGTAGCAAAATACTCTAATAGTTTGCAGATGAGGCTTGTACAATGAACCAGTATCTTGTGAACGAACATCAATGATAATTTTGCACTATTGGTTCGTTATCTATTATGGTAACTTAAAGGGTAATAGATAATTATGTAACAATATGGTGGTTGTGTGTGAGAACTTATGGTATGTGCATATTCAACAAATGTAATTAATTTACAGTTAATTTACAATAAGTGTTTGAACAAAGCGATTTTGTGGAAAAAAATGTAAATGGTCAGTCAAAGATTTCATTGAAGAAGTTTACAATTTTAGTAAATGCCTGATTCAACAATAATGCATCGAGTTACTTTGTTAGCTTTTGGTAATAAAGCACCATAAGAAAAACTGCATACAATTGGTGTGTAGAAATTTATCGTGGTCATGTGTCCATGAGTGAGATAGAGGCATCAGCGACTGCAGTACATTCGATTCTGCAGGAACATTTAGCTGCGATAAAAATCTGTTCCCAATAGAGTTTGTGCAACTTCACCAACTGATGAAAATCATACAAAATTCTAGTATGTGCTGCTTTTAAGTAAGTTGTTCTAACTATTGCATAAACAATAAAGCAATATATAGGTTAAGTGGAATGTTGGTTAATTAAAAATGCTGATAGAATAACACTTCATTATTTTTCAATAGTTGCTGCTTTATTAGAAGGATCTCATCATACGATTACCTAAGGAATGTAATTCCATTTAAATGGCTGCTATGACTAGCTCTGTTGCAACTGACAACCTAATTTTGCAGTAATCGTTTGTTATTTTATGTGAATAGCTCAATGGATGGATTCCTTATATGTTTCTCTATATTAAAAAAAACTCATACCATCAAACCATAGCTGCAAGTTAGCTAAACAAAATCTCCAAAAATCATAGGTCATTTAAGATCCATTTAAGTACCATTCAGAACGACTCGAACATTGCAAGTATAGATTGTACAAAGGCAAACAAGCACTTCTCTGTGATACAACTCTTATTTTCAAAAACTTGAAGCCAGTGCTGTCTAACACCAATACCAAGCAGTTTACTTTGTTTGAGAATTCTCTAAATCTATGCGATGATTTTTGGAACTCCAAACCTTATGTTTGATAATTGATACTAGATCCCAGATGAAAATAAGCCTCAAAAACATGATAAATATTGCTAACAAAATTGATGTCCTCTTCAATCTATTTGAAGTCCATACATGAAACCAGATGTTTGACCTTAAATATCTGTAGATAATTTAAGCATATTTGCAGATAGATAAATAATATGCACTCCCAAGAAAACACAACTAATTACTTATCCTCTTGATAGTGAACACTTTTTACAAATATTCACGAAAAACAGGGTTCGAATTGATTTATCATTCAATTTTAAATGCAGTTTTACCAAAATTATAAACTTGAACCAACTGTGTTCTTTTTCATTATTCCAATAATGCAAAACATCATTAAAGATTTGCCAGTCGTAAATAACAGCAGAGAATTCACTTTGTTCATTCTCCAAATATTATCTTTGATTGGTAAATCACCTGTCATTCTTGATACCTGAACTAAAACAATGTGATAAATAAAAAAATCAAGCAACTAAAGAAAGTCAATAGGAAAGAAGCAAAGTTATTCGATACACAAACATAAAAAATGTAAATGCAACTACTTTTATACATACTCTTATCGGCAATTGATAATAATCCATATTTCCTGGTGCATGTAAATGAATATTTTCACTAATATCACACATTTTTTATTTATACAAACAGTTTTGATTTAAAAATTGAAATTCTCCATAAAAGGCCTTCAAATTGTTAAAATTCTATTGTTCCAAATGATTTTCAAACACATACGGTTACAAAATTTTGTTGCTGCTCGTCCTCATCTTGAGACACATTGCATTGTTTATTTTGTTTTAAATAATGGCCAGATCTTATACAATCTAATTATTAAAAATCATCATAAATAATTGTCATACACTGATGACACATAAGCAACTATTTTAGTTAGTTATAACATGTAAATGCTACAGGCATTAAATACAGCATGCTCCATTTTTAAATACTACTTTATTATATTAGTTTAAACTTTCATTAATCTGGTGCTTACTGTGAATAAGTTATTCAGCTAAATATTATTTAATTTGAGACGTTGTAATGCATAGTGTCTTGTTAGGGATGTATTGTTTAAAGAGTAGTCTCCCTCACTCTTGTCAATTACCACATCTCGACCAATTATCAATACAATACTTTTTGAAAATTATTCAATAATATTTCCAGTAGCGGCTTGATTTTGTGCAACCTATCTCCATCAAACGCAGTATTATAGGTAAAATGTGGATATTTCAATAAAAATAGAAATCTATCTCTTCACATTACGGAACTAATGAATTCATTGTGAAACATATCTTCCTTACTCCAGTAATCAGTAATAGATGGTAATGAACCAAGACTCATAGTAATCACAATTGCAAAGAAAGATAAAACCTCTTTTTTATCAGTTTCTTCCCACTGTATGCTTTTCTTATATCTATTAGAACTTTCTAGCTGTTGTCTTGCATATTGTTAGTTTCCATTACAATTAGTTCTAGAATATTGTCAGACACAAAAAGTTTGTAGACATCTAAGGGTTCATTAATTTCTTCTTGATCAACACTGATTATCTGTTCATCACAAAATTCAAAATCAACTGGTTTAGAATAGATTGTTCTCCATATACCTTGTTCTTGATTTGCGTCAAAAGTGTGATCATTAACATGATCTGGATCATTATCTACGTAATCTGACACATCAGATGATTGAGAAGAACTCGACCCGAAGTCAGAATCAGATAAAGGCATGTAAGTATGATCAACAATAGAATCATCACTTGAAAAGAGTTTTTCTTCATCACTAAACAACTCGTCAGTCCGAATTTTATTTCTTGCAGTCTTATTTGGAGGCGGTATATTCTCATTATTATATTCCGATGACAGAGTTTCCATACAGCTACGAGCAAACAAGATCTCGTCTTGAAAATCATTATTTATTGTTGAAGATTCTAAATGATTATCATCCAATTCTTGAAGTGGTGCTCTACTTGGTGTAGATGAAATATCAGAAACTGTTGACAATGAATTTTCATAGTCTACCAGTTGTCTAGCGCCTTCGGACTTAAAGCAACTTAGACTTTTTTGATAAACCGTTGATAATGAATCTTGATAATCAACTATGTTCTGTACAATTGTTACTTTAGGAAGTTGAAAGTTGTACTATCAGCCGACTCTAGAGCTAATTTTAATATTTTTTTGCTTTGTTCACCCATTACAAAGTTTTGAGACTGAAAAAAATAATAAAGTATTATTTATGCTAACAATAACCACATGAATTCAACTTACTTTCAACATAACAGTTATGGGACGCTGGCGACTCGCACCGTACAACAAACAAAATGATCAATCTAATACGATTCGGGACGCCGGTGTTTCGAAGTCAGATACTTTTCTACGCAGTTCCCTGCATGCCAGGGAACACAACGCTACTTATGAGGCCGCCATCTTCGTAAAATAGCCGAATTATACGATTCGTAAGTTAGGAATTATATAGAAGATTTCTAGGCAAATTTTTAATGATGACATGTACGGGAAAGTGTTAATCAACACACTTTCTTTTCACTTACTAAAATTTTCAATTTCATCTGTGCTTTCAGTTCTAGTAATTTCATCTTCTTCTTTGCCTAATACTTCTATCAATTGACGATTGTTGTCCATTAACGTCAGTCTAGGCCCTTGCAAACCAACAGCAAAGTTCTTTACGCTGATGTAGTATACAGCTTCTAGTAATAGTTTTTTTTTACCACTTCCAAATTCGCACGTCTCCATATTAAGTTTCTTTATATGGATGTGAGGGGCATGCAATAATAACAAAACTGCTTTTTTCTTTCAAAAATTTCCCTAAAAGGTATTAATTCCATAAAAAAAATCTTTTAAGATTTCACTGCTCATCCATGTACTTATATGATTTTAAAAATGCACCACTTTTTACTGTAAATAAGCACTTGAATCGGTGTGGTGCATCTTTATCACTAAGCCATATAAATTAATTTTTTTTTTCAATATACCACTTCTACCACTTGCAGAATGCCATTTTTCTAATTCAAAGTTTCAATCACCTGCTGATACCTGTCCATCATCATAGTCATATTTTCATCGCCATATTATATAAATTTCAGTAAAAGCCGTTTCACAACACATTTACTTTACTTGTATTAAAACACATGGGCAAAACTACACCAAGTAACCGTTAGGAAAGATGAGACATAACAAACACGTGTGATATTTTTTTGAAGTGTTGGGTAAGAGTAAAATAGAACTTAACATAAACAAAGATTGGTTAAACAAGACTACTGTACTGATTAACCACAAGCAAAATAAGTTATAACATTTTGTGAGATAAATACCTGTGAATAAATAAATACCCTCAATAGTATACAATTAAACGGAAAAGAGTTTTTTTTTTCAAGGGTATAATAAATTTCATATAATAGTATTTACAAGTCTATATAGAAAGACTTCATTATTATACACCATTAAAATTTTTGAATTTTATACTCAGCCGTTAAATAATGAAAACATATTGAAAATTTCATAGAAAAGAGTGCTATCAGCTAACGTATTTAACTCGAAACCAGCGTACTTAACTGTAAAATTACTGATCACTGTAGAATAAATTATACAAGTCAAGTTACCTTGTTTCTGTCAAACATATGTAAAGTGTCAGTCACAAAATGTCGCAGCAACAAGAACAATTACAATTTACTCCTCCAGAACTAGCAGAAATCGCCCACAACACAGTGGAGACATTGATTCCAACCAAATCAAAGAAATTATAAGAGTTTGCGTACCAACATATTTAAAATAAAACAACAATATATTACCTGCACAACAGTCTGGGTTCCGCCCTAAATATAGTACTGCTACATGTTTATCTAAAGTTATTACTGATCTTGCGAGAAATATTGATAACTCAGAAGTAACCTTCTTATGTTTATTGGACTTCAGCAAAGCATTCGATGTCATTAATCATGATCTTCTTATTGCTAAATTAGCTTATTACAGATGTGACAACATTGTTTTGCAGTGGTTTAATAATTACCTTACTAATAGAAAACAGTTAGTCAAGATTGATAACAAGCAATCAGAACTTCTTACAATTAATCATGGAGTCCCGCAGGGAAGTATTCTTGGTCCGTTGCTATTTACGATTTTTACTGCTGATTTACCGCAGATATTAACCACTGACTGCAACATACACATGTATGCAGGCGATCGCAGCTTTACATATCATGTCTTCCGTCATTATCAAACTACACCATCTTAAAAATGAACATTAATCTTAACCATATCTACAACTGGTGTATAAATAACGGTCTAATTCTCAACCCTAAAAAGAGTACTGCCATTGTGCATTGGTACACGAACTGGCTGCATCAACGCAAAATCTAATGCCACTATAGACATAGTAGTTAACAACACCGTGATAGAAATAGTAGATACTGCAAAAAATTTAGGTATTATTTTTGATTCTCAGCTGACATTCGAACATCACATCAATAAAAAAATCAGCCTCTGTTACTTCAAAATGAAGTCGTTATATAAATTTAAAATGGAGCTAAGTTCGGCCGTTAAGTGGAAGCTTGTGAACAGCTTAATTTTAAGTCAACTGGATTACTGCTCCACGGTTTACTACAACTTCTTAACAGTAAGACTAAGAAACAGGGTTCAAATTATGCAGAACGTATGTCTCAGATTTGCATTTAACATATGTAAATATGAGCACGTAACCCCACACTATGTCAATCAGAAGATCCTTAAATTCAGCTACAGATCTGAACTTCTTTATGCGACATTCATTTTTAAGATTGTGCATCATCAACTACCCACCTACTTGTTCAGCCAGCTACACAGGCGTTCTACTATCCATTCTCGTTGCTTACGTGATCAAAATCACTTTACCATTCCAAAACATTATTCTGCTAAGTTTGAAGGATGCTTTGCATACTCTGCCGTCAAGATACTAAATAAATATTCAACAATCTACATCAGTACAAAATCCAAACTCAGCTTCAAGTGTTCAGTAAAAAGCATTCTACTCGCGTTTCAAAAAACTGAGTTATAGTCTATAGACTAAATCTATAGACTACTATTCCGGTCATATTTTCTGAAGATTATAATTGTGGTGTTACCATGTTAGGCTATAAGTAATAGCATCTACAGATGAATTATGCCCTTTTGAATAACTTTTGTCTTTCAATTTGCTTACTAATTGTATTACTTACTAAATATTTGAATATTTGAAATTTATAATATGTACTGTGACTAACTGTAGTTATTCAATAAACTTATTTATTTATTATTTATTTATTAAAGTAATCAAATATCTGTCAAGAAACATTAAATGTCAAATTTTTTTCCCCGTCACAGAAAAAATATATTTTTCACAAACAGTATTTTTAAGTAACAACTAACATTATATATAAATCACCAATTTGTAATATCGCATTTTCAATAAAAACCTTCTTGCCTAGAAACAGCATATAACATTGCTTTATCAGATATTGACTGTAGAATAGCTGGAAAGGTCATTGAGTACTTTGTTATCTGTTACAGAATTGATACTCTAAACATGACTAACCTTGGAAATTAAATTTCAAATGCAATTCATTATCATACTTAAAATTCATATCATGAAATTCTAGCAAGTAGTGGAATAGAATTAATATTTTTTTAAATCAAGTTGTCACTCATTTTCATAGCCAGTATTCAAAATATTTATTCATTCTTAAGATAAAGGTAGAATCGCTTAACATGTTATTAAATGGAATAATTATACAAGATACGATATAGCTTTCTGTACAATAAAACCACTATCAATGTTCCCAATGATCCATAAAAGAACCTGAAGTAATGGAGGAAGGAAGTATGTAGTACTTTTCTACAACAAATATTTTTCGACATTTAATGCCACACAATTGATAACTTAATCAACTACTGATAAAAATATGTTGTAAGTTAGAAAATGATATTTAAAATAAGAAAGCTTTATTGCTGTATATAAATTTTCTCAGAATATTTACATCATGATAGTTAAAAACAATAATACATTTTGAAAATAAATACTGAAATTGATATTTAGCTTTACGATTAAAACTCTTAGTTCAGTTAGCTGCTATTTTTTCAATCTTATGTCTTAACTTTTGATATGCAAGGTTAAATGAGCTATCAGTTTATTCCACATTAGAATTATACAAATACTATACTTTTGACACAATATTAACAAACACTTTTACATTTTAACATACTTACTTATGAAATCAAAACTTTCATTTTAGCTAAATATTTTCAAATTGGTTACTGCACTCATACTATATGGCAAATATTTTAAATTTCAACCAATGTTTGATTGCACAATCATAAAATAATAATTTTGCAATTGTGTCTCAAACTTGGCACAATAAATATTTTTTCCGAGTTTTTTAAGAATTGTCAAACTCCACAAAAAAATTCTCGATAAATTTCAAAATATTATACTTTATGTCATAAAAATTAATCTGCTTTCTCTTCATCTGTATGGCATAAATAAAACTATAGTCAATACTGGTTCTGAAATAATGGATGCATTTAAAGGTTTCTTCTTCATGAGCTAACCCGTGTAATTTAAACGGCCAACAACCATTCTACAGCCACCCAAAATAATATTACTTTAAATATAAAAATATTTCACAACAAGACCAAACCATTACAAACATATAGCCATACTATGACAGTGAGCTGAGATAGCGTGCATGTAATCTTTATACAAGGGTACTATGGAGAACTGAAATCCTTTAACAACATAGAAACCGCTTAAGCAAAAATTATCAAAATTGGTAGAGATGTATTTCATAACGCTGAATTCAATAAAAAACACTTGCAGCACTTTCACATTTATAGATGTTTTTACAGACTCACAAATTTGAAAATCTTGTTTTAAATCATTACAATGGATTACTCTTTTGCATATCCTTTTCTTTTTCGTTTTTAAGATACACTAATCCATGATTTTCAAAAATAACAACAGGAACAATTAATTTATTCCAATTAAATTAATTTAGTTTGCTACGATTAAGGCTTGTATCAATACAATAATTTGCTATACTGTTGTGACTTTTCATTCTCATGAAAGCACACAGAATTGATAATTTAATTTTTCATATATGAACAGAAAATGTATTGGGAATTTATAAATTTTTCAACACTTGTTAACCTGACAAGCAAATTAAAAAATCTATAGCGTCTAATACTTTAATAAATTCTTGTTTGCAAAAATTAAATCAATTTAATAAAAATAAAGCAATCATATCCTTGTTCCAAAAATGTTTGTTTGTTATATCTGAAAAACGAAAAAAAACTGAGCTAACCCTTGGGTTCCAAAATGCCAAGTTTGACATTTAGAAAATGACTGGAAATAAATATAAACAATCGGATGGATCACTGCTAGCCTGAAAAAGTGGTCTAGAGTTTAAGATTGATTCCATCTGTACAAGAATTGTGAGAAATTCTTCATAGGACAATAGTTGATTGCCAATGCATCTCTTCAAATGTGCCTTTACGGATTTGATGCCCGCCTCCCACAAACCGCCAAAGTAGGGGGTTTAAACACAAACTTGATACCTTCTGATTCAGCTGATTGCTGTATCAGTTGCGACAGTTCTTTTGCTGCTCCAACAAAGTTGGTTCCACAGTCACTGTGGAGTTGTACACATTTACCTCCGCGTGCAATAAAATGACGTAACGCTGCAATAAATGCGTCTGATGATAAACTTGAGGCCAGTTCTAAATGTATGGCTTTAGTACTAAAGTACACAAACAAACAGATGTAGGTCTTTAAGAATCTAGAGCCTCTAGCTCGACTCATGGTGATGGAAAACGGACGACCATAATCGACACCTGTATGAAAGAATGCTTTCCCAGGAGTAACTCTCTCACTTTCACCCATTGGAGGAACAAAGCTAACAGGTTTTGCTCGAAAACAACTAATGCAAGTTTTCAAATATTTTCGAATGGCCTGATTAGCAGATAGGATCCAAAAATTCTGAACCAATAAAGAGTGTGTGGTTCGAACCCTGGATATAGGTATATCTTGTGACAATCAAGAATTATGAGTTCTGTTAACCGATGAGAACGTGGAAGCAAAATAGGGAATTTTGCATCATACAACAATGCTGAATTTCTAAGCTGACTGCCCACCCTGAGTAACCCCTGACTGTCAGGAAGAGACTGAGACGACGAAGTTGTTTAATGCATAATTTGCACGTGCAAAGATTTTGGATATCTTGATTAAAGGCTGCTTGTTGCACTCTTTTGACAAACAAATGAAGCGCATCCTGCTGTTGCTGGATTGGTATATCTTCAACCAATTTTAAATGAATCCTTTTAGGAGTCTTTAACTGGTGAATGAAACAACAAACATATGTAATGATTCTTAGAATCTTTGGTAGATGGGACCATTTTGTGAGTAATGCATCTAAGAAATTATCTACAACCGCCAGATTTAATGAGATTGTACGTTCTTCAACATCCATTTGCTACGATTCAATTAGACTAGGGTCAGTGTTTACTGGCCACCGTTCTTCAGGAAGAGTTGTTACGTTACTTCGAGGCAGCCACGTTGGGCGCCAAATTTATGCTACGTTGGCTCGTAGCCGTGCGTAACACCAAGAAAATCAAAGAAATGACCGGGCTCAATCGGAGATTAGGGGGGGTTGCAGAAAGCAGACCAACATACAATGTACGTGGCCGTAAGGAGTTAGTAACAATACCTGCAATAAAAAAATTAGAATAGTAAACCTGCAATAAAAAAAAAATTAGTCCTGCAAACCTGAAATAAAGAAAAAGCATAGCATGCTGATCGAGCATAGATTGTTCAGTACTTTGTAGAATGTAAACAAAACTGTTTAGATAATCTATATAATATAACTGCGGTAAAAGCAATACAAAAATTTTTAGTACAAAGTGAGGTAATATTGGGGAGTAGCAGAAACGTTTCCTCACACACCAATTAAACATAGATCAGACAAAATTTTAACAAAAGATAAATAGGTAAGCACAATTGATATGAGTCATCTAGTATTGTTTTTTTTTATAGCATGCAAGTCTATGGTAAAAGGTATCAGAACGACAAAGATATGGCAACACAACGGATAGATATTTAAAGTAGTAACAAGTAGGAAATAGTTCAACTTACAAAAGGTCCTTCAGTAACGCTTCTTTGCAATTGAAGTGTGGGATTCACGATGTCCGGCACTAACGCAGCACTTCACACTTGACTGGGAGGGTGTTGATGGAACTTATCACACGTTACCCTAATCACACCTACGTATTTCACTGGTGTTAGCAGCAGACATTATCACGCGACGGAACTATGTAGCATTGATAACTTTCTTGTTAATTCTATTTCCTGAGACAATAATTTCAAAATATTCTGTAGCACTAGTTTAATTTCAACTGGGACCAAATGTATATTATTTTCATAAACATCCAAAAAGCAGTGAGAAACTTCAACCAATACCTTTGTAAACCGGTAATCTGTTATATTTCGCAAATAACGAAATTTGCGCAAGCAATGATCTGTTTTAGATTCTTTGGGGTTAGAAAATTCAGAAACTACAGTATCAACTGTATTTGGATAATCCAAAGTATGCACTACTCTGATAAAAAAGAAAAGGACCACGAAACTAGATCGCACACACAGTTTAAATAACAAAAGACAAAGCACCAACAAAAAAAACCACAATGAGTAAAGCGCGTGTATCAGAGTAAGTCCGTAAAAATGTTCCGTAGAACACGCGTGCAGGTCGAGTTTAACAAGTTCTACCACTTTTATATCCAACAGAAGCTCAACCGAAAAACAATTAGTAAGGCACGCGTAAGCAATAAAACCGTCCGTCAAATGTCCTTAAAACACACGTGCGTCGACCAAACACGTTCGTCTATTTAATATACAACTTTTACTTCACAAGAAAAACAACTAAAATCGTGTCGTGCTTGTTCATGAACAATTCGAAAATTCATGCCGCATTAATTCTCACTATTTTCAAAGCAAAACGGAAAGCAGTATATTTACCGTAATTAATATATAGGAACAAAGAACAAACTACCACTGCTCATCTGTTTATATCAACTCGTTGCTATTACAACGTCTTATTGTCTATTATCTAGACTTGTATATCCACATAGGGAACAAAATTTATACGAACGGCAAGATAAAAACGATGCAATCCACTCATTATAATACGCCGCATTCGCCTAAGGAGTTAATAAATATAAAATATAGAAATAGTAGTTACAGAAATGTGTTTACGAATTGAGTATAGCGTAAAATGTTAAACTACAAAAATGCACGTTACAGAGTCAACCATGGAGGCCCTGCCCACCATAAACTATGATTAATCAATTCTGCAGCAAGAAGTCCACGCGAGGCACAATCTACTGGACTATCTTGTGATTTAATGTGAAACCACGACAAAGGTGAAACTCGTTCTTGAATGTGCGAAATGTGATTGCTTACAAACGTTTTCCAAATGTATGATGAAGAACGAATCCACGCTAATGTAAACTGTGGAATCTGGCCACATAAAAATTCCTTCAAATGACAAGTGATTTTTATAACTGTTTTTGATAAACTCTACTAGTTCGATAGACGAACTGCAGTGCACTATTCCAATCTTGGTAGGAATATGCGATTTGTCAGTGCAACTTTGGATTTTGTACATACCAACAAAATTTTAATATTTCCTTGATCATCGAAGCAACGAAAATAAACACGCTTCCGATGCGTCACAAAAGGCATGTATTTGTGACTTCTGATAATTCCCCAAAATGACCCAATGAGGGATTTTTATTTCGGACAACTCGGGGAATTATGGCACAAAGAGTTTCCATTATCCAGCCCGGAACCATAAATATTTATAATGTTGATAGGAGGATTCTTATACCACCCAATGCCTAAAATCCATAAATGCCAAATGAGATGTTTCGCAAAGAAGACTACTGGTGATAGTAACCCAAGCGGATCAAAAATACGAGTGAGTTCGGAAACCATGTTCGTTTTTGTACAAGGCCGGTCAACGACATTAATATAAAATTCAAATTTATCTACCGCAGGTTGCCACTGTAAACCTAAGATTTTTTGTGACACGTTTGTAGCATCTTCAAATGCAAATGCTTGCTGATAGCATACATCTTTAGGCAGAGCTTCTAATGTGTTAGCATCGTTGCTATTCCATTTGCATAGAATGAAACATTCAGATGCGGAGAGATGATTGAATTCAACAATCAGATGTTTTGCTTCATCAACGGACTGACACCCAATTAATAAATCATCAACATAGGTATCTGACGATAAAACTTCCGATGCGAGCGATAAACGAGATTTTTCTAGCTTAGCAAGTTCTTGAATAACCCGCAATGCTAAAAATGGAGCTGAAGTAACTCCATATGTTACTATATTTAAGTGATAATCCAAGAGAATTTCTGACGAATAAAATCTGCAGACTATTTGCTGATAGTTACGATGATTTGCCAAAAGCCAGATCTGCTGATACATCTGTTTGATGTCTGCTGTCAAGACAACAGCGTGTGATCGAAATTGTAGCAATAATGCCATGATGTCTTTTTGAAGAGGAACACCGACCAATAAATGTTCATTTAAGAAGTCTTCACTTAGTGTTACTGCCGAGGCATCAAAAGCCACACGAAGTTTTGTAGTAACACTCTCGGGTTTAACAATACAATGATGAAGTATGTACTATACTTGTGAAGTATAAAAAAAATCATCAACCTTGGACAAAAGGACTGCCATGTGGCCACTCTGTCCAAATAGTCTTGCATGAACTGTCTGTTTGACTCATACAAGCTTGGATGTTTTCCCAAGCGACGTTCCAACGAAAGAAACCTGCAAAGAGCAACTTCTCGCGAATTGCCAAAATGTGGTTCCGGACTTTTGAATGGCAAGGAAACAATGAAACGGCCATTGTGATCTCTTGAATAAGTATCCATGAAATGTTTCTCACAAGCTTCTTCATCAGGAGACATGTTGCTTGATTCTGGAATATTTTCCAATTCCCATAAATGACGAAGGTTTGATTCTAGTGGTACAATGACGGCACATAATGATGTGCACAACGTAATAGGAGAAACAACTTTCCCTGTCAACACCCACCCAAATGTTGTATTGAATGCAACAGGTTCTGTAAGAAAACCTTTGTGAGTTTGATTTACTAACACATGAGCAACATCTGTTCCTAAGAGCATGTAAATCGTACCTGGTTTATCCAAATGCAAATCTGCAAAGTCCAAATCCTCTATACGTGGCCAAAGAGCGATGAAGGTAATTTACCACAAACATCAGGTAATACAAAAACGTCGACATCATATTGAGGATGTATTTTCCCTTGGGGCATGATTTTGCATGATAAAGCACCTGAAACATGCGACGAAGCAAGACCTAAGCCTTCAACTTGCATTGCCACTTTTGACTTAGTTAATGAAAGTCTTTTATGATACGATTCTGTTATGAAATTTTCCATACTGCCACTATCTAGCAGTGCTCTAACTGTTTGAGTTTTGCCAAAACCATCACACACACATATTTGTGCAGTGGCCAACAATGTAATTGTATTAGAACTATGAGATTAAAACAAAGTGCTGGTACATGAAGTACTAGTGCATGGATTGACCCCTGACGATTCAAGTGGTTTTTGTTCGACTGCCGGTTTTTCAAAATGTAGTAAAGTGTTGTGTGGTTTGCTACACTTACGACAAACTGACTTCGACGTACAATGAGCAGCCAAATGTGCAACACGAATGCAATTTATGCACACGTTCTTTTGCTTTATAATTTCAAATCGCTCCTGCGGCAATTTTTCCAAAAACCGTTGACATTGAAATAATGCGTGCGACTTTTCACACATTGCACATTTTCTAGTTGATGTTCAGATTAATTCTGTTCGAGTAGTATGACCTTTGGAATAAAAAGAAGTATGTTTTTCTAAATTACTCCCACCTGCCTTGTTAGGCGCCTTATGTTCGTATTTGCTTTGCTTCAAAGAATAAGACGTTCATTTTAAGTTGATAAAATTTTCAAATTACACTACATATACTGTTTGGTGAGTGTTATTTTCTTTGTTTAAAGATCTTCTTTCCTGTTTTCGTTTCTTCCAAGAATCTAATATTATAAAAACTAGTTAAAATAATTAAATAACTTCGTGTTTTAAGTTCACAAAAAATCTAAATTACGTCATGATATGAAGATCTAGTTTTATTTGATGTTATACCGAAGTGTGGTTAATGTAAAAGGCTATATACTTGGAATACTTAACTATATTCTTATTAAAGCCAATTCTAATTATTATATACAGTTAAGGTAATTTGTATTGCTATAGTTCAGATCTGAAAGATATGTAAAAATTTTGCCCAGAATTGATGTAAAATTTTTAACCGTTCAGTCATTTTAATTAGATAACTTATTTTCCTTTTAGTAAGAAGTACTTGTTATATTTGTGTAAATATTTCTAAAAGAATGTAGTTTTCACTATTTAAAAGAAGTAATACAATTGTGATTTTCGTTGCTTAGTCTTGTGATTTCAGTAAGTAACGATGCTAAAAGTATGACGATCACCTGTCCATAAGTTTTCCAGCAAAAGTGTAAGGATTATGATAAAAAGTTTATTCTGAGAGTGATAAGTGATCTTCCTCATAATAAGTAGAGCCATCCATATTGGTGTGAGTACACGTATACTTGATTAGTAGAGAGATCCTTTGTATTACTTTCCTTTTATACTGATATCTTGTTACTTATTATTGATAATTAAGATTCATAAGCCTATGAAATCTTTTCTTACAGATTCTATAATGAAAATATTACAACTTAAGCATTTGTGTTTAGATCCATTAATTATTGTTTAGTTCCAACACTTCCTAGATGATATTCTTGGTAAACACTTATTAAGTGTAGTGGTGCTTAACAACAATCCGTAACAAACCCTTTATTAGTCTCATCAAACTCTGCTAAAGTTAGAGTACAAAGTTAGTCCAGAAGTCTCCTTAAAGTCCCTTATTATGGATTAAAATTTCATCTTTATTGGTTTATGACTATAGGAGAGGGTGTGTTTATTAACCCCAAAATCTTTTAATGCATACGTACCAAAACATTCTTTCGAGAAAGAAAAAAAAATTCAAGCTATATCCTTTTGAGTGAGTAGAGAGCGTAGACCAAACTATATTGTTCATTAACTACTTTCAAATAATACATGTTGATAAATAAATTACAATGTTATACTATAAATTTCCTATTTGTTTATTATCGTTATAAAATTGCTTTAACTTTTGAGAAAATTGTGATAGCTTCTTTCAGCAAACAACAGCTTTTTAAACTGATGTTAAATTAATGGCAAAAAACAAAAAATCATGAGTGCATAACTACATATCTAAAACCTTTCTAAATGTAAATAATAGAAACCTATAAAGTGTTTCCTCAATAATAAATTCTTACGTAAATGTTATTGTTAAACATTTATCTTTAAACAAAAATTAACGCAAAACATCACTTAATTTAAAACATCTGTTCAGAGCAATTTCTTCAGCAAAGTTTACTTTTAAACACAATCCATGTCTATTAAAATTTTAATACAACATCATATAAATAAAAATAGAGTATGGAATAATACCAATCTACTACAAATATTTGTTGACCCTTTAAACTAAGTACTTAAACAACCGATAAAGTTCCACACTCTAGATAAGACGTACCACAAATTAATAAAATGTATGTAAGATAAGAAATATAAAACTATATCTTTAAATGTGGGTCGATATAACTGAAATATGGCTAGCCAGTTGCGACTGTGTATGATAAGCAAGAAATGCCATGGCTTATTAAAAAAGTGATGAAACTAAAATATTCATCATTATTAGTCTTCAGTAGTGGAAATAGTTAGACGTGTACCTCCATTGTTTCCTATTCTGAGCTAATCTACACATTTTCCTGAAATTCCCACCTCCTACACCTTTCACTATCTGCATGCAATAGTCTAATCTAGATCTACCTCCACCTCTCTTTTATCCTATCTCTGTCTGTAATATATTCCACACTATTCCCCAAATGCCTTAGAACGTGTCCTGTCCTATTTCTCATAATTTTTTGTTTTTCAAAGATATTGTTCTTCCCCCGCTATTTCTAGAACTACATTAACTTTGTAGTTAATAAGATGAAATAATAACTTAGACTTTTATGGAAAGCTTAAATGTTCATTTCAAATCGAGCTAATAATTGAAAGATGGGGAAAATATAAGGTCCCAGACAGGATTCGAACCTGTATCATCAGTTTTTGCGGCAATGTATTTACCAATTACACTATCGGAACCAGAGATGACAATTGGAAAATTTTACGAATCAAAACCCTGTACATAACCATACAAACGTAATTGAAAGTTAGGTTTTACGTATGGTTACGTACAAGATTTAGATTTGTAAAATTTTCCAATTGTCATTACCAGTTCCGATAGTGGAATTGGTAGATACATCAGCTGTGAAAGCTGAAGATACAGGTTCAAATCCTGGCCGGGACCTTATATTTTCCATCTTTCAATTACTAGATCAAACAAGTCTTAGTTATTATTTCATCTTATTAACTATATGAGTGTATATATATATATATATATATATATATATATATATTGATGTGATAAGGAGTTGCGAGAGGTCATTGAAACACAAATTCTACAAATGAATTCCACTAAAATATAATAGAATCTGGAAAAATAGAAATTTCTGTAAATTCATGGTTACACCCTGTATAATACAAGCATACTTTTATTCATTAAAATGTACGAGCAAAAAATGCAATTGTGCGTGTAGTATAAATAATCACCCTGTATAATACAAGCATATTGTAAATACATAGCAAGTAACGTAAGTTGTATATTGCTACATGCCAAAATTGACGTTATGGTGGGGGGGGCGGCATGAAAAACACAGTAAGCTCAAAGGAACGAACTAAACCGCGGCTCGGCTGGCTGCAGTTGTGATGGGCGGGGTTAAAATGGAGAGGGGAGAGAAGAGTAATAATAGTTATCTTGACTAAACCGATGAATTCTGGGCACCACCCTTATTTTAGTAGAGTTCTGCCTGAAGTGGCATGAACTCCCTGTCTTTTATAGAAGAACGGCAAAATAAGAGAAAACTTATTCTTCTCGGACAAGAAACCCATATGACAAAATATGGGAATGACACTATTTCAAGTTCTCAGCCAAGTTGTTGTACACCTCCTGGCTGTTTAAAAATGATCAATAATAATAATGCAAGTTGAACACTAACTTGTACCTGTAATAGGGTTATCACTTAAGATATTCTGAACTACCTGGATTGAGTCTTTAAATTAAATATACTTGATCTGAATCCCTGTTCACAGTAATACTTAAACTCTTTATAAAATTATAATTTTAGAACGACGGAATTTCTTCTAATATAACCATATAGTAGTCTTTAACTGAACACCAAATCAACATTACTCACACCTCTAAATTATACACAACCTCTATAACATGTTTCTATTAAATATAACCAATATTAATGTGTTGAGCAATAAACAATTCATGTACATGTAGTTTTCATTAAATCCTTATACAGACCCTAATGGATCCTACTATCGCTGTATCAATAATGATTAAATTTACTAATTAAGTCAGCGTAAAATGAATATTTTAAAATAGTTTTTTGCGTACGAAATTGAACATTATACGAAATTGTAAGCAAGTTCAGTTTATAAAATAACATGACAATAATAACTTACAGTACGGATGGTGAAACCACTGCAGGAATTCAGTTTTCAGTCTTCAGTTTACCTTAATTAATTACGGGCAATGTTGTACTCCAGGACGGTACATCAACCAATGGCTTAGGAAGAAGATTTATTTATTTATTTTATTTATTTATTTATTTATTTATATAAATTAATTACTTACAGGTAATACCCAAATAGTAATAATATACATGAAGAAATGAGCAACATAGTTAACACTTTACAAAATGGATAAAGATGTCTTCAAATATTTACACGTGACATTGAAAATATCGATATTGGATGGTATAGAAGCATTGTAAACTCCCATTAACTTATCACTAAATGCACTAGCCCCATAGTTAGTACGATGACTACCGATGTAGAATAAATCATTACTCCTGGTGACTTTAACTGGTATCCTAAACTGCAGCATGCTTAGTAATTCCGGACAGTCAACTATGTCATGTAGCAATTTATAAAGAAATATTATAAACGCTGCAGTACGTCGAGCTAGCAGTGATTGATAACCGACCAATCGACGCCGAATGTCATGTGAACTTTCGGCATACGGATATCTAAGCTTCCAGAGAATGAATTTTGAATAAGCACGTGAGGTGATCGTTGATATAATGAGTGGCAAATATTGGAATTTACCGGATTAAACTGGTTCGGATACCTTTGGGAGAGCCAACGAAGAATAAAACACGATATGGTTCGCTGGTCCAGTTCCCTGAATTTTCGGATTAATAATTATCACTCGACACAACATTAAGTTCTCTGGTAAGCAATAAACTTATTATTAATCTTACAACGATAACAGTTTCCTATATTAACGTAAAACTAACTACGCGAGTCCGTTGGGCCAAGGTTTTATTTCTTCACACAAAAAAAACAATCTCAATGTAAAACGCCTCCAACACAATTTAAATATTCCGTTACTTAATGACAACTAGTAACGTACAGGCTTTACAACCACTTTATTCAACGTGCTTAAAATACTCCTCAAAAAAAAATCGGGAGCAACTACGTCGTCCAAAGAAACCATTTGACTTTTGACACGACTGAACCAATTAATTATGCATGTGAATGTTTATTGCACTTCGCGCCTAAAAACTCTCCACAACTACATACTCTCAACCCGTCAAATACCCAACGTGAACTGAACTTAAAATTACAACGATTAACCTTCTTCCCCTGTCCTCGCAAATTACTGGTAAGTGACTATTTGAAACTCTCATGCACGTGCTGCGTGTTTTGTTGGAACCCAACCGACCACCTGTCTTACAGTCAGCTATTTTCCAAGTCCAACAGGTTTTAGAATATTAACTTAAAATACTATTGTGAATAATATGAATTTTAACATGAAAATATGTAGGGTAGTTAATGAGTATTTGTAAAATAAAACCGAAGGTTACATATGTAAAAATAATTAATTTTAAGATACCATAAAATGCACTTGCATGCGATTGCAAATTGATCATTTTAAGATAAATACAAGGTCATTTATTTTCATTTATTAATTAATCGATACATTTTTGATAAAAATGCTTTTCATTTGCTATAAATAGTATAGAATAGTACTAGCTATACGCATTTAGCATAGAAACTACAATCTTGTTAAGAAACCCCAATTTTAATATTAATTTTGTGTACCGAAACACGAATAATTTCTATAAAATGCAACCCCTTTTGTATTAAAAAGCAATTAAAGTTTAAATTAATTGCTCCGTAGATTACAGAAATTTATTTTAAATAAAGAATTTTCTAAAATATTAGGAATATAAAAGGATGAGTCATTCTAAATACTAATGGTTCCAGGTTGGAACCGTGACATTTTATAAACTAAGTTCAACGTTTCGCCCACTTTTGTAAGAGGCTTCATCAAGACAAGAAACGAAAACAAGTAATAAAATAAAAATAATAATAATGATGATAATAATGATAATATTAAGTAAACAAGTTAAAGCGTAAAAAGTATCTAAAGTTACTTCTGAACTAGCAGATTCGCTAGCCCATTTAAGCCAAAAGGTGTCTTGTGGCAAATTATATGGTGAAAGTAGCAAAAGTGGTAGTTTATATAAGGCGAAAACTTGATGCATGAGTGATCATGAATAGAGAGGAGTACTCCCTGTATGTATGTTGTGGTTTGTCAGGTATGGGCCTGAAATTTATATTTGTTTTAGACACTTAGACAATCTAAACCTAAAGCTATCGCACAACACAAATTCACTTACGTTCCTAATAAAATGCAGAAACAACGAAATAATACCAAAAGGATTCAGAATCAAATTTGGTCAGACAAGCAGTAAACTATCAAGGATTCTTGAAAAAGCAAGTTACAGTATGATGAGGGAAAGACTACAAAACTAACGACACATTATTTATAAGTTAAAACAAGATATTGAGGGCATTATAAATTTCATACGAATAAGGGTAACAAAATATGATTTTGATAAAATTCTCGTTAGTGCAAAAACCTACTACGAATCAGAATTTTCCAAACAAAAAGAAATTCACATAAAGAAATTTAATAACCTATTTATAGAGAAAAATGGCACACAAACTAAAACGTTAAAAAACAACAACACCTTGCTAAACACCATCATAAATTTATCAAACAGAACTATAAACGACACAGAAAAATTAATTCTATCAAAAGGCCTGAACTTTGCAGTAGCATTACATTTGATTTTCCAATGCTCCACCGAAGGTACTACATTGGCCAGGAAGCGAGTTTTTACCTGGAAAATTTGGAATTTTGCGAACCCTTGCTGTTCAAGCAAGGTAGGGATCTTTAACGTCGTGACAACACTCACACGGGACCACCATTTACCTCTCATCCGAGCGAGGGTGTATTTTTGTGAAAAATGCTCGCCTAACATTTTCAAGCGGACCGTGTCGGGATTCGAACCCGGGACCTTGGGCGTAGTAGTCACACACATACCACTACGCCACGAAGCCGCCTACTTTGCAGTAGCACCAAAATCAGTACCAACCTTTGAAATAATTAGCTGTATTGAGAAAACAGCAAACCAACTCGAAGAAGATCAAGCAAACGAATTTAGAGTACGATGCAAAATCGAAATAGAAAAGAATCACAAAATAAAACCAAATGTAAGTAGTAACGAAATAAAAGCAATTCACAATCTAAAAAACAATAACTCAATTATAATTCTACCTGCTGACAAAGGCAATGCAACAGTAATAATGAATAAAAACGACTACAACACAAAAGTCAACGAACTGTTGAACATTGAGAATTACACCAGTTTAGAAACAGACCCAACAAAATCAATTGAAAATAAAATATACAAAACTCTATATAAATTTAAAAATGAATTCAAAGACCAAGAAAGAAGCAAACTAGTCCCACATTACAGTAAACCACCCCACTTTTACGATCTACCAAAAATTCATAAAAAAGACATTCCTTTAAGACCTATCGTAAGCTCCATAGATTCACCATGCCATAATTTAGCAAAATTTCTCCTAAAAATTATAAATCCATTAGCAGGCAAAACGGACTAGTTCATAAAAAACAACCAACATTTTTTAGAAAAATTATCAAACATAAAAATTGAAAATACACACACAATAGAAGTTTTGTTCTTCACAAATGTCCCTATAAACAAAACACTTAATATTATAAAAACAAACTAGAAAAAGATGACAACCTTAAAGAAAGAACAAAACTAAGTATATCATCGATTATGGAATAATTAAAAACTTTGTAGAGTCCATTAACAAAATAGAACCAATTATTAAATTCACATATGAATTAGAAAAACAAGGAAAACTTCAGTTTTTAGATATTCTAGTTAACAAAAACGATACATTACATATGATTTTCCAATGCTCCACCCAAAGGTACTACATTGGCCAGGAACGAGTTTTTTACCTGGAAAATTTTGAATTTTGCGAATCCTTGCAGTTCCAAACAAGGTAGGGATCTTTAACGTGCGTAACAACACTCACACACGAGGACCTCCATTTTACCTCTCATCCGAGAGTGTATTTTGCGAAAAATGCTCGCCTAACATTTTCAAGCGGACGTGTCGGGATTCGAACCGGGACCTAGCGTAGTAGTCACACATACCACTACGCCACGGGCCGCCTACAAAAACGATACATTACATTTGATTTTCCAATGCTCCACCGAAGGTACTACATTGGCCAGGAAGCGTTTTTACCTGGAAAATTTTGAATTTTGCCGAACCCTTGCCGTTCAAGCAAAGTAGGGATCTTTAACGTGCGTGACAACACTCACACACGGACCTCCATTTACCTCTCATCCGAACGAGGGTGTATTTTGTGAAAATGCTGCCTAACATTTTTCAAGCGGACCGTGTCGGATTCGAACCCGGGACCTTGGGCGTAGCAGTCACACACA